>CM059813.1:40144081-41344081 GCA_030435695.1 Brachymystax lenok tsinlingensis
ATCGTTAACGTAATCCGATTACTTTTTGATTACTTAAAACGTTTAAAAACATATATTTTTTAAATACATTTTAAAATGTATTTTTGTTGTTGTTGTATTTCCAATTTGGGGTCTAGTGTGGGAGCATAGCCTAAAGATCCTTTAATTCACGTATGTGTCAGAGCATAGTCACACGGTTCCATACTAACATTTACAGTTGGTCGCACTACAATTGCATAATAAATAAATAAATTGTAGCCTTATTATATTATAAAGTCATTCAAAGTGTTTCATTAAGAAGTGTATTAGACTACTAAAATTGTATTATTCAAGAAATTAATTGTTTATTGAAGCATCATGTTCAAGCACTGTCACGTCCAGGCCTGAGAAAGACAGGCTGGAGTGGTTAGTTTTGTTTTTGGTGTAGGGGTTTTCTGTTCTAGGTTATATGTTTCTATGTTGGGGTAATGGTTCCCAATTAGAGGCAGCTGAGTGTCGTTGACTCTAATTGGGAACCATATATATGTTTGTAGTTTTCACTTGGGGTTTGTGGGTTATTGTTTAGACATAGCTTTGGTCGTGTTGTCAGTCTATGTTTTATGTTATGATCTTCGTTTCGTTCTGTTTGTTATTTTGCCCAGTTACGTGTGTTTTCGTTCGTTAAATAAACATGTATACTGGATGCCTCACTGCGCCCTTGGTCTGTCCATCCCGAAGATCGTGACAAGCACGAATGCATGATTCCATATATTTTGCAACCTAAACCAGTGATTGTCATCAATTTCGGGTTTGACAACTAGAAAATTGTTGTTATTATTTTAGTATCAAAATAGGGGTCCAGAATTGTCTTTATTTATTTTTTTTTCAATTGAGATTAATTTGTCTACATCTTTTGGGGGGCTAAAATCACATAGGCTAATTCATTTGGGGCTAGTTAATCACCTTAGGAAGTGGTTAGCTAGATCACTAACTCTAAATATAGCCTAATATCACTGATAGTTAGCTGTTTAATTGATATCTAACAGTAACTATCATGTATAGGCCTATGAACTGTCGTAGCGTGACTATCATTAAATGTGAAGACTGTTATATTATCAAATCAATGTGCAATTATTCCTCGCATGATTAAAATAATCATGTAAACTTTAATTAACTAGGAAGTCGGGGCACCACGGGAATCTTTTAAAGAATCTCTATTTCCCAAATTAACTCTTCAGATATTTTCATATCTTATCGATTAAAGTCACTTATTAATGTTATTACCTCATCAGTCTCATTTCTGAATGTCGTTTATTTAACTAGGTAGGCAAGTTGAGAACAAGTTCTCATTTACAACTGCGGCCTGGCCAAGATAAAGCAAAGCAGTTTGACACATACAACAACAGAGTTACACATGGAGTAAACAAACATACAGTAGAGAAACAAATCTATATGCAATGTGTG
The DNA here is from genome assembly GCA_030435695.1 of Brachymystax lenok tsinlingensis. Taxonomy (NCBI): domain Eukaryota; kingdom Metazoa; phylum Chordata; class Actinopteri; order Salmoniformes; family Salmonidae; genus Brachymystax; species Brachymystax lenok. The sequence continues at coordinate 40,145,504 of CM059813.1, forward strand.
CAAATGAGGTAAGATAAGGAAGGTAAGGCAATAAATAGGCCATGGTGGCAAAGTAATTACAATATAGCAATTAAACACTGTTATGGTAGATGTGCAGTAGATTAATGTGCAATGTAGAAAAACTGGGGTGCAAAGGAGCGAGATAAATAAATAAATAAATAAATAAATTAATATGGTAGGGGATGAGGTAGTTGGTTGGGCTATTTACAGATGGGCTATGTAAAGGTGCAGGGGTCTGTGAGCTGCTCTGACAGCTAGTGCTTAAAGCTGGTGAGGGAGATAAGTGTCTCCAGATTCAGAGATTTTTGTAGTTCGTTCCAGTAATTGGCAGCAGAGAACTGGAAGGAAAGTCGGCCAAAGGGTAGTATATGGGGCATTGGTGACAAAACGGATAGCACTGTGATAGACTGCATCCAATTTGTTGAGTAGAGTATTGGAGGCTATTTTGTAAATTACATTGCCGAAGTCTATGATCGGTAGGATGGTCAGTTTTACGAGGGTATGTTTGGCAGCATGAGGATGCTTTGTTGTGGAATAGGAAGCCAATTCTAGATTTCATTTTGGATTGGAGATGTTTGATGTGAGTCTGGAAGGAGAGTTTACAGTCTAGCCAGACACCTAGGTATTTGTAGTTGTCCACATAATCTACGTCAGAACCGTCCAGAGTAGTGATGCTGGATGGGCGGGCAGGTGCGGGCAGCCATCGGTTGAAGAGCATGCATTTAGTTTTACTTGCATTTAAGAGCAGTTGGAGGCCACGGAAGGAGAGTTGTATGGCATTGAAGCTCATCTGGAGGGTTGTTAACACAGTGTCCAAAGAAGGGCCAGAAGTATACAGAATGGTGTCGTCTGCGTAGAGGTGGATCAGAGACTCACTAGCAGCAAGAGCGACATCATTGATGTATACAGAGAAGAGAGTCGGCCCAAGAATTGAACCCTGTGGCACCCCCATAGAGACTGCCAGGGGCCCGGACAACAGGCCATCCGATTTGACACACTGAACTCTATCGGAGAAGTAGTTGGTGAACCAGGCGAGGCAATCATTTCAGAAACCAAGGCTGTCGAGTCTGCCGATAAGGATGTGGTGATTGACAGAGTCGAAAGCCTTGGCCAGATCATTGAATACGGCTGCACAGTAATGTCTCTTATTGATGGCGGTTATGATATCGTTTAGGACCTTGAGCGTGGCTGAGGTGCACCCATGACCAGCTCTGAAACCAGATTGCATAGCGGAAAAGGTACGGTGGGATTCCGAAATGGTCGGTAATCTGTGTGTTAACTTGGCTTTCAAAGACCTTAGAAAGGTCTTATAGGTCTGTAGCAGTTTGGGTCAAGAGTGTCTCCCCCTTTGAAGAGGTAACTACACTCATGGAAATGCTAATACTTTGAACATGAACAACCGCTCACTCGAAAAGAAATTGTGATTTACATATTTACGAGTGTACGCCTTTGTTGTCCCTCTCCGCAATCGCCGGTCCGTCTGCTGGATAGTCAGTTGACAGAAAATCTCTGGTGTGTCCACCAGAGATCAAAGTATTTCGTAGTTGTACCGTGGTTCCTCCTTTAAAAGTTGCGAGCTTACACCACGGGACTTAAAGGTACCCAGCATCATGGCTTCATTGCTCCAGACCACCACAAAGGGGGGAGATAGAGCACTCATTATGCATTTGGGTCCCGAGGTTTTTATATGACCAATTAATTTGAGTGGTTCCAATAGACAAATTTGACGCGAGCCACCCGTCCCTGGGTGAAGATGGCTGACAAAACATTACGGTGGAACCAAATGTAAGCAGTTGTAACGTCATAACGAGTCAAGCAAAAAATGTACAATTGAGAGGAATATGTTAGTTAATGTAGAGACAAACGCTTGCGCATATTTTTTTGTCATAACTTGCTAAATAGAGATATTCATAAATGTATTTATCTGACTAGCTAACATTAGCCAGGTAGCTAGCTAGTGTTATGATATGAGAATGAATTTGTAATTCGTGTTGTTTAATGTTTTAGGGACTCCTGACAATGCATATCTAACTCCCTTCATCTGCATTAATCTGAGGACACAGGATAGTATTTCAATGAGATACTTAATTTCAACCAGTGGAGAATGTGAAAGGCTTTATTGAAAGAAGTTCATTATCCAGGTGTTATAAATACATAATACATGCATTATAATTATGCTAATTGTAATATTACATTATAAATACAAGTTCAATCTCTACTTCAATGCACATATGGGGTGCATTATAAAACGAGGAAGAAAGATGAGGTGTAGAAGACAGAAAGGGAAAGAGGTAAGAACAGAGGCAGACAGCATATGATTCATGAATTACAGTGCTACCCTAATATTCTCTGTTCATCACAATTACAGTGTCTCTAGCGGTGTCTCCTAACCAGCCTTGGGCCCCCAGTTGGGCCCCCAGTATCTTAAGAGCGGGTGAGGTGACGATGACGGGACTGGCTTCCTCTCTCACATCAAAACATACCTGCAGACGAGAGACAGATGAATAGAAAGAGAGCATGATTAACTACTTATGGAGTGGTGGGGCGCTAGCTGAGGGCTTCCCAAGTGTCCATCTAAGACATCCAATGGTTCTTTTGTTAGAAAAAGTAATTTATTATATCCATAAATCTCAGTTTGGTTGGCGCGTTATGTTCATAAAATACAGCGTCCACTCGCCCATTGAACCGCGAAGAGAACACGACGATAGGAAAGGAAAAAAACACAGCGCGCGCGAGCCCGTGAACGCGCATCCTCTTCTGTTTACATCTCGTGACTAGTTCGAAATTCTTCTTCTATTACCATCCAGAGCAACCTAACATCACCAAACACTGTCTAGAGACTGTTGACATCCAGTGGAAGCAATAGGTACTGCAATCTCACTCCCATATATAGCTGTTTTCAATAGGGAGGGGTTCAAAATGAGGCAATGTGTCAAAAACACTTTTTCAGGACAGAAATTCCTCGGGTTTTCTCCTGCTATTTCAGTTCTGTTATACTCACAGACAATATGTTAACACTCTTAGAAACTTCAGAGTGTTTCCTTTCCAATAGTACTAATTATGTGCATATCCTAGTTTCTGGGCCTGAGTGGCAAGCCTTTTACTTTGGGCATGCCGGACTCTCTAAAACCGACACCTCAGCTGCCGCTCCCTAAGAAGTTTTTTTTTTTATTCTAACATGGTCAGTCATCATAATCATCAGGAGGTGAAATGCAAAACTGACCTTGAATCATTAACTCTGGGACTATTACATCTCTAACTGTATTTTAATGTAAAGCATCTCTTTAATAATACTTCCTGTTGAGCCGACCAAGTGACCCCTCACCTATGATCATGCTGTACCCTCTGTGTCAGCCAGTTCAGATGCGGGAGGGGTTCACCAACGCAGCTGATATAGGATTTATGGAGAAGATGGAGGGGGGATGAAGTGAAGGAGAGAGACTGTTATTGTGTGTGTGTGTGGTCTCACCTGGTGTCCAGACTAAGAGGCTACAGAGTACTTTATGCTGAAAAACAGACACATGAGGATAAACAATAGAAGATAATGTCAATAGAAGATACTGTATGTGACGCAGACACCTATCGGAGTGTACCTGAAACATTTAAATATAGAGGGCTATGTGTCTCACCACTTGGTTATTGCAAGGCTAACCCCCAGGGAAATCATGACTTGGCAGCAACAGATAGCAACAGATAGTGTGTTTATGTGGTGTAAATCTGAAAATTAGCAGCTGACATCTTAAGGGTTTTTTTAATTAACGCGTGTGAGACAGGTTCTATGTACAACAAGACAGAGAGGAAGAGAGAAAAATAACACAGAACAGTTTAATTACCTCTGGTTATGGACAATTTTGCCAGAAATAAAGCTTCCACGGCCTGTTCCTTGGACAGTGAGCATCTGGCAATATCTACATTTTCGACCCCTTGATCGGCTCGCTCTCCCGAAAGTAAAGAAAATTGCTTATTTTTTGTAGATATGAAAACAATAACTGAGATATGACCGTTCAATCTAAAGCAGCAGATGTCATTCTCAGGATACGTCAATACAGCACAGAAAGCTTAACACCAGACTGGTATTGTGGTTGTTCATTAGGTGATGATGCAATGATACCTGCACCATTTACACACTACAAAGACTATTCTCCATTGTACACGATGGCCCATTGTTCTGAGACTTCCTTTGACCATTCTAAAGCCCGCATGGGGCATCCTTGCCTTAATGGCACTGACTTTCTGGTCTAACTCTTCATCTCACATATCAGAATTACATTCCCTGACAGACATAGTGTTCTTTCATCCTTCTGTAAAAAAAGCTAACCGTTACACTGTCAAATTAAATATCGACTATGAAACAAATATGACGTGGCCTGCTTACGAGTTGCCATGAAAGAAAGTTAGATTAATTCAACTGAAAATGGCGAGAACAGGCGTTCATAGGAAAATGCATTTGGTTAGCTTGAGAATAATAATTGCATGATTTATCATTCTACGGTATGTACAGTGGCTTGCGAAAGTATTCACACCCCTTGGCATTTTTCCTATTTTATTGCCTTACAACCTGAATTAAAATTCCCTAAGATTTTTTTGAGGGGGGTTGTATCATTTGATTTACACAACATGCCTACCACTTTGAAGATGCAAAATATGTTTTATTGTGAAACAAACATGAAATAAGACAAAAAAACTGAAAACTTGAGCGTGCATTATTATTCCCTCCCCCAAAGTCAATACTTTGTAGAGCCACCTTTTGCAGCAATTACAGCTGCAAGTCTCTTGGGGTGTCTCTATAAGCTTGGCACATCTAGCCACTGGGATTTTTGCCCATTCTTCAAGGCAAAACTGCTCCAGCTCCTTTAAGTTGGATGGGTTCCGCTGGTGTACAGCAATCTTTAAGTCATACCACAGATTCTCAATTGGATTGTTTGGGGAGTCTCCCACATGCCTTTTGGCAAACACCAAACGTCTTTGCTTATTTTGTTCTTTAAGCAATGCCTTTTTTTCTGGCCACTCTTCCGTAAAGTCCAGCTCTGTGGAGTGTATGGCTTAAAGTGGTCCTATGGACAGATACTCCAATCTCCGCAGTTCTTTCAGGGTTATCTTTGGTCTCTTTGTTGCCTCTCTGATTAATGCCCTTATTGCCTGGTCCATGAGTTTTGGTGGGCGTCCCTCTCATGGCAGGTTTGTTGTGGTGTTATATTCTTTAAAAACATTTATAATGGATTTAATGGTGCTCCGTGGTATATTTTTTTATAATCCAACCCTGATCTGTACTTCTCCACAACATTGTCCCTGACCTGTTTTGAGAGCTCCTTGGTCTTCATGGTGCCGCTTGCTTAGGGGTGTTGAAGACTCTGGGGCCTTTCAGAACAGGTGTATATATATAATGAGATCATGTGACAGATCATGTGACACTTAGATTGCACACAGGTGGATTTTATTTAACTAATTGTGACTTCTGAAGGTAATTGGTTGCACCAGATCTTATTTAGGGCCTTCGTAGCAAAAGGGGTGAATACATATGCACACACCACTTTTCCGTTTGTTTGTTTTTTTCATTTTTTGAAACAAGTAATTTTTTTTCCCATTTCACTTCACTAATTTGGACTATTTTGTGTATGTCCATTACATGAAATCCAAATAAAAATCCAATTCAATTACAGGTTGTAATGCAACAAAATAGGACAAACGCCAAGGGGGATGAATACTTTTGCAAGGCACTGTATGTATGTAATATAGTAGAATGTTATGAACCGACACTGAATCGTAGGAGCTAACTACTAGCTATGTAAAAGTTCAATGGAAGAACGCCCAGTGCTGCTTACCTGAGATACCATCATCACACAGTCCTTCTTCGTAGGTGTCCACTATGACTTTTTTGTGTTGGAAAAAGGTTGCTTTCAGAACAATAATTTTTGATAATTTGTATTTTATTATTTTTGCTCTCGACAAAAAGACACAAATGTACCTCCATAGCATATAACAATTTGCCTGTGAATAACCACACCTTCATACAAACTTGCTACTGTATGCAGAATTCTTGACGCACAAGCGAGCCACTCAGGCGCAGAATGATGATGCGTGAAAGAGGGAACAACCTCAATTTGTTGCAAGTTGGGGAGGGTGGCTAATAGCTGAACAATAGACTATTCAACCTTTACTAAAGAATAGTCTAATTGCCGAGCTAGGTGTGAACCCCCTACTATCACAGACCAGATTTTCCATAATGGGGTAGCTTGCTACTCAATGTAGTAAAGTAATGACTTTTCAAATAAGTTACCTTGCACGTTATGTTGGCTGACTATTTGTTCACTACGCTATCCTTACGAACCACATAGCATATCATTACAGCAGTATGTATCGGTATGTTAGCTAGCTACCTAACGTTAGTAGTTATATATCTAACTACCCAACGTTTATTGACTTGATTATTCCCGTCATTCTTAGTTTAGCTAAATGGCATAGTCGTTGTGCGTTCTCAATGGACATTCGGGGGCTTTCGTAAATTCAATCTGGCAATCTACACCGATTTCAGAGCACTCTCGTCTGAGTGTACCAGAACTCAGAATAATTAATTTACGAGTGCTCAAACACACATTGAATATGGATACGTCAGAGTACCATTTGGAAATGTTCTTGAGAATGGATCTTTCAGAGTACCATTACTCTTAGATCAGATGCGTTTACCAGACTAAGTGGCCTTTAGTTTGCAGATTTCTTTAATAATTTCAACATGTGGCTACTGCTACATGCTCTCTGGTCTTGTCCTTTGGTAAGGTAGTCACGCTTGGTCTATAGAGTGGTGGCCATTTCAACATGGGGACCCGACCCCTGCCTTATCTTGACTAAATGTACATTTTGTCACGAGTACTTTTATTAACTCTGTGGAAAGGGGCGTTCCAGGACGTTTGGATATAATGTCTGTGCTCATGAGGGCGTGGCCACTGACTGGATAATCTTTGCATAAAAAACATTTTCTCATTTAGAAGCCTAAAGTCACATTTCATCTTCTCACAAATAGTTTCATATTTAATCTTATACTTCTTTTTTATTTTACTAGGCAAGTCAGTTAAGAACAAATGTATATTTACAATGACAGCGTACCAGGGAACAGGAGGTTCAGGAGCAGAATTAATCATTTTTACCTTGTCAGCTCGGGGATTCGCCCAACACTCTAAACACTAGGCTACCTGCCGCCCCACAACAGCTAGATGTAAATCTGGTAAATACATTGTGAAAGCTCTTAAAGTTACAGTGTTTCCGTTATAACGTCTTTAATGATATCACCACACAGTAAGTGTTGGACATGATTATTGTTTAAATACCCACAGACCATTAAAACTGGTTGGAATACAGAAATATATATAATCTTTTGAGGTTTCTGTATTTACGACTGTCATAAAACAGCCGACTTCCCGCTCTCCTGCTCTATGAGTGCTCCTTAGAGCGTACCCACTGTAACCTGACCCTTCAGATCTTCACAGGAGAGTCATGACAACACATTTAATGGCCGTGAGTGCCCTTTTTTCAATATGAAATGCAATTCAGACCAGAAAGCTGGGACGCTTTTCTCTTCAACAGTAACAACAGTTGTTGCTTTCAATACAGTGTTTTTCCCGCGATTACATTTTGAAATATTGTACAGTCCGAAAGCATTTCACAAAGGCGAGAGAGAGAGAGTGAAACTGCACTGCTTCAAAGCAGCAAGCAGGAACTCTGTAGTCCAGACTGCTGTCTGATTAATCATTGGGCAAGGTGTAAATGTTTTGGAAGCCTATTCATTCAACCAGTTTGAATACAAAAGAAGCCATCCACCCTTCAAGGGCAATCAGCAGAACAATATCATTTCTGAGAGCATGTGAGGAGTCTTAATGGTGCGCTAAATGACAGCAATGATGACACATTTTTATCAAATTGTCCTGAATGTAATCAGCTGTTTTTAAGAAAGTCATCCGATTTATTTTTAAAAAAGTAATCTAGGTTGATTACAGTAGTTTTTTTGTAATCGGATTACGTAATCCCCACTCCCACTGGGCAAAAACTGAATTAACATTGTTTCCTCGTCATTTCAATCCCCAAAAAATTCATGTGATAACGTTGAATCTACGTAGAAAACTGATTGTATTTTTTCACAAAATTTTTCACCTAAACCCAATGACATGGTGACAATTTTTCTTGATTTCTTGTTAACTAAACAAACGTTAGTTGACAACTCAACCAAATGTACATCAAAACTTATCTCTCACCTCTTTCTTTCTCTCTCTCTCTCTCTCTCTCTCTCTCTCTCTCTCTCTCTCTCTCTCTCTCTCTCTCTCTCTCTCTCACACACACACACACACACACACACACACACACACACACACACACACACACACACACACACACACACACACACACACACACACACACACACACACACACACACTCATGCACTGTGGATATATGAAGCTCAGTTAATTAAAGGAGATGACATAAGGCTGTCTCAGACAGCAGCCTAACTAGGAACACATTACAGCTCTATTAATGAAACACTTCCCACACTGGACTGTACGGTCTACCTACTTACTACACATCAAACTACCTTCCCCTTAATATCCATTTACCACCACAAGGTGGCACAGATCACCTGATATTGGCTGTGGCAATACATGGTGTACAGCACATGACAAATGTGATGTTCAGTTATTGTACATTAGTTCAAGCATGCATTTTCACTCTCTTTTGTAACAGTTTTAAATGCCTCATTCAATGTTTTCAAGAATTGTCGGTTAATGATAGGGCTTCCATCTTCACTGTAGTTAGTGCTCAATAGTACCCATTACCTCCAGTAGAGGGAAGCAAACTGAACTGTAAACTCTTAATGGCCCAGTGCAGTCTAAAACGTGATTTCCCTGTGATTTAAATATATATACTGAGTATACCAAATATTAGGAACACCTTCCTAATATTAAGTTCCCTCTGTCCCCGTCCCATCAATAAGGGATCATAGCTTTCACCTCGATTTACCCGATTTACCTACATTGTGAAAAACTTTCTTTAACGTCTTTGTAAGAGGAGAGCTTGACACTGGCTACCCCCATGACCTTTGACATCAGCCCTCGCCTCCCACGCCAGACCTAAAGGCCCACAGCAGCTAAGGGTCATACTGTACTATTCAGTACATTCATGGGAGGTAAATTGGAATGTGATGACAAAGAAATATATGGTGTTATTTCATCATTATACACTACATTACCAAATGTATGCGGACACCTGCTCTTTGAACATCTCATTCCAAAATCATGGGCATTATTATGAAATTGGTCCCCTCTTTGCTGCTATAATAGCCTCCACTTTTCTGGGAAGGCTTTCCACTAGATGTTGGAACATTGCTGTGGGGACTTGCATCCATTCAGCCACAAGAGCATTAGTGAAGTCTGGCACTGATGTTTGGCGATTAGGCCAAGCTCGCAGTTGGCGTTCCAATTCATCCTAAAGGTATTTGATGGGGTGGAGGTCAGGGCTCTGTGCAGGCCAGTCAAGTTCTTCCACACCAATCTCAACAAAACATTTCTGAATGGACCTTGCTTTGTGAACGGGGGCATTGTCATGCTGGAACAGGAAAGGGCCTTCCCCAAACTGTTGCCACAAAGTTGGAAGCACAGAATAGTCTAGAATGTCATTGTATGCTGTAGCGTTAAGATTTCCCTTCACTGGACCTAAGGGGCCTAGCCCAAACCATTATTCCTCCTCCACCAAACTTTAGAGTTTGCACTATGCATTCTGGCAGGGAGCGTTCTCCTCGCATCTACAAAACCCAGATGAATCACTCCAGAGAACGTTTCCACTGCTCCAGAGTCCAATGGTGGCCGGCTTTACACCTCTCCAGCCGACACTTGGAATTGCGCATGGTGATCTTAGGCTTGTGTGAGGCTGCTCGGCCATGGAAACACATTTCATGAAGCTCCTGACGAACAGTTCTTGTGATGACGTTGCTGACGTTGCTTCCAGAAGGAGTGTTGCGTTGCTTCCGGTAGTGAGTGTTGCAACCGAGGACAGATGATTTTTACGCGCTACGCTCTTCAGTACTCTGTCCCGTTTTGTGAGCTTGTGTGGCTTACCACTTCGCGTCTGAGCTGTTGTTGATCCTAGACATTTCCACTTCACAATAAAAGCACTTACAGTTGACCGGGGCAGCTCTAGCAGGTCCGAAATATGCAGAGTTGGAAAGGTGGCATCCTATGACGGTGCCTCGTTGAAAGTCACTGAGCTCTACAATAAGTCCATTCTACTGTCTGTTTGTCTATGGAGATTGCATGGCGGTGTGCTCGATTTTACACACCTGTCAGCAACGGCTGTGGCTGAAATATCAGAATCCACTAATTTGAAGGGGTGTCCACATACTTTTGTATAGTGTATCTGGGTACATATACCTGGTTTGAGATAGTTTGGAGCCGAGGTTCAATGCTCAGTGGTGTAGACTACTGTGATTAATATAACTACCTCCAAGCTGCCATGTCAGGCTTTTAACACTAATCTGTGTCTTGAGGTATAACTTATATGTACGTTTTCATAGGTATTAGAAACATCTCACTGGAGAACTATAGACAGGGAGGTGTTCCCTCAAAGGGACGTTGTATCTTTTGCTTTCTTTCATTTCGTTGTCATTACGTCATGAAATGTACCAAATACAATGAATACATGGAATCACAGTTTTTTCCCTGTAGCTGTAGGATTTTCTTCTGTAATTTCTGTTATTATTTTGTATTTTAACAATGGAAATGATAACCTAAGCAATATTAAACTACAGATCTGCATTCCCAGATAGAATTGGTAACACCCCATTAGTCCTGGCCTCAGAGGAAGGACAATCCCCCAGGCTTTAGGATTAGGGAGCACACTCAAAGCCACTGCATTGCTGTAAGGACAGGACATGTATTAAATAATATTAAATGTTATTGTTCCTCATTCTTTCAACACCTACCTTAAGGTACTCCAGTACTGACCCTCATATCTCCCTCAATGATCCAATCATAGCCCATCTGTATGTCAGCACAGCACAGCTACTACCAACAGGTCTGGACCTTAATGCACCGGTGTCGAGATAATTGAGGTAATATGTACATGTAGGTAGAGTTATTAAAGTGACTATGCATAGATAATAACAGAGTGTAGCAGCAGCGTAGAAGGAGGAAGGGCAATGCAAATAGTCTGAGTAGCCTTTTGATTAGATGTTCAGGAGTCTTATAGCTTGGGGGTAGAAGCTGTTTAGAAGCCTTGGTCCTAGACATGGCGCTCCGGTACCGCTTGCCGTGCAGTAGCAGAGAGAACAGTCTATGACTAGGGTGGCAATTTTCTACCCTCTGTAGTGCCTTGCGGTCAGAGGCCGAGCAGTTGCCATACCAGGCTGTGATGCTACCCGTCAGGATGCTCTCGATGGTGCAGCTGTAAAACCTTTTGAGGATCTGAGGACCCATGCCAAATCTTTTCAGTCTCCTGAGGGAGAATAGGTTCTGTCGTGCCCTCTTCACGACTGTCTTGGTGTGCTTGGACCTTCTACTGGTGGGTTCATTTTGGCCATTGTTAAGAGCTACACTAGAATCGTTTTCATCCATAAACCTTTGACATAGACAACCATTCAGTCTGCACAGTAATTGTTATATTATGTTCTTGCTAATGAGAACTATTACTGTTCTCAGAGCTCTATATGGGGACTGAAAAGTAGACTGTAGATAAGTAGTGCTTATACAGTGCCTTCGGAAAGTATTCCCCTTGACTTTTTCCATATTTTGTTGCGTTACAGCCTTACTCTAAAATTGATTAAATAAAATCCTCATCAATCTACACACAATATCCCATAATGACAGAGCAAAAACAGGTTAGACATTTTTGCAAATGTATTAACAATAAAAAAACAGAAATACCTTATTTACATAAGTATTCAGACCTTTTGCTATGAGACTCGGAAGTTGAGCTCAGGTGCATTCCGTTTCCATTGATCATCCTTGAGATGTTTCTGCAACTTGATTGGAGTCCACCTGTGGTAAATTAAATGAATTGGACATGAATTGGAAAGGCACACACCTGTCTATATAAGGTCCTACAGTTGACAGTGCATGTCAGAGCTAAAACCAACCATGAGGTTGAAGGAATTGTCTGTAGAGTTCTGAGACAGGATTGTGTCGAGGCACAGATCTGGGGAAGGGTACCAAACAATGTCTGCAGCATTGAAGGTCTCCAAGAACACAGTGGCCTCAATCATTCTTAAATGGAAGAAGTTTGGAACCACCAAGACTGAGCAATCGGGGGAGAAGGCCCTTTGTCAGGGAGGTGACCAAGAACCCGATGGTCACTCTGACAGAGCTCTAGATTTCCTCTGTGGAGATGGGAGAAACTTCCACCAATCAGGCCTTTATGGTAGAGTGGCCAGACTGAAGCCACTCTTCAGTAAAAGGAACATGACAGCCCGGCTTAGAGTTTGCCAAAAAAGCACCTAAAGATTCTCAGACCATGAGAAACAAGATTCTCTGGTCTGATGAAACCAAGATTGAACTCTTTGACCTGAATGCCAAGCATCACATCTGGAGGAAACTTGGCACCATCCCTACGGTGAAGCTTGATGGTGGTAGCATCATGCTGTGGAGATGTTTTTCAGCAGCAGGGACTGGGAGATTAGTCAGGATCGAGGGAAAGATGAACAGAGCAAAGTACAGAGAGATCCTTGCTGTATCAAGGCTGTAATCACTGCCAAATGTGCTTCAACAAAGTACTGAGTAAACAGTCTGAATACTTATGTAAATGTGATATTTCAGTTTTTTATGTTTAATAAATTTCTAAATACTATACTTTCAGAAGGCACTGTACCTGTGAATCTGAGTCTCCTAGTGGAAGTGTAGTGTTGGGCTCAGTTGCTGCATAGCAATAATCTCTCAAGCTCTGTTTGGAGGATCCCCATAGAAACAAACCTGACATATATTTCATATGCTCCTTGGGGAGCAAAGGTCATCCACAAATGTCCTCTATCAGTCTCAGTTGTGTACTGTGTTATTTTATGTCAAGCTCAATATCTACTGTACGGCGAGTGGGTGGTGAGAGGCCTAACCTATCAGTATGAGCCCAATCTGCTCTCAGCGCTCAGCTAATATACAGTTGAAGTCGGAAGTTTACATACACCTTAGCCAAATACTTTTAAACTCAGTTTTTCACAATTCCTGACATTTAATCCTAGTAAATATTCCCTGTCTTAGGTCAGTGTCCTGTCCATAGATAGCCCTCTGGCTTATTTATGGTGTTTTGGTCAGGACGTGACCAGGGGGGTTGTTTGTTCTATGTTTTTTCCATGTTGGTTTTGAGTTGGTTCCCAATTAGAGGCAGCTTGTAGTCATTGCCTCTAATTGGGAATCCTATTTAGTTTGTTTTTTCCCCCTGCCTGTTTTTGTGGGTTATTGAATGTGTTTTGTAGTTAGTGCCTATGCGCTAAACCATTTGTCAGATCTTTGTTTGTTTATTTTGTGAGTTTCATGGAAATAAATATGTGGAACTCCAACCACGTTGCTCCTTGGTCCATGTTTGAGAACGATTGTGACAGAATAACCCACCACACCAGGACCAAGCAGCGTGGCCAGGAGGAGAAGGTGATCTGGACCTGGGAGGAGATAAAGGGGGGTTGGGAGACCCTGCCTTGGCGAGAGTTCCTGAGGGGTTCGCGGCCACAGCAGTCCCAGGATTTTTTGGGGGGAATGCCAGTGCGCCTTCCCAGCCGGGTACGTCCAGTGCCAGCTCCCCGCACTCACCCTGAGGTGCGTGTCGTCAGTCCGGTGGGACCTACGCCGGCTCCACGCACCAGGATGCCAGTGCGCCTCCCCAGCCCGGTACGTCCAGTGCCAGCTCCCCGCACTCACCCAGAGGTGCGTGAGACCAGTCTGGTGAGACCTACGCCGGTTCCACGTACCAGGCGTCCAGTGCGCCTCCCCAGCCCGGTACGTCCAGTACCAGCTCCCCGCACTCGCCCAGAGGTGCATGAGACCAGTCCGGTGAGACCTATGCCGGTTCCACGAGTCATCGTTCTGGTGGGGCCTGGTTCCATGCACCGGGTCTCCAGTGCGCCGTCTCAGCCCTATACGTCCGGCACCGGAGCCGTCACCGACACAATAATGCCCACCCGAACCCCCCCTTTTGAGTTCTGGTTTTGCGGCCGTAGTCCGCACCTTTGGGGGGGGTACTGTCACGTCCTGGCCATAGATAGCCCTCTGGCTTATCTATGGTGTTTTGGTCAGGACGTGACCAGGGGGGTTGTTTGTTCTATGTTGTGTTTTCTATGTTGGTTCCCAATTAGAGGCAGCTGGTGACAGTCAGTTAGGATCACTACTACTTTAAGAATGTGAAATGTCAGAATAATAGTGAGAATTATTTATTTTTATTTCATATGTACATGTCATTTCGTTACATTTTAACCAGATATCAATGGCATAATTGCCTGTGATCTATAGGGCCGTGATCATTGTCCATTGACATAACACAATAGGTTTGAAGCGTGCGCTCCAAGCCGGGCTCTGCGGTAATAACTATAAACAATAACTGATGACCCGCTCTCCCGATCGCAACAGATAGTTTTGATGAAAGATAACAGAATCGGTTGATTCGTGGACGCACAGAATGTCTGGATTAGACCGAGTTGGTGCGATTTCCTCCTTTTAATGAGATGAGATCTGTCGGACATTTCTGCCTGACCTAATTAAAGCGCTCTGGCCCAGCTGTGCAAATGACAATTAATTAAACGGCGATTCCATCAACTCTATGGGCCTTTTCTATAGTGATGCTGGATATGAATGACCTGTGTGTGCATGTGGGAGGAGGCCTAATTGAAATTGACCACTGCTTTGCCTGCCGGAAGACAAAATTATTGTTTGGAGGGATTAGTGCTGCTAGCTTGGCCTTCATGTTTATCTTTGACATGACAACTGATTTGGCATGGGTCCCCAGATCCTCAAAAAGTTCTATAACTGCACCATCGAGAGCATCGTGACCAATTGCATCACCGCCTGGTATGGCAACTGCTTGGCATCTGACTGTAAGGTGCTACAGAGGGTAGTGCGTACAGCCCAGTACATCACTGGGGCCAAGCTTCCTGCCAACCAGGACCTATATAATAGGCGGTGTCAGAGGAAAGCACATAAAATTGTCAGGGACTCCAGTCACCCAAGTTATAAACTGTTTTCTCTGCTCCCGCACGGCAAGCGGTACCTTAGCGCTAAGTCTAGGCCAAAAGGCTCCATAACAGCTTCTAGCCATAAGACTGCGGAACAATTAATCAAATGGCCACCGGACTATTACATTGACCCCCACCCCCACACACATTTGTTTTGTGCTCTTCTCCTACTTGCTGTTTATTATCTATGCATAGTCACTTCACCCCTACCTACATGTACAAATTACCTCGACTAACCTGTACCCCCACACACTGACTAGGTACCGGTACCCCCTGTAAATAGCCTCATTATTGTTACGTTTTTTTACTTTAGTTTATTTGGTAAATATTTTCTTAACTCTTCTTGAACTGCACTGTTGGTTAAGGACTTGTAAGTAAGCATTTCACGGTAAGGTCTACACTTGTTGTATTCGGCGCATGTGACAAACAAAGTTTGATTTGATGGATGCATAAGTATTTTAGAGGAAATGACAACAAGACATGTTAGCCCTGAGGTTCTGCTAGTTCTCAGTTTGTTGGGTCTTTAGTAATGTCCTCTCAGACTTTAAACAGATTAGTTATTAAATGGTTAGGCAATTTACTCCTGAACAGAGTTCCAATTCAATAATGTTGTGGTTTTTGTTTGTTTCTCAACAGCTTTTTTCAATTTTTGCATTTGCGACATGTGGAGGCTACAGTGGACAGCTGTGGGTTAGTGTGGACTGCCAGCTTGACAAGGCCAGCAGCAACCTCAGTATTGGCATCGATTTTGCCTATCCTTTTAGGTACGAAACTCTCTCTAGTAACATTTCAGACAGATAATAGTAATTCGTGATGTGCAGTTCGCGAACAATTCTTTATTTTTAAATTACTATTTTTACTGACTCGAGGGTCATGATACATTTTGCCGAGTGACTCATTCATTTTAGTTTGACCTGCTTGCCACAATGAATCCTACAGCCGGATTGTTATGTGCTTCTCTGTCTCAGCGGCTCCAGAGACGTGCTCCAACCACCAACTGTCTGTCATATGTACGCGCAGGAAAATAGATCATGCTGCATGCAGCATAGAGAAGAAAAATACATATTTACAACTAATAATTTATCGTATGGTGAAAGAATTAATGTAATTAATTGATTATTGAATGTTATCGATGGACACAGCTTTGTCGATCCAAAACACAGCCTTCACAGCCTGCCTGCTCAACAAACTCGAACTAGTTAATTAATCGATTGGGAGGCTGCTGCAGTTCGCAAACGTTATGTGCTTATCTCCCTCTCGGCAGTCAAGTAATTTCACCAAGAGTCATTCACAATCTAGTCTGGTTGCAGCCGCAACTAAACCTAATTTCAAAAGTAAATAATCGTATTTATAAGCCTAGCCATCACAAATGTTCGAAGCACATTTTTGTAAGTCACAAATGACAGCTCCGATAAGCCCCTTATGATGAACGAGAGGCTTGTAGAATCATTCGTTTTTAGTTAATCGTTCGCCAGTAGGGGGTCCTGCGCGGTCTGGGCATTACTGACTCAAATGAATGAAATTAGTCAATATTTGAAATAATCCAAAGAGAATAGGAGTCATCTCCAGAACTATTGCTCCTCATTAAAATGCCTTCTCTGTCAATGTGTTACTGATGATTTGCATACGAATGTGCGTGCATGTAAAGGATACGTTTCAACACCAGCCTAGTGGGTTAATATTTGAGACAATTTCAAATGTATTTTCTAACACCATATGGAAGATTTAGTCAAGGCAATTAAGATCCATCTGTGTTGCACTGTGTAAGCTGTTCTGCAGCCAAACAAATTGAGTAGCACCAGACAAGATGTCTCAAATGCTGTCAGTGGTAGCTTTGCTAATATTTCACTCCGAGACACACGAGATAAGAGCATCAGTGGTATTTTGATTACTTTTAACAGACTTATTTTCTCTATTATTTAAAGAGTGGCTGCAGGTGTTTTAGACTCCTCTGTTCCCCCCTCTGTGGAAGGTTGCACCAGGTGTCCTTCGAAGCTCCGCTGTGTGAGGGGAGGAGGAGGGAGAGGCTCTTTCTCATTGGGGACTACACTTCCTCTGCTGAGTTCTTTGTCACCATCGCTGTGTTCGCCTTCCTCTACTCCTTCATGGCCACCATAGTCTACATCTTCTTCCAGAACAAGTACCGCGAGAACAACCGAGGCCCTCTCATCGTGAGCTGCTCACCTTTCACACTTTTCCATGTTCAAATCTACATTGTGAATAAGATAGCATGCTATGTGTTTGTAGTGCTTCCATGCGCCAATATATATTACAGACAATATATGTTGTATACTGTACCCAGTCCCTGCACCTTTGACATCTGCTGGTTGTGCAAACAGTAACTTTAACCATATTCAGTAACATGTCCCCCTCCCCCCCTCAGGACTTTATAGTGACTGTGGTGTTCTCCTTCATGTGGCTGGTCAGTTCTTCAGCCTGGGCTAAAGCCCTGTCGGACATCAAGGTGGCCACAGACCCAGATGAGGTGCAGGAGCTCATGTCTGCCTGTAAGGTCATGACCAACAAGTGTGGCTCAGTGCAAGGACCCCGCTGGTCAGGCCTCAATACCTCTGTGGTGCGTCAGACTGTGAACTGCACACTACCAAAATACACAGCACATGTATGGTTCATTATAAACCATAGTGTGTTTGTTTTGCTGTGATACTCTGTCTCGGGCACACTTTATTTAGATAGTCTGGCTAGTCCATCTGTAGATGCTCTACAGATAGTTTGTTGATAGTATGACCATCTGTTGATAGGCAACTGCTTGCTAAGGTTATGGTTAGGTTTAGAGTAAGGTTAAGGTTAGGGTTAGTAAATAGTTGAAATCTTACTGATCTTACTAGTCTTTAGAGCATCTACTATCCAAATAAAGTGTTACCTCTGTCTCTCCCCAGGTGTTTGGCTTCCTAAACTTCGTCCTGTGGGCAGGAAACATCTGGTTTGTCTTCAAGGAGACTGGCTGGCATAAAGGAGGACCAGCTCGATACGCTGGAGCGCCTCCCGAAAAACAGGCTGAGACATTCAACCAGCAGCAGCCCTACAACCAGGGAAGTTTTGACCAGTCAGGAGGCTACAGCGCCCAGGGAGACCAGGAGCAGGTGTCAGAATACAGTCCTGTGGGCGGACCCACCTCCTACTCCAATCAGATGTAGCCTTGCAGTCTGTCACACTGATGGGGGGTGCATAATAAGCGTACATAGGGGCATGAGGGTCTAGCTCAGTTTGATCCTGAGATGCATCACATTGTTGGTGTCCAGTTTGTGCAAAAACATAAAAAAAAGATTGGCCAAGTTTGTCCAAATTAACTACATGCAGTTCTTAGGTAGAAATATTCCGGTGCCAGAAAAAGTAAGTTGTTGATTGGTACAGTTAAACATAAGTATTTTGGAGTATTGTACATAAAACTAGATTTTGGTTACGTTTTTAGATGTGTTGTCCTGAATGTTGTATTGCCTGTGGGTTGAGTCTGTTTACAGTTTCTCTTTTTCTGTGCTAGGTGCTATGCCACAGACCTTTTTAACTGGACGTCTTTTTCGTCGTGGAAGAAAAATGTGGTATACAATTGTATAATTCTTGAAGTTTCCTACATCGTGTTGACAAAGTGCATGAAGTTGTGCTATGTGTTACTATGCCTGTTTGTGCACATTCTATTTACGAAACCGGCAGGATTTCATCTGAGTTACAGTAAGGTACCTGACAAACGCAACATGTAAAGTGTTGGTCCCATTTTTATTTCAATTGACTGGCTTCCTTCAATGAACTGTAACTCAGTAAAGTCTTTTAAATTGTTGCATGTAGGGTTTATGTTTTTGTTCAGTGTAGTTACCTTTTAATTACACAAGATTCACTTGCTCTAAAGGGGTTTTATGTGTTGGTTTGTGGGAAGTTTTTGATGTTAGTGTTAACAATGGGAAAAGTGTTTCTACCCGCTCTGTTTACAAATGGTCGCTCATGATTGAAATGAAAGGACTAGTTTTTTTAAGCTACGGTCAGACTACTGTGAAATGAAGAATAGTTTCATACACCTCCTAGAGCGAGCTAGCTGAGTCCATTTAAGCACAAGGCCCCAGTGAAAAAGGCCCAGAAGAACCTAGTTGCAATTAGAACAGTGAGCTCGGCCAAGCTAACCATTTACTGAACCCCTTAATGTTTTCTCTGTCTTGAATTCTATAAACAAAATAATTCAGGTATGTATGACTTGAGAAAGTTTGTGCAATTAATAAAAATAGGCCTAATTAGACAATGTCTGATAATATTGATGATGATCATTTATTAACCCTGTGTCTTGAGCTCCAAAGCATGTGGCTTGCATTAACCAGGTAACGAAAAAATGCTATTATTAAACGTCCATGTATGTACTTCCCTTCTGTCCGTGTAACATTATAATGTGAACAATTTGAAAACCACTTACCAGTATTATTATTCTGTTAATGATTACTGAGTGTAGATGATATACAAGCAATTTGAATAATCCTAATAAAGATGTTACACAAAAAAAAAAAAATTATAGTGTGTTCTTTTTCTCTCTCTGGCATTTGCACAAAATGCTTTTGGGAACAACGGGCATTCAGGCTAGTGTCCCTAAAGTGTTAGGCGCTGACTCCAGCACAAACCTGACTAAGCCCTTACCCTGCCCCGACCAATGTCCCAGGTACCACTCAGTGCCCAGATAGAATGCCACCTCAAACACACCTCAGCTTGGTTACCAAAGTATTGGGCCATGGCCCATGAGCATCTGTCAGATGGTTGAGCAGAAACAGCGTTTCCCCAGTGAGTCAGGCAGTTATGTCTGTTGACCTTTGTTGGCTCCCTCACCAAAGTGAAGGAATTCTGCTAACAAACAAACCTAAGCCCAGACAATTAAAAAGTGGCTTTATGTCTCAGAAAACAAGGTGATCAGTGTTTAGGAATCACTGGGTGTTGAGTCCAGCAATCGTTTGTCCCCAAGCTTTGGAATGAAAGGAATCTGGCTGCAATTGGTTTAACTTCGGAATCTAACAATGAGCATCTGACCTGAGAACAGATTCCTTACTGCTATTCCCAGGGAACAGCTCTTCTGTATTTAACAGAAGATCCAATCTGACTGTATTACTCTGGCCTTAGCAAACAGCACCTGAGTGCATGTGAGCGGGTGGGGGGCTTGGTCCCAGTAAGACTAATGTTTGCCTAAGAACACCTACACTAAAGCTCCCTGTTAATATGGGTGGTCAACGTCAAAGCCGAAGAATACAAGTAAAATAGGATCTCAAACAACAGTCAGTCCAGCTTCTGAGAAGGTATCAAACAACTATGTGAACCAATTGTACCATTACATGTTAACCTTTCTATACCATTTATATTATATTGAATAGCTCATGGTATACAGTAGTGTCCGACTATGTGGGTGTGCCATTGCTTCAGTTTGCTGAGTACTATTTGCTCCTGGTTGGTTGAAACAGGGTTGAAGTGTCCAAACAGCTGTCCTCCATTTAAGGTAGGTACAGTATGGCATCTGCTTCGTTGTTACTCAGCTACAGTAAACTTCAGTGCTGTTATTGCTGAATCAGAAAGACAAAAATATTCTATTGGGTAAGGAAACATAAATTAGTTGCAAAAGTTTTGACTTAATTTATGTCAGTCCAATCCCTTCTGGTATCTCTCTCGATTCAATTTAAAATTAAGGGGCTTTATTGGCATGGGAAACATAGGTTAACATTGCCAAAGCAAGTGAAATAAATAATAAACAAAAGTGAAATAAACAATACAAAATTTACAGCAAACATTACACTCAAAAAAGTTCCAAAATAATAAAACATTTCAAATGTCATATTATGTCTATATACAGTGTTGTAATGATATGCAAATAGTTAAAGTACAAAAGGGAAAATAAATAACCATAAATAGAGGTTGTATTTACAATGGTGTTTGATCTTCACTGGTTGCCCTTTTGCTGTGGCAACAAATATTGCTGCTGTGATTGCACACTGATATTTCACCTAGTAGATATGGTAGTTTATCAAAATTGGATTCGTTTTCAAATTCTTTGTGGTTCTGTGTAATCTGAGGGAAATATGTGTCTCTAATATGGTCATACATTTGGCAGGAGGTTAGGAAGTGCAGCTCAGTTTCCTCTTCATTTTGTGGGCAGTGTTTGAGTTTGATTTTTTTTTTTTTTTTTTTTTTTTTTTTTTTTTACAGGGACAGTGCACATTAATCAACGTTTCAGTAAAAGTGCCGGTTTTAGCCAGCCGGCTAAGTTTCAACCGCAGTCCCTGGGCAGGTTATTAAAAACAATTACAATACAGACAATCAATGAGCACACGCAGAGCAACATAGGACAAGCAAGACATAGCATGCAGACAGAGCAACATAGCACAAAAAGCAACAAGACAAAAACTATAAAAGCAACAGTGTTTCCACACCTCACAAGCTACAGACAACGGACAACATGGAAAGCGGCAATACACAGCTAGGGATTATGTTCACAAATCTGATTGACCTTTAGCCATGTCTTAATATTTTTTGTGAAAGTGTGATAGGTGGTGCAGTTATGTGTGTCTGATGGCAGTGTATTCCAGACATGGGAAGCTCTCACAGAGAAAGCAGATTGACTAAAGGTGCTTTTCCTTAAGGGAACTATACAGTCACCTCTCATGGCAGACCTTGTGGATCTGCTGCCATATGTTTGGGTTTTCTGTCTAACAAACGTACTAAGTGGAGGGGGAGCCAGGCCATTTAGGATCTTGAATACAAGACATGCGTCAGTGTATTGCACAAGATTTTCCCAACTCAGGAGCTCATGCTTTCTGAGGATGTAACAGTGATGATGACTATTGGGCTTCCTATCAAGCACTTTGAGAGCCTGTTTGTAGACAGACTCAATGGGTTTTAATGTTGTACAGCAAGCTTGGGCCCAACTAGTCAAGCAGTATGTTAAGTGAGGGAGTATTATAGATTCAAAGTACAATTTTGCTACCTCTGTAGTCAAACAATTTCTTATAAATCGGAAATTAGCTAGGTTGAATTTGGTTATTTGATTTACCTTTTTCACCTGCTTTTTAAAAGAGAGGTTGGAATTAAGTATGATGCCAAGGTACTTGAAAATCAGATACCACCTGGAGCTTTTCCCCTGACACATAGACATCTGGCTCAGTAGCATCTGTTGTTCTCTTTGTGAAGAACATGCAGACAGTTTTTTTTCACATTGAGATGCAAACACGAGTCACTGAGCCACTTTGTAACCTGGACCATTACAGTAGTGAGTTCTTGTGCAGCTTGTTGTTTGCTCTTTGCATGCACATATATCACTGTGTCATCTGCATACATTTGAACTTCAGACCCAGTACAGGCAGAAGGCAGATCATTAATGTACAGGCTGAACAGGAGGGGCCCCAGTATTGACCCTTGGGGCACGCCCACATCATAGCTAAGAGTGGGCGACAGCTCATTGCTCACTCTGACACACTGAGTTCTGCCTTCAAGGTATGATTTCATCCACCTCAAGGCATCGGGGGAAAAGTTGAACTTGGACAATTTTGTGATGAGAACCTCATGGTTAACAGTATCAAAAGCCTGCCTTAGGTCCAGAAACACAGCCCCAACAACGCCCCCCTTTGTCCATCTTGGACTTCACATTTTCCAGAAGAAAGCAGTTGGCTGTTTCTGTGGAGTGTTTCGCTCTGAAGCCAAACTGCATGGAGTGTAATGTGAAGGGGCTGTTGTTGAGGTGGGAAATCTGTTGTTCTGCAGTTGTGTGCACATAGCCTCTCTTCTTTTGAGAGACAGGTCTGCCTTTTGCAGCCTTTCTCAATAGTAAGGCTATACTCACTGAGTCTCTACATAGTCTAAGATTCCCTTAATTGTGGGTCAGTCACAGTGGTCAGGTATTCTGCCACTATGTACTCTCTGTTTAGGGCCAAATAGCATTCACGTTTCCTCTTTTGTTTTGTAAATTCTTTCCAAAGTGTCAAGTAATTATCTTTTTGTTTTCTCATGATTTGGTTAGGTCTAATTGTATTGCTGTCCTGGGGCTCTGTGGGGTCTGTTTGTGTTTGTAAACAGAGCCCCAGGACCAGCTTGCTTAGGGGGCTCTTCTCCAGGTTCATTTCTCTGAAGGTGATGGCTTGTTATGGAAGGTTTGGGAATCGCTTCCTTTTAGGTGGTTGTAGAATTTAACGGCTCTTTCTGGATTTTGATCATTAGCGGGTATCGGCCTAATTCTGCTCTGCATGCATTATTTGGTGTTTTACGTTGTACACAGAGGATATAATTCTGTATAAAAAGTCTCAATTTGGTGTTAGTCCCATTTTGTGAATTCTTGGTTGGTGAGCGGACCCCAGACCTCACAACCATAAAGGGCAATGGGCTCTCTAACTGATTCAATTATTTTTAGACAGATCCTAATTGGTATGTCAAATGTTATGTTCCTTTTGATGGCATAGAAGGCCCTTCTTGCCTTGTGTCTCAGATCGTTCACAGTTTTCTGGAAGTTACCTGTGGTGCTGATGTTTAGGCCGAGGTACAGTTGAAGTCAGAAGTTTACATACACCTTAGCCAAATACATTTAAACGCAGGTTTTCAAAATTCCTGACATTTAATCCTAGTAAGAATTCCCTGTCTTAGGTCAGTTAGGATCACCACTTTACTTTAAGAATGTGAAATGTCAGTATAATAGTGGAGAGAATGATTTATTTCAGCTTTTATTTATTTCATCACATTCCCAGTGGGTCAGAAGTTTACATACACTCAATTAGTATTTGGTAGCATTGCCTTTAAATTGTTTAACTTGGGTCAAACATTTCGGGTAGCCTTCCACAAGCTTCCCACAATAACTTTGGTGAATTTTGGCCCATTCCTCCTGACAGAGCTGGTGTAACTGAGTCAGGTTTGTAGGCCTCCTTGCTCTCACACGCGTTTTCAGTTCTGCCGCACAAATCTTCTATAGGATTGAGGTCAGGGCTTTGTGGTGGCCACTCCAATACCTTGACATTGTTGTCCTTAAGCCATTTTGCCACAACTTTGGATGTATGCTTGGGGTCATTGTCCATTTGGAAGACCCATTTGCGAGCAAGCTTTACCTTCCTGACTGATGTCTTGAGATATTGCTTCAATATATACACAGAATTTTCCTCCCTCATGATGCCATCTATTTTGTGAAGTGCACCAGTCCCTCCTGCAGAAAAGCACCCCCACAACATGATGCTGCCACCCCCGTGCTTCACGGTTGGGATGGTGTTCTTCGGCTTGCAAGCCTCCGCCTTTTTCCCCCCTAACATAACGATGGTCATTATGGCCAAACAGCTCTATTTTTGTTTCATAAGACCAGAGGACATTTCTCAAAAAAGTACGATCTTTGTCCCCATGTGCAGTTGCAAACCGTAGTCTGGCTTTTTTATGGCAGTTTTGGAGCAGTTGCTTCTTCCTTGGTGAGTGGCCTGTCGATATAGGACTCGTTTTACTGTGGATATAGATACTTTTGTACCTGTTCCTCCAGCATCTTCACAGCATCCTTTGCTGTTGTCCTGGGATTGATTTGCACTTTTCGCAACAAATTACAATCATCTCTAGGAGAAAGAACACATCTCCTTCCTGAGCAGTATGATGGCTGCGTGGTCCCATGTATGATGGCTGCGTGGTCCCATTATACTTGCATACTATAGTTTGTACAGATGATCGTGGTACCTTCAGGTGTTTGGAAATTGCTCCCAAGGATGAACCAGAGTTGTGGAGGTCTCAAAAAAAACATTCTGAGGTCTTGGCTGATTTCTTTTGATTTTCCCATGATGTCAAGCAAAGAGGCACTGAGTTTTAAGGTAGGCCTTGAAATACATCCACAGGTACACCTCTAATTGACAAAAATTATGTCAATTAGTCTATCAGAAGCTTCTAAATGTCAGGTGTCTCAGTGTAGCAGGTAAGCAGATTCAGGCGCAGGACAACGGAGATGAGTATTCATGTATATTTACTCAAAATACAAATTGGTAGTAAATTTCAAGCTCACAACAAACACGCACAAAACCATGGGGGAAACAGAGGGTTTAAATAAGGAACATGTAGTTATGGGATAGATCCAGGTGTGTATAATGAAGACAAAACACATAAAAATTGAAAAGTAGATCGGCGGTAGCTAGAAGACCGGTGACGTCGACCGCTGAACGCCGCCCGAACAAGGAGAGCGACCGACTTCGGTGGAAGTCGTGACAGTACCCCTTAATGCGCGGCTCCAGCAGCGCTGACACCGACCTCGGGGACGACCTGGAGGACGAGGTGCAGGGCGATCCGGACGGAGACGGTGAAACTCCTGTAGCAACGAAGGGTCCAGGATGTCCTCCACCGGCACCCAGGATCTCTCCTCTGGACCGTACCCCTCCCACTCTACGAGGGACTGAAGCCCCCTCGCCCGGCGCCTCGAGTCCAAGATGGCTCGAACAGCATACGCTGGGGCCCCCTCGATGTCCAGAGGCGGAGGAACCTCCCGCACCTCAGATTCCTGGAGTGGACCAGCCACCACCGGCCTGAGGAGAGACACATGGAACGAGGGGTTAATACGGTAATCTGGGGGAAGTTGTAACCTATAGCAAACCTTGTTCAGTCTCCTCAGGACTTTGAATGGCCCCACAAACCGCGAACACCAGGGCCTCACTAGGTAGAGCTCCAGCTGGAGTAGGATCCCCAGGCACCCGGCAGTCGTCCCATTATACTCCCTCGGGAGCGCAAGACAAATCCCACTGGGACCAGGTGAAGGAGGGGAGGACAGAGGTGTGGGTTGTGGAGTGGGAGGTTGTGATGGTGGAGGCGCTGGAAAACCTCCTCTCTCCCATCGCTCCAGATTTTGCAGCACGCGGTCCATGGCTGTGCCGAGACGTTGCAACATGGTCGCGTGCTGCTGGATGCGCTCCTCGACTGGCAGAGAAGGGCTGTGTTCTCCTGCTGACTCCATTTTCTGGTGTGTGTTTCTGTCAGGTGTCTCAGTGTAGCAGGTAAGCAGAGTCAGGCGCGGGACATCGGAGATTAGTATTCACGTATATTTACTCAAAATACAAACTACCAAAATTGGTAGTAAAATACAAGCTCACAATAAAGGTCATCTAACATAGAACAAACATGCACAAAACCATGGGGGAAACAGAGGGTTTAAATAAGGAACATGTAATTATGGGATAGAAACCAGGTGTGTATAATGTAGACAAAACACCTAGAAATTAAAAAGTAGATCGGCGGTAGCTAGAAGACCGGTGACGTCAACCGCCGAACGCCGACCAAACAAGGAGAGGTATCGACTTCGGCGGAAGTCATGACACTAAAGCATTTTCTGGAATTTTACAAGCTGTTTAAAACGACTCAAATACCAGTGGGTCGCTAGCGGGATCATCCCGACACTACTAGCAAAAACCTGTAGCGCCAGATTTAAAATCCGAAAATTGAATTATTAAACATCCAGCTATATACAAGTGTTCCATACTCATCAAAAGCTCTGTTTCTAGGCAATATCACAGTGTTGTCAGATTTCAAAAAGGCTTTACGGCGAAAGCAGCACATTCATTTGTTTGAGGGTAGCACGTCACATATTTTCCAATACCCATGTATCGATTAGCAATCATGGCACACACATAACACATTTCACAGCGAAAACAAAGTAATTACCTGTTGAAGAACTTCTGCTGAGGTCTTCCTAAGTGTCCAACGAAGACAATCCATGGTTCTTTTGTTAGAAAAAGTAACGTCTTTTATCCATAAATCCTCCATTTGGTTCATGCGTTATAATCAGAAACGACAGCCTCCATTACTCCTTTGAAACTCGGCGCCGACTCGTTAAAATTATACCTATAAACTTGTCCAAAAACAATCAAACATAGTTTTAAATGTATCCTTAGGAACCCTTTTACGTATATGTACTATTATAAATCAGCCGGAATATAAACTGAACGCTAAAAGCGATAAATAAGGCACAGCGCGCCTTCTCATGCACGCACTCTGAAGAGTTTTCATAGCGTGGTCTCTCGTTCCATGCTGTTTATCAATGGCGAAATTCCCCAAGATGGAGTAAAACACCGTCTCGTGGTTGATGACATCATAAGGAAGCGACGTGCACTGAGTTCACATGCCTATATATGGTCATTTTTGGATAGGAGGGGCTCAAAAATGAGCAATGTGTCAAAATGACTTTTTTCAGGACAGAGATTCCTCAGGGTTTTGCCTGCCAAATGCGTTCTGATTGACCCACAGACAAATGGTTAACAGTTTTGGAAAATTCAGAGTGTTTCCTATCCAATGGTACTAAATATATGCATATCCCATTTTCTGGGCCTAAATGGGAGGCATTTTACTTTGGGCACGCCAGGCTCTCCAAAACAGTCAGTTTTGCTGCTGGAGCCGGTGAAGTTAAAGCACAGTCAACTTAGTGTATGTAAACTTCTGACCCACTGAAATTGCGAGACAGTGAATTATAAGTGAAATAATCTGTCTGTAAACAATTGTTGGAAACAATTTGTGTCATGCACAAAGTAGATGTCCTAACCTACTTACCAAAACTCTAGTTTGTTAACTACTTACGGAGTGGTGGGGCCCCACTCCCTACACTACCCGGTGAAATGTGAGGCGTCAAATTCAAAATCCAAAAGTTGAATTATTAAACATTCATCAATATACAAGTGTTGCATGCATAATCATCAAAAGCTCTGATTCTTGGCAATATCACAGCATGTCAGATTTCAAAAAGGCTTTACGCCAAAAGCACAACATTTGATTGTTTGAGGGTAGCACCTCTAATATTTATGCATTAGCATAAATCCATAACCCAACACGGGTCTCACAAAACGCATAAAATCGCTAATATAAAATCGCTTACCTTTGATGAACTTCTGCTGAGGGCTTCCCATAAGTCCAACGAAGACAATCCATGCTTCTTTTTTTAGAAAAAGTCATTTATTATATCCATAAATCTCCGTTTGGTTGGCGCGTTATGATCATAAAATCGCCCATTGAACCGTGAAGAGAACACGTTCAAATTATACCTATACACTTTCTACAAACAAATCAAACATCATTTTTAACGTATCCTTAGGTATCCTTTTGGGTATATTTGCTGTAATATTTTAACCGGACGATAACGTGAATGATAGGAAAGAAAAAATAAAGTGGTGCGCATTCACAATCTTGCGTGCGCAGTCAACCTTGTTTATAAAAGTGGTCGCCTGACAATTTCCTGTTCCTATCTGTTCTGGTCACTCCTAGAATTCCCAGACTTTGTCTGTTGACTGTTGACATCTAGTGGAAGCCATAGGTACTGCAGTCTCAGTCCTACATAAAGTTGTATGCAATAGGCACAATGGAGAAGATGCTCATTTACAAAAAAAACTGCAAATCCGGATGGATTTTCCTCTGGTTTTCGCCTGCTATATCAGTTCTGTTATACTCACATAAATTATTTTAACACTCTTAGAAACTTCAGAGTGTTTCCTATCCAATAGTACTAATTATGTGCATATCCTATTTTTTGTGCCTGAGTGGCATGCATTTTACTTTGGGCATGCCAGACTCTCCAAAACCGTCACCTATGCAGCCGCTCCCTAAGAAGTTAACAAGAAATGTGTGGAGTGGTTGAAAAACAGGTTTTAATCACTCCAACCTAATTGTATGTAAACTTCCGACTTCAACTGTTTATATCATTTTTTTGTGTGCTCTAGGGCAATGGTCCATTATTTTTGTCTTACTGAGATTTACTGTCAGGGCCCAGGTCTGACAGAATCTGTGCAGAAGGTCTAGGTGCTGCTGTAGGCCCTCCTTGGTTGGGGACAGAAGCACCAGATCATCAGCAAACAGTAGACGTTTGACTTCAGATTCTAGTAGGGTGAGGCCGGGTGCTGCAGACTGTTCAATTCTAACTGCACACTTGTTGTTTGTGTACATGGATTTTATAATGTCATATGTTTTTCCCCCAACACCACTTTCCATCCATTCATATAGCAAACCCTCATGTCAGATTGGGTCTAAAGCTTATTTGAAATCAACAAAGCATGAGAAGACTTTGCCTTTGTTTTGGTTTGTTTGTTTGTCAATTAGGGTGTGCAGGGTGAATACGTGGTCTGTCGTACGGTAATTTGGTAAAAAGCCAATTTGACATATGCTCAGTACATTGTTTTCACTGAGGAACTGTACAAGTCTGCTGTCAATGATAATTCAGAGGATTTCCCTAAGGTTTTGTTTTACGCATTTTTTTGATGCAGTTATTGGGGTCAAATTTGTCTCTATTTTTGTGGATTGGGGTGATCAGTCCTTGGTTCCAAATATTGGGGAATATGACAGAACCAAGGATGATGTTAAAGAGTTTAGGTATAGCCAATTGGAACTTGTGGTCTGTATATTTGATCATTTAATTGAGAATACCGTCAACACCACAGGTCTTTTGGGGTTGGAGGGTTTGTATTTTGTAATGTAGTTCATTCATGGTAATTGGAGAATCCAGTGGGATCTGGTAGTCTTTAATAGTTGATTCTAAGATTTGTATTTGATCATGTATATGTTTTTGGTGTTTGTTATTTGTTATAGGGCCAAAAGGATTGGAGAAGTGGTTTACCCATTCATCTCAGTTTTGGATAGATAACTCTTCTTGTTGTTGTTTAGTGTTTTCCAATTTTCCCAGAAGTGGTTAGAGTCTATATATTCTTCAATTATGTTGAGCTGATTTCTGATGTGCTGTTCCTACTTTTTCCGTAGTTTATTTCTGTATTGATTTAGTGATTCACCATAGTGAAGGCGTAGGCTCAGGTTTTCTGGGTCTCTATGTTTTTGGTTGGATAAGTGTCTCAATTTCTGATAGGGAAATTGTATAGAAGGGACTGAATTTGTTGTTGCCTAATTGTTTTTTAGTAGATTTCCAAACTACTTTCCTTCCAGCTATAGCATTTCTTAATATTATTCCGTTCCTTTGGCTTTGATGCCTCATGATTGAGCATAGCTCAGTTCAAGTAGACTGTGATTTTGAGGTGATCTAAAGGGGTGTCAGTGGACTGTTCGGCCCTTGTTCAGGGGCAGAACGACAGATTTTTACCTTGTCAGTTCGGGGATTCGATCCAGCAACCTTTCGGCTACTGGCCCAATGCTTTAACCACCAGGCTTAACCACTATGCTACATGCCGCCCCAAAATGCACAGAATAGAATACTATTAAGCTATTTATTCACATTATAAATGCAGCAATGCACAGATGGCAGTAGGCTATAAGCACAAATGTTCTACTAGTGGGAAAACACCATTATCAAAAGTGACCGCAATTGCGATTATGGAATGCTTTATTATAAAGGTGCATTTTTATGGTGAATAGTATCTTCCCCTAACTTGAAACTCATGTGCTGCTTATGTTTGCCAGTTAGGCTCTACACCCCTTGTAAAGCGGACTAATGTGCTTAATTTTTTATTTGGCCACTTTAGTTGTGATACAAACCTTATCAAAACATATAAGCCTATGGGCTAAGCTACATGAGGTGTGCGACTATGATTCAAAAAGTCGCACAAAAAAAAGTCATTGTTTCTTGCCTTATGCTGGGCATCATTCACAAATTATATTATTGACACCCATCAGACTATTCTTGATTTAATCTTGTCTTTACATATACTAAATATTGTGTGAAATTTGTTTTGATTTAGAATCGACCATTATCATGCACATGTCTTGAGACAGGGCAGTGGGAAAAAAATATATGTCATTTATCCACTTAAATAGCAAATGAAGGACGGTTCATTTTTATACTAGCCAGATAGGCTATACTTCTGTTGTAAAGATAAGCAATGTGCTTAATATTAGGAAAGTTGATAAATAAATATAGTAGGCCTAGCCTATGGAAGGCTGATCAGATCCTCCTATTTTTAATAGAGGCCATCACTCAGTTGCATAGCCTATAGCAATGTTGTGCAACATGAGCTCATGGGCTCTCATGAAGTGTTTGATTAGATTTGCGAGTGATTAGAGGGACAATAGAGTGCTGAGTACCAGGCAATTAGCAAGTTTGGTAGGCCACTAATGACCATCAGCAGCATCAGAGCTTGGAGAAGCCTAATTACTATAACTAAACAGTCAATGCCTAAATGGTTATGTGGAATTTGACTGCCTTCATGACTCGTGACCGCCGGTGTGTCGGTAATATGGTCACTGCAACATCCTTAGGTTGGACAATACTTTTCTCATCAATTATCTTTTTTTTGTAAGTATACAAAAAAACTGGACATTGGCCAATCCTCTGTCATTCACACAATGGAAACGTCAAATGCTTTATTACCCTATCTAAAAATGTAAAGAGTGTGGGCGAGGGAGAGAAACAAATCAAACAGTTTGAGGCCATGTGGCAGAAACTGATAAGGGCGCTGGAGATGGGGGCTAGTGGGTCTAGGCAGGTGTGATGTAGTGATGTTTGTATGATGTAGTCGTTTGTATGTGTAAAATATAAAATAAAATCTTACAAAAAAGAGAGTATGTGTAAGTTGGTGGTCTGTTGATATCCCTCTAGTGGTGTGGGAGATGTGCTTTGGTAAAGTGGGTGGGGTTATCGGACAGGGCCACAGTGTATCGTCGGACAGGGCCACAGTGTCCCCCGACCACCCCTGTCTCAGCCTCTAGTATCTATGCTGCAATAATCTATGTGCCGGGTGGCTAGGGTCAGTCTGTTATATCTGGTGTAATTCTCCTGTTTTACCCGGGTGTCCTGTGTGAATTTAAGTGTGCTCCCTCTCTCTCTCTTCCTCTCTCCCTCCGCTCCCGGAGGACCTGTACTTTACTTTACTATTTTATTTTTGACAACTTTTACCTATACTTCACTACATTCCTAAAGAAAATAATGTCCTTTTACTCCATACACTTTCCCTGACACCCAAAAGTACTCGTTACATTTTGAATGATTAGCAGGACAGAAAAATGGTCCAATAGACGCACTTATCAAGTGAATATCCGTGGTCATCCTACTGCCTCTGATCTGGCGGACTCACTAAACACACATGCTTCGTTTGTAAATTATGTCTGGGTGTTGGAGTGTGCCATTGGCTATCCGTACGTTAAAATAACGAGAATATAGTGCCTTCTGGTTTGCTTAATATAAGGAATTTGAAATTATTCATACTTTTACTTTTGATACTTCAGTATATTTTAGCAATTACATTTACTTTTGATACTTAAGTATATTTAAAACCAAATACTTTTACTCAAGTAGTATTTTACTGGGTGACTTTAACTTTTACTTGAGTCATTTTCTATTAAGATATCTTTACTTTTACTGCAGTTTGACAATGGGGACTTTTTCCACCACTGAGTTTGAGTTACCAATAGCGTACTAATGTAGCCTATTTTTGCAGCCTGTATTCGACTCTGGGAATGGTTTATTGAAGTTTTAATTAGGCCTAAACTATATGATTATCTAAACAATATTGCATGTAAATGTATTGTTTTGTTACGTCAACTATATGCTTTCATTAGGTAAGAAGGCTAATTAGATTGCTATTTTTCTCAAAAGTTATTTGAGTGATGCATCGGATTGTAAAAATAAAAATATATAATTCTTAATTCATGGCATGGTTTCCTTTATCCAATGTTTATTAGACATGCAGAGAAATGAATTCATGTGGGGAAGGGAATTAGTAATAATAGCCTACTAATAACAATAATAGTAAAGCCTACAACTCTGGAGTTACAATTACATAAATTGATGTTATATGATGGGTAACGGGTCGGCTCTTGGAACAATTCTATGCGGCGTGGTGAGGGTGCGGCTCCAAAAAATGGACCCGTGCAGTACTCTATTACATTCTAGCGTGGCTATCTAGTGACTACCCTCCGACCACCTGATCATCATCAAGACATCAGAGTGCCCTCCTGTGGATGTGTAGGTCCACTGCATCTCTCTGGAAGGGTTTTTGATCAGGGCACACTGTGCTAGTAGCATGGCTTGCCTGACTGGCTGCAGTGTTGTGCTGTGAGGCATCTGTATCTTTTATCCCATAGACACACCCTGACATCCACGATCATGTATAGAATATGTATATTTTCTCTGATGTCAGGGTGTCTGTGTTGGGGTAAAATAATGATATCCAGTGACAATATACTGTACACAGGAATAACTGAACATGAACAAGCATAACTAAATTGTATAAATCATATAGGCCTAATCTCCTAAATTCATTCAAGGAACATCATGGATTTATTCAGCATATTCAATAATGTGAACATTTTGTAATTTCTTTCAGGGTCATGAGTTAAAGCCAAAGTATAAGGAGATCTTTAGCTGACCTGGAGGAAGATAATGAGAGGAGGATAGCGCTCTAATACTTTCTACTCCTCCTCCTCATCAGCCTGTCTGTCACTTCAGATCTGCTGACAGAGATCCAGACAGCTAGCCTGCACGCGCTAGCAAATTCCACTCCATCTCTTTACCTCGTTAACTTGGCAATAATCCTTCCTTAAAAGACTCAGCATCTCGCCCAAATCTCCAGGCAGCAGGGTGCTACCACTGGACCCTACAGTGTGACTCAACAATGGAACTGTCTTATAACGATATTAAGTGAAACAAAGAGCCATCCTCTCTCTCTCTTACTCATCAGAACCAAATGATTTTCAGGCCTTATTCAGGGTAATAATGATATTCAGTGCCAAGGGTGACTGATACATAAATATGATTTATTTCAATGAATGAGTGTGACGTAACAATTGGACGTAACAATTGATGAGAAAACTAAATTGATAACCAAAAATGTATATATATTAAAAAACGATATATATATATATACACTACCGATCAAAAGTTTTAAACATTCAAGGGTTTTTCTTTATTTTTACTATTTTCTAACATTGTAGAAAGTAGTGAAGAGATCAAAACTATGAAATAACACATATGGAATCATGTAGTAACCAAAAAAGTGTAAAACAAATCTAAATATTTTTTATATTAGAAATTATTCAAATAGCCACCCTTTGCCTTGATGACAGCTTTGCACACTCTATTTTAGAATAAGGCTATAACTTAACAAAAAAAGTAAAGGGGTCTGAATACTTTCCGAATGCACTGTATGTATCTGTTTCAATCCAGTCCAGGCTACACTACCGGTCCATTGGGCAAAAACCAGACTCATCACTTATTTGGGGATAGGGACATCTAGTGATGTAAAAAGAGGACAGCCCATAGAGGACATCCTACCAAACCTATCTGTCATTGGAGATGTTGTAATCTCAGTTAACCCAGAACTGAAGTCTCGCGTAATAGAGCCCCACAGTGGAGGTGTCATAATAGCCATAAAACCTAGCGGTCAAACAGGGAAATGGTTCTGATAGATTTTAGAAACACTTAAAATAAGGGCTGTGTCTCATGTAGGTTTACCCTGGCGTGATGTTTTGATAATTGATTTGAAAATGGGAAAAATTAGAAAAACGATTGGTACCATTTCCATCTTTGACCGCTAGGTTTTATGGGTATTATGACTCAAACTGTTGTATTCTATTGGTCAGACGCTCAATGTTTATTTATTCTGTTCAAGTATGGAAAGCCGTTTGAACATACAGTTAAAGTCGGAAGTTTAAATACACTTATGTTGGAGTCATTAAAACTAGTTTTTCAACCACTCCACAAATTTCTTCTTAACAAACTATAGTTTTGGCAAGTCGGTTAGGACATCTACTTTATGCATGACACAAGTAATTTTTCCAACAATTGTTTACAGACATATTATTTCACTGTATCACAATTCCAGTGGGTCAGAAGTTTACATACACTAAGTTGACTGTTCCTTTAAACAGCTTGGAAAATTCCATAAAATGATGTCATGGCTTTAGAAGCTTCTGATAGGCTAATTGCCATCATTTGAGTCAATTGGAGGTGTACCTTTGGATGTATTTCAAGGCCTACCTTCAAACTCAGTGCCTCTTTGCTTGACATCATTGGAAAATCAAAAGAAATCAGCCAAGACCTCAGAAAAAAAATGTAGACCTCCACAAGTCTGGTTCATCCTTGGGAGCAATTTCCAAATGCCTGAAGGTACCATGTTCATCTGTACAAACAATAGTACGCAAGTATGAACACCATGGGACCACGCAGCCATCATACTGCCCAGGAAAGAGACGCGTTCTGTCTCCTAGAGATGAACGTACTTTGGTGTGAATAGTGCAAATCAATCCCAGAACAACAGCAAAGGACGCTGTGAAGATGCTGGAGGAAACAGGTACAAAAGTATCTATATCCACAGTAAAACTAGGCCTATATCGACATAACCTGACAGGCCATTCAGCAAGGAAGAAGCCACTGCTCCAAAACCTCCATAAAAAAACCAGACTACGGTTTGCAACTGCACATGGGGACAAAGATCGAACAAAAATAGAACTGTTTGGCCATAATGACCATCGTTATGTTTGGAGGAAAAAGGGGGGAGGCTTGCAAGCTGAAGAACACCATCCCAACCGTGAAGCACGGGGGTGGCAGCATCATGTTGTGGGGGGTGCTTTGCTGCAGGAGGGACTGGTGCACTTCACAAAATAGATGGCATCATGAGGGAGGAAAATTCTGTGTATATATTGAAGCAACATCTCAAGACATCAGTCAGGGAGTTAAAGCTTGCTCGCAAATGGGTCTTCCAAATGGACAATGACCCCAAGCATACATCCAAAGTTGTGGCAAAACGGCTTAAGGACAACAAAGTCAAGGTATTGGAGTGGCCATCACAAAGACCTGACCTGAAACCTATAGACAATTTGTGGGCAGAACTGAAAAAGCGTGTGTGAGCAAGGAAGCCTACAAACTTGACTCAGTTACACCAGCTCTAAGCTTGTGGAAGGCTACCCGAAATGTTTGACCCAAGTTAAACAATTTAAAGGCAATGCTACCAAATACTAATTGAGTGTATGTAAACTTCTGACCCACTGGGAATGTGATGAAATAAATAAAAGCTGAAATAAATCATTCTCTCTACGATTATTCTGACATTTCACATTCTTAAAATAAAGTGATAATCCTAACTGACCAAAGATAGGGAATATTTACTAGGATTAAATGTCAGGAATTGTGAAAAATTTTGTTTAAATGTATTTGGCTAAGGTGTATGTAAACTTCCGACTTCAACTGTATATTCTTTACATTTTTCATATAAATAATTTTATTTTTGTATATCAATAATGACCTTTTTTATATAAAAAAATTATTCATCAAATCTAAAATGTTTTTTTTTTATGTCAATAATTCACATTTTCTATCATTTTTCTTTCACATTCGAAATGTGGAGTAGGTTGTATACATTAGTAGGAAAAACATCTAATTTAATAATTTTTTTTATTGAAATTTAAGGAAAACAAAATGTGAAGACTGTCTCTCGGTGCTCTCTCCACCCTCCTGTTAATTGACATTCAAGGCACCAGAAACTGATTGGTTCCGGTTTTAACAA
Organism: Brachymystax lenok tsinlingensis; assembly: GCA_030435695.1. Classification (NCBI taxonomy): domain Eukaryota; kingdom Metazoa; phylum Chordata; class Actinopteri; order Salmoniformes; family Salmonidae; genus Brachymystax; species Brachymystax lenok. The sequence continues at coordinate 40,182,074 of CM059813.1, forward strand.
ATACATGCTAATATATGCAGAATTTTAACCTCATAACAGCCTCAATTCGTCGGGGCAAGGTGTCAAAAGCGTTCCACAGGGATCCTGGCCCATGTTGACAATGCTTCCCACAGTTTTGTCTCAAGTTGGCTGGATGTCCTTTTGGTAGTGGACCATTCTTGGTACACACGGGAAACTGTTGAGCATAACTGTTATTGACACAAACCGGTGCGGCTGGCACCTACTACCATACCCAGTTCAAAGGCACTTAAATAAGTTGTCTTGCCCATTCACCCGCTGAATGGCACAAATACACCATCCATGTCTCAATTGTCTCAAGACTTAAAAATCCTTATTTAACCTGTCTCCTCCCCTTCAACTACATTGTTTGAAGTGGATTTAACAAGTGACATCAATAAGGGATTTTAGCTTTCACCTGGATTCACCTGGTCTGTAAAAATGGCTAACTGGAGCTCGTCTGAGTGGTCGGCTGTGAAAGGCCTAACTTGTGCTGATTGCTTGGGTTCTGCTCAATACAGTGTTGTCCGGTTAGAACACAATGTTGAGGCCCATTACTCTCTTAATTGTCACCACCACCACCACCACACGCACGCGCACGCGCACGCACACGCACACACACACACACACACACACACACACACACACACACACACACACACACACACACACACACACACACACACACACACACACACACACAGCTGCTTCCAAGGTATTTCTTTATGTGTGATAATGCCTTGGAATCTTATTATCATGGCAGGGCTATGATACCTTAGGGATAACTAAGGTAGGCTGAACAGCCAAACTAACAGGACTTAAGGGAAACTGAAGGGACTGTGAGGTAAAGATAGGTAGAGAGGAGAGGAGAAGGACGGACATTTTTACATGGTCATCTATGTCATTGAAAGAGCAGGTGTTCGTAATGTTTGTACAGTCAACGTATGTTAAAATGGCTTTCCATAGACCCATTGAAAATGATAGAGGCTTCTAGTGGCCATTGACGGTTTCCACCATGCTTCCGCTATTTTAAAGTAGTTAAAGCAGTCAACTGGGTGGGAATTCCTATGAATAATCTAGTCCTAAACCCTAAACCTCAACTACATCTCATAATGAATGATGTGGAAATTTAGCACGTTGAGGTATCTAAACTGCTTGGAGTAACCCTGGATTGTAAACTGTCAAAACATATTGATACAACTTTAGCTAAGGTGGGGAGAAGTCTGTCCATAATAAAGCGGTGCTCTGCCTTCTTAACAACAGTATCAACAAGGGAGGTCCTACAGGCCCTAGTTTTGTCGCAGCTAGACTACTGGTCAGTTGTGTGGTCAGATGCCACAAAGAGGGACTTAGGAAAATTGCAGTTGGCTTAGAACCGGGCAGCACGGCTGGCCCTTAAGAGTACACGGAGAGCTAACCTTAATGACATGCATGTCAATCTCTCATGGCTCAAAGTGGAACAGAGATTGACTTCACAACTTGTTTTTTTGTGCATACCCCACAAGACATGCCACCAGAGGACTCTTCACAGTCCCCAAGTTCAGAACTGACTATGGGAGGCACACAGTACTGTATAGAGCCATGACTACATGGAACTCTATTCCACATCAGGTAACTGATTCAAGCAGTAGAATCAGATTTTAAAAAACAAGTAAAAATACACCTTATGGAACAACGGGGACTGTGAAGAGACACGCACAAAGGTATAGACACATGCATACGTATACATTGTGATATTGTTGTATGGTGGTATTAAACATTTTGTATTGTAGATATGTAGTGGTCTAATAATGTTATATGACGTACTGTTTTATCTTTTGTATTATATGTACTGTAAGTGCTTTAATATGTTTGGACTGCAGGAAGAGTAGCTGCTGCCTTGGCAGAGAGGGTGGAGGAGGAGTCTTGGCTTGAAGCTTTGGGCATCTTGTTGTTAAGACAAGCATTATCTGAATTAGGCCCACAGAATTATACCTACGGAGGAGTGACTTCTATGAAGGAACTTTAAATGTCATTGAAGTTCAGAGAGTTGGCTTGACGTTGGACCAGCTAACAAGCTTGTGTGTACAGAGCGGCACCGGAATTAAAATAAAAACGTATTTGTAGTTTAATTAATCCAATGTGAAATGTGATAACTATAGTATCCTTAACTAGAATTGAAAAGGTTAATCCATTGTTTTCAAATAAAACAATCTCTGAATCATGCTTGTAAAATCAGTAGCTAGGCTACTAGTATCAGGTATGAAGGTAAGACCCAGATGCAGACCACGTCGAATAAACAATAGTTTAATATTCCAACAGGGGCAGGCAATAGACAGGTCAAGGCAGACAGGGGTCCGTAAACCAGAGGTGGGGCAACGGTCCCGGGCGGCAGGCAGGCTCAGGGTAAGGCAGAGGTTGTTATCCAAAGGGGGGCAAAGGTACAGGTCGGCAGGCAGGCTCAGGGTCAGGCAGAGTGGTCAGGCAGGCGGGCTCAGAGTCAGGACAGACAAGGGTCAAAACCAGGAGGGCAAGAAAAGAGAGACTGGAAAACGCAGGAGCTGAGACACAAAACGCTGGTTGACTTGAACAAACAAGATGAACTGGCAACAGACAAACAGAGAACACAGGTATAAATACACAGGGGATAATGGGGAAGATGGGTGACACCTGGAGGGAGGTGGAGACAATCACAAAGACAGGTGAAATAGAACAGGGTGTGACAACTAGACTGTGCTTCTGAGGGGGAGGGGCAGGTTGCCTATACACACAAACACACACACACACACACACACACACACACACTGGCAAAGCTTTTCAGGCAGCAGGCAGACACTGGAATACGTTTGTGACAGACGGCTTGCATAGGCGCATTGTTGCGTTTTGTTTTTTTACGTATAATAACGTATAATAATAACGTATAATAATGTTATTAACTGGTTCCTATGCTTTTACAATAATGGTTCTGTTTCCAGAACAGTATAGATATCTTTCGTTCCCAATTCTGACTCTGTTCCTAGAAAAATGACATTATTTTCCAGTTTTCGGTTCTGTTCCCACACAAGAAATCTGAAGCTGACCTGTCGACTGACCTGTCGTTCGGCAAACGAAAGTCTAGTGCAGCATCCTATGACAGCTTCCAGCTTGAGCCAGCACTATCTATTAACGAAGAAATGAAAGTGAAACCTACCGTGTAAGATTCGATTCACAGGGATCCGTGTACCGTTCGTTCAATCAATATCCGAACTTAAACAAAGGACACAGATAATTATTTAGACTGGATCCACATGGATGACACTCCCCTGGTTGTTTCATCCATTATAAAACGAGTCTAAACTAAAAAATCTACCGTCTGCTGAACCAACATTATAAGGAGAAGGTGCTTACCTGTATCGACCTCAACAACCTGCGCTACCTTGGTGTGGAAAAGGAACTAGCGCTGCCAGCCATCACCGTGAAAGGGGACCAGAGTTCTGGGAAGAGCTCCGTATTGGAGGCGTTGTCTGGCGTGACTTTGCCAAGGGGGAGCAGTGACGTGTTACATGTGATTAGAATAGTGCACATCAATGTATTATTGACTGGAACATTTAAATAAAAACAAAGGTTTCTTTCTGGATGCATTAGTTCAGTGGTTCCCAACCAGGGGTACTAGTCTAGGACCGCTGGGGGTACCCTATCCACAGAGGGTACTTGAAAAGACTCATGGGACCATAGGCTTACTGGTAAAATGTACATGAAGGGACATTTCAAGGCTACTCGGGGCAGAGCAAAATTCAGATGGTGGAACAGCAATCAGCTTCTATCTCAATGCCATCAGACGGCTAAACAGCAATCACTAACTCAGAGAGGCTGCTGTCTACATAGAGACTCATATCACTGGCCACTTTAATAAATGGATCACTAGTGACTTTAAACAATGCCACTTTAATAATGTTTACATATCTTACATCACTCATCTCATATGTATATACTGTACCTTATACCATCTATTGCACCATGCCTATGCCGCTCATCCATATATTTATATGTACTTATTCTTATTCCTCCCTTTAGATTTGTGTGTATTAGATAGTTCTGGGGAATTGTTAGATTACTTGTTAGATATTACTGCAATGTCAGAACTAGAAGCACAAGCATTTCGCTACACTAGCATTAACATCTGCTAACCATGTGTATGTGATCAATACAATTTGATTTTAATCTGAAAAGGTTGGGAACCACCGGTTCAGTTGATGTATAGGTAGCTGACTAAACTCCACTCCAGAAACTTCCTTCACCTTGGAGTTTAGTCAGCTGATGCATGGGATGCTTTTCTCTGGCTTTCTGGCAGGTTCAGTTAATCTCTCTAAATTCAATTCAATTTAACGTATTGACATGAAAAGTAAAACACATTGTCAAAGTAAACATGTAACAACGATGGTCAAATACAAGAATATACTAGACTGTTCGTAATTAAGCAATAATAATGATTTTAACAGCAATTATAACAAATAATAATAAACAATAGGCAAATATGAATAATCACACTATACCTTTCACTGGCTGTCCCTCAGGTTATGGTAGGAGGCCACAAATTTGGCTGCCAAAACACAACATCTTGTTTTTTCACCAAGTATGTATTTAAGTTAATCTTCATAATTTAGGTTTTTCAATTATTTGTATTGTTTTATAATTTTTGGGAAGAATGTATTTCTTATGTCAGAATATCTGTCACAGTTTAACAGAAAATGCAGCTCTATCTCTTCCTGGGGTAGAATGAGGACAGCCTGTCCTCACAGGGCAGCCAGGTTTACCTGTGACAACCGGTCTCTATGGCCAGGCTGTGCTCACTGAGTCTGTACATAGCTAGTGTTTTCCTCAGTCAGAGTGGTCAGATAGTCTGCGACCGTGTACTGTCTGTTTAGAGCCAAATAGCATTGAAGTGTACTTTTTGTTATCATTTTCTTTTTGCTTTGTGATAATTTGGTTTGGCCAGATTTTCTGAGTGCTGTCCTGAGGCTTTTTGGGGTTGGTAGTGGTTAGTGAATTGAGCCTCAGAACCAGCAAGCTAAGGGCTCTTCTCTATGGTCACCTCTTGGCATTTGGGGGCTTTGTAATGGTAGGAGTGGGGGTCACTTGTTGTTAAAGGATTATAACGTTTGGTGGCTCTTTTTTGGATATTAATCAGAAGTGGGAATTGGCCTAATTCTGCTCTGCATGTGTTGTTTTGAGTTTTGTTTTTACTCTGAGGATGCTTTACAGAATTTGGTATGCAGGGTTTCCACTGGGTGTTTATCCCATTAGGCAAATTCTTGTTTTGTATGCGGACCGCACACTTCGATGCCATATTGTGTAGTTGGTTCTATTATTTATTTAAATATTTTGAGCCAGATACTAATAGGTATGTTTAATTTGATAGATCTTTTAATGAAACAGAAAGCCGTCCTTGCTTTGTCTTTCAGTTCATTCGTGGTCAGGTTGAAGTTCCCCGTGGAGATGATTTGTGGGTGTTTGTTCTATATCAGTGGAGCCCAGTAGAAATGGATATCGGTTTCCCTGACATCTGGAATATCATAATTGTTGTATTTAGATTGACTGTTAGGGCCCAGGTTGGTTTTGTGGAGGACAGTTGCATACAGGAGGCATTTTACTTACGCCGTTAAGCGTGAGACTGGGGGCTGTTGATTGTTCTCGCGTTTTTGCGAATAGTTTTTTTCTCTAACTCTTCTGATGTCAACTCCAATAGGTATTGTAACATGATTCCCTCGCGAGCTGAAAATGAAGAGGAAGAGAGAAGGAGAGAAATGGCACAGAAAAATCAGCTACCAAGACCACGAGGAGGAGATTGAGGACCCCTCTGATGTGGTAGGCCTGTGATCATGGCAAAGATGAAAGGCTGTAATGTTCTCTTCTCCATAAGAGATCTCACCCGTAAGCATGTTTTAGAAAAGTGATATCCCAAGTATAAATACAGTAAAGTACACACACTAAAGGGTAAAAACCTTCAAGGGGTATGGAATTCAAGGAGTTGGTCTGATGGTCAGATGTGATGTCATTGATCTCCCCCCCCTTGCTTGAGGAACAATAGAGGAGCAATAGAGAACAAAAGATGAAGTCCCCACCCCCCCACTTGTGTCATGTCATGTCATACCTGGACCACCTATTGAGATGTGCCTTTTAAGTAAATCAAGTGTTCAATGAGGTGAAAAGGAGAATGGAGTGCCATATACTATTAAAACGATAACTTGATCTACAGTGAGGGAAAAAAAGTATTTGATCCCCTGCTGATTTTGTATGTTTGCCCACTGACAAAGAAATATTCAGTCTATAATTTTAATGGTAGGTTTATTTGAACAGTGAGAGACAGAATAACAACAAAAAATCCAGAAAAACACGTGAATAATGTTATAAATTGATTTGCATTTTAATGAGGGAAATAAGTATTTGACCCCTCTGCAAAACATGACTTAGTACTTGGTGGCAAAACCCTTGTTGGCAATCACAGAGGTCAGACATTTCTTGTAGTTGGCCACCAGGTTAGCACACATCTCAGGAGAGATTTTGTCCCACTCCTCTTTGCAGATCTTCACCAAGCCATTAAGGTTTCGACGCTGACGTTTGGCAACTCGAACCTTCAGCTCCCTCCACAGAGGTTCTATGGGATTAAGGTCTGGAGACTGGCTAGGCCACTCCAGGACCTTAATGTGCTTCTTCTTGAGCCACTCCTTTGTTGCCTTGGCTGTGTGTTTTGGGTCATTGTCATGCTGGAATACCCATCCACGACCCATTTTCAATGCCCTGGCTGAGGGACATGGCCCCGTCCATCGTCCCTTTGATGCGGTGAAGTTGTCCTGTCCTCTTAGAAGAAAAACTTCCCCAAAGCATAACGTTTCCACCTCCATGTTTGATGGTGGGGATGGTGTTGGGGTCATCAGCATTCCTCCTCCTCCAAACACGGCGAGTTGAGTTGATGCCAAAGAGCTCCATTTTGGTCTCATCTGACCACAACACTTTCACCCAGTTGTCCTCTGAATCATTCAGATGTTCATTGGCAAACTTCAGACGGGCATGTATATGTGCTTTCTTGAGCAGGGGGACCTTGCGGGTGCTGCAGGATTTCAGTCCTTCACGGCGTAGTGTGTTACCAATTGTTTTCTTGGTGACTATGGTCCCAGCTGCCTTGAGATCATTGACAAGATCCTCCCGTGTAGTTCTGGGCTGATTCCTCACCGTTCTCATGATCATTGCAACTCCACAAGGTGAGATCTTGCATGGAGCCCCAGGCCGAGGGAGATTGACAGTTCTTTTGTGTTTCTTCCATTTACGAATAATCACACCAACTGTTGTCACCTTCTCACCAAGCTGCTTGGCGATGGTCTTGTAGCCAATTCCAGCCTTGTGTAGATCTACAATCTTGTCCCTGACATCCTTTGAGTGCTCTTTGGTCTTGGCCATGGTGGAGAGTTTGGAATCTGATTGATTGATTGCATCTGTGGACAGGTGTCTTTTATACAGGTAACAAACTGAGATTAGGAGCACTCCCTTTAAGAGTGTGCTCCTAATCTCAGCTCGTTACCTGTATAAAAGACACCTGGGAGCAAGAAATCTTTCTGATTGAGAGGGGGTCAAATACTTATTTCCCTCATTAAAATGCAAATCAATTTATAACATTTTTCACATGCGTTTTTCTGGATTTTGATATTTTTTGGTTATTCTGTCTCTCACTGTTCAAATAAAGCTACCATTAAAATTATAGACTGATAATTTCTTTGTCAGTGGGCAAATGTACAAAATCAGCAGGGGATCAAATACTTTTTTCCCTCACTGTAGTTCACTATTGTGTTGTTGGAATCCTGGTGGTTTCTAGCAGCAGTGTTCCGTATCTTGTTAAGCATGCAGCCCAGGATGAAATGGCAGGTGTGGGGGTGGGGATCAGTGATGACCTCATCAGCCTGGAGATTGGCTCCCCTCATACTCATTGACCTGCCAGGCATCGCCCCGGTAGCAGTCAAGGGTCAACCTGAGAACATTGGGGAACAGGTACACCCCTCCACCCAACCCCAAATATTAGTGGGAAACTGCATTTTTATCTGTAGTTTTAGAGCAGAAACCAAGTCCCCCACAACACATTATGTATAATAATGTACAGACTAAGAGACTGATACGGAAGTTCAGCACAAAGCAAGAAACAATCAGCTTGGTGGTCGTGCCATGCAACGTTGACATAGCAACCAGTGGCCTTGAAGATGGCACAGGAGGTGGACCTCAAAGGGGAAAGGACATTATGTAATCCACCCTTTATTATTTACTCCACTATTATGAAGCAAGCTCTTGGGTAATGGTGATTATAAACCATGTCTCCTCTAGAAGAGCAGATTGAGGCAAAGCTGGCAGAGACATCCAGGAGAGATATGGTACTGGACTCGCTGTGGACTCGGCAGAGAGGCTGTACTTCCTGATCAATGTGAGTCCTCCAGCCTATAACACCCAGATGATTTAGTTACCCACTCTTTCACTCCGCTCTGGCATTGACCCTTGACCCAAACTCACAACAGCCATGTTAATAAACCTTGTCAATTTAGGAAAACATTTAAAAGTTGATGTCTTCTCTTTCTACACATCTATCCCATATCTATCCCTCTCCATGTATCTAATTACTTATTTTTCAGTGTCTCAAAGTGACTGCGTTCACTCAGGACGCCATCAACCTGAGCACTGGGGAGCTGGAGTGGAGTTTGTCTCAACGTCTTCTCCACTCCACTCAGTGCAGATAGAGCAGGCAAACTAGTTTACATGTGTGATGGACCGACAAGTGTAGCCTATGGCGCAAGATGCGACTGCAATTCTGGGAATGGGGAGAGAGGATTGAGGTTTGTGCATTTTATGACATGCGTTATCTGAATTAGGTCCACAGATTTATACCTAGGAGCAGCTTCTATGGAGGAATTTTGAATGTCCTTTGAGCTAGCTAACTAGCAAGCTTGTGTGAAGAGAGGCACCAGAATTAAAAACACCTTTTTGTAGTTAATAAATCTAGTGTGAAGTGTGCTAACTAGGCCTATTGGCCAATCTGCAGTTGCTACATCCCACTGCTGGCTTGCTTCTGAAGGTAAGCAGGGTTGGTCCCTGGATGGGAGACCAGATGCTGCTGGAAGTGGTGTTGGAGGGCCAGGAGGAGGCACTCTTTCCTCTGGTCGAAAATAAATATCCCAATGCCCTCATATTGTCACCTAGTCATCCCCAGCTTACGATTGGCTCATCATCCCTCTCCCCTGTAACTATTCCCCAGGTCATTGCTGTAAATGAGAATTTGTTCAGTCAACTTAGAATAATTTTAAAGAATTGCATCAATAACTAGCATTGAGAAAGGTTAATCCATTCTCTATATAATAAAAATCCCCATCTTCCGATTTAAGCTTGTAACGTCAGTACTACAGTTGGCCTATGCTTCTGAGGGGCAGGTAGCCTAAACACACAGGTAAAGATTTCCAGCTTGCAGGCAGACACTGGAATAAGTTTGAATTTTTAAATGCCTGGAACATAAAAACATTAAACGGTTCCCATGCTTTTAAAATAATGGTTCCGTTTCTTGAAAAATGACGTTATTTTCCGGTTTTTGTTCCCTGAACCGGTTCCAAACCCTGGTGTATACATTTGTGAGAGGATCCTCAAAACTAAAGTCATGTTAGTGCCAAGGTGAATATAGGAAAACAAAAACCCCTGGCTACACTCCCACCCAGTGACAGCTTGTTCATAAAACATACCTAACCCCACTGACATTCTAATGAAGAGAGAATAGGAAAGAGAAATTGACAACTTTATTCAGCAAAAAATACATACAGGTATTATAAAAACAAAATGTCAATTCGTGAAACTTCACTGTTCAAATGAAAAACATTTAAAAAAGTGTACCAAACTAAATTATATTGACAGGCGAGATGAATTCATTCTCCATTCTCCATGGAGCTTTCTTGAGTGTCATCATTCTCGGACTTCTCATCATCTGAGAGAAAACAAAATCAATAAAACATAAATTACAGCGGGATAGTGGAGGTGGATCGCAATCACTTAAGTAATAACACCCTAAAAGCTGGTGTTTGGAGGATATATTGGTACGGGTGTTAGGCCCGAGACGAAGTCACGACAAAGTGCAGCCAGAAGAGCAAAGTAGCTGCATTTGCATAAGCTGTTATCTAAGTCACATTTATTTGGATACATCCATAACAATGAGCTAATGGAGGTGTAATTTCACCTGGCATAGAAAATATTCTCAATAGTCAAGACACTTCTTTGAGACTAGCCAACAACACAATCACTTCAAACTGAAGCTGGAAAGACTGCAAACTGCACTGTTTCGTTTGACCTGTTTTCTATGTATACACTACTGGTCAAAAGTTTTAGAACACCTACTCATTCAAGGGTCTCTTAATTGTTACTATTTTCTACATTGTAGAATAATAGTTGAGAAATCAAAATTATGAAATAACACATACGGAATCTAGTACCCAAATAAAAGTCTTAAATCAAAATATATTTCATATTTGAGATTCTTCCAATAGCCAATCCTTTGCCTTGACAGCTTTGCACACTCTGGGCATTCTTTAAACCAGCTTCATGAATGCATTTCAATTAACTTCTTAGGGAGCGGCTCCCGAGGTGACGGTTTTGGAGAGTCTGGCGTGCCCAAAGTAAAATGCCTCCCACCTCAGGCCCAGAAAAAAGGATATGCACATAATTAGTACTATTGGACAGGAAACACTGAAGTTTCTAAAAGTGTTAACATTATGTCTGAGTATAACAGAACAGATATAGCAGGCGAAAACCCGAGGAATTTCTGTCCTGGAAAAAGTGTATTTGACACATTGCCTCATTTTGAACCCCTCCCTATTGAAAACAGCCATTTCTGGGAGTAAGATTGCAGTACCTATTGCTTCAACAGTCTCTAGACAGTGTTTGGTGATGTTTAGTTGCTCTGGATGGTAATAGAAGAATTTTGAACTGGTCATCGGATGTAAACAGAAGAGGATGCGCATTCACGGGCTCGCGCGCTGTGGTTTTTTCCCCTTTCCTATCGCCCAGTTTATAATCCGGTCGAAATATTATAGTAAATATACATAAGTGTTCCTAAGGATACATTATCAATGATGTTTGATTGTTCTTGGACAAGTGTATAGGTATAGATTGAACGCGTTCTCTTCACGGTTCAAAGGGCGAGTGGACGCTGTATTTTATGATCATAACGCGCCAACCAAACTGAGATTTATGGATATAATAAATTACTTTTTCTAACAAAAGAACCATTAGATGTCTTCGTTGGACACTTGGGAAGCCCTCAGCAGAAGTTCTTCAAAAGGTAAGGGATTTGTTTTCGCTGTGAAATGTGTTGTGTGAACGGCAATGATTTATGAATTTATGCTAAAATATTGGAGGTGCTACCCTCAAACAATCAAATGTTGTGCTTTCGCCGTAAAGCCTTTTTGAAATCTGACAACGCTGTGATATTGCCAAGAAGCAGAGCTTTTGATGACTATGCAACACTTGTATATTGATGAATGTTTAATAATTAAACTTTTGGATTTTGAATTTGGCGCCTTGCATTTCACCGGGTAGTATCCCACCACTCCGTAAGTAGTCAACAGGTGCGCCTTCTTAAAAAAAGTAATTTGTGGAATTTCATTCCTTCTTAATGCGTTTGAGCTAATCAGTTGGGGGTATACAGAAGATAGGGCTATTTGGTAAAATACCAAGTCCACATTATGGCAAGAACAGCTCAAATAGGTAAAGAGAAACATTACTTTAAACCATGGTCAGTCAATCTGGAAAATTTCAAGAACTTTGAAGTTTCTTCACGTGAAGTCGCAAAAACCATCAAGCGCTATGATGAAACTGGCTCTCAAGAGGACGGCCACAGGAATGGAAGACCCAGTTACCTCTGCTGCAGATGATAAGTTCATTAGAGATACCAGCCTCAGAAATTGCAGCCCAAATAAATGCTTCAGAGTTCTCCGCATGTGTATTTCCCACCGTAAAGCATGGAGGTGGTGTTAAGGTGTGGGGGTGCTTTGCTGGTGACATGGTGTGATTTATTTAGAATTCAAGGCACACTTAACCAAAATTGTTACCACAGCATTCTGCAGTGATATGCCAGGTGTGGCGATGTATCTGGAGGTGTGTTTGGGCTTAGTGGGACTATCATTTGTTTTTCAACAGGACAATGACCCAACACGCCTCCAGGCTGTGTAAGGGCTATTTTACCAAGAAGGAGAGTGATGGAGTGCTGCATCAGAAGACCTGGCCTCCACAATCCCCCAACATCAACCAAATTGAGATGGTTTGGGGTGAGTCAGACCGCAGAGTGAAGGAAAAGCAGCCAACAAGTGCTCAGCATATGTGGGAACTCTTTCAAGACTGTTGGAAAAGCATTCCAGGTGAAGCTGGTTGAAGAACGCCAAGGGTGTGCAAAGCTGTCAAGGCAAAGCGTGGCTACTTGAAGAATCTCAAAATATATTTTGATGGATTTAACCTGTTACGGATCCAATCCTGTGAATGGGATCGATTTTGACACCTGGTGAAATGCAGAGCGCCAAATTCAAATTACAAAAATACTCATTTCAAACATTCATGAAAATACAAATGCTGCACACCCTTCAAAAGCTTAGACTCTTGTTAATCTAACAGCATTGTCAGATTTCAAAAGGGCTTTACGGCAAAAGCAGAACATTTGATTGTCTGAGGACAGCGCCCCACTCAAACTCAATTAGCATAATAAAAACCAGCAGAGGTGTCACAAAACTCAAAAAAATTGCATAAAATAAATTGCTTACCTTTGATCTTCCTCTGATGGCATATCCAAGGTTACACAATAAAGTCCTTTTGTTCGATAAAGTTCCTCTTTATATCCATATAGCTCCATTTGGTTGGCACGTTTTGTTCAGTAATCCACCTGCCAAAAGGCTTTCATCCATGCAGACAAACGATATCCCAAAAGTACCCGTAAAGTTCGTGGAAAAAAGTCAAACAGCATTTGTAATCAATACTGAGATGAATATACACGATAATATTTCAGACGGAATATAACCTGCTGAATACAATAGAAAAAGAACTGAGGGCGCATTCCCTGTTACACGCAAAATCCAAAACAGTACACTTGACATGAACTCAGGAACAAGTGGTCTTACTCCCTTAATTTTCATGATTGAAGCTTCCAACCTTTTTCTAAAGACTGCAGTTCCTATGGCTTCCACTAGATATCAACAATCTGGTGGTTAAACTATGAGGCTTTGAATAGCATGCCAAGTGAACACAGTGTGACATGACTGATTCAGACATCCCAGATGGATTTTGCTCAGGTTATTGCCTGCCATATCAGTTCTGTTATACTCACATACATTATTTTAACAGTTTTAGAAACTTCAGACTGTTTTCTATCCAAAGCTACTAATTATATGCATAGCTTCTGGGCCTGAGTAACAGGCAGTTTACTTTGGGCACGTTTTTCATCCGAACTTCAAAATACTGCCCCCTAGCCCTAAGAAGTTAACACTTTTTTGTTTACTATGTGATTCCATATATGTTTTCACTATTATTCTACAATGTATACAATAGTAAAAATAAAAACCCTTGAATGAGTAGGTGTTAACTTTTGACCGGTAGCGTATATCCATAAAAATGATGCTGTTTTGTGATTTTGACTGGCTGACAAACTGCCTGCCTGTCTCATCCCGACACTCATTACTATAGGACATCTGGAGATCGAATATTGAAACAATGTTGCAAATGTCAGAAACAGACAGCAAGATTTATACAAATCTCTGCTGTTTAACTAAATTATTAGTCTAAAATGTGAGAATGTCTAGATGCCTTTTATAGTGGAGATCAAGTTTATAAAGTGCCTGGCTGGGATGATGAGAGTGGATTGCGCAGTCAGATGGAACAGAGTAAATAGCATTTTAACGTCATCTATTTAGCCGGTGGTAACTTGTGGAATAGACTCCGGCTGGAATGCAGTTAACAAATGAACATTCAGGATCAGACCCACCCCTTGTATAATGACCAACAACACACAGTCCAGCATACTCATAGCCCATCTTGCCATAGGAGAGCACAAAGGCTACAGTCATACTTACTCTCCAGTGTCTGCTGTAGTTCCTGGATGGTACTGAGGAGCACATGGAACTGTTTCTTCCTCAACTCCAGCTGAGGGACAAACAGACAATATATTAAGAAAACACCATACAAATCTATAATTAAATAAAATGTTATTTGTCAAATGCACCAAATAATACAGGTGTAGACCTTACAGTGAAATGCTTACTTAAAAGCCCTTAACCAACAATGCAGTTTAAAGAAAAATAAGTGTTAAAGTATTTACTAAAATAAACTGAAGTAAAAAAATAAATATTTATTTCTTAAAGAGCAACAGTAAAATAACATTAACAAGGATATATACAGGGGGTACAGGTACAAAGTCAATGTGCGGGGGCACAGGTTAGTCGATAAGATAATATATCAAACAAAACACGCAGGAAACAGGCCTACCTTATCTTCCACATTCTCTTTGATGTGAGACAACTGCTGGAGCTCTTTGTCAAGTGCCTCCAACTGCCTTGGTAAAAAAAATATGTTTTTTTTTAAGATAACATTTAAAATGTAAATGAATATGTACATGTATACCTGTACGTGCATAGATGTACATGTTGGCTGCCTCCATTAAAATGTGTAGAGAAAAGAGGCAGTACTCACTTCAGTGTTTCATGGCGATCTGGATGTTGCTGGATGACCTTTGCCAGTGCATCATACTCTGCAAAATTAAAGGACACCAGGAACATTTAAGTCTATTCTAGCATTAACAGTACCAGACTCCTGTACTAAAAGTATTGACACAAGACTAATCAATAAATTGTGCAAATTAAAAACATCAATAGATCATTTTCCCAAAAAGTATTCAGCAATCTTGCACTTTAACACATCTTTAAGTGAACCCAGGTTAACCTCACCTTGACGATTCTTTCGTATTCTCTTTGCCCTCTGGATCTCCTTTTTGCATTCTGATATTTTATCATGTGCTGATGTGATGTTTTGCTCTTAAGAGAAAGAGAATCAAATATGGCGTGATTATAAGTGTTGACAGAACAGTGTAATGCAGGGTTGCCTAAACTCGGTCCGGGAAGGGGGGCAGGAACAAGTTGTGAAACCCATGTGGAACGGACTGAAATGCCAGTGTCATCTCTCTCACCTATGTCTGTGTATATTTTCTCATAGTTTTCCATTTCCCGGAGGTTCATGTCATACACCAGCAAGGTCTTCCCCATTGAGAATTCACATTGTGCCAATGTACCCAACATCCTCTGGTACTGTGTGAATCTGCAAAGAGGAATACATTACAATTTCACTTTGAGGTAGTTTACATAACAGTTGATGTAAACTTCAATGAAACAGTCAAACACCATTGGTCAATCTGTTAAAAATGAATCTACACTATATATACACAAAACTTTGTGGACACCCCTTAAAATGAATGGATTCGGCCATTTCAGTCACATCCATTGATTACAGGTGTATAAAATCAAGCACACAATCTCCATAGACAAACATTGGCAGTAGAACAGACTTACTGTGCTCAGTGACTTTCAACGTGGCACTGTCATAGGATGCCACCTTCCCAACAAGTCAGTTCGTCAACTTTCTGCCCTGCTACAGCTACCCCGGTCAACTGTAAGTGCTGTTATTGTGGAAGTGTTGCTCTAGGAGCAACAACAGCTCAGCCGCGAAGTGGTAGGCCACACAAGTTCACAGAACAGGACCACCGAATACTGAAGCACGTAAAAATAGTCTGTCCACGGTTGCAACACTCACTACCACGTTCCAAACTGCCTCTGGAAGAAACGACAGCAAAATAAACTGTTGGTCGGCAGCTTCATGAAATGGGTTTCCATGGCAGTGCAGCCACACACAAGCTGGAGTGGTGTAAAGCTCGCCGCCATGGGACTCTGGAGCAGTGGAAACGCGTTCTCTGGAGTGATGAATCATGCTTCACCATCTGGCAGTCTGACGGACAAATCTGGGTTAGGCGGATACCAGGAGAACGCTACCTGCCCCAATGCATAGTACACCTGTAAAGGTTAGGTGGAGGCGGAATAATGGTTAGGGGATGGTTTGGTGGTTTGGGCTAGGACCCTTAGTTCCAGTGAAGGGAATATCTTAACACGACAGCAAACAATGACATTCTAGATGATTCTGTGCTTCCAACTTTGTGGCCACAGTTTGGGGAAGGCCCTTTCCTGTTTCAGCATAACAATGCCCCCGTGCACAAAGCGAGGTTCACACAGAAATGGGTTGTCGAGATCGGCGAGGAAGAACTTGACTGGCCTGCACAGAACCCTGACATAAACCCCATCAAACACCTTTGGGATGAATTGGAACGCTGATTGTGTGCCAGGCATAATCGCCAAACATCAGCGCCCGACCTCACTAATGCTCTTGCGGCTGAATGGAAGCGTGTCCTTTATTTTCTAACAGGTGGCAGTTTTGATATTCATCACTGCATCAAAAGGTTAGCTGGACTTCAGTAAAGACCCATATATCTCTACATTACTCATTTTTGTTTACAAGGTCTTATCGAACTTTGCTGTTGAAGTGTTGACAGACTTGCCGAACCCCTTCACAGGATTGGTTAATTCGAGGTTCCTAGGTTCTCTACAGAGCTAGGTAAATCTGCTTTTAGTTTTAATGCCCCGTATTGCTGGAACAAAATTCTAAAGACATTTCACCTTGATGTTCTGGTGCTGTTCAGGCAATTAAAGTATTGATTGGGGACTTATTTGTGGAGGATTCTAACTTTTTCTGGTTGATTCGTGATGTTCTATTTGTGCTTTCCATCTATCTATCCACCCATATAATGTGTATATTTGTGTTGTATTATACAGGGTGCATTTGAAAAAGAGACCTAAGTCTCAATACGTCTTCTCTGTTAGAATACAAGGTTAAATAAAACAAATACATCAACATTGTCAGTCAAGTCAACCCCTCCTTGAAAGCAATGATTGGTGGTAGTTAGCTAGTAGCAACAACGGCTTATCACACATGGCAGAGCAGTCATTTACCCTTCTTCAGGCGACCCAGTTGCATTGCACCATTTGGTAAAGCTCTTCAACAGAACATTGATACGTCTGTCGTCTCCAGCTCCGTCTCCATCAATGAGAAGACGTTTTCGAATAACTTCGTCTGTAATGGAGAAGTTAGCAATGAGCACATTGACCACCTCCAGACCAACAACCTTTGCAAGCTAACCTTAGCTTCATGGCAGCTAACTACATTCACACTGCTTGTTCATGACAAACTCAAAAAGATCCGCCATGCATACTTATGTAAAATGATGTAGTTAGCTAAACACAAGAGGTATTGTAGCGCCTATCACCACGTACTCATGAAATACGGTACACAATGATTCACTAGCTAGCTAGTTAGCACTTTAGCTAGCATAGCTAACAAATACATGCAACGTTCGCTAGCCAAACAACGTAGCTGAGGCCTTCAATAAAATATTAAAATGTCAATTTCAAAAGACGCAGCACTATTTAAGACAGGTAGCTGCTTCATGATTAAGAAACAAAATGTCAACACATTGGGTAATATCAAACAATTAACGATATTACCATCAGTTACAGCACCCATTTGCCCAGCACGATTAGTTTCTTCTTTGAATACAACTTTATTTAGCCGAGGAAATATGCTGCGTTAAAAACAACTCGGAAGTGGGAACTCGGAAATCTCCGACTTCAGTGCGTTCAAGACAACTGGGAACTCGATTAAAAAAAGAACTCCGACTGTGACAAATCGATTTGAACGGTCATCCAACTCGGAATTCCAGTCAGAAACTCGGGCATCTTCTTAGAGCTCAGAGCTGAAGATCACTGGCAACATGATTTGACCTCGTTTGTTCCCATGAAAGATCCAACAAGGACAAGTTTGGAAACTCTGTGGCACCAATAAACAAGGTGACTGGAAATGCCCCACCTTTTTATAAAAAAAGGACACGGATTGGTCTAAAGGCCTCGTGTTAATTGTGACAGCATGCGACTCCCATGAAACTGCACCTCTTCGTTCGCCATTACGGTGCATTTATTTTGCTGAAAATTGTTACCTGGCCCCTTTGAGAAGACACAAAATGGCACTAGTTTCTGATCTTTGAAACCGCGTGCTGGTAGGCAAGCGACGTGCGTGCGTGCTGGTGAAGTGACGTCTGCGTCCCAGAATGCATTCTGGTAAACAGACATGGAAGCACCTGGTAAAGACCTCCACAGTCAGTGAGCATTGCATTCGTTCTTTTTTCCCCTCGATCTTCTTACTTTAATATCTGCCACATTCAACAGATTTTCACCTATCTGCCATCATATTTGCACCCCCAACGTCCAGGACCCTTGTAAGTGCAAATACAGAATGTTTCTATTAAGGCTGTTAATTACTTATGCTGTTCTTTTGCCAGCTTCATTGGAAGACATGGATGGCCAGCTAGCTAGCTAGCGAGCTTACTTGGGCTAGCGCTAATGTTAGACACTTCGATTGATTGCAAAATTAGCTACATTTTGGTGAGATGGGCATCTTTTACAGCTAATTTCACAGTCAGGTGAGATATTCTGTGTTTGAATCTGTAGTTATGTCATTAGTTATGTAATGTTATTCACTTGGTTTTAAGTGATGCAATCTGGAATCCAACATTCCCAGAGCTAACGTTAGCTAGCCAACTGTCAATTTGCCCATGGTGTCAGTCTGATGCAAGTACAGTCCCTAACTAATATAATACTAGTATCTAATATACTAATACCAGAACCAGTATCTGGGCAGAGGGGACGATGAATATGACGAGTTTAAAACGAATATAGCTATGTTGTTTAGCTAATTAGTTAACTTCACATAGACAGCGTTAACATGTTTAACTTCTGTTTCTGGCAAGCTATTGGCTACTTGACCAACTTTTTTTTTTTTTGCCTTATTTTAGCAGCTAACTTTAATTATTTAGTGCAAATGTAGGGTAATTAGACAAGTTGTTGTAAACATAATCGTTGAGGGATGTGCACTTTACAGTGCAATGTCAACAAACAATGTCAATGCCACCATCAGCTGTCAGATGACAAGTGTCATTTTTTTTCTTTTTTCCCCTCGATGAGCTACTATTAAACATGAGTAAGTATGATGTTACTTTTAAGCTTGTCTCAATGGAGTGTAAATTATGCGTACATTTTGCTATGTGCCACAATGTTTCGTGGTTCATATGAACAGTCATTTGCATGATGCAAGTGTGCATTGATTTTTGATTAGTGTAACTGACAAACCAAAAGTAGCCTAAAGACATTGTGTAAAACAGGCTTAATATTTTTTGTTCCTGCTGCTGTACATCTTTTTCAAACATGTAATTTACTCAAATAATACAGTTCACCTACTAGATAGCTAATGTTCTTGATTAGTAATTGTTTTAGTCAAGTTAACAAGTGGTTTCGCTCAAAGTAATTTAAGCAAGCCATGACACCCACATCTCAGATTGTTCTGATATCGTTTCTGTAGTTAGAAACAGATAAGATTAGCATTCCTGCAATGTTATTTTGTTGAAATATATATATTATATTATTATTTTTAATCCCAATTTCTGCTTCTTGACACAGTGCCTGCTTAACCCGGAAGCCAGCCGCACCAATGTGTCGGAGGAAACACCATACAACTAGCGACCTTGTCAGCGTGCACTGCGCCCGGCCCGCCACAGGAGTTGCTGGGACAAAAGACATCCCTGACGGCCAAACCCTCCCCTAACGACGCCGGGCCAATTGTGTGGCACCCCATGGGTCTCACTGTCGCGGTTGGCTGCAACAGAGCCTGGACTCGAACCAGGATCTCTAGTGGCTGAGTGATGCAGTGCCTTAGACCACTGCACCACTCGGGAGGCCCCTGAAATATAATTTGATATCTGATAAATTAAGCTAATTGATTGCACCCAAATTGGCAATTTTATAGGATGAATATAATATTGAATAAATATAGTACCTATCGTCCTATTTGGGCCAAACCTTTTTCCTAACAATGAGTAAGACATGAGGAATCCAAATAAATTGTCAAAAGCCATCCATGGACTCTGCCACACCAATCCCACCCCAACAACCAGTATGTAGTCTCGGTTCTCTATGGCTGACAAGTAGTATGGAGTTGCGGCTCTGAGTATTGTTTCTTCATTCTATGTAATGTATTCTCTGTGAATTTGAAGAGAAATTAGTCATTGAAGTTGTTAGGTTTATGTCCCATCCTACCTCCTGATATTACCAGGTTCTGACAACGAGATGATGCTGTTCCTGCTATTAGGTGATGATTTTTTTTTTAAAGAAACCTTCCCCTCAATGTTAAAGGGATAGTTGACTCAAATTACATTGCAAAAATTGCATATTTGTTTCCTTACTCTGTATGCAGTCTATGGACAAGGTATGACAGCAACCCATGTTTTGGATTTGTTTACATGGCCACAGTTTCAAATGCTAACTTTTTAGCATTTGTGGCATAAATCCAATTCAAGTCAATGGTACCCATATTAGCATTTTCAGGCTTCATATCCATCTATATATCCATCTATGTAAAATAATGGAGTTACACAATCATTTTTTAGATACTTTAGGATGATTTGGATATAAAGTGTGAAAATACTAATATACGTACCATTGACTTGCATTGGATTTCTGCCACAAATGCTAAAAAGTTAGAATTTGACACAGTGGCCAATGAAACCAAAGCATGGGTTGCTGTCATAACTTGTCCATAGGCTGCTTACAGGGTAAAACTATTCCTTTAACATTTAAAGGGGGTATTTCTTAAAACCCTTTTCACCTAATAGAGGAAGCAGCACCATCTAGCGGTTAGGACATAGTAACATCAGGAGGTAGGTTTATGTCCCATCCTAACAACTTAAATGACTAAGGGGAAGAAGAAGAAAAAAAAATCACCAAATTCACTGAGAATACATTACATAGAATGAAGAAACAATACTCCAAGCCACAACTACTTGTCAGACATAGAGAACTGATACTATATACTCGTTGTGGGTGTGGGAGTCCCTGGGTGGCTTTGACAATTTCTTTGGATTCCTCATGTCTAACTCATTGTTCGAAAAAAGTTTGGTCCAAATTGGATATTTATTAAATATGAAATGAATCCTATGAATTAAAATTGACAATTTGGATGCAATCTATTAGGTTAATTTCTTAGAGATCAAATTCTATTTGAACGAAACAATATCGAATGAATGCTTATCTTATGTTTCTCACAACCAAAATGATTTCAGAACAATCTGAGATGGGGTGTGTCATTTTTTCGGTCTCCGGATTTCAAAGTGATTAGGCCTACTTGCTAGTTATACAATTTGAAAATGTGGCTTTTGAATGAACTAGGCTTAACTCCTCTAATAATAATATATGCCATTTAGCGGACACGTTTATCAAGGGCTCTCCTATCATTGCTAATGGAGCCTACACTATGTTCCTTACTATGTAGGGCTCAGTGATATGCCCTAAAAATCTTTTTATTTTTATACATATTGACGATTCGTGATATTTATATCTTTAAAAAAAAAAAATACTTTTGATTTCTCTAAATAAGCTTTGTTGCATGATTAAATGTCAATACACTGCATCTAAAATTATACCTATACTAAATATAAGCCTCCCACATTCATAAGACTCACTAAAATGTAATTATTTTACCTTTTTTTTTACCTGCTTTTGTCCAGTAATCACTGATCTGGCCTTCAAGATTGTCAAAGACAAATGAGAGTTTTTTTTAAACAAATGTAACCAAAACCATGCACAATGCACATCCACTAGTAATGATCAACTTCTTGTAGCAGGCATTATAGAAAACATTAGCACAGCTCTCACAAACCATCTCTCAAGCACAAGCCCACGTGCTAGTGAGTAACCAGTTAATCTTTATATTTAATGTCTAGCCAACTTGTATCTATTTGCTTGCTAACAAGGTAGAACAGTTTAACTGTTATGAATACACCCTCCTGTCCTTCTTCAACTGTTTGAACAACAGCCTATTCACTTTGTTTAGATATTGAAGTCAAGTGGCCTACCTGGTTAAGAAGATGCATATTTGTCAGATTGAGAACAAGTTTCCAATTTTGATGCTCATTGCACATTTATTAAACACAGACTAGACAGCGAGCACATTTATTAAACACAGACTAGACCGCGAGCACATTTATTAAACACAGACTAGACCGCGAGCACATTTATTAAACACAGACTAGACAGCTAGCACATTTATTAAACACAGACTAGACAGCTAGCACATGTATTAAACACAGACTAGACAGCTAGCACATGTATTAAACACAGACTAGACAGCTAGCACATGTATTAAACACAGACTAGACAGCTAGCACATGACAGTCTGTGGCTAAAATGCTGTTCGGTGCAGGTAGCAGCGACAGAAACTGGGCATTAATTTTCCACAATCATGCTAATTGATACGCTTGTTTTTTGTAGGGTCTTCTCTGTTCTACTTTTTGGGAGTTGAGACCTAAAAAGGGTATCTTTAGAAAGGTTAAGTTCTCGTCTATTACAGTAAAATTATGTCTGAGCATTTCGGTGTCCATATGACCGATTCTGTTGGACCAAACCTCAAATGCAAATAGCGAGTTTAAACTGCTTGTTGTCAGAGAGGAAGAAGTTCTCTTTCGTTGTTGTGAGTGGCAGGGGGAGGGTCTTGGTGTCTGTGTGTGCGACTGAGAAAGTGCACACAGCACAGAAGGAGCAAAGGAGACGAGACCAAAAAGACAGAATGCTCATAAAAACATTTATAAACTATATTCTTGCGATACAGGCATTTGGAACTTTGTGCTAAAATATAAATTTGATTTAATAAAATAAATGTGATATATTGCCCAGCCCTTCTACTACGTTTAGCCTAGTAGGCCTAGGCTAGTTGAAGTCATGATGTAGCCTAGGCCTATATTGTATTTTGTGATTTAAGGATGTGTACAGGCCTCACTAGTATGTGCAACTGAGTGAAAATGGAAGAAAACAACATTCTTCCACTCCCTCTTCTCTACCTTCTCTTCCTCTGTATCTGCTGCTAACGCCACTTTCTATCACTTCTGCCTCTAACCCTAGGAAACAATTTTCCAACTTCTCCTCCCTCCTTCCCATCCCTCCTCCCTCTCTGCGAACGACTTTGTCAGCCACTTTGAAAAGAAGGTTGATGACATCCGCTTCTCATTGACTCCTATCGAGTCCACTTGTCCCACTCACAAAGAACTACCCTACACATTGATATTTTTCTCTCCTCCCTTCTCAAGATCATCTCTGGAGACCTCCCGTGGTCCTTTGTAGCTTAATTGGTAGAGCATGGCGCTTGTAACGCCAGGTAGTGGGTTTGATTCCCGGGATGACCCATACGTAAAATGTATGCACTCACGACTGTAAGTCGCTTTGGATAAAAGCGTCTGCTCAATGGCATTTATTATTATTAGAATTTGTATTATTCCTCACTTCCTTCAACAACTCATCCCTGACTACTGACTGCGTGCCCTCTGATTTGAAGATGGTCAGAGTCGCTCCCCTCCTCAAGAAACCAACACTCGACCCCTCTGACGTCAAACTACAGAACGGTATCCCTTCTTTCTTTACAAAACATTTGAGTGTGCTGTCTATGACCAACTCTCTCGTTATCTCTCTCGGTCTTCTTGACGCTAACCAGTCAGGCTTCAAGACGGCTCACTCAACAGAGACTGCTCTCCTCTGTGTCATGGAGGCTCTACACTCTGACATAGCTGACTCTGTTCTCATCCTCCTAGATCTATCCGCTGCCTTTGACACCGTGAACCATCAGATCCTCCTCTCCACCTTCTCAGGGCTGGGCTTCTCATATTGGCAGGTCGCACCTACCAGGTGACGTGGAGAGGATTTGTGTCTGCACCAGGTCCTCTCACACCAGGGCTCGGTTCTAGGCCCTTTCCTCTTTTCTCTATCCACCAAGTCACTCGGCTCCTTCATATCCTCACAAATGATGTCTCTCCTGTCATTGCTATGCAGATGACACTCAACTTATTTTCTTCTTACCCTCTTCTGACACCCAGGTGGCAACACAAATCTACGTGCCTGGCAGACATCTCAGTTTGGATGTCAGCCAACCACCTCAAGCTCAACCTCAACAAGACGGAGCTGCTCTTCCTACCGGGGAAGGTCTTCCCGCTCCAAGACCTTTCCATCACGGTTGACAACTCCACGGTGTCCCCCTCCCAGTGCGCCAAGAACCTTGACGTGACCCTAGAAAACACCTGATCGTTCTCTGCAAACATCAAAGCAGTGACTAGCTCCTGTAGGTTCATGCTACAACATCTATAGAGTATGAACTTTCTTCACACAGGAAGCATTGCAGGTCCTTATCCAGACACTTGTCATCTACCGTCCGGACTACTGCAACTCTTTGTTGGCTGGGCTCCCCGCTTGTGCCATCAAACCCTTGCAACTTATCCAGAACGCTGCAGCACGACTGGTATTCAACATTCCCAAGTTGTCCCATCTCACCCCACTCCTCCGCACACTCCACTGGCTTCCAGTCAAAGCACTGATCCACTTCAAGATCTGGTGCTTGCCTATGGAGCAGCAAGGGGAACTGCCTCTCCCTACATTCAGCTCAAACCCTACACCCCAACCTGAGCACTCCGTTCTGCCACCTCAGCTCTCTTGACCCTCCCACCCCCAGCTATAGTGGAAATTAATCCAGATTCTTGTCACTAACAAACAGGGCGTTTTAGGGCTATCCCCAATAACAAAAATCTTGGTTGACTGAAAGTTGTCTGTTCTTTTGACCAATCGATTGGTAGAACACTTTAAACGTGTATTTTTCCATATATAGACACACCCTATGTGTTTTAATAAAATCAACAAATAAAAACATTGCAACCTGCATGTAGAAAATAACCTGATAAAAATAAATATCCTATAAGTCACATTGGCTACACATGGTCTGTTTACAACAAACTTGAAACATTGTATCAACTATTAACTTTGGGTCCAGCCCAAAGCTTGGCTATTTGCACAAGGGATAAGAAGCAGTGCTTGACTTGGGCAAGAGCTCACCGGAGCTGGGTACCAGCACCTCAAATGTTCTACTGCTTGAGCTCCTGTTCCTCTTGTAGAATATTAGCTCAAAAGTATTCTGGAGTTCCTGCACCTACATATAAACAGTATCAGCACCCAAAATGAGTACCAGAACCTATTTCAGTCCAAGTCAAGCACTGATAAGAAGTAATCAGGTAGGCCTATTTTATGACATTTCCACTGGATCAGAGCATGACATGTTTCCCTTTCACGCTGAGTGGTTATCGAAAAGGGAGAGAGCTGGAAGGATTTTTCAAATATTTCTCAATGGATGTAAAAACAGACTTTGTTGGCTTGCAGTTTGAGGTGAAAACATTACTTTGAAGAGCTCCCCAGATCATTAATGGTGGTGTGTTAAGCCAATCAGAAATACTATCAGATCCCCAAATGGTTACATTTATATGTCTACATTTACGTGCAGGCCAGGTAGCCTATAATCAAATACATGTTGATTTGTCACATGAGCCGAATACAACTATTGTAGACCTTACCGTGAAATGCTTACTTACAAGCCCATAACCAACAAGGCAGTTCAATAAATAGTTAAGAAAATATTTACTAAATAAACTAATGTAAAATTTTAATTAAAAGTAATAAAATAACTAACGAGGCTATATACTTCTATAGGCCTACTTCTATGCATGTGCGCCTTAACTCAACATTGACAGGAGTGCTCCAAACAAAAGATGACTAAATTGACAAACTCGCAAATGGAATGAAATAAACCAAAACGTATTTCTCACAAGTGTAGCATAGGTTGTGCGCTCTGCAAACAATGTGTCCCCTCCTACAATGATAAGGGGATGACTAATAATAATATTGAATGCGTTAACATAAATGACCATAACCAAAGTAACAAACATTTTAGATTAGACATTTCTAGGAATTTATGGTAAATGTCCTACTGGTGATATATGTAATGGGGAATTGATATACACTAACAATCAAATAAACAATTTACACAATGAAGTTCTGAAACAATGAATGTGCACAAATTGGCGGGAGAGAGCGCATTCTGAAGAGAGAAGTGCATTGTGCATCTGGGCGCTGATGTCTACATTGGCCGTTCAGCATTTACGATGATACGGCCTCTGCAGAAGTCAGGGCATTCATACTTCTTGTGCTTCGTGGAGCAGTGCAGAGCTGTTGTCAAGGAAGTGAGTTTGTGTTTTCTACAGGATGTACCACCCCCATCTAAAGTCAAACAATCATGTCAATGCGGAGTTATACAGAGCCCTGCGCATTGTTACAAAATTTGGGAGGTCATGGCGATGCGGTACAGAGTTTGATTTGGCCTCTGGACGCTCCGCAATTGCGTCACACTCCATATGGTGCCTCTAAGGGCTTTCCTTTTATTTGTATTGTTTTCTATGTTGAAGAATAAGAATAAAGACATCAAAACTATGAAATAACAATAATGGAATCATGTAGTAACCAAAAAAGTGTAAACATAGAATTATATTTGAGATTCTTCAAAGTAGCCACCCTTTGCCTTGATGGCAGCTTTGCACACTCTTGGCATTCTCTCAACCAGCTTCACCTGGAATACTTTTCCAACAGTCTTGAAGGAGTTCCCACATATGCTGCGCATGGGTGATTGTGGAGGCCAGGTCATCTGATGCAGCACTCCATCACTCTCCTTCTTGGTCAAATAGCACGTACACAGCCTGGAGATGTGTTGGGTCATTGTCCTGTTGAAAAACAAATGATAGCCCCACTAAGCGCAAACCAGCTGGGATGGCATATCGCTGCAGAATGCTGTGGTAGCTATGCTGGTTAAGTGTGCCTTGAATTCTAAATAAATCAGACCGTATCACCAGCAAAGCACCCCCACACCACCTCCATGCTTCACTGTGGGAACCACATATGCAGAGATCATCCGTTCACCTACTCTGTCTCACAAAGACACGGCTGTTGAAAACAAAAATCTCAAATTTGGACTCATCAGACCAAAGGACAGATTTCCACCGGTCAAATGTCCGATGATCGTTTCTTTTTGCTTATTTGAACTGTTCTTTCTATAATATGGACTTGGTCTATGTTTAACACTTGCTTACTACATGATTCCATATGTGTTATTTCATTGTGTGTGTGTGTGTGTGTGTGTGTGTGTGTGTGTGTGTACACACACACACTACCGTTCAAAAGTTTGGGTTCACTTCGAAATGTCCTTGTTTTTGAAAGAAAAGCACATTAAAATAACATAAAATTGATCATAAATACAGTGTAGACATTGTTAATGTTGTAAATGACTATTGTAGCTGGAAACGACATGGAATATCTACATAGGCGTACAGAAGCCCATTATCAGCAACCATCGCTCCTGTGTTCCAATGACACGTTGTGTTAGCTAATCCAAGTTTATCATTTTAAAAGGATAATTGATCATTAGAAAACCCTTTTGCAATTATGTTAGCACAGATAAACTGTTGTCCTGATTTTAAAGAAGCAATAAAACTTAGACT
Source organism: Brachymystax lenok tsinlingensis (assembly GCA_030435695.1). NCBI lineage: Eukaryota > Metazoa > Chordata > Actinopteri > Salmoniformes > Salmonidae > Brachymystax > Brachymystax lenok. Next base: position 40,209,636 of record CM059813.1, read on the forward strand.
AGTTGAGTATTTGGAGCATCAGCATTTGTGAGTTCGATTACAGGCTCAAAATGACCAGAAACAAAGAGCTTTCTTAGTACCCGCAAAACACCAGTCTCAACATCAACAGTGAAGAGGCGACTCCGGGATGCTGGCCTTCTAGGCAGAGTTGCAAAGAAAAAGCCATATCTGACTGGCCAATAAAAAGAAAAGTTTAAGAATGTTCTCTGACTAGAAGGCCTGCATCCCGGAGTTGCCTCTTCACTGTTGACGTTGAGACTGGTGTTTTGCGGGTACTATTTAATGAAGCTGCCAGTTGAGGACTTGAGGCATCTATTTCTCAAACTAGACACTCTAATATACTTGTCCTCTTGCTCAGTTGTGCACTGGGGCCTCCCACTCCTCTTTCTATTCTGGTTAGAGACAGTTTGTGCTGTTCTGTGAAGAGAGTTGTACACAGCGTTGTACAAGATCTTCAGTTTCTTGGCATTTTCTCGCATGGAATAGCCTTCATTTATATTTCAAAACTATGAACAAGAATAGACTGAGTTTCAGAAGAAAGGTCTTTGTTTCTGGCCATTTTGAGCCTGTAATCAAACTCACAAATGCTGATGCTCCAGATACTAGTCTAAAGAAGGCCAGTTTTATTGCTTCTTTAAATTAGAACATCAGTTTTCAGCTGTGCTAACATAATTGCAAAAGGGTTTTCTATGATCAATTACCCTTTTTAAATGATAAACTTGGATTAGCTAACACAACGTGCCATTGGAACACAGGAGTGATGGTTGCTGATAATGGGCCTCTGTACGCCTATGTAGATATTCCATAAAAAATCTGCAGTTTCCAGCTACAATAGTCATTTACATCATTAACAATGTCTGCACTGTACATCAATTTTATGTTATTTTAATGGACAAAAATGGACATTTCCTTGTTTTTTAAAGAAAAGCTAAGTGACCACAAACGTTTGAGTGGTAGTGTGTTTTAGTCAAGCAGTAGCAATATATACACAATCTCGGTCGACCAACAGCCTAACGACCAAACAATTGACTTGTCAACTAATTGGGGTCAGCCCTAAAGGGTTTCACATTCACCACCGACACCTATTTAATATCTTATCTTTGCAATACTGTTTTCATTATTCACATTGTGTTGAATTGATGAGTAGCCTACAATGGTAAAAAAAAAAACCCACAATGTTCTTGAAGTTAGTTCTGGGCTTACTCACGTTTACAATGCTTTTGTGTACAAAACTAAAATGGTAGGCCTAATTGTTATTACTGTTCTGTATTGAATTTTTCAAATAATTTTATTGCGGTCTCATTAGGCTACTATGTGTGGTACATTAATAGCCTACAGTTTGCGACAGTTGCTCTAGTGGAAAGAATTGGTTTCCTGTGTCCAGTTAAATTAAGTCAGATGGCTCAAGCCCCCCAAACCCCACCCCCCTCAAAAAAATGTTTTAATGGGAAAATTATTTTAGTGTTGTTTTTTTTCTTCTAATCTTTGAAGGGGATTATTGCGCTGCAAACTGCAGGGCTCTGGAGTGGTTAACCAGGGATAGTGCTTATTGGATTGGATTACTCTGCTGCGGCGAGGTGCTCCATAAGTAGCTCATGTTCTAGCTTGAAAGCTGCCGAGCACAGAGCCACAGCCAGATCCACCAGGAGCATTGGAGGCAGTGTTATCTTCCAGACAGACAACCCCGTAATTCCCTAAACAGTGATTACGGCATCAAGACAAGGAAAACAATGAACCTAATACTAACTTTTCCCACCGTCTCTTTCTCTATCAACCAGATTCCTTCCACAACTTGTGTGGAGCGACCAGAGATCACCCAAACCGATGAGGTTTTACTGATCCAGTGAAGATTGTGTTCCCTTTTCCACATTTGACAAGGTAAGTGTTCAGTAAGCACAATACCATGTATTTCTACTCAAATTCTACACATCAATCTTGAGACTCACTCCACAGTCCTGCAACATAGCTACAATCAGACTCTGCTCTCAGGTCTGCAGTTTCTCAGCGACCATTTCATTACAACATCTCAATAAGATATTGATACTACATTAGTAAATGTAACAGAAGTGGTACGACGACCAAGCTTGCATTTGATTAACTTAGGCTGAGACCTGAAGAGCCAATGCCTTAACTTATTAGGCTGATGCGGTCTTCTGCTGCACCATAAACCTGGGTTCGAACCCCGTGGGTCATGTTGGTTCCATGAATCAGATGAGTCTCTGTCAGCAGGTCAAAGTGGGATGGATTGTCACAGAGGTATCCCTGACACCTGAAGAACTACATTGGCCCCCGCTGTGTCAATGCCTTCTGATGCACGGAAGACCCGTTGGTCCCATAAGCTGTAGGCCCAAATTCACATGGTATAACAACTGCATAGACCAACATGGAAGTATAATATTTAAAAAGAATAGCCTAACTTTATTATTAGTCTGTCAGATACAGACAATTTGCCGAGTAATATTGTATTATTTATTAGTATACAGACCTGTAATCAATCATGTAAAAAAATCACAACAATGATTTAGTGTTTGTAATATGTAACACTGTTGAACCAGGCCTACACATTTCGCTGTCTGTCATAATTTGTTGCACTGATTAGTTGTAATTTTATAGAGCTAGTTTCTGCCCACTTGTTATTTTGACCTTTTAGCCTTTTGTATTGGCAGTAGAGGTATGGGGTTTGAAATTTTGCGCATGCAATGAAAATGCATTCAGTCATTTCTGGTTACTACCGGTAAGCAAGTTGAAAACTAAAGATGGCTGTGTAGGATTTCAACACTTACTAACATGTTAGAACTTTCACTTCAAACTGGAATCCTGTATGGCAGGTGAGGTTACAGTGTACATTGTCTGTTACAGATTGATTCTGCCCATCAGTAGCAGGAGTAGTTGAAGCATGTGCTGAGAGTTACAAACATGAGATAATATGAAGACATCCTGGTCACTCCATTTAAATCTGAATCCCATTTTGAAAGTGGAAGGTATACTTCCTAGGAATATTCTATAAAGAACTCAGACATTCATATTTTTGTAAGACATCATCTACAGACTCTTATATAACTGTAAATCTGATTTGAAGTATTTTAGAAAGGAAACCAGTGAACATGATAGCTTTCTTTCTGCTTGTTTGGTGTAAAGTGTTACCAATTCCTAGATTATGGATGTAGGAACTCCATCAATTCGCCACATAGTACTGATGTGACGCTAAAGGTTGTGAGAAATATGAATCTGACTACTGTAACTGGAAATCTGTCACGCCTTAAGGAAGTAGGACATCAATGAATATCTACTCCCCCATCCGGCGACAAGAAACAGGTCCCGGTCTTAATTGTTTTACTTTAATAAGCTTTTATATAAATTAACTGTTCGGTCATCGATGTGCATTATCGAAGGTGTGTATCCTATCCGAACATTTTTTAAGTTTGAAGCAAGAGTGATTTTCTGGATGTCATTAAATAATACATCGGAGCATGTTCATTTGATCAATATTAGGGCACTGTAAAAAACAATATTTTTTTACTATAATTTAGTTCGTTTTCATTCATAAAATACGTTTTTCGAAGAAAAAAAAAACGATTTCCTATGTGAACTGTATCAATTAGGCATAGGCTATACGAAGGTGATGAATATAGTATTTATTTGATAATTGAAAACGTATTGTTGTCACACGGCGTGTAAGTGACCTGGATGTATCACGTTTAATGCACTCAGGGAGGTGCATTTAGATGCTCCTCCTCGAAGTTTTATCTGTGATATCTGCGATTGCCCAGACTGTATGTGCCGGGGGACGGCCTCGCACACATGCACCCGTCAAAACAAGAGCGATTTCGGTGGTGTCACTCCCTCTAGCTTCTAAACACATAATCAAAGGGATTTGCGTTACCAAAACATGCGTTTGCCCGAGTCAATCAATGAAGGAATCCTGAGAACACCACAACGCTGACTGCTGTTTTGTTACATTGTAGCGGAAAGAATGTCGGAAAGGGCCGATGATGACGTCAGGGGGGAGCAGCGCAGAGTGGCCAGGCAGCTAAAGCAGCAACAGCAGCAGATCCAGCGGGGAGAAGGCTCCACAGCAATGGCGACTGGTGCGGAGCGCAGATCCATGCCTAGTCCAGAAATAATGTTGGGACAGCCTTGGAGCAGCTGGGTCGATGCTGCCAAACTCCACGGCAACGACGGTGAGTGCTCGTGCGTACTGGATTTGTGTGTAGAATCGAGACATAACGATGATCGTGAGCTTTTTTTGCTGATTGCGTGCAGTTTTTGGAATACGAAGAAACGCTACTGTTAACAACAGCAGAAGCAAGCAAGTGCAACTATTTATCTTAGTGTGTATCCGATTGCCTCTTTTAGGTGCTGAATCAGAGGAAAGTTTGAAAGAGTTCGGGAAAAATCGAGAAGCCATGCGACTGTGCAGAGATGGTGAGTGTTCTCGCTTTTTTCAAAGCCAAGGTGTGTTTTGGTTTTGTTAGGTTGCAGCGGCTGAAATCTGGTTGTTCTGTTGAACAAGTCCACCACACTGACTGGTGACAACACAAGTCGGATCAATCAATGATATAGCCCAGGAATCTGCCACTAGTTGACACCTTGAAGAGGGGGCGCCTATCTTCTGACCCTAAGTAGGTTTCACACCGCAGGTAACATCCAGCGGGGTCCATAAAGATACATGTAATGTGATGAAGCTGAATTGATGTTTATCTTACACAACAGAGAATGATTATGTGTGTTTTGCACCATTTCTATCTGACTGTTCAGTATCCTTGTGCCCACCTGAAAAAGTGTGTGTGTGTGTAAAGTTAGGGGAAGGGCACACTCAGTGTGGTGATGTCACTTTCACAGTTTAAATAGGTGCAACGAGGTTGTCATTGAAGCTAGAATCTTAATTAAATCAATAAGAAAGCGGACCCCCGCCTCTGTTTTGGTAAAAAGCTGAGGGAAGGGCCTGGAGAAATATAACTGTTTTCAAATTCATAGAACAAGCCATAGATACAAGGACTAACCATTCATGACATTTAGTCTTATTCATGTTTTGAGACTATACAGTGTTTGTTTACAAGCATTGGAATAAAACAAGCTTGTAAGTTCTATTCTTCAAGAATCAATGCATATACAGTACCAGTCAAAAGTTTGGACACACCTACTCATTCCAGGGTTTTTCTTTATTTGTGATATTTTCTACATTGTAGAATAATAGTGAAGACATCAAAACTATGAAATAACACATATAGAATCATGTAGTAACCAAACAAGTGTTAAACAAATCAAAATATATTTTATTTTTGAGGTTCTTCAAAGTAGCCATCCTTTGCCTTGATGACAGCTTTGCACATGCTTGGCATTCTCTCAACCAGCTTCATTAAGTAGTCACCTGGAATGCATTTCAATTAACAGATGTGCCTTGTTAAAAGTTAAATAGTGGAATTCCTTTCCTTCTTAATGCGTTTGAGCCAATCAGTTGTGTTGTGTCAAGGTAGGGATGGTATACAGAAGATAGCCCTATTTGGAGAAGACCAAGTCCATTTTGTGGCAAGAACAGCTCAAATAAGCAAAGAGAAACGACAGTCCATCACTACTTTAAGACATGAAGGTTAGTCAATCCAGAACATTTCAAGAATTTTTCATGCTTTTTTTCAAGTGCAGCTGCAAAAACCATCAAGCGCTATGATGAAATTGGCTCTCATGAGGACCGCCACAGGAAAGGAAGACATCAACTATTCAAAAGAGACTGCGTGAATCACTCCTTCATGGCCAAATTGCTGCAATGAAACCACTACTAAAGGACACCACTAAGAAGAAGAGACTTGCTTGGGCCAAGAAACATGAGCAATGGACATTAGACCGGTGGAAATCTGTCTTTTTGGTCTGATGAATCCAAATGTGAGATTTTTGGTTCCACCCACCGTGTCTTTGTGTGTCGCAGAGTAAGTGAACGGATGATCTTCGCATGTGTGGTTCCCACCGTGAAGCATGGAGGAGGAGGTGTGATGGTGCTTTGCTGGTGACACTGTCAGTGATTTATTTAGAAATCAAGGCACACTTAACCAACATGGCTACCTCTGCAGTGATATGCCATCCCGTCTGGTTTGCGCTTAGTGGGACTTTCATTTGTTTTTCAACAGGACAATGACCCAACACCTCAAGGCTGTGTAAGGGCTATTTGACCAATAAGGAGAGTAAAATATATTTAGATTTGTTTAACACTTTTTGGTTACTACATATGTGTTATTTCATAGTTTTGATATCTTCAATATTATTTTACGATGTAGAAAAGAGTACAAATAAAAACCCTTAAATGAAATGTTTGGTGTGTGTGTGTGTGTGTGTGTGTGTGTGTGTGTGTAATATATATATATATATATATATATATTAATTACAAAGTCCAAAAATGAATGTAGCAACTAAGGATTCTAGCTTTAAAGTGACAATATGTAATTTTTTGGGCAACCTGACCAAATTCACACAGAACAGATTCTTCTTAGACATTTCTATGTGTATATTTCTTAAATGTAGTTTTTGAGTTTTTTTTACGTTCGGTTTTGTACACCAGCTGAAACAACAGTATTTTATGGAAATATATTTTCCATATGATTATGTAAAATATATTTCACAGCATTTTAGATGGTAAAATGATTCTCTACAATACGCTAGCTTATTTTCTCACAAACTGAAATTAGGCTAACTATTAAGAGTTTTGGAAACCAGGAAATTGCGGAGCGATTTCTGCATAGTGCAACTTTAAGAATAACTGCTATTCTTGTTGGAAACTGTCCAAAACCTCAGATGGCTTTCCTATGTCAGTTTAATATTTATAGTGCTACTAAACTACTACACATTCACATCTTTGTTTAGTACATTTATATTAGCACACTCCATAAAGTACTCTATATTTACAATATTAACAACAAAGGATGGCCTTACTCTTTGTTTTGGCAGCTATGATCTATAATTGATTTATTACATTAGTTGGTGTCAGTGATCTGATAGACTGCCTTGAAATGTTAATTCCCATGCTATAAAATGAGAGAAGCCCAAGGCTGTATGTGGAACACTGACGTAAAAAAAAAATGGAATGTAGTAAAAACCCATTGAATTATATTTTCCCACATAGCCATCAGGAGCCATAGTTGTCCTTTTGCAAAGAATCTGAAGAATCTGTTTTTTTAGTAATGGTGACTTGAAACTGTGCTGTAAATAGTCACTCTACGTTGAAGTTGCCTGTAAGCAGAAATCTAGGATCAGCATAGCCAATCCTAACCTTTAGTATGGTAACAAGATACACTATCCTCAGGGTAAAGTCACGCTACAACTTGATTCCCAAAAAGCAGCTTGTAAAAATAAGCATTATACATGTAAGTACGTCATGTACTGCACATAGTCAGTCTACAGTCTTTACTCACTGTTTGGGAAGTAAGAACGGAGATGAGAAAATAGTTTGTTATGTAATGACTATATCTATAAGGTGATAAGGTACCCCACTTATAGTCATTACATATCTATAAGGTACCCCACTTATAGTCATTACATATCTATAAGGTGATAAGGTACCCCACTTATAGTCAAGAGAGCAGGGGAAATGCCTCGATCACACCGACAGCGTCGTTGCATTTTGGTACACCAGAAGTACATTCATTTCCAATTGAACACTGTGTTTGCCTTTCAGCAATGCGTTGCAGAGGCAGTTGCAGTGCGTTCTGTGTGTTGCATGTGTTGGATTTATAGAACGTATGCATCAAATTGTTTGCGGAGACGGCTTGACAGAAATGGTTGCAGAAGGTGAATGTTGAACTTTTGTTGCACACCCATCCAGATGAGGTGTGATCGAGGCGACACTCACCTCCGAAGTCCTCTGTAGCTGTTGTGTCATAGGCCTACACTTGTGATGTCAGCAATACGTAGGCAACTCATTTCAGACTTTTCCAAAAAGCTTTTTTTCCTGTTGAAAAGGAAGGGGTTACACACTGTAGCCTACTTGTCAGGGCACTTATCTAACGGTGCATTTGCGTTGGCAAACAATGGGGCCAGTGTGCACACCGCAGTGACATTGCACAATTAAGAACAAATCACTTGTATCCTACAGGTCTCACAGAAGCCACAACAGAAAACCAGACTTGTCTGATTTATACACTTATTTCCAGGTGTAAAAGGAGCCAAAACCGTTCAGAAAAGGTGAAATGTGGCAGAGATGTCTCACTGTAAGGTGTTGGTACTGTGAAACGACACCAGCTACATGCCTGAAAGCCTCAGTCTGGCCACTGTTCGTCAGGCAGAGGGTTCCGGAACTGTTTGAAATGACCTGAACAGATCTTTGAAAATGAATGGAAATATTTGCTAATGTTAGTGGTGTGAGATGTTCTGCACTTTGTTTGTCCCTAATTGTTTGTGTGACCTGCAGGATCCAATGGGATGCTATTAGTGCAGTACGCTGCAGTCTGTAGGAAAACAGGGGAGTGCTGATCGTGTCCTAGAAACATCCAATAGACTAGAATACGACTTTATTACAGTAGAATACACCTTTGTGTCCATTGGTTACAACAGAAATTTGTCTTCTGCATTTCCCAACAACCGAGGTACACACACACGTTGAGAAGCACAGTGCAGCGTCCCTGGATGGAGGGCAGTTGTGGGGGGCTAAGTGTCTTGCTCAAGGGAACAACGGCAGGAGATGATACATGGGATCAGAGACCAGCAGGCTTCCAGCTGCCAGTTCAGTTCCATTTTTCTGTTGCCCAGCCCGGGGCTTGAACCAGCAACCTTGCGGCTGCTGGTCCTCTAACCTCTAGGCTACTGCCACTAATGTCTTCCTTTTCTCATTCTCTCTACCTCATGACCATGGATAGGTGCACGCACTGGATAGGTTTTCCACCATGATGGCCTCACCTATCACAGCCTCAGCTATTGATTACAGTTCAGTGGTCTTGAAAGAAAAGAGATGAGTACAGGACAGCTGATGCTAGGGTGTGTCCTTAGTTGGACTGCAGGCCTACTGGCTCCACACACACCTCTATTTCCAAACCCCTAGCTCCTCTCTGTGTTTTACATCACATTGGGTCCACAAACTCCTACATGCTCTGGAGTGTCCTCTTCTCTTTGTCTACTAGCACATTGTCATTCAGACCAAGCCTTGTGGAATGGGGGTATTATGGCTTACCCTGTGGATGACTACAGCTCTACCATGACCCACATATCTCCCTGGTGGAAAAGCCGTTCTTACGCACGCACGCACACACACACACACACACACACTCTAGAGTCCAGAACTGACACACTCACACTTTGGAACGTGACTGAAGGATTCTCTCTTCTGATCTGCTTCGGAGTTCACACTCTCATATCTCTGACTCGCCTTCACCAATTTGCCTGATAGCAGACTGAGAGTGGGAGGCTGGTGAATGCAGTGGCAGCAGGTCAGAGGTTGCTGCCCTGTGTCCGTGTGTGCAGTCAGCCTCTGTGCTGTGTGCCTCCAATAGCTGCTACTACTCTACCTACATCATTCATGCCTGCCATGGAAAAGGGTGTTGAAATTAACTGCTCTCTACTTTCACACACACCTTCACCCGCTCTCCCTCTCTCACACACACCTTCACCCGCTCTCCCTCTCTCACACACACCTTCACCCGCTCTCTACTTTCACACACACCTTCACCCGCTCTCCCTCTCTCACACACACCTTCACCCGCTCTCCCTCTCTCACACACACCTTCACCCGCTCTCCCTCTATCACACACACCTTCACCCGCTCTCCCTCTCACACACACACCTTCACCCGCTCTCCCTCTCTCACACACACCTTCACCCGCTCTCCCTCTCTCACACACACCTTCACCCGCTCTCTCTCTCACACACACCTTCACCCGCTCTCTCTCTCTCACACACACCTTCACCCGCTCTCTCTCTCTCACACACACCTTCACCCGCTCTCCCTCTCACACACACACCTTCACCCGCTCTCCCTCTATCACACACACCTTCACCCGCTCTCCCTCTCTCACACACACCTTCACCCGCTCTCCATCTATCACACACACACACACACACACACACACCTTCACCCGCTCTCCCTCTCTCATCTCCGTACCGGAGAATGAAATGGCACAGTGGAGCTTCACCACTTTTAAAGTCAGGCGTGCCACTGCCGTGTCCTGAATGCAGAGTGGACTGGTGATTCAGCTCATTTAAGAGCAATGGACACCCATGATAGCCAGTGTGAGCTTTTGCATAGGAATTTAATGTGACTCCTTATTTTTCCTATGAAAACAATTTCACCTTGACAATTAGGCCTACACTCCAACTTTGTTTTCCACTCATTTAGATGTGAAGGGTTTGTTCTTAAGAAGGTATGGTTGCATTAAAATCATTCAGTAGTAGACCGTAGCTCTGTTTGGTAGGCATATGAACTCTTTTAAATGTCAATTAATCAGAGGTTTTCATCTGAGCCAGTAGTCGATACTTCCACCTCAGTGGTAGGAGCTGACAGTGAAGTGGGCCCAGATATTAACCCTGTGTTAAGTATGGGTCGGCTTGTTAATTCCCGCTCCACAGCAGCAAATGACTTCCGTAAGAGCACAGATAGGCTTTTGTGTGGACTTGAATAGCCATCGCCTTGGAGACGTCGGTGACGTTTCAAGTGTCCTTAGCCGTGTGTGTGTGTGTGTGTGTGTTGGAGGGCCTCGTCTGCCATGGCTCTGGGTGATTTCTTAATTAGCCCCTTCATTAGTGCTTTGCGATTCTCCTTGTGAAGGTCTCGTCTCCCAATGTACTCCTCTGTTTTCCATGATCATGAGGCTTTCACCAAAAAAGGAGGGAGTCGTTTGTGATTGGGGGTGTTGAATCCACCAAACAACCAATCGGATCTGTTTAGCTGGCATTTAACTAACGCAACGAATGAAAAAGGTTAAACATTTGGTAATTGTTAACCGGTTAACTGTTGAATGCCGTTTTCTTGTCACATAAGGTAACATGCTTTCCTGTGAATTATGTCCTTTTTTTTGCCTGGATGAATTTGTCTATTTGAATATTTGCAGGTACGGTACATTAAAGCCCAAGTGGTAGTCGCTCTCCCTCAGTCGCTCTCCCTCAGTCGCTCTCCCTCAGTCGCTCTCCCTCAGTCGCTCTCCCTCAGTCGCTCTCCCTCAGTCGCTCTCCCTTCTCTCTTGTTTATTTGAAGACTGATCAATCAGACTCTGCCACTGGCTGTATTTCTCCTGCCTGTTTCACCTCTTTGTTCTGTAGTGAGTCTGTGTCTGTTTCTGCAGCAGGTAACCTTTGGAGTGATGACTCGGTTCTCTCCTTATCACTGGGTAGTTTCCGCTACTGTGAAATTGGGCTAGTAACGAGGAGTACCCTCTGCGTGTGTAATCTCTGCACCTGTACAATCAGTTTTTCTCTGGAATGATTGTTACCACACTCACCTTTTTATCAACCATAACCATCTTAGAGTATTGAATGCTAGGCTCTATCTCCCTCCATAACACAGCATAATTTGAAATGTTTCATTCAGCAACTGCCTGTGTCTACCTCCTACAGTTGAGGCTAGATGCTGGTTACCTTCCTCCTGTTCATCTGTGTTTTTCCCTCCCTCATGGAACCACAGACATGCCCATATTTGGCCAGTGTCCAGCACAGGACGACTTCTACCTGGTGATGTGCAGCCACTGCAGTCAAGTGGTGAAGCCCCAGGCCTTCCAAGCACACTACGGTAAGTCTCTCTCTCTCTCTCGCACACACACACACACACCACCACCATCACTCATGCAAACATTGTCCCCAAGAGCTGTTCCAGTATCGGGTTTTATATTTTTTTGTTATATAGCTCTCCTGGCAGGAAAGGTTTGGGCATGGAGAGAGCTAGAGCTGGGAATTGCCAGGGACCTCACAATATGATATTATCACAATACTTAGGTGCCGATACAATATGCATTGAGATTCTCACATTTTCTTCATGTATTGTGATTTATTGCAAAATATATGTCTGCTGCAGAGGGACAAGATAGTCATGAGAAAACAACATGTTGTGATCAGTCAAATTGGTTACCTATTTAAAAAGATGGAGAATAAGCTATGAAGGAAAAATTGTTTTGGTGCTGGTACAGCCAAGTAGTGCAAAAAAAAATATTGCTATATTGTCGAAACAATACAATATAACGTCAGAAATATCCCAACTGTATCGATTTCTATCCCCCATCACTAAAGAGAACATTCTATACTTGTGCTTTGGGGAAATCTGCTTGGCACTAATCTCTGTCAGAATGGCACAACTACTTTGTGTGTGTGTGTGTGCGCGCGCATGTTCAAACACTATCAACCTTAGGAGGATTAAAAGCACACCTCCCGTTCTCCACCTCTAACATGAGCAAGGAGCACTCTGGCCTTTGATTTCCACCGCCTGAGACTTGTTTACAATTCTCCTGTTAATATTTGATGTGCTCCTCCGAGTCCATTCCTCCGTGTGAGTGCAGTCTAATTTATTGTTTTAGCATGTTAAGCTGTCCCTGAGACGTCTGAAGATGTCTAAAACCTACTAGTTTCCTTCTCCACAGTGTGTGTTCTTAAACTGGCTCTGTGGCCGGAATGCTGGAAAGAATTAAATTTATTATGGATTTCAGAATCAAGGGATCGTTTTGCTGTGTATCTCGTTAAAACCAGCCTGTTGAACCCTCTGTGTACGCACTTGCGGAACACACACAGACACACACAGACACACACACACACACACACACACACACACACACACACACACACACCCCTGTGCTTCAGTGCAGTTTAGAGAACTGCTCTCTCCACAGACACCAGACACAGTGAGGTGGTGTAAAATGTAATCTCTCTCTCGCTCTCGCTCTGGTTAGTTCCTCTCCACGATGGGCTGTTAAGCATCAATTGCCATGTATAATTTATTTATTCCAGCTGTTCTTTAGGTCAAAGTTTGGAGACCTTTTTTTAAATTGATTTCAGTGCATACACTTTTTAGGCCTCCCTCCACTCACCGTTATCGTTGATACCTCTAGTAAAGAGCAAGGTACTATCTGTTGTTCCATGAGCCATTTAAATTAAGGATTTTTTTCAATGAAACAGCTTAGTCTAAACTGTCAGATAACCTTATGTTATGGGTAATCCTTGAATATTTGGTAGTTTTATCATGTTTTCTAACGCATACTGTGTATTGGATAGGTCAGTGTTCCGACTCCTCCCTACATTGACAGAGGGAGGGCGTTCTAGTGTTTTAGCTCTGAGAGTTTAGTATGGATCTTTCTATCCTTATAAACAAATTAGTTTATAAAATGGCATGCAAGCAGTTTGCTTTTTAAACTAAATTGGAATATAAACTTTCCAGTGTAAACCTGGTGAGCCTGTAGCCTATATTATCTTCCTGTGGGTGTCAAAACCAAAGCCTCAATGGCACATCCTTCCATTTCTACTCTGGGCTGGTCACTTAAGTCCATCGGTGTCCCAGTATGCATACATTGCTACACTGCACTTTATGCTGGTGTGGACATTGGGATCCATGCCATTTAAAATTGTCGAGTCAAGACCACAGGACTTCAAAGGAATCACTACTGTCTTTTTACTATGGGGTGTTTGTTTCTTTCTCAGCAGAAAGATTGAATGAAAAGCTAGGCCTATAATATTTCATAACTGTATAACCAGCAACAACCAGTGATCAGGATTGGCCACAAGAGGGAGACATAATAGCACTCAAGTATCATTGGGGACACTCATTGGTCCTGTGTCAAGAGTCAAGACAGCGCAATCATGGACTAATGGCACATGTGAATAGAGTAGCAATTACAGTTCATACTTTCATACATAAAGTTCATACTTTCCACAAATTGAGGTTTGCCTAGTGCTGGTGTGGTCGCACCTGACTACTATAGCTTAGTAGTCCACTAACAGAACTTCCACCTTAGATGTTGTGCAATAACATTAAATCAGATAGAAGACAGATTCATCCTATCATAGTCTTAAATCAGATAGGATGAATCTGTCTTCTATCATTGTCTTAAATCAGATAGGATGAATCTGGCTTCTATCATTGTCTTAAATCAGGTAGGATGAATCTGGCTTCTATCATTGTCTTAAGTCAGATAGATCAGTGCAGGGGGAATAGTCTCGTAGTTTGGCTACAATGTGCTAGTTAACGTGATAAAATATCACCTAGGTGACATCGTGCTGCTGAAAAACAGTCTGAATTAATCTAAGCTAAAACTATAAATATGTCATTGTTTTACGTCTTTTTTTTTATATATCTAGCTAAAGATCTTTGTGCCTCACTGAGCAGTATTTCTGAAGTTTGGCAGTGGGTTGAAAACGAGCATAAATTTGACCAACATAGCTTGCTAGTTGAGCCAGTCACTGAAATGATGCCGCTAACCAACCATTGCCTATTTCATGGAGAGTTATACGAGAGCGCAGAGATACCAAAAAAAATGAGGAACTATGTTTTCATGTTTGAATGACGGATAGTCGGCAATTCCAACATTTTAGGATGAGTTCCACATCCAACAAGACATCGGTTGAGGGACTCAATTTGACGTAAGACAATGGTCATGGATAGCTCCCATCCACTGGTATCACAGACTGTCTGTCTCATCTGCATAATGATCGTCTCAGTGACTTGTAGAGCTAGACAAGCCGTTATGAAGTTCCATAGTAGGCCTGTTCATTCATTAGTCTTCCAGTGTACAGTGTGTGAACGCAGGACTCGGCAGTGCCTCTGAAGACTACTGGACTTGTCTGGCCAGTGAAACATTAGTGGACATGTCTTCTATAGAGTAATGAGCTCATCTCTGCAAGGCACCGAAGACGAACCTTCATTTTCTGCCCTGGTTGCAGTCTGTGTGGTTTAAATGACTTTCATTCCATGAAGCCACTGTGTTGCTTTGTTGTGTTGCTGCTGGTTGGAAAAGCATTAGCTGAGAGAGTCCGCTGAAGGTCAGTGCACTGTGATTCTTCTCTCTCTGAGGGCAGGTCCTCTGAGCTTAACACCATCTAGACTGTTTCACCTCATTCTCCTCTATTGCTTGAAGCCCATCCATATGTTGTATGGCAGGGGTAGGCAACTAGATTCAGCCGCAGGTCGGCGGGCCGGAACATAATTATTTCTAATTTGTATAATTTTTTTTTAATCGACCACAACTAAGCCCAAAAAGAGATTGTAT
Organism: Brachymystax lenok tsinlingensis; assembly: GCA_030435695.1. Classification (NCBI taxonomy): domain Eukaryota; kingdom Metazoa; phylum Chordata; class Actinopteri; order Salmoniformes; family Salmonidae; genus Brachymystax; species Brachymystax lenok. Next base: position 40,224,791 of record CM059813.1, read on the forward strand.
TTGAAAATAACAATAATTTCGTACCTTGATTACGCTGGCATACAGGCATACATACAGCCACGTTGTTTTTAAACAAAAAACGGGTGCCAAAAGAAATCCCTTGCGGGACGGTTTTGGCCGCCTGTCGTGGTCCCCTGGTGGATGTGGCGTTTTGACAGTGTAGCTGAATGCAGAGCTATGTGCTCTTGAGGAGAACGGGCCTATGCAAAAACACCATCCATACCCTACGAGGATGCAATCCACCAACTGGCTGCTCTAAAGCAGATCTGGTTTTCATTAAGCGACTTCTACGATAGTGTTGTCAGGGCATAAGAGGATATTTTAAGGCCTATTCCTTTTGATTGTTTTTATGTGTAGCCTACCCTGAGTGTACAGTGTGTAGGCCTATGCTGTGCACCGGGGCCCACTATCCAAAATGTTCCCCGGCCAGCCAGCCTGTCTCCTCCGTAGCCAGGGATTCCACGGCCCTCTAGAGAGAAGATAGTGTGAGAATAGACCATAACGCTGCACCTCTTCATCACTGTTTTCCTGTTCTACTGGTCTGCCAGGGCCTCTGTGGCTGGCTGGCTCTGTCAGCGTTTGGCAGGCATTGTGGGAACGTCACGCTGGGGAAGCCTGCTCGCGCTTGCGTGTGGGTTATTCAGCGACGTCTGAGATGGATTGAGCAGCAGCGATGGGTTGAGGGGGTGGAGAGGCCGGGTGCTAGCCTGTTACCAGGAAGGCAGTGTGTCATGGGCGGGAGGGTAGAAGGGGGAGAGGCCCTGGGGTGAAACTCCAGCTTGACTCAGGGAGGGGCTGTGTCACAGCAGATAGGCTGGGCTGGTTTAGTGTGTGTGTGTGTGTGTGTGTGTGTGTGTGTGTGTGTGTGTGTGTGTGAGGAGGGAGAGGAAAGGCCTGGGGTTGTTGCTCTGTTAGCTAGCTGGTGTAGTGTAAAATTGTGGGTGTGGGGCTGGGAGTGGCAGCTGTGCATTCTGCCCTGCTCTGTTGCTGCTCACCCACTGAGACAGCCTTGGCATGCAGCCCAGACCTGCATGGAGTTAGCATAAGGTTAGTTGGAGTTTCGTGTCTATGTATGTATAGATCTATCTCTCTTTCTTGTGATTTCTCTCCATTCTCTTATTTCTCTACTCTCTCACGGTTTCCTCTTATTCACATATTTCTTGCTCTGTCTCTCTCTGACACATGCTTTTCTTCATGGCTAGAAGATGAAACCGGTTTTGTTGTGCTGGTTGGGAGGAGGTAGTGTAGTCAGTGTTTCTGTAGTTATCTGCCTGTAAAATAGTCAGATGAACCCTCTCAGGACTGGCCAAAATTCAACACCATATGCGAGTTTGCAGTTAGTCTTTAGCTCACTTTCATTTCAGTGCTCTGCTCTTCTTCCTCTCTTACTGTAGAACTTTCCTTTTCTCTCTTTCTGTTTTACTTTCACCTTCTCTTCGTGTGTGTGTGTGTGTGTGTGTGTGTGTGTGTGTGTGTGTGTGTGTGTGTGTGTGTGTGTGTGTGTGTGTGTCAGCTTATGGGGTGTGAGAGCTGCATAACATTAGAAATAACTGTCCAGGCTAAATACTGCAATACGGTTTTGATTGCACAGAGCCCTTTGTCCTGTTCAGCAGCTGCTGTTTTTTTGTCTTAGTTTAATTCTTTTCTTCTCCGGTGTCAGTATTGTCTTTTAGCAGTTCTAGTAATCTCAACCGTTCCATTCTGGCTGACAGGAAATCAAGCCCTTGGCCCTTGTTTCTAGTTCAGGATGAATTGGCCTGGATCAGCAAAGCTTTATAGTCTTTTCTTTTGAAGCTGCCTGCTTTTGACTTTGTTTAGGAAATGTTTACCCATTGATTCCATGCACATTTATAGCAAAACTATTACTGTCCAAAGGCCCGTTGTTTCAGGAAAAAAGAATACTACTACCAATTTATGAGTTATGTGTCGACGTCTCCGATTGCTTGTACAGTGCCTTCAGAAAGTATTCATACCCTTAAATCGATTCAATATGTGTTTGTCTCCCCCATCTACACACAATACCCCATAATGACAAAGCGAAAACATGTTTTTCAAAATGTTGGCAAATTTATTGAAAATGAAATGCAGAAATATCTCATTTAAGTATTCACACCCCTGAGTCAATACATGTTGGAATCACCTTTGGCAGAGAATTACAGCTGTGAGTCTTTCTGGGTAAGTCTCTGAGCTTTGCACACCTAGATTGAACAATCATTGCTAGACAGCCATTTTCATGTCATGCCATAGATAAATCCCGAAGCGGTTTCCTTCCTGTCTGGCTACTGAGTTAGGAAGGATGCCTGTATTTTTGTAGTGACTGGGTATATTCATCACCATCCGAAGTGTAATTAATAACTTCAACATGCTCAAAAGGGTATTCAATGTTGCATTTTACATTTTTATCCGTCTACTAATAGGTGCCCTTCTTTGTGAGGCTTTGGAAAACCTCCCTGGTCTTTGTGGTTGAATCTGGGTTTGAAATTCACTGCTCGACTGAGGGACCTTACAGATAATTGCATGTGGGGTACAGAGATGAGGTAGTCATAACAAAAATTGTTAAACACAATTATTGCACACAGTCCATGCAACTTATGTGACTTGTTACTCCTGAACTTATTTAGGCAGTTCAGTGTGTAACACAACAAAATGTGGAAAAAATCAAGGGGTGTGAATACTTTGTGAAAGCCCTGTAGGTCATGTGTCTGTGTGGACTGTACATTAGGTTATCCCTAACCTGCTTTTCCCCTGCCCCCTATCTAGAGAGAAGACACAGCTCGTCCAGTAAGCCCACCTCCACCTTAGCCCCCTCCTCAGCCTTCTCCCTGTCCGCTCTGTCTCGGGGCAGGAGCAGTGGGACGGGTGGTGGGGGTGTCAGTGGAGGGGCCATGGGCCGCTCTTCCAGTGGGACCAGCGCCTCGTCCAACTCCAAAATCCTCAAACCAGCCAAAGAGAAGCTACCAGGCATCCAGCAGAGACCTCACTTCCCTCCCTTCAGGGTGCTCAACGACAAGATGTAAGTCATGTCTAGCCTAGCCATGCTGGTGAACCATGCTGAACTTCAGTAAAACGTATTGTCATGTTGAACTTCAGCCTAGGGCTGGGCGATATGGCCCAAAAAAATCACTTGATTTTTTTCAAACGTATGGGCAATTCCCGATACAGTAGTGTTTTCTCTAAATAAGCTTTGTTGCACAATTAAAGGCCACTGCAAACAGTCAGCAATAATCCAATGAAAGGGGCAGAGTTGGACAGTTTTTCGGGCCCAAAGTCGACCTTTAAAATGTTTCTTTAATCCTAACCTTAAAGGTAAACTCAGCGATATGACATGGATGCGGAGAGTAAACAGCATAGCGTGTGCAGATAATGTGTGTGACTTTGAGAGCGAAGTTTTGCATCTCGCTCATCTCAATATCTGCGGTGCTGCTTGTGGCAACGTCATTTAGCTGAGTCTACCTTTAACCATAACCTTAACCACACTGCTAACCTTATGCCTAACCCTAACCTTTAAATTAAGACCAAAAAGCACATTTTTGTTTTCATAGTTTTTCACAATATAGTCAATTTTGACTTTGTTGCTATAGTAACTAGTGGAAACTCAGTTGTGAGTGGCAGGGGAGGGGCTTGGTGTGTTTGAGTGAGAAGGTGCACACAGGACCGAAAGAGACCAAAAAGACAACATGAGAACAAGCGGACATAAACTCTCATAAAAACGAAAAACCTTGATTCTTGCGATAAAGCCATTTGGAATTGAATTAATTCGATATATCGGCCAGCCCTAGTTCAGTCCCCTGCCTCTTTAAGCCCTGCTTCATGTTTGATTTGATCCTCTGAGTTATATCTCTTCATCTTAGGTCCTCTCCCTGCTCCTCAGAAGTATAGCTCTGTCTGAAGTCTCCCTGTGCTACCCTCCGTCTAAATAAGCCCCTTAAAGAGTTAGATTTAAAGAGATCCCTTATCAAACTCCATTTGCAACCACTCCAAACATGTTGGCTTTCTGCCTGGGGATTTGAACACGTCAAACTCTGTTCTGTTTAATGAAACAATTTGTCTGTGAAGTATTTAATGCTGCTATAGATAATTGAACTCCCTTGCTTTCTCCTCCTCTGTCCATCCCTCTCTTTCAGCCTGACCCCTGCGGTCAAAGTGGAGAAGATGCGTCTGAAGGTGGATTCGTCGGCCAAGCTGGTGCAGGTTCCCTCTGCCCCCTTATCGTCCTCTTCCTCCAGCAGCACTGTGAGCTCCTCGTCACCCCTGAAGCCAGGCCTTAACTGTCCCTCCATACCAAAGGCTCCCCTGCTTGCCCCCGGCCAGATCCCCAACGGCAAGGGCCACCTCTCCCTCTCTGCCCTGGAAAAGAAGCAGGACAACAGCACCAGTAGCAGACAACACCTCTACAAGAGACTGTCAGGTGAGAGGAGATGATAGGGGTTTATGTCTGTAGGACGTTGTGTTTTAAAGGTCCAATGCAGCTGTTTTTATCTCAATATCATATTATTTCTGGGTAACAATGAAGTACCTTACTGTCGTTGTCTTCAATTAAAGCGCAATTTCTCAAGCAAGAATTTTGCTAGGACTGTCTGGGAGTGGTCTGAGTGGGGAGGGGAAAACTGAAAACGAGCTGTTATTGGCAGAATGTTATGTTTCTCTCTTCCTTTCTACCTCTCCTGTTTTCTGTCTTCCTTACTCCTTCTCCTGTTCTCTCTCCTTTACTCCTTCTCCTGTTCTCTCTCCTTTACTCCTTCTCCTGTTCTCTCTCTCTTCTTTACTCCTTCTCCTGTTCTCTCTCTCTTCTTTACTCCTTCTCCTGTTCTCTCTCTCTTCCATCAGAACGTGAGTTTAATCCGGATATCCACTGTGGGGTCCTGGATATGACAGCTCGGAAGCCATGCACACGATCCCTAACATGCAAGGTACCAAGCCCCCTCTCTTTCTCTCTGTTTTGTGTGGTTAGGAAATATTCCTTGTCACATTTCCTAGGTATTTAGGCAGCCTTCAGATTCTCAGAGTGCAGCGCACCCTGACCTAACATACCTTTTGGCCTTCACTTTCCCTCAGACACATTCCCTAAGCCAGCGGAGGGCAGTGCTGGGCCGGAGGAAACGCTTCGACACACTGTTGGCCGAGCACAAAAGCAAAGCCCGGGAACGGGAACTGCAGCACCCCCACCCCCTGCAGACCACCCCTCTCAGGGAACCCCACCCTTCCCCCTCACGGCTCGCCCCCCACCACGACGCCCACCAGGTCGCTCATGGCAACGGAGCCACCGACGCAACCAAGCCTTTGGCGTTTGGCAAGCCCAAACCTCACAATCTTGGTCTTCCACGGTGATTCACTTCACGTGCTCTTCCTGGGTTCTCAACATCCACTACTTTTTGCAGTGTGGTACAGCCAGTACCTGCTTCCCTGATGTGTGTTCCTAAATCACTGTTTCCTCTGCTCTCAGACTGAACAGCATTATCTCTGATGGAGGTGGGGGTACCCCGGGAGACCCCCACCACGCTACGTCCGCTCCTGACGGGGGCTCCCGCCTGTCCAGTGACGAGGGGGAGAACGATGAGCGGGAGGAGGGCACAGACAAACTGGACTGTCACTATTCAGGTTACCACCCACGGCCGGCAGCTGTAAGTCCACCACAAATTCATTTCATATTACAGGAACATGCTCACAACACAGCAACAATGAAACAACTGCATAGCCAGATGTGTGTGAAACCAGTCTTCCATTGAGTGGCAGCTTGCACCGTGCATGGGAAGCAGCAGTGTGTGTGTGATTTGGTTTGTTAGTGTGTATTTGTGTTAACTATTTCCCTCCCTGCTGCTTAGTTTTGTACCTTTGGAAGTCAACTGTTTGGGAGAAGCTGCTACTCGTTTGACCGGCGCTGGGATCGAATGCGATGTGCTCTTACCGCCATGATGGACAAGCACGTCAACACTCAGATGTGGAAGTAAGTCTGTGTACATTCATTAGGCCAGAATTCCTTCCATAATACCTACCTAATTCACAAACCTATAGCAGGGATATTGCTGTTGCGGTGACCGTATTACCGCCACACTGCGGACCGCGGTCACGAGTCACGAAGCAGTCAAATTCCACATGACCGTTTAGTCACGATAATTAGGCTTCTCCAAGCTCTGATGCTGCTGATGGTCATTAGTACCCTACAAAACCTGCTAACTGCCTGGTACTCAGCACTCTATTTGTCCCTCTAATCACTCGGATATCAATGCAAATGTATTTGAAAATCAAATCAAACATGAGAGCCCATGAGCTCATGTTACTCGACATTTCTATAGGCTATGTAATGGCGGGAGAAAACAGAGTGATTGCCTCTTAAAAAGAGAAGGATCCCATCAGCTTTATATAGGCTAGGCCTACTATATACATTTCTCAACTTCACTAATATTAAGCACATTGCTTCTCTTTACAACAGGAGTATAGCCTACCTGGCTGGCATGAAAATAAACTACATGGAAAAGCATTCTCCATTCGCTATTGAAGTGCATAGAAGACATGTATTTTTTCCCGCTGCCCCTGTTTCGATATAGGTGCATGATAATGGTCCATTCTAAATCCAAACTAATTTTCACACATTATTAAGTATATGTAAAGACAAGATTAAATCAAGAATAGTCTATATTGACAATATTCGCTTATCACTTGTGAATGATGCCCAGCATAAGATACAATGCCTTCTTCTACGATTTTTCTAATCGTAGTCATGTAGCCTAGCCCATAGGCCTATATGTTTTAATAAGGTTTGTACACAACTAAAGTGGCCAAATAACTTCTTAAAATTAAGCACATGAATCTGCTTTACAAGGGGTGTAGAGCCTAACTGGCCTACATAAGCAGCACGTGAGTTTCAAGTTTGGGGAAGATAATTTTCACCATAAAAATGCACCTTTGTAATAAAAGCATTATGTCCATAATTGCATTTACGGTCACTTTTGATAATGGGGTTTTCTGCTATTGGAACATTTGCACTTTAATCTTACTACCATGTGCGCATTGCTGCACTCATAATGTGAAGAAATAGCCTGATAGTTTATCAACATTTTAAGCTGAACATTCTGATCTGTTGCATCAGCCACATTGCATAAAACCGTTTTTTTGATGCTAGAGGTTGTATTAATTAGGGTTTAATCGCATTCCCACAACTGTCCCAGACTATGTTTGGAATATTTATTTCTTGCACAGAATAGAATAGGTTGACTTTTGTACTATGGGGGATATAATATTGACATAGGCTTGTGCTTTTGCATCTTGTTGGCTGACGAAAGTAAATGTGGACAGTTCTTCCAATGTCTTCAATAATCGCCTCGGAATTGGATAAGGTTGCATCCCCGATGTGTCTGTCTTCACTTGTAGCCTGTGAGAAAGACCCGGTCACGTGACGGAGAGCCATGTGAGTGAGAGACGCTTCGGATTGTGCAGCACGCTCAGGGAGAAGGGCACAACGCAGCACTCCGGCCGCAAAATGCATAGATTTCTTTTAGGGTGCATCACGGCCACAAAGGGGATGCCGCTGTGAAATTCGAGGCATTATCAAGTGCTTGTCAAATTGTGATTGAGAGACTATTGGAGTGTGTACAGCCTGCACAAAAAAAAGCTCATGCATTTAAGTGACTTTTTTTCAAAACAGCCTTACAAGGTATTAAAATCTAAACATATTGCCCAATGTTTGTAGAACAACTAAAGTTACATTAATAACTCTAAATGAAGCATATAGGAGGACCTATTTCTTTGTTAACCGCTCAACACAGAATAGCCGCGTGTGCGCACTCCCTCAAAGTTTGGAGAAAATATTTATATTTTGTTCAGTTGTATTCTTCATAAAATAATGCCACGGAATTATATTTACATCTTGTCTGCTAGATGAACTAGTGTATCCCACAGCCATTTGGCATAGCCACATCAGGATGTAAGATAAGGACAACTCAGAGTATGCTATTCTTTTATTCTGACTACATTTTCTTCATATCATGCTTCTTTAGACCTGTTTTAAAATAAATAATGGATTTATTGTAAAGGTGTAGGCTATAATACATGGATTTATTATACTTTTTAAATTGTCTTGCAGGTTATGTGTGGAAACCAGGAGATGCTAAATGTCTTTATGTTAATTAACGGTCAATTACCGTGAGACCGACCAGTTATCTGCTTGACAATCACCGGCTGGCGAAATTTTGTGACCGCCACAGCCCTAGACAGGGAGCCAAAGTGTTGCAGGGTGGTGAAGGGAGATCTAGCGCTGTATGGGACACTATAAGCTAGCGGTTCCAGTGTCTCTCCAGGACTGTGCTGTGCTGACCCCTCTCTGTGTGTAAATGTTACTGATGGAGATGATCACGGTGGTCTGTTTGTGTTTATAGAAAAATCCCTTTCGCCTTGGAGAACTCCTCCTCCTCTTCTTCTTCCTCTGCACCGGCCCACAGGACAACCACAAACTCCTTGTCCTCATCACACGGTAGCGCCCCTGCTTCGGGCTTCCTCAGCCCCTCCTCTGCGCCCCTTCCACCCCCCTACACCCAGTCCTACGACAGCAAGTCTGTGCTCTCGTACGGGACCACCTTAAACGCCCGTGCCTCCCCCCAGGGCGCGGCCGACCACCCTGCCTACAGCGCAGCACAGGTCAGACAAGTGTCTTCGTCGCCCCAGATGCCTTCAGCCCACTCCTCGGTCCCCTCCCTGGCCTCAGGACGACCACTCAAGTCCAGATCCAGCGGCAAGTCCTTCAGACCCCGGGAGTCCTTCTCCACAGCTGCCATTACCAACTCCACCAGTGGGGGCAGCAGTGGAGGAAGCAGCAGCAGCCTCAGCTCTGGGAAGAAGAGGAAGAACAGCTCCCTCCCTACATCGTCTCACGCTACCACCTACTCCTCAGAGTCCTCTTCCTCCTCCAACACCACCTCTTCCTCCTTCAAGAAGAACTGCACAGTTCACAGTGGCAGCTCAGGGAGCACGTTCCACCATGCCTCGCTAGTCCCCTCCTCCTCGTCTCACAGCGGCGTCCACAGTGTGGGACTCAACTGTGGCCCCAACGCCAGGACCAACTCCCTCAGTCTGAAGGCAGAGCCGTCGGGGCCAGCGGGGTTGTCGGGGCCCGGAGTCAGAGGCCCCCCCCCTCGGGTAGCCCGGCCGAGTCCATCAAGAGGATGAGTGTAGTGATGAACAGCAGTGACTCCACCCTCTCCCTGGGGCCCTTTGTACACCAGGCCTCAGAGCACCACAGCAGCTTCAGCCATGCCCACACTGACGGCCGCCTGGAGGGGAAGAAACGCAAGGGCTCCCCCGCTGTCAGCTCCATCAACAGTGGAGGAGGTGGGGGTTTAGGGGGCGGTGGCGGGGGGCCGGGCAGGCCCAAGGTGGCCAAGTCTCCAGCCATCAACAACATCCACAGCAAACATGGACGCACAATCCCAGGAGCCACGGGGGCTCCCCAACAACTCCCTCATCCATCAGGTGGGTTGCACACCTCACACACTGGCTCCTAATGCCTATCATCAACCAGTCAATCTCTTTATCTGTTGGGAAATTCACTGTGCAGTCAGGACTTGTATATCTTCAACATATGTACATGTGACCAAATATAGACTTTAGACAAAACATTAAACAAAAAAATCACAAATGAATGTTGTAATTTATCATCTAACTTCCCTGCCTTTCTTTTCATTTCTCTCTCTGTCTGTCTCTCTCTCTCTCTCTCTCTGTCTCTGTCTGTCTGTCTCTCAGCCAAAGGCCCGCCCCTGACAGCGGTGGCTGGGTTCTCTGTATGGAACCGAGGGGCAGATGAAGAGGAGGCAACCTGTGCGCTGCTCTGGACTGCACAAGGCCTTCTAATACGTTACTCTCAGCTTCCCAAGATCCTCAGGGTGGAGATGATCTGGACAGCCCAGTGACGTCACTGTTATCCTCTATAGTGTAACTATTCCTCCCAAAGCCATGTAGGAGCGCCGTGTAGAGATGGCAGGCGTTAACACCCGGGGTGGGTCACACGTCGCCCCCTATCAGTCAGTGTACTGAGGTAGATCTTCCTATAGGGAAGACGGGAGAGAAAAGGAGGGAGTAGGAGCCTGCCTGCCCTTTGACCTATTGTTGAAATTCCAGAGGTACGGAGGAAGGGAAAAGTGCTGGCACAACGGCCATGGCACTGCCCACCAACCGTCATGACGCAGAGCCACTGGGATTGACTGGAGAGCCCTCAAGCCGCAATCCGTTGGTTTCCGATGATCTCTTCCGTGTGTGTGTGTGTGTGTGTGTGTGTGTGTGTGTGTCACTTTAGATTCTACTGGAAATTGAATTGTACACCTCCACGCCTGGACTCAGAAGCCTTGGAAGGAGAGGGCAGGATAAGGAAAAACTGTCAGTTGCAACACTTCGAACACAATCACATTGTTGTTTTTTAATCCTTCCGCTACATTTTGTCAGTTGGTTTTAATCAGTGTGACGTGTGCGTACATAATGTCAGGTTATGTATAGTAGCCAGAGATGAACCACACGAGGAGAAGACTCAGTCAATTCTATATATGAGTTCCATACATGACCCAAACAATTATGCAAGTGTTACTTTTTTATGTTTCTTATGTTTTTCACTGAATTTAACTACAAAAGTCTGTGTGGAGATGGGGAAGAAAGTAAATTGTGCATGCATATGTGAAAAAAGGATGCCTGATATGACAATTTGATTGAACGGTTGTGAAAGAGGGACTACTTGTCTTGAGGACAAGTGTTAATTCCTACAATATTTTTAATCTTACAAATGAACCGCTACAGTAGACCTAGCCCTAACTGTGAACAGCACTAAACAAACACAGACCCACTACTTGCTTTAGGACATTTCAAGTCGGGCTTATTCGCCCCAAAAGCTAGCCAAAGGCAGCCATCCGTTTCTCCCACCCTAGTCTGTGACCACTTGGCCAGCTTTGGCTATTGGCTATTAGGATTTCCATTCCGGTACCTTCAGTTATGTCACAATACAGTGTTGTAGATTGTGAGTAGAGGGGTTTGTCATGACTCGCATCACACTTGTCCTTCGTCAAAGCACGGAGTCTTAAACTGGCAATACTTCCCTGTCTGTCTCTGAGATGATGCTCCATTGCCCTGTCTGTCTCTGAGATGATGCTCCTTGGGATGGTGTTTTTGGGGCATGAGATTCATGGAGATGGCTTCAGAGTAGGTTACTACTTTTTGTAACTCCTGTAAATTTCGTAAACTCCACTGATGTCAGGCAGCGAGCTTAGCTGAGGAGCAGAGTATTTTCTATCTTACTTTCGCTTTTTCTTGTATGTATTGAACAAATATCGAAGTATCCCTATTTCAGAATACATATTTTATTAACGAATTGTACATATTGAAATATGTATTTTTGCACAGGCATTTTCTTATACAATTTTTTGGGGTACAATTGAGATCATTATTATTTATTTAGTAAATGAAAGAACAAGTTTAAGAACTTAACTTATTTGAAGTGGTTCACTGCCAAGTCTATAATGCAATAGGCCTATAACTAAAGGTTGAAGCATCTCATGAGTCATGTACTGGGATCCTTTAAAACAGTGGTGTCAAACTCAATTTTGCCCCAAGGGCCGCATTTGGTCTTCAACGAGGTGAATGTAGGTGTATTATCATTTCTACACAGTTTCGATTTGGTTTTAGTCCTTAAAGCAGTGTTCCCCAAATTCAGCCCAGGGGTGGTTTTATTTGGCCCCTTAAGCTTTTTACATTTTATTTTCATTGTTGGACATAAAAGATAGCTCCAAGTGATTTTAATTTTGGAAATCTTCTCCCAAGTATTCCTACACTTAGAGACACGTAAATTCTATACAGATATAAGCAAGGTTTGAAATTATTATGTTTTAGTCAAACATGATATCTGTTTGGGCTTCTTGTGGTTAATTAGCAATATACAAATGATTATTTTTCTGTAATTATGTTCCGGTCCCCCAACCATCCGCTCAAGAAAAAATCGGCCCACGGCTGAATCTAGTTAATGATCCTTGTTTTAAAGTATATTGAGTTCGTTTTCTGTTTTACTCAAATCACCCACAGGGTGGATTGGACCCCCCTCCATATGTTTGACACCCCTGCTTTAAAAGGTAGTGTTGCCACTAGCATGTGTTTGTGTGACAGACAATACATTGTTTTTAACTCTCCAAGGTCTCACCTGTGCTTTTTACTATTTTCAAGTTGCCTCTGAATCAACAAAGAAATGATCATTTTATTTGACCCAAATAGCCTGTGATTCTGAAATGTCCTGCAGGCTGAAAGCTGTGCCCGTTGTCTAAGCGATTTCCATGGATTCAATCATTTACCTTTTTAGAGGAAGACCTTGTAACATTTCATAATTTGAAACACTTTCCCTTAAAGCTGAAGGGACCTAAGCAATCATTAAAGCAAGGAAGATGAACACTTCAAACAGTGGAACTGCTTGCATCATTGTTGCCAAACATAATTTGAAGCACAGCGTTTTAAGGAAATTCTTAGTTTGCAGCTTTTAGAAATGCTGAAATAAGAAAGTGCCTGCATTTGTTTCACACTGACTGTTTGAGGACAGAGCTTTTTTACTTTTACCTTACTTGAATGTTCAAAGTGTTTTAGGAGCTTGCTTTTAAAATATGCCTATGAACCCTAAATGTGGTAAAAACCTGATAGCTTGTCAGCTAGCTGGTATGAAATACTTTGGGCTCTATTCAATCCGTATCAGCATTAAGTTCAGCGTTACATTGTGATTTGAAATTTAAACGCAATGTTCCTGCATTAGCAGAGACTGCATTCATGGTAAACGCTGCATATGGTTGCCTGGCTACCCAAACTCCTTGCTCCAGGCAACCGCTATGCCACACCCAATGATGTTTGTTTCTTCTCCGCAATGAGTCTGTATCTGAGTACCTCCCTGACGATTTCTAGAACGTAAACAAAAAACTAAATGTGCACCCCTTGGTGTTCCGAGGACGGGAAACACTGTTCTAACGGTTCTGATTGGTCCAGAACACGTGAGTAAAGAAACGTTTGTAAATTCGGCATTGGCTTTGATATTCTAATTGGGTAGAGATGATCCAATCACCGAGGACTTTTTGTACAACACCACCAAATGACTTCAATGATGGTAGTCTCATACTGAAGTATGTAGCAAATGAAATAATTCAGTTTGAGTCGTCAGTCAATGCATGTCCAGATTGAAGAGCCCATAGTGTTAACCTTTTTGTTTTTTTTATCAACGTTTTCCAGTTAAGAGACGTCTGAGATCTTGGTGCAGACCAGGGGGTGTTGAAGCTCCCTGGTCGGTTATGAATTGTTTAACAGGTTCAGTAAAGTGTTTTTGTTTACCCTCAACCTCACTGACAACGCTGACCTTGTTTCCATATGATGGAAACTTTGCAAAGCTGTTTTTATCAAGTACCACAGCCTTGGAATGTGAAAGTGAGAGAACACAGCTTGCGGGAGAAATATTTTCAGTACATAACTCCTATGTAAGAGCTTGTAAAGTTTTTTTTTTTTTTTTTGAACATCAGAATCATTTGATCAGCTGGACTTGTATTGGCTGCTATGTAATTCATGAACAAACATGGTAGGTTAGATTTACTTAATATTTAAGATTGTATAGTCTTTGTTTTGTAACATGTTTCTGTAAATAAATAATTTATACAGCTATTTATACAGAAAAAAAGGTATTTGTTTCTTTTACTGAAATTGTTTTATTTCAGAAAAATCACTTTCATCCATGTCTATATCAAAGGAAAAGAAGTCACCAAAAAGAATTTTATTATATACACAATAAGGGTCACTTCTTCAGACAAACTATTGGTGTGGATACAACAGGGAAAACCCAGATCTCCCTCCCAAAGGTAACACCGCACTCCATCTTACATGTTAATAACTCGGGACAGCTTCTGGACACGGTTGAGCAGTAGGTCCCCTTTCTTGATGGTCTCCTGGTACTGCCAATTCTTGCTATCAGGTCTGAAGGAAAGAAAATACAACACTGAGCTCTGCCACTTTTAATATAGAAACCAATGTTTTACATGCAGTATCATAGAAACCAATGTTTTCCATGCATGTGAAAATGTTATTCTTACCTGTTGGTTTCCACAATCTCGTTTACTTTGTCGATTTTGCAATGGAGGCGACCAGCAGCTATGAATCGGGAGAGTTCCCTGAGAGCGAAGGAAAAACAAATTAAGTTTCTGTACCAGTGTAATCAAGACCAATAATCATTGTCTGACAGGCGGCATTCCTATGCGACTCGAAGTCCTCAACCAACGGCGTAGTCGCTGATTTAAGACAATCCCCAGAATGAGCATTAATAAACTCAGCAAAAAAAGAAACATCCCTTTTTCAGTACCCTGTCAAAATCCAAATAACTTCAGATCTTCATTGTAAAGGGTTTAAACTCTTGTTTCCCATGCTTGTTCAATAAACTATAAACAATTAATGAACATGCACCTGCGGAACGGTCGTTAAGACACTAACAGCTTACAGACGGTAGGCAATTAAGGTCACAGTTATGAAAACTTAGGGCACTAAAGAGGCCTTTCTACTGACTGAAAAACACCAAAAGAAAGATGCCCAGGGTCCCTGCTCATCTGCAACATGCCTAAGGCACGTTCACGCAAGGAGGCATGAGGACTGCAGATGTGGCCAGGGCAATAAATTGCAATGTCCGTACTGTGAGACGCCTAAGACAGAGCTACAGGGAGACGAGACGGACAGCTGGTCGTCCTCGCAGTGGCAGACCACGAGTAACAACACCTGCACAGGATCGGTACATCCGAACATCATACCTGCGGGACAGGTACAGGATGGCAACAACTGTCCGAGTTACACCAGGAATGCACAATGCCTCCATCAGTGCTCAGACTGTCCGCAATAGGCTGGACTGAGGGCTTGTAGGCCTGTTGTAAGGCAGGTCCTCACCAGACATCACTGGCAACAACGTCGCCTATGGGCACAAATCCACTGTCGCTGGACCAGACAGGACTGGCAAAAAAGTGCTCTTCACTGACGAGTCGTGGTTTTGTCTCACCAGGGGTGATGGTCGGATTTGCGTTTATCGTCGAAGGAATGGACGTTATACCGAGGCCTGTACTCTGGAGCGGGATCGAGGTGGAGGGTCCGTCATGGTCTGGGGCAGTGTGTCACAACTTCATCGGATTGAGCTTGTTGTCATTGCAGACAATCAACGCTGTGCGATACAGGGAAGACATTTTCCTCCCTCATGTGGTACCCTTCCTGCATGCTCATCCTGACATGACCCTCCAGCATGACAATGCCACCAGCCATACTGCTTGTTCTGTGTGTGATTTCCTGCAGGACAGGAATGTCAGTGTTCTGCCATGGCCAGCGAAGAGCCACAATCTCATCCCATTGAGCACGTCTGTGACCTGTTGGATCAGAGGGTGAGGGCTAGGGCCATTCCCCCCCAGAAATGTCCGGGAACTTGCAGGTGCCTTGGTGGAAGAGTGGGGTAACATCTCACAGCAAGAACTGGCAAATCTGGTGCCGTCCATGAGGAGGAGATGCACTGCAGTACCTAATGCAGCTGGTGGCCACACCAGATACTGACTGTTACTTTTTTGTAACCCCCCCCTTTATTCAGGGACACATTATTCCATTTCTGTTAGTCACATCTGTGGAATTTGTTCAGTTTATGTCTCAGTTGTTGAATCTTATGTTCATACAAATATTTACACATGTTAAGTTTGCTGAAAATAAATGCAGTTCACAGTGAGTGGACGTTTCTTTTTTTGCTGAGGTTAGGTATTGTGGGTATGGGACAAGAGGTAGACGTAAGACTCACTGGTCAATGAACTCTGTACTGACTCCAAAGGCCTCAGCCATGTAGCCCAGGGTGAGTGAGCGGTAAGACTCCAGGAGCTGGCTGTAGGCATGGATACGCATCTCCCTCACGTAGTAACGGTAGTGAGGGGCAAACAACCAGTCCTTCTTCATATCCTGCTCCACTGTGGCTGCAGAGGGGACAGAGTCAAACAGGTTTACAACTAAGGAATGAGGCGAAGTGAAACATGCATGTCCACTCACTGGCTGCATACAACACACTTTACTTTTTGTAAGCCTAAAAGAGGGGTGTCTCACCCAGTGACTGGAAGAAGACAGAGTAGCGACACTCGTAGAGGGAGAAGAGGTACTGGCGGACAGCAGGGAGACTGTGCAGCACCTCCAGGATCTCTGCTCCCTTTATCACCTGAGGAAGAACACCACATTAGTCCACAGGAGATGCTATATTTATGCCAGAACTGGAAATCTACCAGCTATATAAAAAAACAAGTGTCTTCACTTATTAAAAACAAGTTTGAATGTTCATATTCTGGCATGTGGAAAGTTATTTTCTGCAAGCACACCGTCTTAAAATGACCGACTCTTGAATGACAACACCACCACCGTGGCTCCTGCTACCAACCTTTTCTCTGAGGTCGGGCCTCTTCAGGGCAATCATGCAGACGTAGACGGTGTACGTGACAAAGGTCTTGTAGTCCATGAGCTCATAGGAGGTGAAGGTGGACACTGTGTCCAGGAAGAGCTCAGCAGCCTGTTTAAAGTCACGGATGGCCACACAGTACAGGCCCTGGTACACCTTGAGACGGTTCCTCCTGTCCCAGTCACCCCCCCTCCTCAATAAGGCTGTGCAGACACAAACAAGGTCACTGAAATGACGATGCTTATAAAATACGAGAATATAGAAAACAATGGCTTACAACACAGAGTCAACACAACGGAATGGCATGAAAAATGCTATGAAAAACAACTAAACAGGCCTAAACAGTGCCAGTTACTGCAAATATATTTCTTAGAATAGATAGTGAGTGAGGACCCCTAATGGAACGTCATCATAAAGTAGTGAATGCAGAGAGAAGTGGTCCCTTTTAACCAAACTACCTTTTGGCTTTCTCAGTGTTGCGTGTGATGAGGTCACTGTCCATATAGAACAGTCCAATCCTTAGCAGGTAGAACACAATGTCTAGTCGATGTCCCAGGGCCACAGTCTTATCAAAGGTCTTCCTGAAGGCAGTCAACGCTTCCTCCTGTGGAATTAAAGTTAGTAGCTTGTTTGATTGAGCCAATGATGTACATGGATGGCTAGGTTGGACTGAAGAGTCCAGGGGATTACAGAGGCAGATTATTGCTTTATAAGTATAAAATGTGTAGCTCTACAATGAGCTATGGGCTGACACCGTGTATTGTATGAGGTCAAATCATGGTACTAACAAATAACATGGTTTCCTCCTCCAAGGCCTCTACTCTGAATGTAGAAGCTGATTAATGCAAAACTCACCTTATTCCCGATTCTGATGAGATATTCAGCTCTAGCCATCATTGCATCTCGGATTTCACTCTCCCCGAGGTTCTTCTCTGCATCTTCCAGGACGTCATCCAGGCGTTTCAGCTCATCCTCGTTGGCCTTCTTCATCTTATTCAGCAGGTCTGTGTCAAGCTGCCACTTCAGGTCTTTACACAGGCTTTCATAGTAAGGTGCCATATCTGTAACAAGAGACACAATTCATCAGCTACTTTCTTTGGCAACATTCTAACGTTACATTTTTATTTAACCCGTTATCTGTTTATCTGCTTGAGTAGCTAACTAGTTAGCGAACTTAGACCAGAACTACCTTGTTATCTAGCTAGCTAACGTTATTGTTGTTGGTTTATTTACGAGGCAGAAGCCAAAACTCACTGTTCTCTTTGATCGAGTCCATGAGCTCAGTTTTCACTTTATCATCTTGTCGGTGACCGTCCATCGTGAGCAAGAATTTCAGCTGTGCTATCCTAAGATCAGGGTTTTTAGGCAGACCCTCTTCTTCCAGATTTTCCAACGGCATTTTGTCTAGTATAAAAGTAAAGTAATGAGCGCAGATATTTTTGGTTTGTGACAACAATATCAGAGGTATCTTCTGCTAGTTTGCTAACAATGACTACGGAAAACACTGGTCTGCCACTTCCGCTGTACGCCGCCAACGAGTTGAGAAGAGAACGTCAGAGGTGACACGGTGAGAACGTGCTGCCCTCGTCTGGCTAATAAAGGAATGTCCGCCGAGCACACAAGAAATACCAAATTATCTCATTACACTCCCTTGGCTAAGAAGCAACCCCACACATGAATGGTCTCAGGATGCTTTACTGTTGGCATGACACAGGACTGATGGTAGCACTCACCTTGTCTTCTCTGGACAAGCTTTTTTCTGGATGCCCAAAACAATCGGAAAGGGGATTCATCAGAGAAAATGACAGCAGTCCAATCCCTGTACCTTTTGCAGAATATCAGTCTGTCCCTGATGTTTTTCCTGGAGAGAAGTGGCTTCTTTGCTGCCCTTCTTGACACCAGGCCATCCTCCAAAAGTCTTTGCCTCACTGTGCGTGCAGATGCACTCAAACCTGCCTGCTGCCATTCCCGAGCATGCTCTGTACTGGTGGTGCCCCGATCCTGCAGCTGAATCAACTTTAGGATACGGTCCTGGCGCTTGCTGGACTTTCTTGGGCGCCCTGAAGCCTTCTTCACAACAATTTAACTGCTCTCCTTGAAGTTCTTGATGATCTGATAAATGGTTGATTTAGGTGCAATCTTACTGGCAGCAATATCCTTGCCTGTGGAGCCCTTTTTGTGCAAAGCAATGATGACGGCACGTGTTTCCTTGCAGGTAACCATGTTTGACAGAGGATTCCAAGCACCACCCTTCTTTTGAAGCTTCCAGTCTGTTATTCGAACTCAATCAGCATGACGGAGTGATCTCCAGCCTTGTCCTTGTCAACACTCACACCTGTGTTAACGAGAAAATTACTGACATGATGTCAGCTGGTCCTTTTGTGGCAGGGCTGAAATACAGTGGAAATGTTTTTGGGGGATTCAGTTCATTTGCATGGCAAAGAGGGACTTTGCAATTAATTGCAATTCAGCTGATCTCTCTTCATGACATTCTGGAGTATATGCAAATTGCCATCATACAAACTGATGCAGTAGACTTTGTGAAAATTAATATTGGTGTCATTCTCAAAACTTTTGGCCACGACTGTATAAAGCAGGTCTGTAACAATTTATCACTCAAAAAAATACATATATTTTGCCAGATAGTTTTCTTACTTTCTAAAACATATACAGTGATGAGTACTGTGTCAGAGATAGCGACTCAGGGGTTGAAAGGTAAGCTCCCTCTGAGGTGTAAAACATGAATCTTATTCCTAAAAATATTTAACTAAGCAATTGTCTAGTGGACATGCAGACATAAATAAGTATGTTACATGGAACTCTCAGGATACACAGAATGGAGACTTTGCTGAGACACCTGGTAGGCACAATTTAGATTATTTAAAAAGGACATACTTTTTCATATCCGTATTACTATATATAATTATTAGTTAACATGAGAAAAAATTAAACTGTTGAAACCATAATTTGAACATATTTATAAACTGGGTGGTTCGAGCCCTGAATGCTGATTGGCTGACAGCCGTGGTATATCAGATGTGTTCCAACATGTTTCTCTGTGGTACAGCTGCTAACAAAGGCCCTTCATTCCAGAAGCCCCAAGATACTCAATGATAGAAAAGGGCAGTGCAGAAGTATGCAAAAAAGAATGAGGTTGTTTCTTCCTAGTCACTGAGGCTGTCCAAAGGGCTTCATACTCAGAACATTGTGTACTGTCTGTGCAAATGTACAAATTGGAATTACAATCATTCCTGTTCAACTTGCTTTTGGGTGTATTATATGTAGATATAAATGTATGAAGGAAAATAAGTATATTTCATGTAACAGTAATTGTCAGCACTGTATTTATATACATACATTGGTATTATTAAACATAGCTTACAAATGGCACCATGCATGTATAGCTGAATGAAAAGTAAGTACAGCTAAGGAGACATTACTCACCTTTTGTATCTTACTCAAAAACAATATATGTTCCTCTGTCCTGTGTTGTGTCTGTGGTGTCCCAGCTCTGCGGAGTCTGTGGGGTAGGGGTGAGTACAAGCTGGAGATGGAGGAGATGGTGTTGGAGTGGGCTGCCATAAAGGGCGAGGCCTCTAAGAGTCTACTGGAGCTGCTGAGAGACAGGAGCTTCCGATGGCAGTTCATCACCATGGTGGTGGTGTACAGCCGCATCCAGTTCTCTGGCATCACTGCAGTAAGCACAGCACACACCACCCTCTGTCTTTTATCCCATATCTCAGGTGTGGGCAAACTTTGGGCTCGAGGGTCATATAGAGATTTAGAAATTGTGCCGCACAGATTTTTGCGGGCCAGAAAAATGTATGTTATTTCTGCATACTTTTTATCTAGTTTTAGACGTTCAAGTGTGGCCAGGAGTGTTTTTTTTTTTACCCCAAATAATAATTTCCCAAAAACATAAATATATATTTTGTTTTAAAAATCCCTCACGGGCTTTATTTAATTGTCTGTCGGGCCAGGTGCTGCCCACGGGCTTTAGTTTGCCCACCCCTGCCATACCTACAGTACATCCTCTTCTTCTTTCCACACTCTACCCTCAGATCAGTGTGTTCTTCTTTGACAGCTTCAAGGAGGCAGGCATCCCCCCTGAATAAGATCCGCTGTGTGATTTGGGGTGTTTTGTCTGAGGTCCTCACCTCTATCATCTGGGTGTGTCGCTGGGGAACATGGCCTACACTACAGGGGTTAGACTACGATACCCCTCTGCAGTGTTGTAGTAATCAGTCCAGTCTTGAGACCACATATTGAGAAGGGCCCTCTGTAACTTCTACAAAGCACGTGCCCAGGTTAACAAAGGTTCAAAGTGGAATACTTCTTAATTAACTTGAAAATGTCACTGGTTAAGTGGTCAGTAGACAACCATGATAAGGACTAATAGGTTAAAGTAATCAGTGAACAGTACTGGAGAGTGACCATAGGGAAAGAAACATTGTCCCAGTGCAGGAATCCACCCCCTGTGCATACCGTAAGGAGCTCCACTAGGTGGAACATGTTTGTCACTAAGATGTGAATGCCACTCCTGAACTCCTAAACAATAAATCATGTGTGAGCTCCTCTGGCTTTGCCATCCCCTAGGTGGAGGGAGGGAGTGATGGATGGGGAAGGTTCCGGACAAGAGCACTACTCTGGGGGGCTTTTGGGCCATGTCTGCCATCATGATATTAATCACCATCACTCTCAACCATAAGGTGAGCTCTTGACGTTTCAACTCTCCTGCACTGTGGCAAACTTACAGTAAGAGGACCTAGGGGATGATACGTGGAAGAGAGTTCAAAATACCAATATTACATTGCTGTGATCATCAAAGGCTTTTTATAATGCTTTCAAAGTTACCAATTGAGATACAATTCCTGAACACAATTCACATTGTTCTGCACTATGACAGTTTGATACCCCAGAGATACCAGGCATACAGTAATTCCATACTTTGAACATCATATTGAAACCTTTTTTCTATCATCTCAGTATTACTTTTGTTCTGTGTAAAAAGCTGAGCTCTAATTTAGGTACCAGTAGAATTATATAAAATTGAAGGGTTTCATATAGCCATGAGTAGAACAATAGGCCACTATTTAATCAAAGGCTCTCAGCCAACCGTCCAAGTTGTTCTCCTGGCTATTGTAGATCTAGGAACTCACCTGCCTCTTCTCTTTACCACAGGAGCTGCTCAAGTCATTCAGCTTTGTGCTGTTCACCTGCATGTGTCTGTTGGTGTCACTCTATGTCTTCTTCTACCTACTGGAGACCAAGGGGAAAACCCTCCTGGAGATCGCAGGGAGTTTAAAAACATCACTCTGTGTGTAAAACCCCTCTCAGATGACAAGACCCTGGAGACAAAGTTAGGAAAACTGTTGAAAGCAAAATAACTGAGATGTATTATACTCTATCTGAGTTGTTTAGTTTGTATTTTAGTATTGTCCATCTTATATATTTATACACTGTGCATTCACAGCCATATACCATATTCAATAAAAACATGTAAAAGTGGTATATATCTGAATGAGTTTTATGGACCGCTTAAAAATAATAAATTGCTGTTTACTCTGATTTCTTTCAAAATCCCTTTTCAAATAGTGGTTAAATTACTTGTAAAGTCCTAAAACAAATGTTATTTCCAACTTTTGTTATATGACCTCACAGAAAGCCATATGGTCTAATGTTCTTCTGTTTTCCTGAGGTTCATAGTAGGACATTTCTAAGAGAAATATGCACTCTCTTTATTTCTCAATTTATCATATACACACACACATGCGCCACATAAAATGCACCCCAAGTCTGATTTCCTACAGACTCATTAGTAAGAACCCTGTAGACTTAACCGATACCCATGGCCAACGTGAGGGACTCCCTCAGCCTCTTAGCTGGCTCTTTGTCCATAATGATGTGGCTGGGTCTTTGAGGGTCGGCTTTCCAGTATGGTCCTTGAGCTATTGGCTCTTTGAGGGGCTCCCCTTATCACTGGCTGCCAGCTGCTGCTGGGCACAGGGTCTTCATTAGCAGTTAAACGTGCTGGGTGCATAGCTCCCGTTCGGGGATGGGGAATGATTGACATTATCTTGGCTGGGGTGAGATGGTGTATCGGCGTCCCACTGTTTGCATTGTCTCTAGAGGGGATTAACTAGAGGATTAATTAGAGCTACCATGGTGACGCCTAACCGTCTTTCCCCGTAGACCTGCCTGCCTGGTCACTGCCTGGCCAATGGGCTGCTTTTACTGTTTAATGGAAAATGCTGACACTGAGGTAAATATCATGGACACATATAGCAGGTATTTCAGTCTGAGCATTTGTGTCAGATAAAGGGCTAGACTTAGACCAAACAGTATCCATGACACATGCAATGTGCTATATCTAAACTGTAAACTAAACTGTCAATAATAGTAGATTGATCTTGGGAAGATGAATGCTCAATTTTGGCATATTCAAGTGTGAGGGATAGACAGTATTGGTTTTTATCTCTAGTTCTGTAGTAAAATATCAAAATATAAAAAAACTTTCAAGTGCTGTAGTGACATCATATTGTCGACAGATGGCAGAGTTTATCTGCATTGTGGAAACAACTTGATTCAAGGCACCATAGCACAGAGTTTAATCTTCTACAGTAGGTAAGGAGAACATTACTGAACCAGGCCGTGGCACTGTAATACATTCATACTAACAACTTAACATCTTCTCTGATGGCATTAGTGATGAAAATAGGTTTGGTTGACTGATACTGCTTCTCAATGCGTCATAATACAACAATACTGTATGTCTCTGAGAATGTATTTATTTGAAAGGCCAATCTCTATCCTTTACTCTTTTCCCTGCTCCACCATGTTGAGAGCTCAGGAACAATATTGCAAATGAAACCTACAAGGCATATTCATGGTAGTTCCGTAAAATGAACTAGTTTAGATGTACGTGACTGCAACCTTTCATATAAACTCCTGGCCACACTGAAATATAGTACCTCAAACTTGTCTGAATTGTTCAATGACAGTTTAAAGACTATTTAAAAGCACAAACTGGGATGGGACCAAACAACGTAATGGCAACCCTGTACGAACTCTGAGTAATGAGTGCCAGCCTGGTGGTGAATAAAGAAAATTATGTCCTGGAAGAACATCACAGACACTCTCTGCCTCATTTACATCTGAGGACTAAAGTGGTCCACCCATCAATAGAGAGAGAGAGAGAGAGGGGGTAGAGGGAGAACGAGAGATAGAAAGAGAGAGAGAGAGAGAGAGAGGGGGGGAATAGAGAGAAAGAGATGAGTGTGTGAGCGATGGAGAATAATATGATGTAGTTGTGGTGATTTAGTACAGGTGGCACACAGATGGGACCTGGACCCGTTAATGAGTCACTGCCAGAGGGCCTGGGGACATGACATCATGAACCAGACGGAGCCCTCTGGCACTGCTGGATAAAGGTACCTGGTGTGCCACTCTACATTACCATGAGATGCTTCCCAGTCGTTTGATCTGTGGATTACTACCCACCCCCAAGCTGGCACAGTTTCACTGTGGATGTGGCAGATCAGGAAACAACACATTAATAAATATTTATTTAACTAGGCAAGTCAGTTAAGAACAAATTCTTATTTACAATGACGCCCTACCCCGGCCAAACCCTGACCCGGACGACGCTGGGCCAATTGTGAGCCCCCCTATATGCTGCATGCAAATTTAACCAGGATTCCAGAATGATTATACTACTGATGTAGAGCTGTAAATGTACACTGAGTATACCAAATATTAGGAACACCTTCCCTCAGAACAGTGTCAGTTTGTCGGGGCATGGACTCTACAAGGTGTTAAAAGCGTTCCACAGTCCATGTTGACTCCAATGCTTCCCACAGTTGTGTCAAGTTCGTTGGATGTCCTTTTGGTGGTGGAACCCAGCAGCATTGCAGTTCTTGAGACAAACCGGTGCGCCTGGCACCTACTACCATACCCTGTTCAAAGGCACTTACATTTTTTTGTCTTGTCCATTCACCCTATGAATGGTACATATACACAATCCATATCTCAATTGTCTCAAGGCTTAAACATCCTTCTTTAACCTGTTTCCTCCCCTTCATCTACACTGATTGAAATGGATTTAACAAGAGACATCAGTAAGGGATCATAGCTTTCACCTGGTCATTCTATGACATGGAAAGAGCAGGTGTTCTTAATGTTTTGTATACTCAGTGTATATTATACATGACATGATGGCTGATAATCCCTTTTATTATTGTCCAACCTAGTAGACTAATACCTACTGAGATGCAGGTTAAAGCCTGGATTAAAGTGAGAGTTCAAGCAAAGCTGTGCATGGACGACAGGGCAAGGGCCAGGGTTGAGGATGAGGCCTTGGCACTAAGTTTAGGCTGATGTTTGGGGTTGAGCTGAGCTGACGTCCAAGTCTTACCTGCTATGATCTTGACTGGGACACCTCATAATTGCTCACGTTGGTATGTAGGTAGGTAGCTGGAATGAGATGTGGGTCCAGTACTGTATGTCCCAGGTTCTAATCTGAAACTGGGTGAGAGTTAAAGCAGTGAGGGCTGGTGGTGGGGGGATGCCCAGTGTGCATGGTGTAATAGATGGCGTTAATACCAAACAGAAGGCTTACTGTCACCCTGTATTAAAAAGGGATACTTCAGGATTTTGGCAATGAAGCCCTTTATCTACTTCCCCAGGTTCAGATGAACTCGTATAACCCCTTTTTATGTCTCTGACATAACCGTAATGACTGGAAGTTAAAGAAATGACTGGAAGTCTAACTGCTAGCATGCGAGTAGATACCATGGACTTCCAGTCATTGCACTAAGGCTAGTTGGCATTGGATCTACCTATAACTTCCTTCATACTGGACAGAGACTTAGAAATGGTATCCACAAGTTCATCTGAATCTGGGGAAGTACAGTACCAGTCAAAAGTTTGGACACACCTATTCATTCAAGTTACAATCTTTTACGTTGTATAATAATAGTAAAGACATCAAAACTATGAAATAACACATATGGAATCATTTTGCATTCTTCAAAGTAGCCACCCTTTGCCTTTGACAGCTTTGCACACTCTTGGCATTCTCTCAACCAGCTTCACCTGGAATGCTTTTCCAACAGTCTTGAAGGAGTTCCCACATATACTGAGCACTTGTTGGCTGCTTTTCCTTCACTCTGCGGTCCAACTCATCCCAAACCATCTCAATTGGGTTGAGGTCTGGTGATTGTGGAGGCCAGGTCATCTGATGCAGCACTCCATCACTCTCCTTCTTGGTCAAACAGCCCTTACACAGCCTGGAGGTGTGTTGGGTCATTGTCCTGTTGAAAAACAAATGATAGTCCCACTAAGCGCAAACCAGGTGGGATGGCGTATTGCTGCAGAATGCTGTGGTAGCCATGCTGGTTAAGTGTGCCTTGAATTCTAAATAAATTACCAACTGTGTCACCGGCAAAGCACCCACACACCATCACACCTCCTCCTCCATGCTTCACGGTGGGAACCACACATGCGGAGATCATCCGTTCACCTACTCTGCGGCTCACAAAGACACAGTGGTTGGAACCAAACATCTCAAATTCGGATTCATCAAACCAAAGGACAGATTTCCACCGGTCTAATGTCCATTGCTCATGTTTCTTGGCCCAAGTAAGTCTCTTTTTCTTAGTGGTGTCCTTCAGTAGTGGTTTCTTTGCAGCAATTTGACCACGAAGGCCTGATTTACGCAGTTTCCAGTGGATCTTCAGATGTGTCTGTTACTTGAACTATGTGAAGCATTTATTTGGGCTGCAATTTCTGAGACTGGTAACTCTAATGAACTTATTCTTTGCAGCAGAGGTAACTCTGGGTCTTCCTTTCCTGTGGCGGTCCTCATGGCGCTTGATGGTTTTTGCGACTGCACTTGAAGAAACTCTTTAAATTTTCTGGATTGACTGACCTTCATGTCTTGAAATAATGATGGACTGTCGTTTCTCTTGACTTATTTGAGCTGTTCTTGCCATAATATGGACTTGTTCTTTTACCAAGTAGGGCTATCTTCTGTATACCATCCCTACCTTGTCACAACACAACCGATTGGCTCAAAAGCATTGAGAAGGAAAGACATTCCACAAATTAACTTTTAACATGGCACACCTGTTAATTGAAATACTTTCCAGGTGACTACCTCATGAAGCTGGTTGAAAGAAGACCAAGAGTGTGCAAAGCTGTCATCAAGGCAAAGGGTGGCTACTTTGAAGAATCTCAAATATAAAATGTATTTTGAACACTTTTCTAGTAACTATATGATTCCATGTGTTATTTCATAGTGTTGATGTCTTCACTATTATTCTTCAATGCAGAAAATAGTAAAAAATTAAGAAAAACCCTGTAATGAGTAGGTGTGTCCAAACTTTTGACTGGTACTGTAGATAAAGAGCTTCATTGCCAAAATCCCAAGATAAACACACCATCCTTATCAACACACCATTAGGACAGCCGAAGGCTCTCATGCACAACTATGTGAAGGAGTGGGTCCAGTCGTTTAGGAGAGGACTCTGTGTGGTCATCAGAGAAGGAAATCCCCTCCTGCCCTCCTGAACCTCAGTCATGACTTTGGGCTTTAGTCAGCAGATATAGAGAAAGCCTGCAAATCTCTCTTTATCAATATAATCAACATCTGAGGTTGACAAATTGCGGAGTTGAGGCTTTCATTGTTCTATCTCTTCTCACCCTTCAACAGTCATTTCATCCCACGTTGATTCATCAATCTCAATGTCAGTTACTATCAAAGGTCAGGTATTAGGCCCCGTTTATTGCTGTGCAGTGTGTGTGTGGACTGACTCTACGTTGTTAGGGTGACTTCTTACCATGGTAATTGGACACACATGACGAGGAGGAGATGGTCAGTAAAGCCTCAGCCATTCCTGTCACGCGTCTTCTATTCACCAGCCTGGGCCCCCGTGTGTGTGTATCTATATGCTGTGTGTGTGTGTGTGTGTGTGCAGAGTGTGATAACACACCAGCATTCTTCAGTTGTAAATAATTGAATCAGGCTATTTAAGTCCCCTCAGAGCGGAGCTGTAATTTGGTGCAGTTTTGCTCTTAGGGACCGGTAATTATGCCTGTTAGGGACTTCCAATACATCTCAAGACCTTCACTTCTTTCTCCAAGTAGGGAACAAATGACATCTGTGCTGTTAGACTGTCGGGACAAGGTGCTGTATCAAAAGGCACATTTTCCAATGAAAATCCGGAGACCAACTTCTGTTCACATGCCTAATGTGATCTAATACTCTCTCGCTAAATACAGTACCAGTCAAAAGTTTGGACACACCTACACATTCCAGGGGTTTTCTTAATTTTTTTACATTGTAGAATAATAGTGAAGACATCAAAACTATGAAAAAACACATGGAATCATGTAGTAATCAAAAAAAAAATTATACTTGAGATTTTTCAAAGTAGCCACCCTTCGCCATGATGACAGCTTTGCACACTCTTGGCATTCTCTCAACCAGCTTCATGAGGTAGTCACCTGGAATTCATTTCAATTAACAGGTGTGCCTTGTTAAAAGTTAATTTGTGGATTTTCTTTCCTTCTTAATGCCAATAAGTTGTGTTGTGACAAGGTAGAGGTGGTATACAGGAAATGGTCAGTCAATCTGTAAAATTTCAAGAACTTTGAAAGTTTCTTCAAGTGCAGTCGCAAATACCATCAAGCGCTATGATGAAACTAGCTCTCATGAGGACCGCCACAGGAAAGGAAGACCCAGAGTTACCTTGTTGTTTGCAGAGGATAACTTCATTAGAGTTAACTGCACCTCAGATTGCAGCCCAAATAAATGCTTCACAGAGTTCAAGTAACAGACACATCTCAACATCAACTGTTCAGAGAAGACTGCGTGAATCAGGCCATCATGGTCAATTTGCTGCAAAGAAACCACTACAAAAGGACAACAATAATAAGAAGAGACTTGCTTGGGCCAAGAAACACAAGCAATGGACATTAGACCGGTGGAAATCTGTAATTTGGTCTGTCATCAAGGCAAAGGGTGGTTACTTTGAATAATCTAAAATATACAATATATTGTTTAACAGTTTTTTGGTTACTACATGATTCCATATGTGTTATTTCATAGTTTTGATCTCTTCACTATTATTATACAATGTAGAAAATAGTAAAAATAAAGAAAAACCCTTGAATGAGTAGGTGTGTCCAAACTCTTGACTGGTACTGTATATGTTAAAGAATGATAAAAAGTAATAATTGTGAATTATAAAAGTAATTATTTTGAGGACACAAGTGGGTAAACACATTCTGTACTCTCTGCCTCTGGGATCTCAGCAGAGACAGGAGAGTTCTCCATCTTTATGTCTCAGCTGTCCATCTGACCACCATCCATGTGCATACCTCATGGTTAACCAAGACACAGCTTAGTGTTCTCAGAACAGAACTGTCTCTGACACACTAGAATAGAAAGATGTATTCTGTGTACATCGCTGGGCAATGTGGTAGTGTTACCAGTCATGGTCATGATCCAGGAACAGCTCTGGGATTCAGACTCTCTCTGTGTTTCATCCAATGAAGACCTCTGTCTTCTAACTTTAGCGTTGTCACATGACCCTGAGTGCCGTGCATGCCTGGGCCAGTGGAATGTGAGTAACATTGGTTAATTGGCTGTCACATTCTAAAGACATGCTCTTCATGAGCCCTAAACTGCTCTTCATGAGCCCTAAACTCCTCTTAGTGAGCCCTAAACTGAAAACAAGAGACTGCCAGTCAGAAGCACAAACAGACATAACAGATATACCTTGGTTAGCAGTTTCCACAGTAACAGGTGGTCTATCACAAAACTAAAGTGCTACACTTTTTTTCACTCTCTTTGTTGGCCTGCAGTACTTTAGCTTCAATTGAAATACGTAATAGTCATTAGCTTGGGCAGGATCAACTTAATTCTACAATTAATATGCAAATTGAAAGACAAGCTTTTCTCGAGTTTGCATGCTTTGGATGTTACATACTTTGACACATACCATGCTTTTCACAAGCCCCCATACAAACACTATATGATAAACAAGTATAGAAGTATTCAAACCGCATTCCCATAAGAATGTACTGTGTAAATATGACGGGGACCACGACATTCAGTAAGACAAATAACATGTTAGAACCACTAACTAGAGCCATATATTTAGAATACATATGGCTCTGGATACAAGTCATTGATCATACTGGGTTGAGTGAGTTTATCCATCCACAGAGATGTGTGTTCTCCCCAGTGGATGTATTCTGCCCGGAGTCAGCCAGTCCCCAGTGGACCAGACCACTGTCACTGTCCTGCATCAACACAACTCAGGGATTATCCTCCAAGGTGCAGCCCAGAAAGCATATGGCCACAATCTGTGGCACTTCTGACAGCATCTTAGCTCTGCTTTCATTAAACACATGGAAAACCCCCAGACTCTCTCAGTGCCAAACCATCGACACACTAACTGACAGTACAACCCCTTTGTCCTTGGGAAATGCCCTGCAGGTCTGAGAAGAATTCAATTCATTAATATGTGAATAAATATATGGGTTGGGTTGATGAAGTAAGACTGTGCTCTGATGAGTTTGAAATGAGTTTCTGCTGCCCTGTGAAGGGAAGCCATGTGTTCAGTTAGATCAATACGCAGATGACTGGAGATTGCTGTGTTGTTGTTTTCCAAAACAATGATGCAGTGACAATGTGCATCTCTGCAGGTATGACTTAGGCAGTGGCAGCAGGGGCGTCATGCACCCATTTTTTTAGAGGGGGCAAGAAGTATGTGACTTTTGTATGAGATTTTTTCATTTTTTCAAACACCTGAAACAGCTTCTTCCTGAAATCTAGAGCCATAATCATTATGCCTAATTATATGTAAAAAAATATGTCTATTTTTCTGCATAGGTTACCTAAGCATACCTCTATACCTGTTCAATTGTCATTTAAACCAAGTAAAGAAACTATTATTTTCTGGTAAAATCTAGGTAAAAGATTGAAAGGAATGAGAGTTTGAGTACATTTAGTAATTGCTTGCTTTTCAAAAGTCTAGCAACCTTGCTAGCAGGCATGCCAGCTAAGACAGTTAGACAAGCTACTCTAACTTGATTGATAGCCTGAAATGGCTTGGTAGCTAGTTGTGATGTTGGAGATTGGGAACATATCTAGCTGGCTAGCTAAAGCCAACTTCATACAATTGCTAGGTGGCTAGTATTACAGAGAAACAACCAAACATTTGGGATTTATTTATTCATCAAGAAGGAATCAATAGGCTACATAGCTTGATCACATTCATTTACAAACAAACCTCCTGCCCATCACCGGCAGCTCAAATCAAATCAAACGCTGTGTGTGTCACTCCTCTCTCCTCCTCCTGCAACTAGTTCAGTCAGTGTTGCCCCCTCTGCAAAATACAGCCGACAAATCTTTTTCCAAACAATTATGATATAATGTGGGCTTAAAAATTAAGTTTAGTAATTCATTTGATAACTGAGAAATACAAAAAAACATACAAATCTGGGCATGACAGCACTGAGTGGCAGTGGCCTAGGGGCCCAGGAAAAAAGGGAAATAAAATACAGAATCGCTCAGTTGTCAGGACAGTAATGAGTCTCATGTTTGTGCAGCTGTTTTGGTCATAACAGTCAACAAAATGAGAACTCCTGACCACCGCAAAGTATATATGAACACTGGAAGACATGCCATCTAAAGGAACCCACATAAACACACTTATTCACCCAACATGTCAGTAGCATCCCCCTGGGCAAAAACGGATTGACTCAACAATGTTTCCACATTATTTCAAACCCCCCAAATCAATATGACGACGTTGAACCAATGTGGAAAACGAATTGGATTTGCAAAAAGTAATCAGCGTAAGGGCATTTTTTCAACCAAATCTTTACCGAAATCCAATGACGTGATTGTTTTGATGAATTCACGTTAGTTGACAACTCAACCAAATGTAAATCAAAACTAGACATTGAACTGACGTCTGTGCCCAGTGGAATTGGTCTTCAATCACTTTTAATCTAGAGTGTGTAGTTAAATACCTGGTTTTGAGACTTGCAGTAGAAGGGAGAGTGTGGAGCGGAGTCCACCCAGTTTACGGGGGCCAGAGACTTAGCTACTGTAATCCTCTGACCACATGGACATCAGACACAAGCCAACTTAGAACCCTGTTACTTCACCTTTCAAACACAAACTTGAACTGTGTAAATGTAGTGAATTAAAACGAGGAGAAGTCAACTACTCCTGTTGTTTTGGATGTAAAGGTTGTATTAATTGAAGAGATAGCTTGTGAATTACAAATGGTACTTCAGTAAAGCCCATATGAATCCCATCCATTTAGTTCTTCATGCGTTAATCCATAGAGCTGCATCAGCAGCACATTATCTGGGTTTATGATTAGCTCAGTTACAGCTCATAACATCTGTTTGCAAACAGAGCCACAAAGGCCCAATAGTCACAATATTTGTATCACTTCATGACCTCATGGGGGAATGACATTTACTGAGGGGTGACTTTTTAATCAGCGCTTTTGCCATGTTTTCATTAATTTATGTGTTGAGCAGATGGCGAGGGTGACTGTTCACTGTCAGACAAATGATCACAAGAACACACCAGTCTCTAGTGAGGGAACGGACACCTGTCAATCTCTGTCTGAAATACTATTTTATTCCAATGCAGGACCACATCAACAAAATACAGGCATGCATTTTCTATTCCTACCTTATAGATATTCAATACATAAATGATTCTATCCATACAAAATATAAAAATATGTGGGACCTCATTTACATAGTATTTACATTGCTTCCTTAATTTAGTGAATTTATTCATTTACTTATATACAGTACAGCCTATAAACTTGAGTACAATGGTTTATACCTAAATCACATTGCATGAAATAGCTGGACCTTACTGTTGCTGCATGGAAATTACATTATTATTACGATCGCACGTTGGCTTTGATAAATATGGTGACAGACAAGCAGAGTGCAGTGTGAGAGTCAGAGAAATATAATCAATAATCAGGATAACTTGTTCTGAATCATTAAATGGATAAACATGCAAAACATTTGTGCTGTCAACGGTTTACCCAACTGCATATCAAAACACTGTCAACCTCACAATACTCAACAACATCAGAAGAGTGTCTGTTTCTCTTTTCTGAACAGATGAACTATGTTAGTGTATACTGGGGAAAGGAAGGGCACTTTCTCTTGACTCTTTCCATGGTGCGAATGTTAAGAGATTATGCAGTTCTTGCTTTTACGGCGTTTGCGGGTGTGCAGCTGTCCCCCTCTGCCGCTCATTTGGTGCGGGCCTCCCACCCCCTGTGGAGCTGTACTTGTGGAGGAGCTCCTGGCTGCTCAGGTACCTCAGCTGCACGGGCCTAGGAATGGGCTCTCCCAGGAAGTAACCCTCGTCCTCCGACTCAGACGATGAAGAGCAGGTGGAGCACCATTCGTCCTCATCCTCGTAGTCGTCCCAGGAGTAGGGCCCGGCGAGACGGCGGTGGGCACTGGGTTTCTGCAGGGTGAGGTCAGAGGTGGTGCGAGGGCACTGCCTGAATGGCTCCGGCCCCCTGCACCTCCCCCCTACACTCCCAAACGAGTCCCTAGCGCCCCGCGGAGGTGGAAACTGGTCATAGTCCTCTCTGACTCTCAGCTGGGGCCTTTCCTGGGGCCTCTCCCTGCGCTCAGCGGCCAGGTGCAGGGCGTTCTCCGAGCGGGAGCGTCTGGAGCGACGGGAGCGGTGGTGATTGTGTCTCCGGCGCTGAGGGGTGTCTTCAGGAGCAGTCATGCCCGGGCCCTCTCCTTGTCTCCGTGTGTGCGCTCGCTGATGGGCGGGAGGCGGGCAGCGTTGGCGCTGCTCACCAGGCTGACCCTGTCCTCCTCCTGGTAGGTGAAGCCGGCTGGCAAGCGGCTCATGCCCATGCCCAGGCCTGGGGGCTCACAGTACTGCAGAGGGTACTGCACCTGCACTGGGGGCTCCAGCTCCATGTAGGGCTGGCCTGAAGTGAGGCTGTGCATGGAGTCAGAGCTGTGGAACTGGACAGAGGAGTTGAGGGTGCCCATGTTGCTCTTCTCTGACACATTCATGCCAGAGTCTTTGCTCAGGTCTGGCATGGAGAAACGAGAGAGGTGCTCCTGGCGCTTCCCTCCTCCGTCTGCTGACGTTCCTTCAGAGAAACAACAGGGGGGTTAGTCAGTGGTTAACTTCATCAGTCATCCTCATTGTTATTATTATTACGTCAATAAATCTCATAACCATAGACATTACACTCTTATGAGAAAGGCATACAGTACGTAATTAGCTCTGGATCGGTTGCAGTATTCTGTGAGAAATAAATGTCCTAAGCAGTTCAATACATTGCTTCAAATACAATCACATGAATGAATCTTCCCACCGTGGTGAATTTGGAAGAGTTACCTGTAGCGTTAGACAGGGCCAGTGACTCCATGGAACCCCTGGGTGTCTGCTCTAGGGGAGTGAGCTGCTCTGTGAAGCTAAGTGCGCTGATGGGGTTCCTGCTGCGCCCCCGCTGGGGAAGCCCCACCTCCTTGTCCCTTTGGAACACATGCAGACTGACCGAGCGCTTGTCAGAGAAGCCGTTGTGGTAGGACAAGCCGTGGGGTACGTCAAAGCTTTGCTGGGGTTTCAGTTTGGGGGGGTAGTAGTCCTCTGAACCCTGATGGAACCAGTTCTCATTCATAGAGCGGCCTTTCAGGGCTGAGATGGGCGGCCTCCTGGTGACACCCATCTCCATGGACCTGTGGTTTGGTTGGTTGCCCTGCCCGGGGGAGGTGGAGTTATATTCAGTCCTGACGTTGCATTGGCTGAGCAGATGGAGTGGGGTGGGTGTTGCTGTGGGGTCTGATCGGCCCTCGTAGGGGTACGTGTCACCCCCCTGTCCCTGGCTCTGCCATGCGGGCGGCTCGCGGGTCAAACTGGCCGTCTGGCTGGACAGACTCAGCAGGTCCATCTGTAAGGAGAGAGGGTCCACCTCACCCGAACACCTCCCCGCCTGGCCCCCGTTCTTCCCAGCCTTGGAGCTGCGGCGGGACTCTCGAGTGGAGCGTGCACTCTGGAAGGCGGAGTCTGAGGAGTCTGACCCGTTAGGCTCCTCCCCCAGGCTGCAGGAGCGCGAGCAGAAGATCTGTCCATGTTTGGGCAGGAAGGGGCGACCTAAGAGGGAGCTCTTACAGCGGGCACAGCAGAAACAGCCCTCTGTGGCGTGCCAGTGCTGCCCGTCATACGTCATCTGGCCCTGGTCAATGCCTGAGGGACCGAGAGAAAAACACTTAGAAGCCAAAATGTTAATGAAAAGGACCCAATAATCTTCACTCTTAAGCTCTGTAATGAGTCAACGCCTGCAACAGAGAACCATCAAGACTAACCATTGTGGAAATACTGTAGGTGCGGAATGTTAAAGATAAAGTGCTATAAGCAGCAAGGCTAATCAAATACAAAACATCATCTAAATACTCTAGAGGGAGAACTCCCTTATCAAAAGATATAGATATCGTCCATGAACTGGAAAATGTTCCAACTCCATTTTAATAGGAAATGAGTAGGAAGTTCTAAGTAAACCTGAGTGAAGAAAGGCCCTGGGGCTACAACACTTAGCTGAGTTTAGGGGTAAACTCATTATGCAACATGCATTGCATTTTAAGTATGTTTGCAGTTGCCGGGGAGAACAGTCCTCGGCTAATGGCTGCCATCTGGTTTCAAATGGTTTCTGATGGTTTCAATTTATAATCAGTATTACTCAAATACTTTCTGTATCCTGTATAACAAATAATTACAGAGCTGCATGTCTGTTTGCTGAGGACCGTGCCAGATCACAGCTGGGGATCCTGTTGAGGGATAAGCAAGCGGCTCTCTGGACTGAGGAAAGCACAGAGGTGGCACTGGCCCCACTGGTGATAAGGCGTTAGGTTTACCCTGTGACAAGTAGTCCTGCTCAGAACGGGTTTGGTTAACGTACAGAAAATGACCTTATGAAAATGTATATCTACTGAATACATTTGAAATTGTTCACCCACTGATCTTTTTCCCCTTTGTGAAAACGCTGTTGAGTTCATCTAGTCTGTTTTAAAAGACGCTACTTGTATCCGTGCCGTGAGGTATCTGCATGCCAATGTTGCGTTAAATCATACACACGGTTAAATTCTACTAAAAGCAGGTAATCTTTGCAGCCATGCATATTTCTCCCTGAAATGTTTCTCCAAGCTAAATCCAGGTCATTCCTCTGTTCTTAACATTACTGAAATCTTGCAGCTGAAATAGCGTCCTATTTGTCTTGCTTTATGTATGCCAGTGCTCTAGCTCTCTAGATTAGGGCTCGTGTTGTTGGATCTAGGGCCCTGCGTTGGCTCTGGTGGATGGGGTGGGTGCGTGGCGTACCGATGTGCTCCCCACAGGAGTCACAGTACTCGGCGTAGAGGGACTCGAAACAGCTGCAGCAGTAGGGCCGGCCCTCCTTCATGATGTATCGCTGGCCGCCCAGCACCGTCTCACACTCGAAACAGCAGAAGTGCTTCATGTGCCAGTGCCTGCCCTCCGCCTCCGTGCACTCGTCCGCAAAGATGATCTACAGACGGAGAGAGGGAAGAGAGGAGAGGGAAGAAAGGAGAGAGGGATGAGAGGAGAGAGGGATGAGAGGAGAGAGGGATGAGAGGGAAGAGGACGGTATCATTTATCATGCTGCTTTTCTCTGAGGCAAGGCCCTGCTCACCTTATTACAGAGGATGACAGGACAAAGACTTAAAGGCCTGGCTGCCTGCTACCGTAGCCCTCTCTCTATCCCTCCCCCATACTGAGACACTGTCCTACTGTATTACACCATCCACTCTGTCCCCTCTTTGGGATCATGTGTATGGAGATCTACTGAAAATCTATGTTTAATTATTCCCATGTTATAGCAGTGTACTTCAAGACACCAGATAGGCCTCCTCGGTTTTCCTATGTTTAAATCATCTATTGTTTCGCATGGCAGTTAGTGTCACTAGCCCTTATAGTAGTCAATATACTATCTGTTGTACTTCTGTTATATGTGTGGATGAGTATGGGAAGGCCTAGACATGTTTGAGTCTCAGAGAGGATTACTGGGGTCCGGCACATAACAAAAAATGTTACAATTTACATATATTTAAAAACATTAACATGTAATGTGTGTGCATCGGTCAGTTCCACATACATGTCAGTACATACACACAACAAGTAGGTCACATGGGGAGAGGCGTTGTGCTGTGAAGTGTTGCTTTATTTCGTTTTTTTTAAAACCAGGTTTGCTGTTCACTTGCGCTATATGAGATTTAATTTGTTCTGGACCGGGGGACTGTGAAAAGGCCCCTGGTGGGGTAAGTCTGTGTGTCAGTGCTGTGTGTAAGATGACTACGCAAACAATTTGGAATTTCCAAAACGTTTCTTAGAAAACCAAGAAGTGACACAGTCAGTCTTTCCTCAACTCTTATCCAAGAGAGACTGGCATGCATAGTACTAATATTGCACCTCTGATTACAATGAAGACCAAGACGTGCGGCTCTGTTCTGGGCCAGCTGCAGTTTTTTCTTGCTGCGCTTGACCATATGACTGGACAATAATCAAAATAAAATAAAACTAGAGCCTGCAGGACTTGCTTCTTGGAGTGTGGTGTCAAAAAAGCAAGACCTTCTCTTTCCAACCATTGAAGCTATACGTTTTGACCATGACAGTTTACAACACCAAGTCATTTAGTCTCCTCAACTTGTTCAACAGCCACGGCATTCATTACCAGACTCTGAGGTCTACAACTTTGTACCAAATACAATGCTCTTAGTTTTAGAGATGTTCTGGACCAGTTTATTACTGGCCACACATTCCAAAACAGACTGCAACTCTTTGTTAAGGGTTTCAGTGACTTCATTAGCTGTGGTTGCTGATGCGTATATGGTTGAATCATCAGCATACATGGACACACATGGTTTGTTCACCCACAACTGTGTGGCCACGGACGACTCCAACACCATCATTAAGTTTCCAGACGACGACAGTGGTAGGCCTGATCACCGACAACAATGAGACAGCCTATAGGGAGGTCAGAGACCTGGCAGTGTGGTGCCAGGACTACATCTCCCTCAATGTGGGCAAGACAAAAGGCGCTTATTGTGGACTACAGGAAACAGAGGACCGAACACGCACCCATTCACATCGACGAGCTGTAGTGGAGCGGGTCGAGAGCTTCAAGTTCCTCTGTGTCCACATCACTAAGGACCTATCATGGTCCAAACACACCAACACAGTCATGAAGAGGGCACGACAATGCCCCGATCCAACAGGTCGCAGACATTCTCAATGGGGCTCTTCACTGGCCATGGCAGAACACGAGCAGAATGGCTGGTGGCATGCTGGAGGTTCATGTCAGACTGAGCCTGCAGGAAGGGTACCACATGAGGGAGGAGGATGTCTTCCCTGTAACACACCACCCCAGACTATGGCGGACCCTCCACCTCCAAATCGATCCTGCTCCAGAGTACAGGACTCGGTGTAACGTTCATTCCTTCGACGATAAACGTAAATCCGACCATCACCCCTGGTGAGACAAAACCGTGACTCGTCAGTGAAGAGCACTGTTTGCCAGTCCTGTCTGATCCAGCGACGGTGGGTTTGTGCCCATAGGCGACGTTGTTGCCGGTGATGTCTGGTAAGGACCTGCCTTACAACAGGCCTACAAGCCCTCAGTCCAGCCTCTCTCGGCCTATTCCGGACAGTCTAAGCACTGATGGAGGGATAGTGCATTCCTGGTGTAACTCGGGCAGTTGTTGCCATCCTGTACCTGTCCCGCAGGTATGATGTTTGGATGTACCAATCCTATGCAGGTGTTGTTACACGTGGTCTGCCACATCTGCAGTCCTCATGCCCCCTTGCAGCATGCCTAAGGCACGTTCACGCAGATGAGCAGGGACCCTGGGCAACTTTCTTTTGGTGTTTTTCAGAGTCAGTAGAAAGGCCTCTTTAGTGTCCTACGTTTTCATAACTGTGACCTTAATTGCCTACCGTCTGTAAGCTGTTAGTGTCTTAACAACCGTTCCACAGGTGCATGTTCATTAATTGTTTATGGTTCATTGAACAAGTATGGGAAACAGTGTTTAAACCCTTTACAATGAAGATCTGTGAAGTTATTTGGATTTTTACTAAATTATCTTTGAAAGAGGGTCCTGAAAATAGGACGTTTCTTTTTTTCTGAGTTTATATAGCATCGTTATTGTTGTGTTACTATAGATCTTTTTTTTTAGCAAATATTTGTCTTTTTAACTCTGCACTTTGGGAATGGGCTCGTAAGTAAACATTTCACTGTAAAGTCTACACCTGTTGTATTCAGTATTTTTTTATTTAACTAGGCAAATCAGTTAAGAACAAATTCTTATTTTCAATGATGGCCTAGGAACAGTGGGATAACTGCCTCGTTCAGGGGCAGAACGGCAGATTATTACCTTGTCAGCTCGGGGATTCGATCTTGCAACCTTTCAGTTACTAGTCCAACGCTCTAACCACTAGGCTACCTGCTGCCCATGTGACAAATACAATGTGATTTGTGTGTGTGTGTGTGTGTTTAGCAGGGTCTGCTCCTACCTCGTCGCAGGCGGAGCAGCGTGGTTTGAGTCTCTCTGCGTGGTGCCGACCACAGTAGATCTTCCCTTCCTGGTAGAAGTAGATGAGGTCCACCAGCAGCTCGTCACACATGCTGCACACGAAGCAGCCAGGGTGCCAACACACGCCGTGGCCCGCCCGAGACGCAAACACTGCAATGTCACCTCCGTTTATCTGCCCCCCACACTGGGAGATAGAGACAGAGAGATGGTGGTGGAGAGAGATGGTAGAGGAGAGAGATGGTAGAGGAGAGAGGAAAGAAAAAGGAAGTGGGGAGAGGAAGATTTGATGAGGAGAAAGGTACAGGGAGTGGGAATGAGGGGGCGAGACGTTGAGATGGTAGGGAGGGGAGAAAGTAGGGGGAGAGTGTGAAGGAGACAGAGGGACATTTAGAGGGGTGGGACAGAGACAGAAAGAGTGAGAAGAGAATTGCAATCAGATGATCTAACTGGCACACAGACCTGCTACGCATGGAGGTCAGCCAGGGAAGGGAATTCAATCAATACACACTTAGAACAATCTGCTTCCTCACTCACTCACTCACTCCTGTGGTTGTTTGCTTAGCAAGAAACACAGTGAGTAAAACATGGATTCAAACAGGGCATAAACATAACAGAGCATTGCAGAACTGCCTCAGGTCAGTAAGGGAATGACTGGGGGGCTGAGTGTGTTTCTGAATGAAAACAATGTGGTGTAGACTAAAGCAACATCAAGATGTGTTTATCTAGACTGTGATGTACCTTCAGGAGATAGAATCTGGAATGTACGTTCCAAGGCACAGTATAACATAAGGTGAAGAGTTAGAATCAAAAACATAGCATCAAGGAGCCTATAAGCCATCAGTATGTTAGTGTGACATCTGTTCTGGCCAAGCTACTGGGAGAGATGAGGGAAAACACAGACAGGCAGACAAGCAAATCTACCAGGGTTGAGAGGCTGGGTCATGACTGAATGTGAGGCTCCATTTTATCAGCATCTTTTATGTCAGCTGAGCTCTTCACGTGGTGAATCACAATAAAAGACAGAAATGTCACTGGGTACTGTCAGATTCTACCACAAAAGAAAGGCGAGTCCTTCGCCTATACAGTATTTCCATTGATCACTTTTGTAATGTGTTTTTTCATGTGAGAGATGGCTATACGCGTATTTCTATCATATCTATCCAACTATGGCCACCCCTGTATAACCTCTCCCATGTGTCTGTTCTACCTCTGCCCTTCTCCTGTGAGCACCTGTGTGAACCAGTCCCATTCCCACCGGAGTTACCGTACCTGCTCACAGATCGCTCCAGTCATCGTCACGGGAAATGGTCTCACATTGCCGCGGCCCAGATTCTCCCGTTTCCGTTGGTTACTGAAGAGTTTGAGCTCCCTCTTCTCTTCATCGTCCAAAGTGTTACAGTAACGCACCTGGAAAACACACAGACATTATTCGACATGTAATAAAGAGCTGCAGAGACAAACACAAATGATCCAGAGTTAGAGACACTAGAGAATTAAGATGTCACGGTGACAAATGCCCCCTTCCCAATATCTGTGTGCCCTGGTGGGCAGGGGGGCAGACGGGAGGAGGGATAAGGGTCTTACCTCATTGTCGTGGGGGGGCAGCTGATGGAGGAGCTGTTTGATGCGGTGCTTCTCTCCTGGGCTGTTCACATAGGGAACCTTGTCCTCGGGCAGGGAGCTGTAGTAGTGATGAACCTGATGGGAGAAAGACCAGGGCTGGTCAGGCCACCACTAATACTAGTGATATGGTACAGAGATTGGCCCATAAGTGGCAAATTAACATGTATGGGAACCCTGTAGTAAGGAAGAAAATGTCAAAAGTTTGGACACACCTACTCATTCAAGGTTTTAATTACATTTTAAATTTTTTCTACATTGTATAATAATAGTGAAGACATCAAAACTATGAAATAACACACATATGGAATCATGTAGTAACCAAAAAAGTGGTTACTACCACTTGAAACCGCTACCACAGGAACATACATATAGAGTACATACACACACATTACATACAGTAATTAACTGTCAGACAGAGGCTTAACACTTAATGCTCATCTCGCTATTAAAAATGACTGCTACATTCTTTACATTATGCCGGCCAAAAATGAATGTCATCTTGGTGAAATGTATTAGTCTTTCAGAGTTACACGGGGGGAAAGCATAAAATCTGGGCCAGTGTTCATCAATGGCCGTGATTTCAGGAGCATCGAGCGCCAGAAGACGGAAAGAGAGAGAGGGACGGAGAGATTAGGGGGCCAGAAGTACAGGAGAGGCAATTAATATGTGCTGACCACAGGGCCACAGGTAGCCAATTTTAATGGCCCATCTATCTAATGAATGGATCTTTGAACTGGAACCTGTCAGCTTTGTCCTTGGGTGCGGTACCAAGGGCCTG
This sequence comes from Brachymystax lenok tsinlingensis, assembly GCA_030435695.1. NCBI lineage: Eukaryota > Metazoa > Chordata > Actinopteri > Salmoniformes > Salmonidae > Brachymystax > Brachymystax lenok. The sequence continues at coordinate 40,266,262 of CM059813.1, forward strand.
CCACCACAACAATATGGATAGCCCTGAATAATGAAGAAGCCTTCTGCATTTATTCACTGCAACAAAACAACAAAAAATATATAGATATTGAAAGCCTCTGATGTCCAAACTTAAACCAAAACACTCTGCAACATGTTCTATGACAGCAAATCTGTGATTCTTGGAAATAACATGAGGTGCACTGAGAAACGGTCTCACACACACACACACACACACAGAGGCTAAACCCTGATAAATCACTGAACACACATCCAACAACAACAGGCCTTTATACCCGTGGTAGACGTGTGAAGCCGGACACACACACACACACACACACACACACACACACACACACACACACACACACACACACACACACACACACACACACACACACACACACACACACACACACACACACACACACACACACACACACACACACACACACACACACACACACACACACACACACACACACGAGCCAGTTAGGATGAGCAGATTGGGATTATAATAATCGTAATTAGGGCCATGGAAACTACACTGAACAAAAATATAAAGGCAACATGCAACAATTTCAAAGATTTTTCTGAGTTACAGTTCATATATGGAAATCCGTCAATTGAAATAAATTCATTAGTCAGTATGATGGAGTGACCACCATTTGCCTCCTTCAGCGTGACATCTCCTTCGCATAGAGCCGATCCGGCTGTTGATTGCAACCTGTGGAATGATGTCCCACAACTATTCAATGGCTGTGCGAAGTTGATTGATATTAGCGGGAACTGGAACTCGCTGTCGTACACGAACACGCTGTCGTACACGAACACGCTGTCGTACACGTCAATCCAGAGCATCCCAAACAGGCTCAATGGATGACATGTCTGGTGAGTATGCAGGCCATGGAAGAACTGGGACATTTTTAGCTTCTGGGAATTGTGTACAGATCCTTGTGACATGGGGCCGTGCAATATCATGCTGAAACATGAGGTGATGGCGGCGGATGAATCTCATCACAGTATCTCTGTGCATTCAAATTGCCACCGATAAAAAGCAATTGTGTTGGTGTCCATCTGCCCGGTACAGTAGAAACCGGGATTCATCCATGAAGAGCACACTTTTTCAGCGTGCCAGTGGCCACTGAAAGTTAGCATTTGCCCACTGAAGTCGGTTACGAAACCGAACTACAGTCAGGTCAAGACCCTGCTGAGGATGACGAGCACACAGATGAGCTTCCATAAGACGGTTTCTGACAGTTTGTGCAGATATTCTTCGGTTGTGCAAACCCACAGTTTCATCAGCTGTCCGGGTGGCTGTTCCCAGATGTGGAGGTCCTGAGCTGGCATAGATAGCTGGCGTAGCGGGCGGTAGGGTAGCCTAGTGGTTAGAGCGTTGGACTAGTAACCGAAGCTGACGTTGGACTAGTTCCCCCGAGCTGACTGTCATTGAAAATAAGAATTTGTTCTTAACTGACTTGCCTGGTCAAATAAAATAAAATAAAAATACACATGGTCTGCAGTTGAGAGGCCGGTTGGAAGTAGTGCCAAATTCTCTATAACGATGTTATAGGCGGCTTATAGTCGAGAAATTAACATTCCATTCTCTAGCAATAGCTCTAGAGGACATTTCTGCACGCTCCCCTAAAAACGTGTGACAGAACTGCACATTTTAGAGTGGCCTTTTATTGTCCCCAGCACAAGATGCACCTGTGTAATGATCATGCTGTTTAATCAGCTTCTTGATATGCCACACCTGTCAGGTGGATGGATTATCTTGGTAAAGGAGAAATGTCTCACTAATAAGGATGTAAACAAATTAGTGCACAACATCTAAGAGAAATAAGCTTTTTGTGCGTATGGAACATTTCTGGGATCTTTTATTTCAGCTCATGAAACACTTTACATGTTGCGTTTATATTGTTGTTCAGCGTAAATGCCCTCAGATTGAATCTTCTTTCTAATTGTACAGAGAATATACAGTTTTTAAAGGATAATCTAATAGCAGGGTTTATGTTAGAAACCAACCTGCCCCACAGATGTTTTTCATCTCTGTTCACGGGAGAGACTGACAGCGTCTAGGACACAACCAAAGACCAATCCTGACACACTATAACAAGCAACAGTGAGTGTTTATTGGACATATCACACTTTAACAAAACACCATGGCAACAACCTGCCACACATGAGCAAGAAGGGAGGACTGCCATTCCAAAGTACAATAAATGGTAACAGACTGACATTTCCTTCAATGTAAGTGTAAAGGTTGTCTTTACACCAACAAAAGCATGAAATAATAAAAGCTTTAAGATTGAATTTCCTCTTGGACGACAAAAGCAGATTCTTCCCTATCTCTTGTGACACTGCGTGATCTGCCTCTTCAACAGCAGAGAGACACCAGTAATGGCTGCTTTAGTAACATATTTGGCCTCAACTTCCCGTATCCTGGCAACCTCCTGACATTTTATTAGCTCTGACAGAGAGAGGGAGAGAGAGTATATTGGCTGGGCCTTCCTGAGACCAGAACCAATAACTTCTCAGTGCAAGTCAATAATGGCAGTCCTATAAAAAATTGTAAAAGCAATGTTCAGGGAACTCAATTCCCTATGAATTAAAACCAAATAAACTCTGATACCTGGTTTCAAATTCTTTCAGTTTCACATTGCTAATACAATTTTGTTACTGCACGAATCAAGACATTCATTACAGAGCAAGGGGAAATCATGTTTAGTTATTCCCACAGTCTTTGTGGACTGCTAAAATACATAGTTACAGAACGGTGACTTGACACCAGTTGAGACTGAATAGCAGGCTCCTCCTGATGGAGCAGTGGGACTGTGTCCCTGAGGAGAAACCTAAACCTGGATGGAGCTCAGATTCGACAGATTAACTGGTGGTATTCACCATCTCCCTCTGTGGCTGGGGAGGGCGTTGAAAAGTACCTCAATGGATATCCTCCCCCCACCAAGCAAGGTCAAAAAACACATTTCTATGACTTGACTGACTTGTATGTCAGGTTTGGAAGAGCTTAACTGTATACCTGGAAATTCTATGTATATAATTATGCAACCAGCAGTAAATCCTACAAACTGTAGCCTATTTCCTCAATGCAAAGCCTCCCGTTTAACGGTAACATTCCCAGTCTTACTGCCCTACTGCTTTGGAAAGCTATCCGTCAGTCTATCCTCTTCAGTCTCCAGTTTGGCAGGCCGGTGTTCTGCTGCTTTTAAAGTGGAGCTTAATTGACTGGAGGTCACGTGACCCTTGGGGATGAAAAATGGCTGTGCTCAGCATTGCGTGACTGAAATGGGGGGATGGGTTAACAGCGTATTGACCACCCCATTGCACAGGCAATAAGGCTTGCTTTCAGTTCATCAAGAAAATGAAACGTTGAAACGTATAAAGGTTTCATTGTCCAATAAAAAAAAACTCCAACACACGCACACCTTCGGTACACAAAAGCCTTGTGAAGTTTCTAGGATGCTCACAGGCCATGTAATGTGTTTCTGCATATCCCGGCCTAACAAAGTCAACAACGGGCTTGTGAAACCACGAGAAAACAGTTTGCAAGCAGAATGAATTAGATATTAATTCAACACCTGGCATCATATAATCCTTGTAAACCAAATCGGCTTACTTGAACACCAAACACGCAACATAAGGCGGTGAATGAAACTTTGATCCAACACAGAGAAGATGGAATAGGGAAACTCTACACCCCGGTGTGCGTGTATCTTTCATACCTGTTCAGGTTTGAGCCCCGGAGGCACCCAGGCGTACTCCTCCAGTGCGCAGCCTGAGTCGTCGTCTGAGGTGGAGTTCCTCTGGAAGTCGTACATCAGCTTAGTGACGGTCTTCTCCATCTCCAGAGGCACGGCTGTCATCACATGCTCCTCAAGCCTGCACTTACAATGGACACAGATCTTCCTACAGAACACAGGGACAGAGAGCAGAGGTCAACAATGGGTTATAAAAGCTTACAGTGGACACAGATCTTTCTTCAGGAAAGATAAACGTGATCAACAGTTATCCACAGGCAAAGCTTAGAGTGGACACATGTCCAAGTGAATAGTGATATTAAACACTGTTGCCAACCAACCAGGACATACAGTGAGGGAAAAAAGTATTTGATCCCCTGCTGATTTTGTACGTTTGCCTCACTGACAAAGAAATGATCAGTCTATAATTTTAATGGTAGGTTTATTTGAACAGTGAGAGACAGAATAACAACAAAAAGATACTGAAAAACGCATGTGAAAAAATGTTATAAATTGATTAGCATTTTAATGAGGGAAATAAGTATTTGACCCCCTCTCAATCAGAAAGATTTCTGGCTCCCAGGTGTCTTTTATACAGGTAACGAGCTGAGATTAGAAGCACACTCTTAAAGGGAGTGCTCCTAATCTCAGCTTGTTACCTGTATAAGAGACACCTGCCCACAGAAGCAATCAATCAATAAGATTCCAAACTCTCCACCATGGCCAAGACCAAAGAGCTCTCCAAGGATGTCAGGGACAAGATTGTAGACCTACACAAGGCTGGAATGGGCTACAAGACCATCGCCAAGCAGCTTGGTGAGAAGGTGACAACAGTTGGTGCGATTATTCGCAAATGGAAGAAACACAAAAGAACTGTCAATCTCCCTCGACCTGGGGCTCCATGCAAGATCTCACCTCGTGGAGTTGCAATGATAATGAGAACGGTGCGGAATCAGCCCAGAACTACACGGGAGGATCTTGTCAATGATCTCAAGGCAGCTGGGACCATGGTCACCAAGAAAACAATTGGTAACACACTACTCCGCGAAGGACTGAAATCCTGCAGCGCCCGCAAGGTCCCCCTGCTCAAGAAAGCACATATACATGCCCGTCTGAAGTTTGCCAATGAACATCTGAATGATTCAGAGGACAACTGGGTGAAAGTGTTGTGGTCAGATGAGACCAAAATGGAGCTCTTTGGCATCAACTCAACTCGCCGTGTTTGGAGGAGGAGGAATGCTGCCCCAAGAACACCATCCCCACCGTCAAACATGGAGGTGGAAACATTATGCTTTGGGGTGTTTTTCTGCTAAGGGGACAGGACAACTTCACCGCATCAAAGGGACGATGGACGGGGCCATGTACCGTCAAATCTTGGGTGAGAACCTCCTTCCCTCAGCCAGGGCATTGAAAATGGGTCGTGGATGGGTATTCTAGCATGACAATGACCCAAACACACGGCCAAGGCAACAAAGGAGTGGCTCACGAAGAAGCACATTAAGGTCCTGGAGTGGTCTAGCCAGTCTCCAGACCTTAATCCCATAGAAAATCTGTGGAGGGAGCTGAAGGTTCGAGTTGCCAAACGTCAGCCTCGAAACCTTAATGACTTGGAGAAGATCTGCAAAGAGGAGTGGGACAAAATCCCTCCTGAGATGTGTGCAAACCTGGTGGCCAACTACAAGAAACGTCTGACCTCTGTGATTGCCACCAAGTACTAAGTCATGTTTTGCAGAGGGGTCAAATACTTATTTCCCTCATTAAAATGCAAATCAATTTATAACATTTTTCACATGCGTTTTTCTGGATACTTTTGTTGTTATTCTGTCTCTCACTGTTCAAATAAACCTACCATTAAAATGATAGACTGATCATTTCTTTGTCAGTGGGCAAACGTGCAAAATCAGCAGGGGATCAAATACTTTTTCCCCCTCACTGTATGTCTTGTACGTACCTCAAAATGTGGGTTGAGTTCAGAACTCTTCCGATGTCTATCTTCGTTTTGAGGGTTTTCTATTGCAAAGCAATGAAGCATGTGAAATCTAAACTCCACAATAGTTCAAGGGCCAGGGTTCAAATGTCAAGGCTTCCTGCCGCGCGTCTCACCGAGGAAGAAGGATCTCAGAGACATTCTAGCTCCCACAATTCTCTAGGTAACGCGAGTGAGGACATAATGACAAACCGGTTAAGGAAATGATTCTCCGAGCTACTGACAGTGATGGAAAGCAGTACTGTAAATACACATTTCTCCTCCTGTCTTTACAAGGTTACCTTCAAACTGTCTCAGATGCTCAGACATGATAACACTGTTCTCATTAATCAAGAACCAGACAAGAGAGTGTGAGTGAGTAAGAGTGTGGCGCTTTCGTTTTTATGTCCTTTTCAATCTAAGCATAGTATATGTGACTAGTGCCTCCCCCCCACCACCCTTAAAAACAGAATCAACTGAAGTTGTGAACTAGGCTACACCCATACACAGATGGTTAAAGTCCTCTGTTTGGGCAGCAGACCCTGTAAACAGCAGACATTGGGTTAGCCTGCAGGTCATATCCACTAACCTCTTCTGCCCCTCAGGCAGCCAATCCCATAATCCAGCCAGACGCCTGGTGGGCAGCACAGGGTCAGAGGAACAGGGGCTTAAGGCCTCTTTGACGGCAAAAAGAAACAGAGACTCTTACTGGGAACAGTGTAGTTAGCTAGGTACACCACCTGATATAGCCTCACCATCCAAAGAGCGTTTCTGCCTTTATAAACGGCAAACGAAACACTTGCATCTGCAATGGTTGTTATTAACTAGTTATTCCAATGAGCATTATGAAGTGAAATAGAGAGGAGGCTGATTACTATTGAGAAGAAAAAAAAAACATTTTGGTCCAATGGATTCCCCAATTACATTAGTGGAAAACTTTGACATGTTAAAAATAGTTAAACTAGTGATGCATGTTTGGGGTCCAGTACATGTCTAAAAAGGCAGATCTCTGCTTCTTCAACATCCTTTGGCAAAGACAATCTACCCGAGCTCCTGGAAGCGATTGGTTTTAGAGAGCAGTCTCCATGAATATTAAAGCAACATATACTGAAATGCCAAGATATCTAATCTATGAATATTGATGGAAGCGGTAAGTAGTACATGGAGCCAGCGCTCTGACAACCAGTCCATTCGTACAGTGGAGGAGAATGGATAATTAAACAGCCCATCCCAGAGGTAGGACACCTAGCCTGGGGCTAAAGCATCCGGAGTCCTCTCATTACAATACAGCAGTCCCCCATCATTACTAATGGACGTGTGATTAACTTCTTAGGGAGCGGTGGGGCGCTAGCTCCCGACACTACCAGGTGAAATGCAAGGCGCCAAATTCAAAATCCAAAAGTTGAATTATTAAACATGCATCAATATACAAGTGTTTCATAGTCATCAAAAGCTCTGCTTCTTGGCAATATCACAGCGTTGTCAGATTTCAAAAAGGCTTTATGGCAAAAGCACCACATTTAATTGTTTGAGGATAGCACCCCACATATTTTTCCCATTACCATAAATTCATAAGCCTTCACGGTTCACAGAAAACACATTTCACAGCGAAAACAAATAAATTACCTTTTGAAGAACTTCTGCTGAGGGCTTCCCAAGTGTCCAACGAAGACAATCCATGGTTATTTTGTTAGAAAAAGTAATGTATTATATCCATAAATCTCTGTTTGGTTGGCGCGTTATAATGAGAAAATATATTGACTCCTCCATTGAAACGTGAAGAGAACTCATTCAACTTATACCTATAAACTTGTCCAAGAACAATCAAACATCATTTTAAATGTATCCTTAGGAAAACTTTTATGTATAAATAGTATAATATTTCAACCGGGCATATAAACTGGCCGATAAGAAAGGAAAAAAACAAAGAGCGCGCCAGCCGTGAACGCGCATTTACTTCTATTGACAGCTGTGGGGCCACTTCCTTATTAGTCTTCTTCTATGCTCTAAAAGCATCTAAAAAGAATCAGAACACTTTCTCGAGACTGTTGACATCCAGAGGAAGCAATAGGTACTGCATTCATATGCCCTTATATGGGCATTTTCATAAGGGGAGGGGTTCTAAATGACGCAATGTGTCAAAACCACTTTTTCCAGGACAGAAATTCCTCGGGTTTTCGCCTGCCATATCCGTTCTGTTATACTCACAGACAACATGTTAACACCTTTAGAAAATTCAGAGTGTTTCCTATCCAATGGTACTAAATATGTGCATATCCTATTTTCTGGGCCTGAATGGGAGGCATTTTACTTTGGGCACGCCAAGCTCTCCAAAACGGTCACCTCGTGCGCTGCTCCCAAAGAAGTTAACAGGAGACAAACACACGTACTCACACACACACACACACACGTACACACATGTACACACACACACCGAATGTACGTTAGAACACAGGAGAGATGATTCAGGAAACCACACCAAAAGAAACAATAAAAAAGAAATAAGCTACACACACACACACACACACACACACACACACACATCTCCCACTCCTCTTGATGCTAGCGGATTCCTTCTGCCTTTTTGGTGGTGCGCAGGCTTAGCGATAGGGGTTTAAATATAGCCTGGAGGAGTACATTGGGCCTGGAGGAGAGTGTTTCACACTGCATTCCTGGTTAGAGTAGTGTCTCTGTTTTAAAATGATACAGACAGAGGCCTTACAAAACACCAAGCCAATGGTTCTCCTTGTTTTTGAGCAGGGCATGTGAGCAGGAGGGCTGGAGTCCCGTGAGACCCATGAGTCTCTCTCTCTCTCCAGATGGAGGCCATCGTCCAGTGATTCACCTCCCAAACATCTGATCTCCCTGCTTCAGAATTGGCAGAGATATGCCCAGGGCCTAAGCCTCTGATTTACAACATGCTGCACATGACTGGGATTTCCAGCCTGTAACACTATCCCATGTTACACTAGTCATCTACATGACTTCAATTAGGGGGAATTGAGTACTCTGGCAATTCAAGTGCATCACCAACGCCTCTTAAAAAAACACCACAAAGTAAAGGGAGGAGAATTAAGTAAACTAAGCAGACGGTTTCCCATTTAAACATGACTGGCCTTTCCTCTCCTGGGGCAGGTAAAGCCTTCCATGGCCAGAGCACAGCAGGAACCCTTTATGGACTGGAAGGTATCCGAGAGGACAATAATCCCTGAGACGGATGTAAGCAGACAATCATTCACCACCGCAGTGTTAATCATCGCATCGCTCCTCCACATCTCCCCGGCAACAGCCAAGTTAAACAGCTACACTCTGACACAGTGCACAGTCAGTAGACACACCAACCGCACAGGCTCAATCCACTGGTGAAACCGATGCCCAAGAAACTACAGACTGACCCACACACAGACAAGTTCTGACTAGACTAGAGATATGTACTGTATTTTATTAAGCATTATTTATTCACCACTCTGGATTTCTTAACCACCTACGGACTAGTACAAATCCTCTGAGGTACTGGTACAAATCCTCTGCCAACTGAGGGAATACTCAACAGGTTGGGTTGAGTGGTGGTGCCATTCATTTAACTAGCCCAACTTGAACAGGTACATCTGCCATAGGGTAAATTGTCATTCAGGTTCATAAACACCTCCTCTAAAGTGTGCAACACATCCACAACCCTCATCTTCCTGAAAAACAACCATGGAGTTGAGGGGGCTTGATGTCGTATTCGAAAAGAACCCCATCCCAGACTCATTCTGGAGTAGCTCCCAGAGCCAATGCCGCTTTTCATGGCATCATTCCGGACAGATTAGACACCATGTTTAAATGGCAGCCCAGAGGAGAGGTTTTGAGGAACAGCTGGAGGAAGGCAGCAGACACATTTCTCTGCTGCTTTTGTTTTGCATGGAAAAGAGGAGGACAGATTCTTTCTTTTTTAACTGCCTTTTGTTCTGTGAGACCAGATTAACATTTCCATTCAGTGTTATTAAGATTACATTCCTGAAAACCCTTGAACATGCAATGGTACTGTGTCAAAGAAAACAGTAACAAAGTATTTAGTCTTTGTTTGGCCTAATTTGGTCGTTTATTGAAGCATGCATGTTCAGCTTTAATCCCTGGACTGCACAACATTCTGAAGAGGAATCAAACTCAACAAAGGCATTTGTTATTAGCAGCTAATTACTGGTGACTCGATCCAATATGTTCCATCTAATGGAGATTAGACCTGCGCCCACCTGACGCAATAAATCACATTCCATTCTCTCCAACACACACAGGCACCTGCAAGACAACACACAATATGATAAGCAGCCACACACACACAGGAACAGTATCGCATAATGTAGCTTGTCTCCGAGAAGTAGATTAGGGAAAAAAGGCCAGTCATCGCTCTACACTGCCTCTTTGTGATTTGTGCAGATTTAGAGTGGGAAGTGCAGGAAGTGAGCAAGGATTAGAGTTACGTAACATCTAACTGAGCATGATGCTTTTCAGCTACAGCTGCTTCATTCCAGAAGATCATATTAATTATTCATAAGTGTTTACTTGTTCTGTAACTGCTACATATGCATGGCAAGTCACAGAGAGGGCAGGTTTTTCAGGCACCTGAGACTTCAGTCCTCATATGGAACTGTAGCTATGGTTATCTCATGAGACTGTCAAGCTGTCATTGGGGAACCAATCTGTAAAATGATCAGCAAGTTTGAAAAGCTGACAAACACAACTAGTCTAAATGTAGCCTAATGGACTGAATTAAAAAATGTCATGGTGTTGAAAATGGATGGTCAAAAACGGACCTTTTGCATACCAAGACAGATGGTTGGTTACCTATAAATTGAGGCAACCGGTAGTCTAGATGTTTCAGAGCAATACAGCCTGATATTTCCGTTATCCCTGGACTCATATCCAGCTGCAGGAGTGTCAATTATTCATTATTCCCCAGGAAATCCGTTCATATGCTAATCCAAAATGCCCTATCCTAACTCAATCAATCCCGCGCCCGGCCAGTGCCAGATCATTAGAGGCAACACAACAAAATCTAATCCCACTGAAAGGCACTGGTTAGCTTGACCACGCACCACGAAGAGAAGAGGTATAATAACACATCCATTACAGAGGATAGCCTATGAGTGAGAGGTGAAGATAGTGAGATGATTTCTACTATTGCGTGCGACTTTAAAGTGTGTAGTAGTAGTAGTAGCACTAGCAACAGAAACATTTAGCCTACTTCTAAACCATGAATGCTTAATTGTCAAATACATTTAAACTCATAGCCCACTTATGTAGATATGATTTTTGTTTAAATCGAGCACACCATGAGAGCCACAATTGTTGGTCACTGTGTTCTACAGTGTAGCCTATCTTAAGGTGAGAAAATATCAAACCCATTTTCAACACGACCTTTCAACCGCATTAACAGTTCACCCAGACTGGCAGTTTTCTGTCATTTCTTCCACGTAAACTAAACCAGTGGTTCCCAACCGGGGTAACTAGGACCCCTGGGGGTACTTGAGAAGACTCACGGGACCATAGGCGTACTGGTAAAATGCACATGAGGGCAGAATCACTGAACAAAACCACAGTTTAAAAACCGAAATAGATAGTGTCGTGAAGGTTGGGACACAAATGGGCGCAAGGATTGCCTTGTCAACTGCGCAATAACAGCTTGATACAAAATAATGGAGCAAAGGGTAGAATGTAGGCTTTGCTTACCTTATTACAAAGTAGGTGAGAGGGAGAGCATGGCTCTGCTTCCGGTGATGTTAGTTTTCAAACACACTTTCATCATTGCAAGCCTTTTCATAGTCTAAGCTAGCCTACTATTCATGCGTCACAGCTTTACGAATCCTGCACTCTCACTCTCTGGTCCGTGCGAAGCCGCAATATGTTCCTAGACTATTGTCCCCCTCGCTCCGCGATTATTTCAGTCAAGCTGCTCCGCAAACACATCCGACAAGCGCACGGATTCTTGGAAGTAAAGCTATACGTATAGAAAAAAACAATAACCGGTTGAACACAAATACCCCTACAGTCAGTCCACCTACGTTGAGATAATGCAATAGCCTACAAAGTGTACGTTTCGAACCAATCCAAATCAATCCTTTCGGAGGCAGCAACAGAAAACTAGAAAGTAAAAAAAAATTCCACAGGGACTTTTAGTGCGTAACCATACGGAGCGCTGAGCAGCGACTTACTCGCCTGAGTGCCTGGCTGAATAAGTGCCTGGCTGTCCTTGCCATTGCCGCCACCACCTCCTCCTCCTCCCCTCCCGAATGCTAATGACTAACCGTGATGTCAGGAAGTCACCATCCTGACGTTGGTATAATTAGCGGTGTGAATGACTGGTGTTTTGGAATCATTTGCATGCAAATTAAACCATTTCCCCGAATCAACTGCCCTCAGGCAATCAGCTGAGAGAGGGAGACAGGGAATAGACTGTGGGGTATTGGAGGTATAAGCCACTAAACAAAATGCATAACAATTACCAATATAATGGAGGAGAAGGGTCATAGCCTATGGCCTACAGAACACTAGTGTGGACTGGAGTAAGGTAATCAAACTGCCTTTATTTCCCATTACACTGTAGTCCAAGAGGTCCTTTTATATATTGCTTGGTTATCAAAAGCTTATAAGCAGTTTATCAACAGATATATATAAAAAAAAAACATTGTTACCAGGCCTCTGAAATAGCTCCCTGTCCTTGACTACTTTCTGCAGGACCAGAGGTGAACAATAGCTTTCACCTTTCAGCTCATCCACATTAATGAACAGGAACGAAAGGTGACGGGCAAGAACGTTTTTGAATTGACTGTAATTCCAATCTACACCGAAAAGATCCCAGACATTTTTCATACTCACAAAAAGCTTATTTCTCCCAAATTTTATGCACAAATTTGTTTTGATCCCTGTAAGTGAGCATTTTAGCTTTTGTCAAGATAATCCATCCACCTGACAGTTGTGGCATATCAAGAATCTGATTAAACATCATGATCATTACACCGGTGTACCTTGTGCCAGGAACAATAAAAGGACACTCTAAAAATGTGTAGTTTTGTCACAGATGTCTCAAGTTGAGGGAGCATGCTGCCAAAGCAGCAGCTACTCTTCCTGGGGTCCAGCTAAATTAAGGAAGTTTATACAATAAAAACAATTATTACAATACATTCACAGATTTCACAACACACTGTGTGCCCTCAGGCCCGTACTCCACCACTACCACAGATCTACAGTACTAAATACATGTGTATGTTTAGTGCGTATGCTATCGTGTTTGTGTGTGTGTGTGTGTGTGTGTGTGTGTGTGTGTGTGTGTGTGTATGCATGTGTCTGTGCCAATGTTTGTGTTGCTTCACAGTCCCCGCTGTTTCATAAGGTGTTTTTTAAATCTGTTTTTAAAATCAAATTTTACTGCTTGCGTCAGTTACTTGATGTGGAATAGAGTTCCATGTAGTCATGGCTCTATGTAGTACTGTGTGCCTCCCATAGTCTGTTCGGGACTGTGAAGAGACCTCGTGGCATGTCTTGTGTGGTATGCATGGGTGTCCGAGCTGTGTGCCAGTAGTTTAGACAGACAGCTCTGTGCATTCAACATGTCAATACCTCTCATAAATAATAGTGATGAAGTCAGTCTCTCCTCCACAGCTCCAGGGGTGACGGTTTTGGAGAGTCTGGCATGCCCAAAGTAAAATGCCTCCCATTCAGGCCCAGAAAATAGGATATGCACATAATTAGTACTATTGGATAGCAAACACTCTGAAGTTTCTAAGAGTGTTAAAATATTGTCTGTGAGTATAACAGAACGGATATGGCAGGCAAAAACCCGAGGAATTTCTGTCCTGGAAAAAGTGTATTTGACACATTGCCTCATTTTGAACCCCTCCCTATTGAAAATGACCATATAAGGGAGTAAGATTTCAGTACCTATTGCTTCCACTGGATGCAAACAGTCTCTAGACAGTGTTTTGATTCTGTTTAGTTGTTCTGGATGGTAATAGAAGAAGAATTGGGAAGTGGTCACCAGAAGTAAACAGAAGAGGATCTTGGCGTTCACAGGCTTCTTGGCGCTGTGGTTTCCTTTCCTATCGCCCAGTTTACAATCCGGTTGAAATATTATAATAAATATACATAAAAGTGTTCCTAAGGATACATTATCAATGATGTTTGATTGTTCTTGGACAAGTGTATAGGTATAGGTTGAACGAGTTCTCTTCACGGTTCAATGGGTGAGTGGACGCTGTATTTTCTCATCATAACGCACCAACCAAACAGAGATTTATGGATATAATAAATTACTTTTTCTAACAAAAGAACCATGGATTGTCTTCGTTGGACACTTGGGAAGCCCTCAGAAGAAGTTCTTCAAAAGGTAAGGGATTTGTTTTTGCTGTGAAATGTGTTTTGTGTGAACCGCGATGGTTTATGAATTTATGCTAATGGGAAAACTATTGGAGGTGCTATTCTCAAACAATCAAATGTAGTGCTTTCGCCGTAAAGCCTTGTATATTGATGAATGTTTAATAATTCAACTTTTGGATTTTGAATTTGCGCCTTGCATTTGGCGCCTTGAATTTGGCGCCTTGAATTTGGTGCCCCACCACTCCCTAAGTAGTTAACTTGCTCAATTTCCACATTATTTATTACAAGATTTAGTTGAGGTTTAGGGTTTAATGAGTGTTTTGTTACAAATACAATGCTTTAAGATTTAGAAAAATGTATGGGTAACTTATTCCTTTCCACCCACTCAAACTAACTGCAGCTCTTTGTTGAGTGTTGCAGTCATTTCAGTCGCTGTAGTAGCTGACGTGTATAGTGTTGAGTCATCCGCATACATAGACACTCTGGCTTTACTCAAAGTCAGTGGTATGTCGTTAGTAAAAATTGAAAAAAGCAAGGGGCCTAAACAGCTACCCTGGGGAATTCCTGATTATAACTGGATTATATTTGAGAGGCTTCCATTAAAGAACACCCTCTGTGTTCTGTTAGACAAGTAACTCTTTATCCACATTATAGCAGGGGGTGTAAAGCCATAACACATATGTTTTTCCAGCAGCAGACTATGATCGATAATGTCAAAAGCTGCACTGAAGTCTAACAAGACAGCCCCCACAATCATTTTATCATCAATTTATCTCAGCCAATCATCAGTCATGATGACTGCAGGAATGTCCACCTGAGCTGTTGCCATATAATTCAAATGTTAATTTCTCTACCATAAGCCACCTCCAACGTTGTGTTAGAGAATTTGTCAGTACGTCCAACTGGCCTCACAACCGCAGACCACGTGTAACCACGCCAGCCAAGGACCTCCACATCCGGCTTCTGCACCTTCTGGACGGAGGGGGGCCAGGGTGATTAGGAGTATATCGGTCTGTAATAAAGTCTTTTTTGTGGGGAAAAACTCATTCTGATTGGCTGGGCCTTGCGCCCCATTGGGTGTGACTGGCTCCGTCCTGCCCAATCATGTGAAATCCATAAATTAGGGCCTAATAAATGTATTTCAATTGACTGATTTCCTTATATGAACTGTAACCCAGCAAAATCTTAGACAATTGTTGCATGTTGCATTTATATTATTGTTCAGTATGTTTTTTATGAAAAAAATTATTAAACCTTTATTTAACTAGGCAAGTCAGTTAAGAACAAATTCTTATTTACAATGACGGCCTAGGAACAGTGCCTTGTTATGGGGAAGAATGACAGATTTTTACCTTGTCAGCTCGGAGATTCAATCTAGAAACCTTTCGGTTACTGGCCCAACGCTCTAACCACTAGGCTACCTGTCACCCCAAAGTATATATTCACATCATAGTGAAACCACTTGAAAGCCAATGTTGAAAAATTGATGTATAGGCCTAAGCATATCAGTGTAACGACTGGGTCCTATGGGTCTGTTTGGGACCAAAATAAATAGTTCCACTTTTAGAATGAAATCAGTGTATCCCATTACAAACCAAAATATATACTTGACTTAACTATGTGAAGTCAGTCACAATTAGTTGTCGCCTTTGGAGAGGTGATTTGGTATTGATAGGCTTATTTGTGGACTCAAACCAGATTACTTCCAACTTGGCTATTTTGAGCCGTCGTAATCTTACAAACACTTGCACAGCTCTAAGGCTGTAATGCTATCCAAGCTCCTTTCCAGAATTAATGTTAGGAGTGTTTAACAATGTCCAAATGCTGCTGCTAATTTGCTTATTTGTTTTGCATTGAATGGGTCGAGAGAGGGAAAATGATGACCAAACCCAACAAAATACACATATTTCTGGTGAAATATGCTTATAGGATTTATGGTTAATTTCAAGGGGGAAACAGTATAATGAGGGGGAGTTAGTAATTAAATCAAGATGTGTTTATTTTTCCTCAAATGCCTCCTCGGCAGTGTTTTAGCAGAGGAAAAAGGAAAGTAAAAAAACTAAACAGAACTCATTGAGACAGTTTGTGAAGCTGATAAAAACTGCTGGTGGCTCTGGACAACTTTCTCAGTTTGAGGAAGTTGTAGTCATCTTTCTGTTCTCCTTTACATCCTGGAGTCAGCCTACAGCTTTCTCTCCCGATGCTGCATGTCTGGCCTGGATTCCCCCTTCACACGTGGCGGAGCGCCTCTCCCTGGCTGCCTATCTTTAGCCCCACATACAAGTACACAATCCCAACCCCTTTACAAACACAAGAGTATCAATTACCCCTCACCCTGTATTTAAGTCCTTTCCACAGGCCTTTATGAGGAACTGTAAGTGACAGCGTCCCCACTCTTCACAGCCGCAGAGCGGGTCAACTGGTCTGGGGCCTGTTGCTGCTTCATATGGGCTTTAGCCTTTCCCCAATAAACTGATCCAGGGCCTAGTTTCTTTAATGCTCTAATAAAAACATAGGGGCCAGCTTGGGGAACATGCCATGGGTAACAATTACTTTAGTGCCTCTGGATGGTCATTTCAGTTGAGGAGAACAGGTTTACTCCCTTCCAAATGTATGCATTAGCATATCTGTGACTTTGTCCTAATCAAAAAGGATGAACGATAGTTTTATAGTTGCACTTCCTGAGAGGATCTTATCTGGCATTTATTTCTGAATTGTGTGTATTCTTATTTTTGAGATACACTGAAAAAAATATAAAACGCAAAATGCAACAATTTCAAAGATTCAACTGAGCTACAGTTCATTTAAGAAAATCAGTCAATATAAATAAATTCATTAGGCCCTAATCTGTATTTCACATGACTGGGAATACAAACATGCATCTGTTGGTCACAGATAATAATAATATATTTTTTTAAAAGGTAGGGGCGTGGATATATATATTTTTTGTTAAAGTCAGTATCTGGTGTGACCACTAGTTGCCTTTCTCATCGTGACACATATCCTTTGCATAGAGTTGATCAGGCTGTTGATTGTGTCCTGTGAAATGTGGTCCCCCTCCTCTTCAATGGCTGTGCGAAGTTGGATATTGGCGGGAACTGGAACACGATGTCGTACACATTAATCCAGAGCATCCCAAACATGCTCAATGGGTGATATGTCTGGTGAGTATGCAGGCCATGAAAGAACTGGGACATTTTCAGCTTCCAGGAATTGTGTACAGATCCTTGCGACATGGGGCCGTGCATTAACATGCTGAAACATGAGGTGATGGAGCAGATGTATGGCACGTCAATGGCCTCAGGATCTTGTCACAGTATCTCTGTGCATTTAAATTGCCATCGATAAAATGAAATTGTGTTTGTTGTCTGTAGCTTATATCTGCCCATAGCATAACCCCACCTCCACCACGGGGCACTCCGTTCTCAACGTTGACAGCAAACCGCTCGCCCACACAACGCCATACAAGCTGTCTGCCATCTGCCCTGTACAGTTGAAACCGGGAGTCATCTATGAAGAGCACCACTTCTACAGCCTGCCAGTGGCCATGGAAGGTGAGCATTTGCCCAGTGAAGTCGGTTATGACATCGAACTGCGGTCAGGAAAAGACCCTGCTGAGGATGACGAGCAGGCGGATGAGCTTCCCTGAGACGGTTTCTGACAGTTTGTGCAGAAATTCTTCATTTGTGCAAACCCACAGACGGTCCCACAGGTGACAATGCCTGATGTGGAGGTCCTGGGCTGGCGTGGAGGTCCTGGGCTGACATGGCTACACGAGGTCTGCGGTTGTGAGGCCTGTTGGACGTACTTCAAAATTCTCTAAAACGACATTGGAGGTTTATGGTAGAAAAATGAACATTAAATTATCTGGCAACAGCTCTGGTGGACATTCATATTTTTTCAATTACATTTTTACCCTTTTTTCTCCCCAATTTTGTGGTATCCAATTGGTAGTTAAAGTCTTGTCCCATCGCTGCAACTCCACCAACGGACTCGGGAGTGGCGAAGGTCGAGAGCCATGCGTCCTCCGAAACACGACCCTGCCAAGCCGCACTGCTTTTTGACACACTGCTCACTTAACCCGGAAGCCAGCCGCACCAATGTGTCAGAGGAAACACTGTCCAGCTGGCGGCCGAAGTCAGCTTGCAGGCGCCCGGTCAGCCAAACCCTCCCCTAACTTGGACGACGCTGTGCCAAATGTGCCTAATGGGTCTCCCAGTCATGGCCGGCTGTGACACCGCCTGGGATCGAACTCGGGGCTGTAGTGACACCTCAAGCACTGAGTTGCAGTACCTGGGATATTTTATTTCAGCTCATGAAACCAACACTTTACATGTTGCGTTCATATTTTTGTTCAGTAAATATTTCTTGGCATTACTGCACTGTTGGAGCTAGAAACAAGCATTTTGCTTGCATGTGCGATAACATCTGCAAATCTGTGAACATGACCAATAAACTTTGATTTGATTTATCATACACCAATATTATCTAAACCTTACCAAGGAAGGAAGTGAAGTACAAAGAAAAAATGAAATTTGTCAGTATTAGAAACCAGTGTTTTTTTCAAGCTTGCGTTGGATCCAATGGTCCAAATTTACCCATAATTGAATGTTTTAACATCACCATCCTCTTCTCTCCTTTCATGTGGCAAATGCTGATGATGACTATCACTGAGTCAACACCAAGGCAGCTAAAGGAAAGGGGGATACCTATTCAGTTGTACAACTGAAGGCATTCAACTGAAATGTGTCTCCCGCATTTAACCCAACCACTCTGAATCAGAGAGGTGCGGGGGGGCTGCCATAATCGACATCCACGGCTTCGACACCCGGGGAACAGTGGGTTAACTGCTTTGCTCAGGGGCAGAATGACAGATTTTTACCTTGTAAGGTCGGGGATTCAATCCAACAAACACGGCAAGTTGAGTTGATGCCAAAGAGCTCCATTTTGGTCTCATCTGACCACAACACTTTCACCCAGTTGTCCTCTGAATCATTCAGATGTTCATTGGCAAACTTCAAACGGGCATGTATATGTGCTTTCTTGAGCAGGGGGACCTTGCCGGCGCTGCAGGATTTCAGTCCTTCACGGCGTAGTGTGTTACCAATTGTTTTCTTGGTGACTATGGTCCCAGCTGCCTTGAGATTATTGACAAGATCCTCCCGTGTAGTCCTGGACTGATTCCTCACTGTTCTCATGATCATTACAACTCCACGAGGTGAGATCTTGCATGGAGCCCCAGGCCGATAGAGATTGAGAGTTCTTTTGCGTTTCTTCCATTTGCGAATAATCGCACCAACTGTTGTCACCTTCTCACCAAGCTGCTTGGCGATGGTCTTGTAGCCCATTCCAGCCTTGTGTAGGTCTACAATCTTGTCCCTGACATCCTTGGAGAGCTCTTTGGTCTTGGCCATAGTGGAGAGTTTGGAATCTGATTGATTGATTGCTTCTGTGGACAGGTGTCTTTTATACAGGTAACAAGCTGAGATTAGGAGCACTCCCTTTAAAAGTGTGCTCCTAATCTCAGCTCGTTACCTGTATAAAAGACACCTGGGAGCCAGAAATCTTTCTGATTGAGAGGGGGTTAAATACTTATTTCCCTCATTCAAATGCAAATCAATTTATAACATTTTTCACATGCGTTTTTCTGGATTGTTTTTTTGTTATTCTGTCTCTCACTGTTCAAATAAAGCTACCATTAAAATGATAGACTGATCATTTCTTTGTCAGTGGGCAAACGTACAAAATCAGCAGGGGATCAAATACTTTTTTCCCTCACTGTAGATAGTCTGAGGGAAAGGAAGTTGAATCTAACCTTGTTTCCAGCCTTAGATAGGGGGTTGGAGTAATTCCCCAAATCTCTGCTACTACCGTTACCAGTCTCTTCCAGCAGGTTCAGCCAAGGACTAAGGGGACTAAGGCTGTGGATGGATACTCAGCTCAGCTCAAGAGCACTTCTACAATAATGCTCCCAGCAGATAAGTGATTATTATATTATTATATATTTTTTTTATAGAGAGGAAAAATGAGGGAAAGGAATAACGAGAAGAGTAGCCAGTTTGGCTGAAATTATAATCCGTCCGTCCAGTGGCCCTGCTATAGCCAGGCTGGGGAAGTCATTAGGTGTGTTCTCCTGCTCCAGCTCCATGCATGGAAGGGGCCTGGGCTCTGGAGTGACCTTGAGGAGAGGCTCTTGAGGGGCAGGCTATTTCAGCCCTTGCTGGCCCACTTACAACAAGAGCTCTTCAGCGTGAAGAAACGTGTTGCTAGGGCCCCATCCATCAGGCCATCCATCTCAAGCCACAGACAGCCTGGCTCTCAGGGGCTGTGGAGCACGTTCCTCAGTGTACAGTACATTACCCTACCCCCATCTCTCTGTGAGCTTTCCCAGTCCTACATGTGGATTCAGATTCAAAACATAACTGGGTCATGTTTGCCTCTGGCTGAAAAAGGTGTGGGAGTCAGTAAAAAAAGGTATGTGTAGAAGATGCAAAGGGAAATGTCAACCGATAAACATGAGCAATTGAGAGAGAAATTATTTTGCATCAACATGAAGTAAGAAAATGGAAAAGCCTCTTCAGTGAACAGCCTGCTGTCTAATCCTCCCACACCAAACATCCTAGGGCTGTTTTATGACTAAGCTCCCATTCATCCTCCAGCGGGAGGATTTAAATCAAATCAAATTGTATTAGTCGCATACACAGATTTGCTATCGTTATCGCAGGTGCAGCACGAAATGCTTGTGTCTCTATCTCCAACAGTGCAGAAATACCTAGCAATACAAAACAATACACACAACAAGAAATTAGGAAATATCAGAATGAGCAATGTCAGAGTCCGGTATGTATGTATGTATGTACAGTTGAAGTCGGACGTTTACATACACTTAGGTTGGAGTCATTAAAACTAGTTTTTTCAACCACTCCACACATTTTTTGTTAACAAACTATAGTTTTGGCAAGTTGGTTAGGACATCTACTTTGTGCATGACACAAGTATTTCTTTCCAGCTTTAAACAGCTTGGAAAATTCCAGAAAATGATGCCATTGCTTTAGAAGTTTCTGATAGGCTAATTGACATCATTTGTGTCAATTGGAGGTGTGCCTGTGGATGTATTTCAAACTCAGTGCCTCTTTGCTTGACATCATGGGAAAATCAAAAGAAAAATCAGCCAAGACCTTCATCTATACAAACAATAGTATGCAAGTATAAACACCATGGGACCACGCAGCCGTCATACCGCTCAGGAAGGAGACGCGTTCTGTCTCTTAGAGATGAACGTACTTTGGTGCGAAAAGTGCAAATCAATCCCAGAACAACAGCAAAGGACCTTGTGAAGATGCTGGAGGAAACAGGTACAAAAGTATCTATATCCATAATAAAACGAGTCCTATATCAACATAACCTCAAAGTCCCTCAGCAAGGAAGAAGCCACTGCTCCAAAACTGCCATAAAAAAGCCAGACTACGGTTTGCAACTGCACATGGGGACAAAGATCGTACTTTTTGGAGAAATGTCCTCTAGTCTGATGAAACAAAAATAAAACTGTTTGGACATAATGACCATCGTTATACCACCATAATGTTTGGAGGAAAAAGGGGGAGGCTAGCAAGCCGAAGAACACCATCCGAACCGTGAAGCACGGGGATGGCAGCATCATGTTGTGGGGGTGCTTTGCTGCAGGAGGGACTGGTACACTTCACAAAATAGATGGCATCATGAGGATGGAAAATTATGTGGATATATTGAAGCAAAATCTCAAGACATCAGTCAGGAAGTTAAAGCTTGGTCGCAAATGGGTTTTCCAAATGGACAATGACCCCAACCATACTTCCAAATTTGTGGAAAAATAGCTTAAGGACAACAAAGTCAAGATATTGGAGTGGCCATCACAAAGCCCTGACCGCAATCCTATAGAAAATTTGTGGGCAGAACTGAAAAAGTGTGTGCGAGCAAGGAGGCCTACAAACCTGACTCAGTTACACCAGCTCTGTAAGGACGAATGGGCCAAAATTCACCAAACTTATTGTGGTAAGCTTGTGGAAGGCTAACCAAAACGTTTGACCCAAGTTAACCAATTAGACTGCAGGGTTCTGGAACACCTAAGGGTTCTGGAACACCGCATGGTTCTGGAACACCGCAGACTTCTATTCTAGAACCTTCTCCTCCTTGGAGCTCCTCAGCCCTCTCCTCTCTCCCTGCAAGCGTCACAGTTGCCATATGGAGAGGAGAGGAGTGACCAGATGTTTCATTCATAATATATATCATCAGCCTCATTAGGGTGACCACAGCAGAGCAACAACACCAGCAGCTTGATACATGATATTGCCCCATTCTGTCAGTATACTAAAGCCTCAGATGCACTCTACAACACCACTGCCAGCTATGCAGAATAACAGTACTGTACATATTGCTAATGCATACCGCTTGAAGAGAGGAATAGAAGATGCCAAATTGAACTCAGTCTGTGGTCTAGGAAGGGGAATACAACTCCCCAGTGATCTAAACACAGCCAAAGTGTGTGATTACCGTCTCCAGTTTTATCCAATCACCTGGGTCGTGCTCCACTTTCTCCAGAGCCTCCTGTAATGGTTTAAACCTCAGCAATTCAAACTTTTAGTTAAATAAACCCTTGCGTAAGTATGCCATGTTTAAATATTTAGTTGAGAAAGACTGTCTGGAAGGGGAGAAGGATCAGTCAAACAGTGGTGGGTCTGCCTGAGGGGGTTCTGTCTGTCCATTCTTGTCAGGGACCAGGAGGGAGCACAGTGCTCTGCTTATGTCCACTTACAGCTCCGTTTGATTTTCAATTTGTTATCAACACAATTCAAGGCCATGGCAGAACATTCCTCAGACATCTGTCTAGAGGAGACTTTTCCTCCTTGCTGTTCCACCAATAATAAAACGTAGTAGACTATGAAAACAGAAGATTTACGTTTATTAAGCTTTTAGAACTGCCATTTTAAATCTGTCAGATGTCATTTGTGCCAGTAAGGGTACACCTCTAAACTTAGAAAGACCACAAGTGGCAATTTATGTGCACTGGCAAAAATACCATACAGGGCTCTTGCTTTCTTAAAGGCGTGCACGCTCACATACACACTGCAGTCTGGTAAATGTATCAGGGAAGGCGTGGACCCGAGTCCAGGATGGACTGCTATAGCTTCCTGTTACAGGAGAGCGAGCGAGAGAGAGAGAACGAGAGAGCGAGACAGAGAAACTTAGAGAAATCCAGGACACTCATTCATCTGCTGGGAAAAATATTACCGTTGGCTCCTGTTTTAAATACCTCTGTAATTTGCAATAGCAAATACCAAACCTCTGAACAAATCAGATCAGAGTCCAATCAGCCTATTACTTGCCTGTTACAAACACCAAGCTCCAGTCAGTTCGATGGGTTGGTGTTATCAAAATACGATTGGTTAGAAGCTTTTCGTACAGGACCAATCTGCTACTGTAAACCCCGTCTGAATATACACACAAGAAATGAGGAAATATCAGAATGAGCAATGTCTACCTAGGAAGAAAAACAGACCATGTTTCTTCACTAATCAATTTCTACCCTTCCGATTTCACCTGAATAATCCAACCTAAAGTGTTTCACTTGGATAACTTTCTCACATGGGACTTGTGCTTTAAGCACTACAGGCTATTCTGAAATAAAATGTATTTAATTGACAGAGGTTTTGCAAAATAAGTTAGAAGTGAAGGTGTGTAGAGCCAGGATGAAATAGAGTTGTCTGTTCTGAACAGATGAAACTAGATGAAGAGAAAAAGGGGGATTTAAAACACTTCAACCTGATTTCAGAGCCAGCAGAACAAAAGGCCCAGAGCTTATCTAAGTGGTCAATAAAGTCATAAAGAGGTTGACTTCCTAACCACACAGCAGAGGTTCTGTAGTGGGGGGGGGGGTCTTCATTTCCAATTAACAGTGTTTCATCTCAACCAACCCTGAAATAAAACAACCACCCATCCAATTCACCAACTAATAAAAGGACTTTGTTCACTTTGGTCAGGCCATTCATTCCACCCAAGGTCCATTTAATTATCCGATTTCCTGCATAAAGCTGTGATCGATGATGAGCCGATGACATACAAGCTCCATGTCGATATGACCACCGCTGCTTTCTCCACAGGGGCGGTCTGGTCCAGCTCCGGTAGCAGTTATGGATTGGTAACTGAAGAGGGATTTGCAGTTCTAGGATCTTTGGAATGAGCTGTGGATTTCTGTTATCAGACACAGAGTGAGTGTGACCCCACCACTCAATAGAGTATGCGTAGTGTTGAGACTGATTGGAGAAGGTCTGAGACAGCACTAAGGAATAGATAGATGACTCATGACTCATTCAGAATCCACGTGTCCTGTGTAATCATGAAAACTCAGCAGAACACACACACACACACACACACACACACACACACACACACACACACACACACACACGTTGCAGACAGTCCAACAAAAGGTGGAGGTACTGAGACACTCAGAAGCCCCTCCACCACATGTCTTTGCCCGCTCCCCACTGTAGCTTCTATTACCCCCCTCATGTAGACTTCGAAATCAGTGAGAGCAACACCCTGAACTAAATGACCCTGGCACAAGACTGTTCATAACATCCCAGCCTGCCATTCGCTCCTGTTTATTTGAACTGTGAACCACACCGTGTATGTGTGTATAGAGGGGGAGGGCAAAGCCGGCTATTCGAAAGTAAATCCTGTGTCCTGCCCCTTTCACACTCCACACTCTGAGCACGTTTATCTCCCCGCAGGCGCCTGGCGCTCCTGTGGTTCTCCAGGCACAGACAGTCCTCTGTGTGCCCAGCCAGGGCTGCACGGCACAGGCATGGAGAGAACAAACACCCCCCTGCCCTCCCGGAGCCCCAGAGCCCAGACACAGGACATGCTGTGACCCACATATGGGAAGCACTCTTTCAGCATTGGACTACCGCCTGCTGGGCCCTCTCCAGCCCCTCCACTCACTGCACAATGCCAGTGATTATGTATGGAGATTATTCAAAGCAGTCCCTGTGATGGAGGGAGACTGGAGGAACAGTGTGTTTGGGATTTGGTTCTTGGTAACAGTGCCTGGGGGTATTGGAGGATGAGAGAGTGTATCATAAATTAACCCATAGTTTTAACCCACAGCCTGGAAGGACTGTGCTACCAACCCAGATACCATAAGATCTCAAAACAGCTCTAGGAACATGCACACCCAAACTGAAGAGATACATGTACAATATTGAGTTCCCTCTGTAGTTTTCGGGGTTCACTTATTGCGAGGGGGAATGTAATGTACTAAGATCTAAAATAGCAGACATTTACCTAGGCTGACATGTCTGAAGTACTGGTGGGCTGTGATTCTGACTGTCGCTATTTCCCTCATCTATCCATGTGTGGGTTGCTTTTAAATAGCACCACATAAATCAATGGCAATAAAAAGACTGTTCACTCTGATGATGTGGTAATATTGACCAGGAAAACCAGATAGCAATGCTGTCACGTTCTACATAGGCCTCCATTGTGTCAGGCTCAAGCCCTTCTCAGTTATACGCTAGTTAGACACAGTTTAAATATTCCATCATTAGAAAAGTATAACATTGCACATTTGCTACTGAACGTCAGCTGAGGTCTGTTTTGGGATAATAAGAAAACAAACAAATCAGCAGCAGCACAATTTTCCTTCTGAAGACTCTTAAACTTGGCGTTAACATTTACATTTTAGTAATTTAGCTGACACTCCTATCCAGAGCGACTTACAGGAGCAATTAGGGTTAAGTGCCTTGCTTAAGGGCACCGACAGATCCTTCACCTAGTCGGCATGGGGATTCGAACCAGCAACCTTTTGGTTACTGGCCCAACACTCTTAATGTTTATGATACAGCCTGCGTGCCACTGCTCTGCCACTGCTCTGCCAGCCAGAAGACAATGCTGCCTGGTGTCCAGTTGAATCACCCTCAGCCTGCCCACCCAGGCTTGAGGACAAGGAGGTCAGAAATAACAGACTGCCAGAGAGATAGAAAGAGAAGGAGAGAGACAGACAAACAGAGAGAGAGTGAATGAGAGAGAGAGAGAGAGAGAGAGAGAGAGAGAGAGAGAGAGAGAGAGAGAGAGAGAGAGAGGGAGAGAGACATGAGAGGTCATTTATCTGATTTGGTCAAAATCAAATCAACTCTTGGTGCTACCGAAACTCTATTGGTTACTCACGAAACGCAGACCCATTCATGTGGACATAGGGGAGGTTTTTCTTAACCATTTCAAATCAATACAGCTTCAGTTTCTTTAGATAGTGTAAATGGATAAATTGTCACAGAAAATGGATAGATAAATATAGAAATAAAAAACAAGCAGTATAAGATGTCTTCCACATTAGAAAAGGACATGAGTGAGCACATTTGTTGATGACATAGCATGAATCTGAGGGTTGCACAAAAAGCTGAACACATGAACCCTGCATCTGGGACGCATTTAGTATACATGTGCAAATGATTACATATTTCTCAAAAATAACATTTGAGAAGTCTTTAACCTTTTGACACAAATTTGAATTTGTTATTTTCTGACTTAAGCATAAGTAAGCAAAGTATAGTGTCTGTCAAACAAAGAGACAGAGAGAGAGCGAGAGAGGAACAGAAAAAGCGCGAGAGAGAGGACAGCGACATTGAAAGAGCGAGAGGGACAGAGAGAGAGTGAGAGAGGGACACAGTGAGAGGGACAGAGACAGAGAGAGAGAGAGACAGAGAGAGAGCGAGAGAGAGAGGGGGGAAAGGGGGATAGAGACACAGAGACAGAGCGAGAGAGAGAGGGACAGAGAGAGAGAGAGGGACAGAGAGAGAGAGAGGGACAGCGACATTGAAAGAGCGAGAGGGACAGAGAGAGAGCGAGAGAGGGACAGAGAGAAAGAGAGACAGTGACATTGAAAGAGCGAGAGGGACAGAGAGAGAGCGAGAGAGGGACACACAGAGAGAGAGACAGAGAGACAGACAGAGACAGCGAGACAAATTTCATTTATACCAAAACATTGCACGACTGATCATATTTACACCCTACACACCCTGATAGATAAACATGTCCACCAAAATAATACCAAAATATATGCTTGCTTTATCGCATTTGATTCTATTTGGCATATAGGACTGTTCTACAAAGCTATTGAAAGTGGTGTAGGGGGTAAAACATATGACATAATTAAATCAATGTATACTGGCAATACGTGCAGCATTAAAATTGCCAAGAAAAGAACAGAATTCTTTAACCAGGGGCCGGGCGTTCGCCAGGGTTGCAATCAGAGCCCTGCACTTTTCAATATTTACATCAACGAATTGGCCACTATTCTAGAAAAATCCTCAGCCCCTGATGTTAGTCTCCACAATTCAGAGGTTAAATGCCTACTCTTCGCAGATGACCTATGCCTGATGTCACCCACAGCAAATGGCCTAGCAGAACCTGGACCTGCTAGAGCACACTACAATTACTTAGGTTTAAAAATAAGCTCAACTGGACACCTTAATGAGGCAGTGAACAAACAGAGAGAAAGCACACAGGGTATTATACGCCATTAAAAAAACTAATTCAAATTGAAATACCTATTAACATTTGGCTAAAACTAATTGGATGTGTCATTGAACCAATTGCACTTTATGGCAGCGAGGTGTGGGGTCCACTTGCAAAACAAGATTTCACCAAAATGGGACAAACACCCCATTGAAACCCTGCATGCAGAATTCTCTAAGATTCTCCTACATGTCCAGAGGAAAACTACAAACAATGCATGCAGGGCAGAATTAGGTCAATATCCACTAATACTAAAAACTCCAAAAATAGCAATTAAGTTTTGGAAACATCTAAAATACAGTGACCCCGCTCATATAATTACCAAGCCCTGCAATGCCAAGAGCTGAGCAAAGAAAAGAGTCCCCTCATCCAGCTGGTCCTGGGGCTGAGTTCACAAACCTGTTCTTCTAACACACTGAAGCCTCAGGACCAGAACATCCAATCAATCAGAATAAAACAAATTACAACACAGTCAAAACAAACCTACATTGCTTATTGGGAAACACAAGCACAGGCACAAAGCACAAAGCAAAATGCAGTGCTATCTGGCCCTAAATCGAAGAGGAAAGGCTGTGCAACCACTGCACTACAGCAGAACCTGAGGCATAGCTGCATTTCCTGACAAAATGTCAAAAATATAAAACAATTAGAGTGTGTCATTTCCCCAAATTTGAAACCCTTATTCAAGGTTTCAAAGACCTCTCTGATGAGAATAGAATACCCATCCTGTTGGGGGAGGACGCAGAGAGCCGTGGGTTGGCAGCACACTACATTACTGCCTGCCATAAGATGAGGGACAGTGTCTGACAGACCAATCAACATGTCCTCTACTGTATGCTTATTGTTCAATGTATGGTTATTTTGAGAGAGAAAGAGAGAGAGAGAGAAAGTGAGCGAGAGAGGGACATTGAAAGAGTGAGAGGGACAGCGAGTTAGCGTGAGAGGGACATTGAAAGAGTGAGAGGGACAGCGAGAGAGTGAGAGGGGGGAGGGACACAGAGAGAGAGAGAGGGACACAGAGAGGGAGAGAGAGACAGACAGACAGAGAGCAAGAGGGACAGAGAGAGCAACAGAGAGAGAGAGATAGGGGGGGGCACACAGAGAGAGGTACACAGAGAGCGAGAGGGACAGAGAGAGCGAGAAAGGGACAGAGAGAGAGAGGAAGTGAGTGAGAGAGGGACAGCGAGACAGTGTGAGAGGGACATTGAAAGAGCGAGAGGGACAGCAAGAGAGGGATATTGAAAGAGCGAGAGAGGGCCAGCGAAACAGCGAGAGGGGAGGAGGGACAGAGAGAGAGGTACACAGAGAGAGAGAGAGAGAGAGAGAGAGAGAGAGAGAGACAGAGGGAGAGAGAGAGAGAGAGAGAGAGAGAGAGAGAGAGAGAGAGACACACAGAGAGCGAGAGAGGGACTGAGAGAGAGAGACAGAGACTAATCAGCTAACCAGAAGAAATGAGCTAGAACAAACCTAGCAAGGGGATTTAATACAACTACATCAAACTACCAAACTGAGTGAGTAAACCAAAAAAGAGCACGGACTAACTTTAAACATATCTTCTGTTCTTTTAGAGCTAGCTAGCAACAGCAGCAGGCAAACAAACCGGTTGCCAAGGCAACGGGGCAGCAGAACAGAGCAGCAGCAGCAGTAGCAGAGCCCACAGGCACCATGTCCCCACTCCCCCTCAGCGCTGAGTCCATTCTCTACCCCCCAGAGGCAAAAAATGACACAACGAGGAAAGTTTATAAACAGAAACTACTAAAGGGGAGTCCAGAAACCCTTTTCGCAGACCTCTACAAAAACGGTGATGTGAGTAATCTCATCTTTCTCACTGACCAGCCAAACGCATGGTGCTCAGCAGTGTGCTCTCAGTACCCATCCATAAAGAAAGAGGGAATCTGTAATGGGTGGAAGCTGAAAGTCAAAGAGACAGACGACCCTGACAGCACCATGATAACAATCAACCTCTACAAGACTGGGACTGTCATGGTGCAAGGTCATCTTAGGCTGTTTGAAACAGACTTTCAGACCATTAAGGAGAGAGCGGAGAGCGAGAAGGACACCACCAGTGACATGCCCTCCCACAAGACAAACTCCACCAGCACCACCCTCACCCCTACTATCCCCGCCCAAAAAGACACATCCAGAACCTCTCTTCCCACCATAGTGGAGGACACGCTCCAGGAGGAGAGCGACCCCCTCAGTGCAGAGCAGGCTCAGGCCCTCCTCACCACCATGGCTGCCATGAGGGATGAGTTCACCAGACTGGAGGGGGAGATGGTCCTGCTCAGGGAGAGCGTGAGCAAACAGCAAACAGACAACCACACCTTAGAGGAGCTCCTAAACAAGGTGCGGACAGAGCAGGACAGCAGCCTTGCAACACAGCTGAAAGAGGTTCAGCAAGAGAAAGACCGACTGAAGAGAGAGCTTCAACAAGACAGGCAGAACAGTAATAAGGATCTGACCACACTAAGAGAGGAGCTGCAGGAGAGAAAGAGAACAGAGGACAGGCTGCAGGTGCAGCTAGATCACCACTCTATGACCTGCCCTCACACAGCAGAGGAGCCCACCTCAACCAGCCCTGCTGCACACCTCCTCCCCAGCCCACAGAACGGCCTCCCACTGACAGCGGCACCAGCACAGACCAGCCACACCCCAGCTCCAACACCCACCAGACCCCCCTCTGCCCCTCCAGTCCAGAAGAAACATTGGCTGACATCGTCCTGTTGATGGACTCAAATGGGAAGTTTGTTCGGGACTTCACTATGGGGAGTGATTGAGAAGGCCTCCACAATCTTCCCCAACTCAAGAATCGTGGTGTCAACCCTTCTACAGAGGAAGGACTTCTACCCTGCCACAATCCAAAGAATAAACGCCAGCCTCTCCCGGGACTGTGCCCTGCGACCCAATGTACACCTGGCCCACCATCCCACCCTCCATCTGGACTGTCTCTATGACCATGTTCACCTGTACAGGGAGACAGTCCCCATCCTTGGCAAGACTCTCAAGGACGTCGCTTTAAAACGCAACCCAACATCTCCACCCAGGAACAGCGGAGCAATCTCCACCCCTCCGAGATCACCGAGACAACACCCCGGACCAGCACCCTGGACCCCCCAGCCACGGCACCACCAACCTCAATGCCCACCACAGCCAGTACAGCACAGACCACCCCAGCCCAGCTTCACACCCACCCAGACGAAAAAGAAAAGTCTTCCTCTGTGCCACATACATTCCCCCGTCAGTCACCGTACTTCAATGAAGAGAGTTTCTCCATTCTAGTGGGGGAGATTAGTCACTTTCAGGCCCAAGGCAACGTACTGGTCTGTGGAGACCTGAATGCTAGAACAGCAGAAGAACAAGACACTATTAACAGTCATGGGGATAAACACCTACCAGGAAGCAACAACCTTTCCCTCCCCACATACCCCCACAGAAACAACTATGACAAAGTGAAAAACAAAAATGGAGTACAGCTTGCGAAGCTCTGTCGAACACTGGGTCTGTACATAGTCAATGGTAGTCTGAGAGGGGACTCTTTTGGTAGGTACACCTACAGCTCATCCCTTGGCAGCAGCACTGTAGACTACTTCCTCACCGACCTAAACCCAGAGTTCTCAGAGCCTTCACAGTCAGCCCACTAACACCTCTCTCAGACCACAGTAAAATCCCAGTGTATCTGAGAAGAGCGGAACCCAACCATGAAGCATCACGGCCCAATAAATTACATGGTACTAAACAGGCCTATAGATGGAGTGCAAACAGTACAGACATCTACCAAAAAGCAATTAGTAGCCAAAAAATACAATCTCTCCTGGACAACTTTTTAGCCTTAACATTCTCCTACAGCAATGAAGGTGTAAATTTGGCCGTTTGGAACATAAACTTTATATTTGACAAATTTGCATCCTTGGCTAATCTAAAGAAGCATAAGAGGCAAACCAAAAATAACAGATAATGAAAAATTGTTTGCTAATGATTGCAAAAATCTAAGAAAGTAATTGAGAAATATATCAAATCTAAAACACAGAGAACCAGACAACAAAAATATATGCCTTCAATATGGGGAAACACTGAAGCAATACAAACACACCCTAAGAACAAAAAAGGAACAGCACATTAGAAATCAGCTGGATATAATTGAGGGAATCCATAGAATCAAACCACTTCTGGGAGAATTGGAATAAATTAAACAAACCTAAGCATGAGGAATTGGCTATCCAAAATGGGGATATGTGGAGAAATCACTTTGCAAACCTCTACAACAATATAACATAGAGCCCAGAACAAAAAGATATACAAGAAAAATTACAAATCCTTGAATCAGCAGTCAAAGACTATCAGAATCCTGTGGATACCCCAATTACAGAAGAATAATTATTGGAAAAACTGCACTCTCCAAAATTCAAATTGGCTATACTCAAACTCTTCAACAATATCCCTGATATTTGGAACCAGGGATTGATCACACCAATCTATAAAAATGGAAACAATTTGACCCAAATAATTAGAGGAATTTGCGTTAACAGCAACTTGGGGAAAATTCTCTGCAGTATTATAAATAGCAGAATACATAATTTCCTTGTCGAACACAACGTCCTGAGCAGAAGCCAGATTGGATTTCAACAAAATTATCGTACAACAGACCACATTTACACCCTTCACACTCAAAATCGCAAAATATACTTGTGTTTTGTAGATTTCAAGAAAGCATTTGATTCAATTTGGCCCGAAGGTCTTTTATATAAACTAATAGAAAGTGATATTGGAGGGAAAACATATGATGTTATTAAATCAATGTACACTAAAAACAAATGTGCGGTTAAAATTGGCAACAAGCAAACAGACTTCTTCTCTCAGGGACGTGGAGTGAAACAGGGCTGCCCAATAAGTCCAACACTATTTAACATCTACATTAATGAATTGGCAAAAACATTGGAAGAATCGGCAGCATCTGGTATCACCATACACAACACGGAAATCAAGTGTCTGTTGTACGCAGATGCCCTGGTGCTGCTGTCTCCCACTAAAGAGGGGTTACAGCAGCACCTAGATCGTCTTTACAGATTCTGTCAGACCTGGGCTCTGACCGTTAACCTAAAAAAAACAATGAATTCACCAAATGGGACAAACATCCAATTGAATCACTGCATGCAGAGTTTTGCAAGTGCAAAGAAAAACTCAAAATAACGCATGTAGAGCAGAATTGGGCCAATACCCCCTCCTCATTTGAATAGAAAAAAAGCCATCACATTTTACAACCATCTAAAAACAAGTGACCCCAAAACATTCCATCACACAGCTCTACAATGTCAAGAGATGAAACAAGAGAAGAGTCCCCTCAGCCAGCTGGTTCTGAGGCTCAGTTCACTAACCCAAACCAACCCCATAGAGCCTCAGGACAGCACTCAGAAAATCTGGCCAACCAAATCATCACAAAACAAAAAGAAAAATATATCACCTATTGAAAAGACACCACAAAAAATCTAAGTAAACTTCAATGCTATTTGGCTCTAAACAGATAGTACATGGTGGCAGACTATCTGACCACTGTGACTGATAGAAAACTGAGGAAAACACTGACTAGGTACAGACTCAGTGAGCACAGTCTGGCTATAGAGACCGGTCGTCTCAGGCAAACCCGGCTGCCCAGAGTGGACAGGCTGTGCTCACTCTGCTCCAGGGGAGAGGTAGAGACAGAGCTGCATTTCCTATTACACTGTGACAAATACTCAGACCTAAGAGAATATTTCTTTCCCCAAATTATAATTCAATACAAAGAATTTGAAACTATAATATTTATTGGGTGAAAAGCCAAAATGGCAGCCAAATATGTGTCCTCCTGCCACAACCTGAGGGACAGCCAGTGAGAAGTGTAATGTAATGTCGATAATATTTCCCATCTTGTTTTGTTTTGTCATGTGTCTTCTCAGTCATGTTGACACTGGTCTACTACCATTGCTTTAATGTTCTCATTAATATTGTTGTAGTTGTTGTTAATGGTAATAGTAATCCCATGTCCACTACTACTACTACTATTATTATTGCTGTTGGTCCCACCATTTATATATATATATATATATATATATATATATATATATATATATACACACTTTGACAATTTAAGTAATAATGAACTTCACACGTCAATAAAGTAAATTGAATTGAATTGAGAGCGAGAGCGCGCGAGAGAGAGAGACATTGAAAGAGCGAGAGAGGGACAGCGAGGTAGCGTGAGAGGGACATTGAAAGAGCGAGAGGGACAGCGAGAGAGCGAGAGGGGGGGAGGGACACAGAGAGAGAGGTACACAGAGAGAAAGAGGGACACAGAGAGAGAGAGGGAGAGAGAGACAGACAGAGAGAGCGAGAGAGAGAGCGAGAGGGGGGAGGGACACAGAGAGAGAGGTACACAGAGAGCGAGAGGGACAGAGAGAGAGAAAGAGGGACAGAGAGAGAGGGGTGGGAGGGACAGAGAGAGCGAGAGAGGGACAGAGAGACAGACAGACAGAGAGCGAGGGACAGAGAGCGCGATAGAGGGACAGAGAGGGACAGAGAGACAGAGAGAGTGAGAGAGAGTGAGAGAGCGAGGGGGGAGAAGGGACACAGAGAGAAAAGTACACAGAGAGAGAGAGGGACACAGAGAGAGAGAGAGGGGGAGAGAGACACAGACAGAGACAGAGAGAGCGAGAGAGTGACAGAGAGAGCGAGAGAGGGAGAGAGACACAGACAGAGAGAGAGAGAGCGAGAGAGGGACAGAGAGAGCGAGAGAATGACAGAGAGAGAGACAGAGAGCGAGAGAGCGAGAGAGAGAGAGCGAGAGAGAGACATTGAAAGAGCGAGAGGGACAGCGAGAGAGCGAGAGGGGGGGAGGGACACACAGAGAGAGAGAGAGAGAGAGAGAGAGAGAGAAAGAGACAGACAGAGCAAGCGAGAGAGAGCGAGAGAGGGACAGAGAGAGAGCGAGAGAGGGACAGAGAGAGAGCGAGAGAGCGAGAGAGAGGGGTAGGGGGACAGCGAGAGAGGGACAGAGGGAGACAGCGAGAGACACAGAGAGAGACAGCGAGAGCGAGAGAGACAGCGAGAGCGAGAGAGACAGCGAGAGCGAGAGAGACAGGGAGAGCGAGAGAGACAGCGAGAGTGAGAGAGCGAGACAGAGAGCGAGACAGAGACCGAGAGAGCGAGACAGAGAGCGAGAGAGCGAGACAGAGAGCGAGAGAGGGACATTGAAAGAGCGAGAGGGACAGCGAGAGAGGAACATTGAAAGAGCGAGAGGGACAGCGAGAGAGGGACATTGAAAGAGCGAGGGACAACGAGAGAGGGACATTGAAAGAAGCGAGGGACAACGAGAGAGGGGGGCAGAGAGAGAGAGTGACACAGAGAGAGAGAGAGGACAAAGAGACAGACAGACAGAGAGCGAGAGAGGGACAGAGAGACAGGGACAGAGAGGAACAGAGAGACAGACAGAGACAGAGAGAGAGCAAGAGAGGGACAGAGGGAGAGCAAGAGGGACACAGAGAGCAAGAGGGACACAGAGGGAGAGCAAGAGGGACACAGAGAGCAAGAGGGACACAGAGAGAGAGAGAGAGAGAGAGAGAGAGAGAGAGAGAGAGAGAGAGAGAGAGAGAGAGAGAGAGAGAGAGAGAGAGAGAGAGAGAGAGAGAGGGACACAGAGACAGACAGAGACAGCGAGAGAGTGACAGAGAGAGCGAGAGAGGGAGAGAGACAGACAGAGACAGAGAGAGCGGGGGGGAGGGACACAGAGAGAGAGAGGTACACAGAGAGAGAGGTACACAGAGAGAGAGAGGGAGAGAGACAGAGAGAGCGAGAGAGGGACAGAGAGAGAGAGCGAGAGTGGGAGAGAGACACAGACAGAGAGAGAGAGCGAGAGAGGGACAGAGAGAGCGAGAGAATGACAGAGAGAGAGACAGAGAGCGAGAGAGAGAGCGAGAGAGCGAGAGAGAGCGAGAGAGAGACATTGAAAGAGCGAGAGGGACAGCGAGAGAGGAACATTGAAAGAGCGAGAGGGACAGCGAGAGAGCGAGAGGGGGGGAGGGACAGAGAGAGACAGAGAGAGCGAGAGAGAGAGAGAGAGAGAGAGAGTGAGTGAGTGAGACAGCGAGAGAGCGAGGGGGGAGAAGGGACACAGAGAGAAAGGTACACAGAGAGAGAGAGGGAGAGAGGGAGAGAGACACAGACAGAGACAGAGAGAGCGAGAGAGTGACAGAGAGCGAGAGAGGGAGAGAGACACAGACAGAGAGAGCGGGGGGGAGGGACACAGAGAGAGAGGTACACAGAGAGAGATGTACACAGAGAGAGGGAGAGAGGGAGAGAGACAGAGAGAGCGAGAGAGGGACAGAGAGAGAGAGCGAGAGTGGGAGAGAGACAGACAGAGAGAGAGAGCGAGAGAGGGACAGAGAGAGCGAGAGAATGACAGAGAGAGAGACAGAGAGCGAGAGAGAGAGCGAGAGCGAGAGAAAGCGAGCGAGAGAGAGACATTGAAAGAGCGAGAGGGACAGCGAGAGAGCGAGAGGGGGAGGGACACAGAGAGAGAGAGGGGTAGGGGGACAGCGAGAGAGGGACAGAGGGAGACAGCGAGAGACAGCGAGAGACACAGAGAGAGACAGGGAGAAGCGAGAGAGACAGCGAGAGAGACAGCGAGAGTGAGACATTGAAAGAGCGAGGGACAACGAGAGAGGGGGCAGAGAGGGAGTGACACAGAGAGAGAGAGGGACAAAGAGACAGACAGACAGAGAGCGAGAGAGGGACAGAGAGGAACAGAGGGACAGAGAGACAGACAGACAGACAGACAGAGAGAGAGGGAGAGAGACAGAGAGAGCGAGAGAGGGACAGAGAGAGAGAGCGAGAGTGGGAGAGAGACAGACAGAGAGAGAGGGACAGAGAGAGCGAGAGAATGACAGAGAGAGAGACAGAGAGCGAGAGAGAGAGCGAGAGCGAGACATTGAAAGAGCGAGAGGGACAGCGAGAGAGGAACATTGAAAGAGCGAGAGGGGGGGAGGGACACAGAGAGAGAGAGAGAGGAACATTGAAAGAAGCGAGAGGGGGGGAGGGACACAGAGAGAGAGAGAGAGAGAGAGAGAGAGAGACAGAGAGAGGGGGTAGGGGGACAGCGAGAGAGGGACAGAGGGAGACAGCGAGAGACACAGAGAGAGACAGGGAGAGCGAGAGAGACAGGGAGAGCGAGAGAGACAGCGAGAGTGAGACATTGAAAGAGCGAGAGGGACAGCGAGAGAGGGACATTGAAAGAGCGAGGGACAACGAGAGAGGGGGCAGAGAGGGAGTGACACAGAGAGAGAGAGGGACAAAGATACAGACAGACAGAGAGCGAGAGAGGGACAGAGAGACAGGGACAGAGAGGAACAGAGGGACAGAGAGACAGACAGACAGACAGAGAGGACAGAGAGAGAGCAAGAGGGACACACAGAGAGAGAGGGACACACAGAGAGAGAGGGACACACAGAGAGAGAGGGACACAGAGAGAGAGAGGGACACAGAGAGAGAGAGGGACAGAGAGAGAGAGAGGGACAGAGAGAGAGAGGGGGACAGAGAGACATTCCCAACCTTCCATAACATCACCTACAGAGACATGAACCTGGAAAACAGTCCCCTAAGCAAGCTAGTCCTGGCTCTCTGTTCACAAACACAAATAGAGCCTCAGGACAGCAACACAATTAGACCCAACCAAATCATGAGAAAAAAAAAATAAAAAATTACTTGACACATTGGGAAAAAATTAACAAAAAAACTGAGCAAACTAGAATGCTATTTGGCTCTAAACAGAGAGTACACACTGCCTACAAATTGAGGTGGAAACTTAGCTGCACTTCCTAACTTCCTGCCAAATGTATGACCATAGAGACACATATTTCCCTCAGATTACAAAGATCCACAAAAATTTGTTTTTTTGATAAACTCCCATATCTACTGGATGAAATACCACAGTGTGCCATCACAGCAGCAATATTTGTGACCTGTTGCCACATGAAAATGGCAACCAGTGAAGAACAAATACAACCCATATTTATGTTGTTTATTTATTTTCCCTTTTGTACTTGAACTATTTTCACATCGTTACAACACTGTATATAGACATAATGACATTTGAAATGTCTTTATTCTTTTGGAACTTCTCTGAGTGTAATGTTTACGGTTCATTTTTTATTTCACTTTTATTTATTATCTACTTCACTTGCTTTGGCAATGTTAACATATGTTTCCCATACCAATAAAGCCCTTAAATTGAATTGACAGACAGACAGAGAAAAGACACCGAGTAACCAACCAAGCAGGGACTACCATAACGAGCCCCTTCAAACTCCCAGCATTCTCAGCGGCAAATTACCATTTTAGAGCAGAGGGTTGAAATGTGTCACCCCTTGGCTGGCAAGCTGGGTAAACTTTAGAGATCCTGTGTTTGCCCACAAACACAGCTCTTAAACTTAAGCCCTCCACTCATACTGTACATCAGGGCTATTCAATTCCGGTCCTGGAGAGCCCAAACACTTCTGTTTTTCATCCTCTTCTTCTAATCAGGGGCTAATTCAGACCTGGGACACCAGGTGAGTGCAACTAACTACCAGGTAGAAACAAAAAAACGTGTTGGCCCTCCAGGACCAGAGTTGAATAGCCCTGCTGTATATACTGTACACACAAAAACAAAAAAGTCAACGTAGTCTTTATGGACCACAGGGGCAATTTCTACGAACAGAAACGCACTTATGCTCAAAAGTCACGAGAAGAAGTCAAGATAAAGTTCAATGTGTCACATGTAGGCAGTTAAAGAAGTCAATGCCATTGACTAACTTCAAGCTTGAAGACAGATAGCATTCTCTGTAAACCTCATTCTAAACCCCAGTCTTTGTTTAGTGTCTTTGCTCCTCTGGTACCATGTCTAGTGTGTGTATAGCCAGTCCTTAACCAGCCACTGGTTGGCCTGCGAGGTGGGCCCACCACATCTGGTGTCCCTGTGGTGAGTGGGTCCAGACCACAGTCCACGGTTCAGAGTTCAGGGACACACACTCAGAGGAACAGCCGCTGATGGGTGTTGGGGTGTGCTTGGAAAGAGAAAGTCCTATCCCACAGCGTTAGGGGTGGGCCTGGAAGCAAAGAGATGCAGCTTCACTTCACTGCACATATTGTGTATAGACTAAAAGTACAGATAGAAATGAAGTTGTCCTCCAAAGAATACGGCCAGTGGTAGGTATAAAAGACGACAGAAAAAAATCTACTAAATAAAGGGAGAGAAGGTAGAAGTGTGGACATTGAACTGCGGCTATAGGGCTGGGCTTTCCTGGCACCCACATCAAGGTCAGGTATTCCTGCTGTGTCCTTGAGAAAAGCTCTTCACCTCTGCCTCCTCAGAATGTACCCAGCTGAATACATATGGCCACCTAAAGCGCAACATCAACCATAATCAACCACAACAGCCAAGCAAATGGCTGTGGATAAAAGTCTCAGATTGGGAAATTATGATAAACAGCCCATAATAATTTTTATAAAACATAGTGCTAGAATCCGAATGTGACGGGATCGATGCGGTGTGGTATGTGTAGGGAGAGTAATTAGGTGGTGATTCATTCCGTGTCCCTTTCATTGTCTGCTCCCTGCATCACACTGAGGCAGCTAATTGCCAGGAGATGACATGAACACCCAGCAGACGTGATTCACCAGTGTCACTGTGTCCTGTCTGTCCTCCCATATGAAGGCTCTCGCTCTCTGTGACAGGGACAGACTCACACACAAGGACAGCTACTTCTGTACCAGCGTCACACCATGCAAATGTGATGAGGAAAGACTTGGGATATGACAATGAACTTCAGAGGACAAAAACTCAGAGACAGAAAACGGATGTCTATGTTTTATGTTTTTACTTTGAAGAGGAAAGCTTTGGCTGTGATAAAATAAAAATGTGGAATCGTTTAATGTGGAATGTGACAGATTTGGGTTATGCGAGATGCCTGGTGTGGAGATGTTTGTACAGTGTGTGTGTGTGTGTGTGTGTGTGTGTGTGTGTGTGTGTATGAATAGAGCAGATTAATTGATGACATGACAAAGGTTTGACCACAATTTTAAGCGAGGTGAGGGAAGGCATCAAGTCAATGTGATTCCAGCTCAGTGTCTTTCATTAGGAATGGAACAGTCCTCTCCTCAGACCAGCAGGGGACCACACAGCACTGACACACAGCACTGGCACACAGCACTGGCACACAGCACTGGCACACAGCACTGACACACAGCATTGACACACAGCATTGACACTGGGGACAAGCATAATCATCTGCAAATGGAAGACATTAATTCTGGGAGGGAAAAACAGCTGAGAGACTAAATTAGAAAACAGATGAGGCACATTTTTAACATAATGAGTTGTTGGCAAACATGTTCGCTTTGTAGCATTGCAGTCCCTCTTGGTAGCACTGCAGTCCCTCTTGGTAGCACTGCAGTCCCTCTTGGTAGCACTGCAGTCCCTCTTGGTAGCACTGCAGTCCCTCTTGGTAGCACTGCAGTCCCTCTTGGTAGCACTGCAGTCCCTCTTGGTAGCACTGCAGTCCCTCTTGGTAGCACTGCAGTCCCTCTTGGTAGCATTGCAGTTCCTCTTGGCACTATTGCAGTATCTTAGGGAGTTCAGCCATTTTATACTGTTGGTTGCACTTGTGTTTGATGTCTTTGCTGTGGCACGCCAGAATATTCCCTCAACCACTTAGGAGGTGATTCACACACAGAAAGAGAGGGTACTGGACATATTTGTCTGTGTGAGTAGGGAGAAAGCTGGACCAGAGTATTTAAACAGGCAATTAATTAATAGCATGAATGTGTTTCCCATTTTCTGTGCGTGTTTGTGGGCAGAACAGTTTTCAGCCTCATGCAGTGTTGTGTTGGGTTCAGGCCTGCACCGATGACATCAGCGCTCAGGCAAGAAAGGAACTTTAACGAGCAACACTGAAAACCACACCCAACCCCCACTCTCCATAGGCCCTCTCCCATCTCCTTGGCAAAAAGACCCCAACACACACCAAATGTTTTTTTTTGCAGGAAGTCTCTCCCGCTGGGTTTTTTGCGACCACCACAATGGCAGAGGGGTGTTTCAGAGAGCAAC
The DNA here is from genome assembly GCA_030435695.1 of Brachymystax lenok tsinlingensis. Lineage (NCBI taxonomy): Eukaryota > Metazoa > Chordata > Actinopteri > Salmoniformes > Salmonidae > Brachymystax > Brachymystax lenok. The sequence continues at coordinate 40,306,981 of CM059813.1, forward strand.
AAGTTTGAGGTCATTGTCCAGCTTCAAAGGCGGGCCTCTCTTTATGTGCTGTTTTATGACGCAGACACAGACAGACACCACAGGGTCTGGGCTCTAGGTGCGGGGGGAGGGGGTCGTCGTGGCTACAGTCGTCGTGGGGTCAGAGATGGGGGAAAGGAAAAGGAAACTTTCACCACTCACATTAACATTGACCCTGAGCAAACAGTAGCCTCTACTTTGGACCCGTGGTAAAGGCAGTTGCTATTTCACAACTTAATGACACCTCACATTTCTTAGTGGGGGTGCTGGCTGAGGTGAATGTTTGAAAGAAAACAAAACCATGACAAAATGCAATTTGCAATGCAACATTAGGAACATTTATAATCATGATATTGGCAGCTCTTTATGTTCTGGAGGCTGTGGGAATTTCCAGGGGTGGTCTGGAGCTCTGTGCTGTGTTTTTCCCCAGTGAAACATACTTCAAGAGACCAAATGGGGGGCTCACTCTGAAATGTGGGTCAGAGGAGAGCTGGGCTACATGCTTGCCAAACACAAAATTGCCAAACGCACCCACGCACAAACACACCCACATGCAGTACACCCCAAGTAGACACACACACAAACAAGCACAAACCCGCAGACGCACAAATTCACACACACTTTGTTCTGAAAGTCATCAGAATTCTCCCCAACAGATCCAGTGCTTCCAATTAGGCTGCTTGCAGGTCTGGGGCCCCTCTGGAGCCCCAGTGGAGCGTGGAACATTAATAATGGGGCCGGACATGGGCCTTATCACCAGCTCACCAGCTCTGCAACCTTAATTAGCTCATAAATGCTTAGCAAGTCCTGTGAAATAATACCGCAGGGACAGGCAAAGCTAGACTCACAACACACACACACACACACACACAAATGCGCATGCACACACACACCTCCCAAAAACAAAAGTTTCAGCACTATTAATAGGCTTTTAGTACTCCAGTTGGGAAGTTCAGATCAAAGATACTTTGAGTTGTGAGACTGATTGAGAATTCTAAATAGAAAGAATAGGAAAATAGACAGGATATTATACTGCAATATAACAAACGCATCAAGTGTGGGAATGTGAGCTGCTGGCTGTGGCAAAGGAGGGTGGAATTTCTTTAGTGAGAAGGCGAGAGATTGGGGTTGTAACTTGTGTGCGCATGCATCTGCATGTTTGTCCGTGTACTCGGCCCCGTGTACTCGGCCCGGTTTTTTTAGTGTGTGTGTGTGTGTGTGTGCACTCGGCCCCTGGACCCTCTCATGTTTGATGGACAGGCAGTCTTCCCCTGAGTGTGTGGAGAAGTGTGGTGAGCTCAGACACATTCTAATTATCCTCAGCCTCACACCAGTTCTTAACACGCTCACATACACACTGACCTTTACACTGCACCCACGGTCTCTCTTCTCCTTCGTTCTGTTTCACTCACTCTTCATCTCTACTATATGTTTATTTTTTTTATTTAACTAGGAAAGTCAGTTAAGAACAAATTCTTATTTATAATGACGGCCTACTAACTGCCTTGTTCAGGGGCGGTTCAGTTCGGTTACTACCTGCTGCCCCTACCTGCCGCCCCAAACACATATGTAGCCTCTTAGTTTACCGTTGTCAGTCTCTTTCCCTCTCCTGTTCTCTGAACCCCCCCCGTCTCTTTCTGTTTTGTCTCTCTCTGACCCTATTTCTCCCTCTCAACTGAAACATCAACCACACATACTGTATGCATCGTCCCTGATGAAAACCCAGCCAGTATTTAATGGGGATCTGCCAGTCTGTGTAGCGTAGCAGCATGTTGGGCTACAGACAGAAAGGTTCATGTGTGTAATAGTGGGAAGATGGGAACCTTCCCCTGCATTCCACCCTTCTGTCCTAAACACACCAGCCCAGGATTTGGGAAAACAATTAGTAGGAGACACGGATCACAGACTGCTGGAAATGACCCCATGAAACCATTTTCCCTGTCCCTGAAGAGGAAGAGAGGGGAAATGGAGAGCAAGAGATAGAGAATTATATGGAGGGAGGGAGCGGGCTATGGCTGCTGAGTTCACCAGGCTGGAGCTTGTTTGTGTTGCTCTGAGTCAAAAGCACATACTGTATACCCCCATCACCACCAGCACCAGCACTACTACAACCCCATCTCGATAAGGCAGGTCATAGCCTGGTTCTGCTTGGCCTCAGCTGGGCTACATGGGGAGGGACTAGGCTACTATGGCCATGAACATTCCCTACAGTCACTGGGACAAAATATTAGGGCTGGGAATTGCCAGGGACCTCACGATACAATATTATCACAATACTTAGGTGCTGATACAATATGTATAGCGATTGTCACGATTCTCACAATTCTATTTGTATTGTGATTTGATGTTACAAACATATTACTCACTATATGTCTGCTGCAGTGAGACAAGAAAGAGCATGAGAAAACGAGTTTTGATCAGTCAGGGAAATAAAAGTGCTGAAAACATATTGGCTCACTATTTAAGAAAGAAGATGGAGAACAAGCTATAGGAAGCTACAGGATGAAAAATACTGGAGTTTTGGCGCAAGTAAAGCCGACTAGTGCTAGCTAAAGCTACCTACAGTCACATTTTTTTTAAATATATATATATATATATATATATATATATACACATATATATATATATATATATATATATATATATACACATACACATATATATATTATATATTATAAATCAATAGCTGGAGTCAAATATCAAATTTATATCATCCACAAATAATATTGCGATATGTACAGTGCCTTCAGAAAGTATCTCATGTATATACAGTTCCCTCATTAAAATGCAAATCAATTTATAACATTTTTCATGTGCGTTTTTTTTCTGGATTTTTGTTGTTGTTATTCTGTCTCACTGTTCAAATAAACCTACCATTAAAATTATAGACTGATCATTTCTTTGTCAGTGGGCAAACGTACAAAATCAGCAGGGGATCAAATACTTTTTTCCCTCACTGTAAGTATTCACACCCGAGTCAATACTTTGTAGAAGCATCTTTGGCAGCGATTACAGCTGTGAGTCTTTCTGGGTAAGTCTCTAAGAGCGTTCCACACCTGGATTGTGCAATATTTGCCCATTACTCTTTTCAAAATTCTTCAGGCTCTGTCAAATTGGTTGTTGATCATTGATAGACAACCATTTTCATGACTTGCCATAGCTTTTCATGTAGATTTAAGTCAAAACTGTAACTTGGCCACTCAGGAACATTCACTGTCTTGTTGGTAAGCAACTCCAGTGTAGATTTGGACTATAGGTTATTGTCCTGCTGAAAGGTGAATTCATCTCCCAGTGTCCGGTGGAAAGCAGACGGAACCAGGTTCTCCCCTGGGATTTTGCCAGTGCTTAGCTACCTTTCATTTATTTTTTATTCTGAAAAACTCCCCAGTCTTTAACAATTAATGTCATGCGCACAGCATGATGCGGCCACTACTATGTTTGAAAATATGGAGAGTGGTACTCAGTAATGTGTTGTATTGGATTTGCCCCAAACATAATTTGTATTCAGGAAAAAAAGTTAATTGCTTTGCCACATTTTTTGCAGTGCGTTGTTGCAAACAGGATGCATGTTTTTGGAATAATTGTATTCTGTACAGGCTTCCTTCTTTTCACTCTGTCAATTAGGTTAGTATTGTGGAGTAACTACAATGTTGTTGATCAATCTTCAGTTTTCTACGATCACAGCCATTAAACTCTGCGACTGAGTAGTTTCCTTCCTCTCCGGCGACTGAGTAGTTTCCTTCCTCTCCGGCAACTGAGTGAGGAAGGACGCCTGTATCTTTGTATTGACTGGGTGCATTCATACACCTTCCAAAGAGTAATTCATAACTTCACCATGCTCAAAGGGATATTCAATGTCTGCTTTTTTTTATTTTTACCATCTACCAATAATTGCCCTTTTTTGCGAAGCATTGGAAAACCTCCCTGGTCTTTGTGGATGTGTTTGAAATTCACTGCTTGACTGAGGAACCTTACAGATCATTGTATTTTGTGGGTTATAGAGAAGAGGAAGTCATTAAAAAAATAATGTTAACCACTATTATTGCACACATCTTATTATGTGACTTGTTAAGCATATTTTTGTTAAGCATATTTTTGCTCCGGATGTCATTTAGGCTGCCATAACAAAGGGGTTGAATACTTATTGACTAAAGACATTTCAGCTTTTCATTAATTTGTAAACATTTCTAAAAACACAATTCCACTTTGACATTATGGGGTATTGTGTGTAAGCCAGTGACAAAACAAAAAAAAATCGAAATGTAATCAATTTTAAATTCAGGCTGTAACAAAATGTGGAAAAAGGTGTGTGAATACTTTCTGAAGGGACTGTAACTATCGATTTTTCCCCCATCACTACTAAATATATATCTATAGATGTATTGTCTAACTGAGAAATGGTACTGGACCTCGCAGAGTCACGCAGACTAATAACTTGATATTACTAAACACGGCATTTTATTCACACTGTACTATCAGGACTAAATAACTAAAATACCTAGAGGTAGAGTGTTTCCGTGTATATCTATACTATATCAGATCTGCTGCTGTGGGCTTCAGATGGATGAAGGTCATGGAAAACCACATACTGGGGGCTGCTTAATGCTCTCTGGTGCATGCTGGGAAATGAGGTCATTCCTCAGCAGGAACAAACTCATATCCAGGGACACTACAGGGAACAGAAGGCCTATGGGAATGCTTTACGCATGTAATGTATGTCTGTTTACAAATATATGCCAAGGCTGGTTAGCATTCCGGCCGGGGACCACTTTATACCCTGAGCCCCTGTCATACATGCCTTTGAGGGGTGGGTTGGCATGGTGGTTTGGGGTTTGAGGAGGTGGAGGGGTGAGAGAGACCCTGAATCGAGTGCCAGCTGGCCATGTAGGGGTGGGCACGGCCCGGACTGCTGGCTGCCTGCTCCATATGGTCTTTACATCAAATGGCACACTGGGAAAACTCTGACGGCATGCATACGCCACACCACCGTATGTAGGACACACACACACACACAAGTATACGTTACTGTATACACACAAGCACACACACCTTGTCCTACTTTCCAGCAAAAGTTTCTTCTCTCCCCTTTTCCACTGGGATGAATTAGCCTCGGCCCACACAGTCATACCGCAAACCTAAACTCTCCTCCCTCTCTACACAACCCCTATAATGTACAAACAGTTCCTCTGACTCAAACATGTTCAGGCTTTCTATGGAATAGAATGCCATTAGGTCAAAGGCAAGGCTACAACAACAGGAAGGAAAGACAGACGCTTTCTGTCAATCAAGTGACACATGCAGGCGGAGAGACAGATCTCAGGCAGTCACACACAAACACAAATCTCCTGTAGCTACCTGTTTTCCTAAGAGAGGCAGAGGGCCATGTCTCCCATCGCATCATCGCCGCATTGGCATTGTGACCCAGTTCCAGTTAGACCACTTAATAAACACACATTCCCCCCACCACACACTCCCTGGCCCAAACCATACTGATTGACACTGGTGTATGGAATTCACAGGAGGGCTGTATTTCTGGAGCTCGTTGTCACAGCCACACCTCAGGTGCAGGATAATTTTTTTTGCTTTGGCTGCGCCGTGGGAGGTTTTCATGCTTTACTCTCTCATAAAATGCAGCCAACTCTCTGTCTCATGATCAATCATCGCCTTCTTAGCTAGCGTCCGGTCTTTCGCTAAATTCTCAATTTCTCCCCATCTCTCTCGATCCCTCTCTCTTTTTCTCTCTCACCCATACACACTGTGGTCATTTCACAGTCATCTTACTAAAATGCCCTACTATCGGGTTTTTTGCACACTGAAGATCCACTGTTTATAAATCTCAACGACTAACAGAATAACATCTCAGTGAGAAAGTGACAACAAGCCACAGAAGACCATCCGTTGTTTACTCCAGAGAAGGATTAACATGTGTTCTATTCCATCACTCCCTGTGAGGAAAACCACACTGCCTTCTACATTACAGCCTTGTCACACTGAACAATGGCCTAAACAAAGTAAGCCGCCCTGCCAGGCCCGGGTAGGACTCACATTGTATGTGTGGAGAGAATCAGAGCACACTTGATGTAGATGAGAGCTGTGTGTGTGTGTGTGTGTATTTTACTTCATGGCGTGATAGAGCGAGGCCTGGCTCTGTGCCAAGGCTGCGGTTTTCTCCAGACAGAGAGAGACAAGCACAGATACTTCATTAAGGCCTCATTTATCACCCACGGGACAGCTTGGCAGCGCTCCCTCCATCTTTGTCCATCTCTCGCCCTCTCCCTCTCCTCCCTCTCATACCTACAGTAACTCCTTTCTCCTCTTTAATGTAGTTACTTCCCTCCACCCTCTACTCCACTCCCCATCTCTCTCTCCATCCCCATTCCTCTTTCTGTTTCTCTATGCATCTCCCGACCCCCACACTGTTCCTCCCCTCTGTTAACCCAATAATCCTAAACATGCCAGGCTGTGTGAACTCCAGCCCTCCTCCTGCTCTTACTCCTTCTGCTCTCCCACCTCCTGCTCTTCCTCCTGCTGCTCTCCCTCCTCCTGCTGCTCTCTATGCCAGTGGGAGCCCTCTGCACTGTGCTCACCTCATCTGTCCTCTGTGAGCATCGCGTGCCAAATGGGAAAACTGAGGAGTCACTGGTGCGTGTTCAGTGTGTGTGTGGGTTGGAAGCCTGATGGTGGTATAATTGGCACCTGGTGATGTCCCAGCCTCATGGGGCCTATGGGTGACACGTGGCAGCGGGGTGGGTGGCAAAGTGAGCGTCAACAGCACCATGCTTTCCTGGATCTCCTGTCTTCTGCGAGTGTCTATATACCTCACGGCAGGGGTAGGCAACTATATAGATCCAGCCACAGGCCGATTTTTGGCAGGGTGAATGGTCGGGTGGACGGAAAATAATTAGTACACTGCAAACTGACCAGAACTAAGCCCAAAAAGACATTGTATTTGAAAATAACTATAATTTCATACCTTGATTACATTGAGACACAATCATATATTTTGTTTTGTGGGAATACTTGGAAACAGACTTCGTAAATAAAAAGTTTTTTGGGCTGAAATCCTGGTGATTTCACAGTCTTTTTTTAAACCAAAAAAGAACCCCCTCCCCACCAAATCTATATATATTTTTTACCAAAAACGTTTGGGGGCCTACATTATTTTATTTTTTTACACACGGGTCCCCTGTTGCCGACCCCTGCCTTATGGCACGTGGCACAATGCAGTCAGCACACAGAGACCTGGGTGGCTGCAGAGCCAAGTCCCGCCTCCAAGTCCCGCCTCCATCTCATAAAAACCCTGCCACCCACCCACACCTTTACACCCCCTCTCCTCCCAAGAACCCTGCCTGTAAACTTTAGGACCACAGGGGTGGCGACCACCACTACCTACATCACATATGGATGGCATTGTCCAATTAAGGCTCAGTTTGCCCACGGACGCAGTAAATTAACATCATTAGTCCCTCTGGTCCTGTGTTTAACTTAGGGAAGCTTGACATTATAAACAAGAGATAAAAGGAGAACTTATAACAACCGTACCAAGCCCTCCACACGTCACCATAGAGACAGAGGAAACTTCCCAGGAGCGCTAGCTGCAGAGTTAAATGCCCAGGGGTTGCTACTCCACAGAACTGTCATATAATGTGATGTGGCTGATAGCACTTTGACCTTCTGGTAAAGAAGCCAGCCCCATTTAACATGGCATCTGAATTCATGGCATGCTGTTGTCCTCCCTCCTCTCCTCTCTGACCCACTGCCCTTTGGCATGTGTTCTGTAGTAACATTTAAGACAGCCATGTCTGATGAGTGTTAATGTCAGACAGCAAAGCCAATGGGAGACAATGAACAGAACTCCTTTACATTAACTCAAGACAGAAAATAGAACTATTTTTTGCATTTGCAGAATGAAACAGAGGGGCTCTCTACAGTGGGGAAAAAAAGTATTTAGTCAGCCACCAATTGTGCAAGTTCTCTCACTTAAAAAGATGAGAGAGGCCTGTAATTTTCATCATAGGTACACTTCAACTATGACAGACAAAATGAGGGAAAAAAAATCCAGAAAATCACATTGTAGGATTTTTATGAATTTATTTGCAAATTATGGTGGAAAATAAGTATTTGGTCACATACAAACAAGCAAGATTTCTGGCTCTCACAGACCTGTAACTTCTTCTTTAAGAGGCTCCTCTGTCCTCCACTCATTACCTGTATTAATGGCACCTGTTTGAACTTGTTATGTTAGGTGTTAAAGACACCTGTCCACAACCTCAAACAGTCACACTCCAAACTCCACTATGGCCAAGACCAAAGAGCTGTCAAAGGACACCAGAAACAAAATTGTAGACCTGCACCAGGTTGGGAAGACTGAATCTGCAATAGGTAAGCAGCTTGGTTTGAAGAAATCAACTGTGGGAGCAATTATTAGGAAATGGAAGACATACAAGACCACTGATAATCTTCCTCGATCTGGGGCTCCACGCAAGATCTCACCCCGTGGGGTCAAAATGATCACAAGAACGATGAGCAAAAATCCCAGAACCACACGGGGGGACCTAGTGAATGACCTGCAGAGAGCTGGGACCAAAGTAACAAAGCCTACCATCAGTAACACACTACGCCGCCAGGGACTCAAATCCTGCAGTGCCAGACGTGTCCCCCTGCTTAAGCCAGTACATGTTCAGGCAAGTCTAAAGTTTGCTAGAGAGCATTTGGATGATCCAGATGAGGATTGGGAGAATGTCAGATGAAACCAAAATAGAACTTTTTTGGTAAAAACTCAACTCGTCGTGTTTGGAGGACAAAGAATGCTGAGTTGCATCCAAAGAACACCATACCTACTGTGAAGCATGGGGTGGAAACATCATGCTTTGGGGCTGTTTTTCTGCAAAGGGACCAGGACTGACTGATCCGTGTAAAGGAAAGAATGAATGGGGCCATGTATCGTGAGATTTTGAGTGAAAACCTCCTTCCATCAGCAAGGGCATTGAAGATGAAACGTGGCTGGGTCTTTCAGCATGACAATGATCCCAAACACACCGCCCGGGCAACGAAGGAGTGGCTTAAGTAAGAAGCATTTCAAGGTCCTGGAGTGGCCTAGCCAGTCTCCAGATCTCAACCCCATAGAAAATCTTTGGAGGGAGTTGAAAGTCCGTGTTGCCCAGCGACAGCCCCAAAACATCGCTGCTCTAGAGGAGATCTGCATGGAGGAATGGGCCAAAATACCAGCAACAGTGTGTGAAAACCTTGTGAAGACTTACAGAAAACGTTTGACTTCTGTCATTGCCAACAAAGGGTATATAACAAAGTATTGAGATAAACTTTTGTTATTGACCAAATACTTATTTTCCACCATAATTTGCAAATAAATTCATTAAAAATCCTACAATGTGATTTTCTGGATTTTTTTTCCTCATTTTGTCTGTCATAGTTGAAGTGTACCTATGATGAAAATTACAGGCCTCTCTCATCTTTTTAAGTGAGAGAACTTGCACAATTGGTGGCTGACTAAATACTTTTTTCCTCCACTGTATCTGACACCGATCACAGTGACAGTTATTTTGTAAACACGGCTGGGATCTCCACAGCTCTAGCTAGCTCACAACCACCATGTCCCAGGCCAGGTATATGCGATGCCTTTGGGATTGACTGATTGGGAACTGACTGGGAACTGACATCTGACACGACAGCATTAACACATGACCCGGGACTCATTTGCCTACAGTTCACCGCTAGATCAGGCCTGTCAGAGTCTGACAAATGAGCACCCGTCATCCAGCCATTCCAGACTATAGGCCTATCTGTGTGGAATCAAGAGAGAGAAATTCAGGAAATGCAAATTCCGGTAAATATTTTAGAAGCAGAATCCCAAACAAACTTTCAATTGTCTGAACTTTCCAGTGTTAACTGGTAAGTTTTAGAAGTGGTGGACTTGGCCCCTAGAATTTTATTCCCTAAGCAAACATGAATGAAAAACAAGGAAATTATGATTGGGAGTTAAACCCAATTAACAGAGCTCTATGGCTCAGCCGTGTGTCTCATCTTTTCATTAACTCTAGAAGAGAGATCTGAGGCTGCTCGTTCTCGCCAATGAAACTCCAATACAGCCTTTCATGTTGTCTAATGAACCCACGGTTAGGAGGCAAGCCTTAGTCAAATTTGCGCTTTCCAAACCACTTTTACTACAATGTAAAGAGATGGCTAACGGAGAAAGCTAAAGATCTGCATCATCTGAGGCTTCTTTAATGACTGATTATCTGAAATATATCTCAGAGAGAGAGAGGAGGGTTGAGGGAATGGGGTTTGTTCGTATGTGTGCCTGCCTGCATATGTGTGAGTATTGCAGTCTATCAAGGAGACAAATAACACACAATAGAATGATGTGACCATCCTCTGTAGAAAAGGCAGCACTGGCAGAATTCATTTCCGTCTATGCTCTGTCAGCACAAATATAAAAGTTTTAGACAACAAGGTAGACAGAGGGGATGAGGGTCTTGAGTTCTGAGCCAACCAACCAATTTACATTCCTCTAGGGGGGAAAAAAATCTGGTATGACTATTTTATATTACAAGAAAGCCCTCAGCAGAGAGAGCCCTATTGTAATGTCATTGGAGCTACTTTGATTTGACATGATTTCCATTGGATTTTATGATAATGTGTTTAATTCTATGAAACATAATCTAGTTTAGAGAGTAACAATCTGAAAATGAGAGGATGGTGAGTTGTGGGCAGAGTGGAGGGAACAGAGGAATGTATTCTGGTTAGATCCATGACAGAGAGATGACATGGGACTGGGTTGAGTGTTGAAGAGCAGACAGGGGTGGTTTGGCTGGCTGAGAGAGAGAGAGAGAGAGAGACACTCTAAGCCCTTGTGTTTGAAAGTCAGGTCCTGAGCGCAATCACCTCCCTGGCCTGTGCTATCTGATGGCAGGCTGGTTAGTCAGCCAGCTCTCTTAGTTCTCTGGCAGACTCAAGTGTGGTGGGAGTGTTGAGCCAAATATTGGAGGCAAAGATACTGTTGACTTACCACACAAAGAAAATCTAATCAAAATCTGTTGGATATGTGTAATAGAAGCCTACTAAATGTCATTCAGATGCCATTGTTGAAAAAACAACAAAAGCATTTCTAGTGGCTTGAATAAACTTGTTCAAGCGACCACGCTTCCCTATCCCTACCCAGTTACCACGCTTCCCTATCCCTACCCAGTTACCACGCTTCCCTATCCCTACCCAGTTACCACGCTTCCCTATCCCTACCCAGTTACCACGCTTCCCTATCCCTACCCAGTTACCACGCTTCCCTATCCCTACCCAGTTACCACGCTCCTATCCCTAACCAGTTACCACGCTTCCCTATCCCTACCCAGTTACCACGCTTCCCTATCCCTACCCAGTACCACGCTTCCCTATCCCTACCCAGTACCACGCTTCCCTATCCCTAACCAGTACCACGCTTCCCTATCCCTAACCAGTTACCACGCTTCCCTATCCCTACCCAGTTACCACGCTTCCTATCCCTACCCAGTTACCACGCTTCCTATCCCTACCCAGTTACCACGCTTCCTATCCCTAACCAGTTACCACGCTCCTATCCCTACCCAGTTACCACGCCTCCTATCCCTACCCAGTTACCACGCTTCCTATCCCTACCCAGTTACCACGCTTCCTATCCCTACCCAGTTACCACGCTCCTATCCCTACCCAGTTACCACGCTTCCCTATCCCTACCCAGTTACCACGCTTCCCTATCCCTACCCAGTTACCACGCTTCCCTATCCCTACCCAGTTACCACTCTTCCCTATCCCTACCCAGTTACAAGTTGTAGACTTACGCTGTGATTTCACCCCAGAGGCAGTCTGCATAGAGCTCACTGAGGGGTTTGGTTGCATATCAACGTCACTCATGTCTTTCTTGTTCAAACACGTCAGTGGACAGTTGACTGGCATGATGTGGTTATGTTGTTATACTAAAACAGAAAGAGCTACAACAGTAAAACAAGCTGAAGATGGATGATTGGCAACATTAAATATGATTAGCAATGAAATCTCCCCACTGGTGTGGCTCGTTGCGAGCTGTGTCCAGGACATTGATCGGTTAACAGAGTTAGAGGAGGAAATGGGGTTGGCAGCAGTAGGGGGGTGAACCACACGCCCACTCACTCTCTAAATCAATGGGCACACTCACTGCCTGGGGATCCACTCAACTCACCCCATCCATCCAGCCCATTGTCTTTCACTCTCCCTCTCTCCTTTAATTTTCTCCTCCTCTGTGCTCAGAAGATCCCTCGATCCTTATTCTCTCATCCTGAGATTATTGTATTGAGAGGAGGCTATTTGTTCTGGGTCTGTGTGGATGGATGCAGGGGACAGTCAGCACTAGCCTTCAGTATGTGGCTCATAGTAAAGGTTTAAATGGCTTGTTGGAACCCAAAGTGTGATTTATTTTCCAAGATCCCTATTGATATACATGTCATTTTCCATCCAAAGATGATCTGTTCTATTGTGCCTGGTTTAAGCACTGGCTCTAAATGTCAACACAGATGCCATTTTGGGGATGGAGTTGCTTTGGTGCAGGTATAGAGAAAGAGAGGGGAGTGTTCAGGAAGCCACAACCTGTTATGTGTCAAACCCTATTATTTTCCCTACTAGGCCAGGGCCAGCCACTCAGACCCAGGTGCCATAAACAGAGAACGCAGCACGTCTATGTGGAATGTACCTTGCGATTTATAGACACACGCACACGGTCAATAAAAACAGCAGACCCATCAGTGTACCGCTCAGATATAAACTGTACTTTAACTTGTCATATCTGACATGATTTTTGACACGTAACACCCACCAACAGCTTTAGGTATAAATGCCAAGACTCCCCTGATATGCACAGCCAACCACACACACACACACACAGACACACACACCGTGCCCACATTTCTGAGAGACAATAGGCTGCTCCCTGTCCCTGCCGTAGCCCAATATAAGTGGAGTTAAAAATAAAGTGGAAGGCATGTCGCACAGCTGTGACATGCAGGGAGATGTGTGTGCTGTCAGTCTACTTAATTCACAACAGCTGAGATGCCAGGAGACTGCCTCTACACTGCCTTTTCCCTTCTCTCACGCTCTTTCCTTTTATTTCTCTCTCCCTCTTTCCTCTCTTCCCACTGTTTCCCTCATTTTTAAAAATCTCCCTCTCTCTCTCTCTCTCTCTCTCTCTAAAGAAGCCAGAAATCAAGTTTAATGTAAATATTCTAAATCAACTTAAAAAACACAAGTTGTGTCAAAACTAGCCTGAAGAAACACAAGGCAGTCAATCACTGAAGCTAAAAGTATTTAACCAAATAGAGAGAAAAAGGTGCTGAAATACCACATTCATGACAGAAGCTACCATGACTGCATCCAGGCGGAGACCCCATGGCTGTCAGTCAGTCTGTGTGTGAAATGGCATGTTTGCTATGAATATGTAAAAGTTACTCACCACTTCCCCTCTGGCTGGCTGAGCAAGGACTGGGGATCACAGTCAAACAACAGAGCCTCTCAGAGGATAATCATTGCAGCACGATAACCAGAAGAAAACGTCTCTGTAATTGAAAAAGTCTGTTCCTTTCTCAGATGACCAGGAGAAGAGTGAGAGAGACTGACATGGAGATGATAGCATTGAGTGTGTTGCTGAGCTGAAGATTTCTCTAAACTGCAGCCGGTGGCACAACCATACGGATGCGTGATGTGAGAGTGAGAGTGAGTGAGTAAGAGAGAGAGAGAGAGAGACAGAGAGAGAGACAGAGAGAGAGAGAGAGAAAGAGCTGCCCACCAGAGGAATGTGATAAGGGCTGATCACCAATTTAAGAGCAGGCAGCCTCCTTAGCCAGAACTCCCTGAACACCCCAAACACTCATAACCACACCCATTATCTCCCCTAAAGGTGTGTCACCAGCTCTAAGCCTATCACAGCTTAGCAACTAGACCCTGATTAGATTCATTAGGGTGTCCAGCTAGCTTGGAGGTTAATTAGAGTACCACAGTGAAGAGCTAGGGAAAAGAGGAATCATGAACATGATGTGAATTCTAAATGGACAACAATAGAAGGTTAACTTCAAGTTGGACTGTGGTATGTTAGTCTTCTACAGTCTATCCTCCGCCTACTGAAACACTGGAGAAGCAAGCAGTGTAAAGAAACAGGGTACCGCGACGGCCGGCATCCTTTCACTCTAGTCTTTCTGGACTTCCAAACATCCCCCTGTACTGGACTGGATGGACACATCTGCTATAGTACTTTCTGTACAGCCAGATTTGATGTGATATGCAGCTAGTAGTTGTCCACTGATTTACCTGCAGAGAGTTACAGACATATAAATCAATACAGATGGAGTGTGGCCTCAACTCACCATAGGCTTCTCCGAGCCAAACCTAAACCTCTTCTCCCTCCAAACTGCCCCCTCTTCAGTCACCCCCTCTCCCCACGCCAATCACATACCCATAAATAGAGGAATAGGACCTGTAGTGCGTGTGAGTACAGGTTAGAGCTGAGCCATCTATCACCAGAGAGCCAGAGTGAGGTTTCTGGACCCGTCAGTAGTGTGCTGTGGGTAGAATATGATCTGTTGTACAGCAGCGCTCTACACTGTACAACTACTGTTCCACAGGCAGCAGGATACTCTGATTCATTCCCATAAATCCATATGGATTCCTGTGGTGGAAGACAACAAGGAATCACGCCAGGAGAGCAACACATCATTATACCTGACAATGAGCGCCAGTGTTCTCTTTCTGACCATCACACACACACACACGCACGCGCACACACACACACACACACACACACACAATGCCATGTTGAACAGCCATAAACATTTTCCAGTGGCACGCGTATCCCTCCTAACATTAGCCCAGTAACAGGCAACGAGCCACACTCACCCTGAAGAATGTCTCAGGTGTTGCTACTTTTTGCTACTATGGAGAGCTGCCTCCTAAAGTGGATAATAATTTATGTATGATACAGAGGAATAGCTAATGCCCAAAACATGTTGAGATCACTAGTAAAGAATACATTTGGGAAAAACACTGAAAGATGTGTTGATGTCTTAACCGATGTTCATATTGAAAAGTCTAAAGATGTGATGATGATACTGTAGGTGGTCATGCAGAGAAAAGTATGCCCTCTGATAGGCAAAGTGGAAGTTTCACCATATTGCTTATACCAATCAAATCCTGTCAGATCTCCACGAGTGCATAAGGCATAGGGTTAGAGGTCCATTTGGGATTGGGCCAATGTGACTCTCCCCTACTCCACCCAATCCCTCCATCCCCCAGCCTATGGAGAGGTTAACTAGTCTGCCCCCCAGGACTAAATGAAGTGATCAATCAATCCCACAATCCCACTGAGAGAGGGGAACCTGGGCCAACAGCACACACAGACAGTGACAGAGGTGGCAAGCTAACTACCTGAATGAAAGGAGAGTATGTGTTTATCACAACCAGTTCTGAGCTGCTCCTCTCTCCTATCATGAACCATCTCCCTTATAAGGAGACTTGAAAAAAGACATGACTATTTATTATAACATTCAAAAATAAACAGCATGGTACATTGTAATGAAAGCTAATCAAATTTCACAGGCTACTAATCAAGAGTCTTTGAAATAAACAGACATAATGCTGGGTTGGCAACTTGGCAAAGGTCAATAGTGGTGACAGAGGAAATGTAGAACTGGTACAGGATGGTTAGTTGCCTACATATCTGAATAAATGTTCTCTTCTCAGCAAGAGAGACTGTCAAGTAATCTCTCCACTCCACAATGTATTGTGTCACGGAGAAAATTGTCTTATACACATAATAGAGTCATCATGATCAAAAACGCTGCATCTGTCTCTCGCTGGAAATCTGCTTTCTTCTCTGACTCTGAAGCCATTAGAGGGATGGCTGGCAGGCAGAGTGAGGAAGAAAGGAATCCTGATTTCATCTGACATGGTACTTCTCAACAGAGTA
Organism: Brachymystax lenok tsinlingensis; assembly: GCA_030435695.1. Taxonomy (NCBI): domain Eukaryota; kingdom Metazoa; phylum Chordata; class Actinopteri; order Salmoniformes; family Salmonidae; genus Brachymystax; species Brachymystax lenok. Next base: position 40,322,975 of record CM059813.1, read on the forward strand.
TCAAAAGAACCCCAATGCTTCAGCCAATAAGCATGAGTCTAGACAGAGCCTGTAGTAGAGTATGAGGAGGACTCATAGAGCAGAATCCTGTCTGAGAGGGCTGCCTTAATCGACATCCACGTCTTCGGTGCCCGGGAGCAGTGGGTTAACTGTCTTGCTCAGGGGCAGAACGACAGATTTTTTACCTTGTCAGCTCGGGCTCTGACTGCCAGCTCACTGGCACATTGCCGTGCCTAGGTTTCCCCATTCAGACCCCAGAGGGGAGGATAGGCTTGCTTAGACCACAGGCTGACCCTCAGCCAATATGAGGAGAGAGAGGGAGAGGGGGGAGGTGAAGAAAGAAGAGGAGAAAGAGTTGGGAAGAGAGAGAGACCACTCCCCTTATCTCTGCACTGGCCTGGCAGCGAGCCTTTTGGCAGGCCCTCTGGTATCCATTTCCTCTGGGTAATACTGGGAGTGGAAGGGGGATCCAAAATGACAGATGAGGAGAGAGCAAGGTTAAACTAACACTGAAACGAGTTTCATGCAATCCACACAGAGAGAGTGATAGAGAGAGTGACAGAAAGAGAAATCGCAACAAATAGAGAGAAACAGAGAGAGAGAGAGAGAGAGAGAGAGAGAGAGAGAGAGAGAGAGAGAGAGAGAGAGAGAGAGAAAGAGAGAGAAACAAAGTCAAAGTCTTCTCATGCTTTGTTGATTTCAAAAAATGGCACGAGGGCCTGCTATACAAATTGATGGAAAGCGGTGTTGGGGGAAAAATATACGACATTATAATATCCATGTACACAAACAACAAATGTGTTGTTAAAATAGGCAAAAAACACACATTTCTTTCCACAGGGCCGGGGGGTGAGACAGGGATGCAGCTTAAGCCCCACCCTCTTAAACATACAAATCAACGAATTGGCGAGGGGACTAAAAAGGTCTGCAGCACCCGGCCTCACCCTACTAGAGGGCCTACAGCAGCACCTAGATCTTCTACACAGATTCTGTCAGACCTGGGCCCTGACAGTAAATCTCAGTAAGACAAAAATAATGGCGTTCCAAAAAAGGTCCAGTTGCCAGGACCACAAAAACAAATTCCATCTAGACACTGTTACCCTAGAGCACACAAAAAAACGAAACATCAGCGCCACAGGTAACTTGCCCTCACTTCTGTCACCATGAAGTGCTTTGAGAGACTAGTCAAGGATCATATCACCTTTTCCTTACCTGACACCCTAGACCCACTTCAATTTGCTTACCGCCCCAATAGATCCACAGACGATGCAATCGCACTGCACACTGCCCTATCCCATCTGGACAAGAGGAATACCTATGTAAGAACGCTGTTCATTGACTATAGCTCAGCATTCAACACTATTGTACCCTCCAAGCTCGTCATTAAGCTTGAGGCCCTGGGTCTGAAACCCGCCCTGTGCAACTGGGTCCTGGACTTCCTGACGGGCCGCCCCCAGGTGGTGAACGTAGGAAACAACACCTCCACAGCAACTGCACAGCCCGCAACCGCAGGGCTCTCCAAAAGGTGGTGTGGTCTACCCATGATTCACCGGGGGGCAGTCTACCTGCCCTCCATGACACCTACAGCACCCAATGTCACAGGAAGGCCAAAAAGATCATCAAGGACAACAACCACCCGAGCCACTGCCTGTTCACCCTGCTATCATCCAGATGGCGAGGTCAGTACAGGTGCAGAGCTGGGACCGAGAGATTGAAAAATAGCTTCTTTCTCAAGGCCATTAGACTAAGGATCGGACCCTTTTTTTCAATTTTCGCCTAAAATGACATACCAAAATCTAGCTGTCTGTAGCTCAGGACCTGAAGCAAGGATATGCATATTATTGTTACCATTTGAAAGGAAACACTGACGTTTGTGGGAATGTGGAGCTATAGAAAACTAATGTCATATTGTTTTTTATTTTGTGATGTCATTAAAACTGGTATAAAAATACTGTAACTTAAAAAGTATTTACACTACAGGTATGAAGTCTCCATCCTTAACGTTGTGCATATAAAATGAAAAATGATTAACGTATTTTTGTTAAGATGGGAATGTGATTTCAGGAGGTTTGAGAGAATCTATCTCCTATAAACTGTGTATAAGTAAGTATCCATGCCCCGAGTGAGGTCGGAGAGTGTGTCAGACTGACGGAACAATCCCCTTTTGACGAGAGTGCATAAAAAGCATTGATTTTTACCTGTTTGAAATGGTTGGAACTTTGAACCTCAACACGAGGTGAAGAAATAAACTCACCTTCCTTTAGACCAGAGAGACGGCGAGCTGCAGCTCATGTCCATTGTGGTCCAAATCCTAAATAATCAGATATATACCTTAGAGTTTAATTCGGGAGATGGTAACTCTTTAACCTTTTAGGGAGCGGCAGCAGAGGTGTCGGTTTTGGAGAGTCTGGCGTGCACAAAGTAAAATGCCTGCCACTCAGGCCCAGAAACTAAGATATGCACATCATTACTACTATTGGATGGGAAACACTCAAACTGTTAAAATAATGTCTGTGAGTATAACAGAACTGATATGGCAGGCAAAAACCCAAGGAATTTCTGTCCGGAAGGCGCCAAATTCAAAATCCAAAAGTTGAATTATAAAGCATTCATTAATATACAAGTGTTGCAAAGTCTTCATGCCCTCACTTCCAATGGCTGTCTATGGGATTCTCAGTAAAATAGGACCCAGATTGCAGTACCTATGGCTTCCACTAGATGTCAACAAGGTTTCATGCCTTTATCATGGAAGACAACCGAACAGAAGAAGAATTTGTAAGTGGATAGAGGAAGTCACTTTAGTTTTTTATGCGCGAGAACGTGTGTGCGTTCCTCTGTATTTTACTTTTCTATCGTTTAGGATATTACCCGTGTGAAATATAATCGTTAATATACTTAAAAGGGTACCTAAGGATACATTATAAATGATGTTTGATTTGTTTGGGGAAAGTTGATAGGTATAATTTGAGCGCTTTCTCTTCCCTGTACAATGGGCGAGTCGACGGTGGATTTTCTGAACATAACGCGCCAACCAAATGGAGATTTATGGATATAAACAATGACTTTTTCTAACAAAAGAAACATGAATTGTCTTTCTTGGACACTTCGGATTGCCCTCAGCAGAAGATCATCAAAAGGTAAGCGCTTTATTTTAGCTATGCTATGTGTTTTGTGAGACCCGCGCTGGTTATGAATTTATGCTAAGGCAGAAAATATGTGAGGTGCTGTCCTCAAACAATCAAATGTTGTGCTTTCGCCGTAAAGTCTTTTTGAAATCTGACAACGCTGTGATATTGCCAAGAGTCTAAGCTTTTGAAGACTATGCAACACTTGTATATTGATGAATGCTTTATAATTAAACTTTTGGATTTTGAATTTGGCGCCTTACATTTCCCTGGGTAGTGTCGGGAATGGGGTGCTAGCGCCCCAATGATCCGTATTAAACAACCTCTTCCGTGGTGCCCCAAATTCCTAATGAGTTAGTTGTTACATGATTAATTTCATTTTGGTAACAAATAAACATAGTTAGTGGATTAAATAAATAACAGTCATCAGATGAATGAAAGTAAAGTCACGACATGTATCAGGGATTAAACATCTGTCTCATAGCCCTCTGTCTCCTCTTCTGTGATTTGAACTGTCTGCGTATTATCCTGAGTTCTGATAATGGCTCTATTCTTTTGGTACTTTTGTAAGTGTAATGTATTGTATTTCACTTTTGTTTATTATCTATTTCACTTGCTTTGGCAATGTAAACATGTGTTTCCCATGCCAATAAAGCCCTTTAAATTGAAATTGAGAGAGGAGAGAGAGGAGAGAGAGGAAAGAGGAGGAAAGAGAGGAGAGGAAAGAGGAGGAAAGCAAGAAGAGACAGAGAGAGGAAAGAGAGAGAGGAGAGACAGCGACAGAGAAAGACATATCTACAGTATGACTGCAGTACAAAGTTAGCTGAGGTCAGGGGCCAGGGTCGGCACAGAGGAGACAGATTTGTCTATGACAGCTCTTTTTCGGTCTGTTTATTCTCCAAAAGGACAGAGATGAGAGCAGACAGGAGATGAATGAGGTTGAAAAGACTTCCTACCACTTAGAGGATGGACTTTCACAATGCCCAGCTGTTTCCCTCTCCAGAAAGCCCATGCAAATTCCAACCTGCAGTTTGGAGACTCCAGAACAGAACACAGGCTCTGGGGACTGGGATCAGAGCTGAGGATCAAGCCACTGCTACAGAAGGCTCAAGTCTATCCTCTCATCACTCCCTTCACCCTTCCTACTCTCTGCCGTTCATTTACTCCTCCCATGTCCTCTCTCCAGGGATAGTTGGATACACACACGTGCACACACAAGTCTGTGACGGCAGGATTAGTGTCCCTCTCCTTGAAAGCGACAGCTTTACAGTACCCCATTGTAGCAGTGATTGTTATTACACAGAGAGACAGAGAGAGACTGAGGGAGCCATGACCTCATCCTAATTCTTCTCCATAGACAGTGATGATACAGCCTAGGTGTCTCATCTCATTCCCCATGGCTTCTGGCTAATGGTCATATACATTACCTGATAGGATAGGTCAGAGCTATTCAACATGGTGGAGATCCATAAAAATGTAGGTGAAGCTACAGCATATTGTTCTATCCAGTGCAGCCCTCTTTCAGATCTGTGGCCACCAGAAGGAAATTAAAACAAGACTAAGTCCTGTTAGAACCCTGATCTATCCATGGAGTTGGGAGTGTAATCCCCCAGTGAACAGGAGGTGAGAGGGTCATAGGGATGTGACTCCTGAGTCAGTTCCCGGCAGCCAGCGGCTTTGCAGCATCAGACATCTGTAACTCATTCTCAGCGGGATGGAGTCACTGACTGAAAAACCACAGAATGCAGCCAGCCAGCCCGCCCATCACAGCTGAGCTACAGACCTCTGCTGCCTCTGATTATAGACCGTCCATCTGCTACACATTCACAGGATGGGAATTGAGCATGATCCATTCACTGCATCATCACTGCAGCCTCCTTTATTATACAGTACCAGTCAAAAGTTTGAACATACCTACTCATTCAGAGGTTTTCTTCATTTGTACTATTTTCGCCATTGTAGAATAATAGTGAAGACATCATAACATCTGGAAATATTGTAACAACCAAAAAAGTGTATATATATATTTTAGATATGAGATTCTTCAAAGTAGCCACCCTTTGCCTTGATGACAGCTTTGTACACTTTCAAAGTTCTTGACATTTTGAGTATCTTCTGTATACCACCCCTACCTTGTCACAACAACTGATTGGCTCAAACGCATTAAGAAGGAAATAGATTCCACAAATTAACTTTTCACAAGGCACACCTGTTAATTGAAATGCATTCCAGGTGACTACATGATGAAGTTGGTTGAGAGAATGCCAAGAGTGTGCAAAGCTGTCATCAAGGCAAAGGGTGGCTACTTTGAAAAATCTCAAATATAAAACACTTTTTTGGTTACTACATGATTCCATAGTGTTTTTTCATAGTTTTGATGTCTTCACTATTATTCTACAATGTAAAAAATAAAGGAAAACCCTGGAATGTGTGGGCTCTCTCTCGTTTTGTCTCGTGTTTGTCTCGTGTTTGTCTCGTGTTTGTCTTCCACACATGAGATGTCTACTTTTTTGGCAGACAGAGAGTGAATTCTAACAATGTTTTTTCTTCTGAAGTCCTGGGGTGTAAACACATGAAATGCTTTTCCCGCTCATCAGCAAGCACATCCACAATGAAGCAAAACACATGCTCTCTCCTTCCTTCCTCCTCTCATCTAAAACCAATTGCCTACCTCAAAATATTTAAGATGGCGCCGGAGCAGAAGGCAGACGTTTTTAACGTGCCCCCAACTATTGTTTTTTTGTTTGTTTATTTGCGTTATTTTTTTACTCATCTTGTATATAATGTTGCCGCTACCGTCTCTTATGACCAAAAATAACTTCTAGACATCAGGACTGCGATTACTCACCACGGACTAGCAGAATCCTTTTTCTCTTTCACGACTCTGACGAGCCCGAGGCGGAGGATATACGGCTCCCTCGGGAACAGGCCCCGACCCCCGTGATCTGCGTGAAGAGGAGGCGGAGAAAGAGAGGCCTGAGAGCGGGCTGCCTTCTGAGAAGTCGGAGGCAATCTAATAGACCCCCACTTCCCTCAATTCTGCTAGCAAACATGCAATCTTTGGACAATAAAATCGCAGAGTTACGGGTAAGATTAAACTACCAACGGGACATTAAAAACTGTAACATCTTATGCTTCACGGAGTCGTGGCTGAACGACAACAATATCAACATACAGCTGGCTGGTTATATGATGTACCGGCAGGATAGAACAGCGGCGTCTAGTAAAACAAGGGGCGGCGGACTATGTATCTTTGTAAATAACAGCTGGTGCACTATATCTAAAAATAAGTGGTCAGGTGAAGCAGATGCTAAGCTACAGGACTGTTTTGCTAGCACAGACTGGAATACGTTCCGGGATTCCTCCAATTCCATTGAGGAGTACACAACATCTGTCATTGGTTCATCAATAAGTGCATCGATGACGTCATCCCCACAGTGACCGTACGTACATACCCCAACCAGAAGCCATGGATTACAGGCAGCATCCGCACTGAGCTAAAGGCTATAGCTGCCGCTTTAAAGGAGTGGGACTCTAAACCAGAAGCTTATAAGAAATCCCACTATGCCCTCAGACAAACCATCAAACAGGCAAAGCGTCAATACAGGACTAAGATCGAGTCGTACTACACACGCTCTCCGCAGCCGATGTGAGTATGACCTTTAAACAGGTCAACATTCACAAGGCTGCAGGGCCAGACGGATTACCAGGACGTGTACCGCGAGCATGCGCTGACCAACTAGCAAGTGTCTTCACTGACATTTCCCTGTCCGAGTATGTAATATCAAGAAGACCACCATAGTGCGTGTGCCCAAGAACACTAAGGTAACCTGCCTAAATGACTACCGACCCGTAGCACTCACGTCTGTAGCCATGAAGTGCTTTGAAAGGCTGGTCATCATCATCATCCCAGAAACCCTAGACCCACTCCAATTTGCATACCGCCCCAAGAGAGTCACAGATGATGCAATCTCTATTGCACTCCACACTGCCCTTGCCCACCTGGACAAAAGGAACACTTATGTGAGAATGCTATTCATTGACTACAGCTCAGCATTCAGCACCATTGTGCCCTCAAAGCTCATCAATAAGCTAAGGACCCTGGGACTAAACACCTCCCTCTGCAACTGGATCCTGGACTTCCTGACGGGCCACCCCCAGGTGTTAAGGGTAGGTAAGAACACATCCCCCACGCTGATCATCAACACAGGGGCCCCTCAGGGAGCGTGCTCAGCCACCTCCTGTACTCCCTGTTCACTCATGAATGCACGGCCAGGCACAACTCCAACACCATCATCACATTTGCAGATGACACAACAGTGGTAGGCCTGATCACCGACAACAACGAGACAGCCTATAGGGAGGAGGTCAGAGACCTGGCCGTGTGGTGCCAGGACAACAACCTCTCGCTTAACGTGATCAAGACAAAGGAGATGATTGTGGACTACAGGAAAAAGAGGACAGAGTACGCCATTCTCATCAACAGGGCTGCAGTGGAGCAGGTTGAGAGCTTCAAGTTCCTTGATGTCCACATTACCAACAAACTAACATGGTCCAAGCACACCAAGACATGCTTGAATCAGGCACGACAAAACCTATTCCCCCTCAGGAGACTGAAAAGATTTGGCATGGGTCCTCAGATCCTCAAAAGGATCTACAGCTGCACCATCGAGAGCATCCTGACTGGTTGCATCACTGCCTGGCACCTGCTCAGCCTCCAACCGTAAGGCACTACAGAGGGTAGTGCGAACGGCCCAGTACATCACTGGGGCCAAGCTTCCTGCCATCCAGGACCTCTATACCAGGCGGTGTCAGAGGAAGGCCCTAAAAATATAAGAGCAACGTCAACTTACCAACATTACGACCAGGAATACGACTTTCCCGAAGAGGATTCTCTGTTTGTTACCCCAACCAGGACAATAGACTGGATAGCACCCGGCGACTCAAAACAACGGCGGCGCCGGAGAAGAGGGAAACGCGCCGGTCTTTTGGTCAAGCTTACGCCGACGGGCGCATCGTGCACCTCTCCTGAGTATTTTAATCGCCAATGTACAGTCTCTGGACAACAAAGTAGACGAAATCAGATCGAGGGTTGCCTTTCAGAGAGACATCCGAGACTGCAACGTTCTTAGCTTCACGGAAACATGGCTCACTTAGGACACATTATCTGAGTCGGTACAGCCGCCTGGTTCCTCCACGCATCGCGCCGACAGAAACAAACATCTATCTGGTAAGAAGAAGGGCAGGGGTGTGTGTCTTATGATTAACGAGACGTGTTGTGATCATAACAACATACAGGAACTCAAGTCCTTTTGTTCACCTGACATAGAATTCCTTACAATCAAATGCTGACCGCATTATCTACCAAGAGAATTCTCCTCGATTATAATCACAGCCGTGTATATCCCCCCTCAAGCTGACACACAGATGGCACTGAAAGAAATTCATTTCACTCTAGGTAAATTGGAAACCACATGTCCTGAGGCTGCATTTATTGTGGCTGGGGATTTTAATAAGGCTAATTTGAAAGGCTCCCGAAATTTTACCAGCATATCGAATGTGCCACCCGGGCTGGTAAAATCCTGGATCATTGTTATTTCAACTTCCGTGATGCATACAAGGCTATTCTCCGCCCTCCTTTCGGCAAGTCTGACCATGACTCCATTTTGTTGCTCCCAGCTTACAAACAGAAACTAAAACAGGAAACGCCCGTTCTCAGGTCTGTTCAACGCTGGTCCGACCAATCTGATTCCATGCTGCAAGATTGCTTCGAGCACGTGGACTGGGATATGTTCCGGATAGCATCTGACAACAACATTAATGTATACGCTGATTCGGTGAGCGAGTTTATTAGCAAGTGCATTGGTGATGTTGTACCCATAGCAAATATTAAAACCTTCCCCAACCAGAAACCGTGGATTGATGGCAGCATTCGCGCAAAACTGACAGCGCGAACCACTGCTTTTAACCAGGGTAAGGCTACCGGAAACATGACTGAATACAAACAGTGTAGCTATTCCCTCCGCAAGGCAATCAAACAAGCTAAGCGTCAATATAGAGACAAAGTAGAGTCACAATTCAACGGCTCAGACACAAGAGGAATGTGGGTGGGTCTACAGTCAATCACGGACTACAAAAAGAAAACCAGCCCCGTTGCGGACCATGACGTCTTGCTCCCAGACAAACTAAACAACTTCTTTGCTCGCTTTGAGGACAATACAGTGCCACCGACACGACCTGCTACCAAAACCTGCGGGCTCTCCTTCACCGCAGCCAATGTGAGAAAAACATTTTAATGTGTTAACCCTCGCAAGGCTGCCGGCCCAGATGGCATCCCTGGCCGTGTCCTCAGAGCATGCGCAGACCAGCTGGCTGGTGTGTTTACGGACATATTCAATCAGTCCCTATCCCATTCTGCTGTTCCCACATGCTTCAAGAGGGCCACCATTGTTCCTGTTCCCAAGAAAGCTAAGGTAACTGAGCTAAATGACTATCGCCCCGTAGCACTCTCTTCCGTCATCATGAAGTGCATTGAGAGATTAGTCAAGGATTATATCACTTCCATCCTGCCAGACACCCTGGACCCACTCCAATTTGCTTACCGTCCCAATAGGTCCACAGACGATGCAATCGCAATCACACTGCATACTGCCCTAACCCATCTAGACAAGAGGAATACTTATGTAAGAATGCTGTTCATCGAATACTGCTCAGCATTTAACACCATAGTTCCCTCCAAGCTCGTCATTAAGCTCGAGACCCTAGGTCTCGACCCAGCCCTGTGCAACTGGGTCCTGGACTTCCTGACGGGCCGGCCCCAGGTGGTGAGGGTAGGAAACAACATCTCCACCCTGCTGATCCTCAACACTGGGGCCCCACAAGGGTGCGTTCTCAGCCCTCTCCTGTACTCCCTGTTTACCCATGACTGTGTGGCCAAGCACGCATCCAACTCAATCATCAAGTTTGCTGACGACACTACAGTGGTAGGCTTGATTACCAACAACGACAAGACGGCCTACAGGGAGGAGGTGAGGGCCCTCGGAGTGTGGTGTCAGAAAAATAACCTCTCACTCAATGTCAACAAAACAAAGAAGATGATCGTGGACTTCAGGAAACAGGAGAGGGAGCACCCCCCTATCCACATCGAGGGGACAGTAGTGGAGAAGGTGGAAAGTTTTAAGTTCCTCGGCGTACACATCACGGACAAACTGAATTGGTCCACCCACACAGACAGCGTGGTGAAGAAGGCGCAACAGCGCCTCTTCAACCTCAGGAGGCTGAAGAAATTCGGCTTGTCACCAAAATCACTCACAAACATCTACAGATGCACAATCGAGAGCATCCTGTCGGGCTGTATCACCGCCTGGTACGGCAACTGCTCCGCCCACAACCGTAAGGCTCTCCAGAGGGTAGTGAGGACTGCACAACGCATCACCGGGGGTAAACTACCTGCCCTTCAGGACACCTACACCACTCGATGTCACAGGAAGGCCAAAAAGATCATCAAGGACAACAACCACCCGAGCCACTGCCTGTTCACCCCGCTATCATCCAGAAGGCGAGGTCAGTACAGGTGAATCAAAGCTGGGACCGAGAGACTGAAAAACAGCTTCTACCTCAAGGCCATCAGACTGTTAAACAGCCATCACTAACATTGAGTGGCTGCTGCCAACATACTGACTTAAATCTCTAGCCACTTTAAACATAGGAATTGGATGTAACAATGTATCACTAGCCACTTTAAACAATTTTGTATATAATGTTTACGTATCCGACATACTCATTTCAAATGTATACACTGTACTCTAAACCATCTACTGAATCTTGCTTATGCCGTTCGGCCATCGACCCAAATCTCTAGCCACTTTAATAATTATAATTGGATGAAATAATGTATCACTAGCCACTTTAAACAATGACATTTATATAATGTTTACATATCCTACATTACTCATCTCATATATATATATGTATATACTGTACTCCATACCATCTACTGCATCTTGCCCATCTTGCCGGTCAGCCATCGCTCATCCATATATTTATATGTACATACTCGTATTCATTCCTTTCATTCCTTTACTCTTGTGTGTATAAGGTAGTTGTTGTGAATTTGTTAGATTACTTGTTAGATACTACTGCATGGTCGGAACTAGAAGCATAAGCATTTCGCTACACTCGCATTAACATCTGCTAACCATGTGTATGTGACAAATACAATTTGATTTGATTTGAACCGGCACCCCCCCTGTATATGTATATGTATATATATATATGTATATATATTCCCTTAACATGAATTTCCCATTGTGACTTCCCCATCCTGGATCACTGGAGTGTCTCCAAATCCACGCGTGGCCCAGCCCAACAACAGCTGAACCTCTCCTTCCCCCCGGGGACCAGCTCTCTGTGTTAAACGGTGACACTATCAATCAGAAGATATTACCTCTATTGACAGTGGCCAGAAGAGTCCCTCTATGTTGTTACCACCCACTCTGCCTCACCCTCGCTCGCTCTCATCCTCTTTCATGCCTCTCTCCTTAAATATTTCATCCTCATCATTGTCTCTTCCACATCTTTCTCCTTTCTACTCCATCTCTTCCTTTTCATTTTATCTCTCCTCTTCCTCACACGCTCAATCTATAGATCCTGGCAACTAACCCAATCAGACAGCACAAAATTATCCTTTCCTTGGGGGCCACTCTGTATGGCTTTATGAATATTTCATTTACTATGATTTCTTTGCATGCATAATGGAGTGACTGTTTAAAGAAGGGGGTATCAAATGGGTAAAAAGTATTTAAGGGAAAATGAGACGCTGGAAATAAAATGACATTGAAAATGAGATCACAGAAGACCTATATGTTTCGGTAATGGTAAAAACAGAGTCTCCTTCTGACAGAGAGCTGCTAAGATGTGGATTGAGGGAGAGCCATTAGTGAGGTTAGGAGCTGAACGGGACAGGAAGCAGAGGGTGAAACTACACTCCAGAGAAAGACAGCAGTTTTACACAGTCTATCAAAGGGATGAGGATGAAAAAAAGGCAATAAGCTCCCTGACAGCAACATGTAAACTTCATGAAGCCAGTGTCAGCTCCTCTCCCAGTTCCGCATGAGGGATTTTTATCTCTCAGAAAAGCAGGTCCTCCTCTGGCCTCTCACACTGAGAGGCTCACCCACACCCCGCCATCCATTTTCATCCCTACGCTTAGACAGTACAGAGAAAATAGTGGAGATGCATTTCCATGTGCCACTAGAGACAACCAGACAAACAGATGTCATATATCAGACTCTCCAAGGAAGCCAAACAAACCCCCTTTCAGTCAGAGAGAGAGAGGGGAGGGAGGTAGGGAGAGAACAGACAGAAAGGGAGGTAGGCAGGTAGGGAGAGAGAGAGAAGGAGCGAGCCAACAGACCTTCCCTCTGGTCTTCTGGGCAGACAGGGAGGAGAGGAACAAAGGGATGATCCAAGGGCCCTGGAAAGCAGGCGCTCAAAGGCTGCCTTTGTCTGTGAAGTGAGGAGAGCGTCAGCAGGCCCTGCACACTCCATGTGCCCAACACACATGAATATAAAAGAGCACACAACACAAAGGAGAGACCTCGGGAATGATTTAATAATAAGCAGCAGTAACAGGGTGGGGTCACTTCACTGTAATGTGACCTGGCTTCTGTATCCATCTACCCCCCTTTGACAATTACACCAGCCAGCCAACCAGCCTCCTCTCCCTTCCTCCTCTCACTCTCCCCCTTATAGTTCTCTGTGGAATACAATACAGAAAGCAATTTGCAGTGAGTTAAATCACTTTTGCAATGAAAGGCTATTCAATTGCTCTTTTACTTTCTGGCGTATTTATAGAACATGGCACAATAAGTGGTTGTCAGATGAGCCATTATATGATCTGCTGGTGCCGACCTGTGCATGTCAGTCTAAAAGGAGAGGGCTGGATGGAATGGGAATATGTGTCATAAATCAAAGAGCTGGTTCTCAAAGACAAGAATGAATTCATAAGAGGAATTTGACTGGCTGCAAGACAGAAATCTACTCTACATGACATTACTAAATGAGCATATTGTTATCACCAACATAATAGGTTGGATTTTGTTGAATTAATTATAATATGAAGATTCATTTGGTCTATGAACAACTGCTAGATTTCAAGACAAATATTCTATACATAAAATAAATGTATTCACTGTATGTCATTATGCATGCAAACTATAGGTACACTCGTAAGAAGGACTCTCAAATAGGCATCAATATCTGTAGGGAGTATCTAATATGTCAGCTGTGAGATTTAAGGTCTGGGCTGACAGACAACAGTCGAGACATCACCTAGTGAGCTGCCGCGAGGCTGGTGTCTCTCTATGGACCTGGGTGACAGTGATCACACACACACACACACACACACACACACACACACACACACACACACACACACACACACACAGACACACACCCCTCCTGGTGTGTCCTATCTGGGTCCAGGTCTAGCTGTTCATGGTTCAGGGGTTCTAAATCTCTCAGATGAGCTGCTTATTCCCTAGTGGCTGTAAAAAAAAACACCACTCTGTCCCTGGTGGAGGTTGAACATGAGGAGAAATACAAATTCATACATTTTAGATTTGAAATTCTGCCTCTCTGGCTAGGTCCTCCTATATGTTGGTAGCACAGTAGTCTCGAAAACCCAACCCTAGGCAACAGTGACTAGGGTCTGGTTACAATTATGGACTATATTAGCAAAAAAAGGGTGGGCTGCCTCAGACAGACAATTCTCCTAACAAATTACGAGGCAGACATGCCAGAACTGTCACGTCCAGGCCTGGGTTAGCAGGCTGGTGTTTAATTTGTCTTTAGTTTAGGAGGGTTTTGTGTTCTAGGTTGTGTTTTTCTATGTTGGGGAAATGGTTCGAAATTAGAGGCAGTTGATTGTCATTACCTCTAATTGGGAACCATATATATGTTTGTGGTTTTCAATGGGGTTTTGTGGGTCATTGTTTGTATTAGTATGTTTTGTGGTGTGTGCATTTTTAAGCCACACCGGTGTTACGATCTTCATTCGTTTATTATTTTTCCCAGTTACGTCAAATAAAGTATGTATACTGGATACCTCGCTGCGCCTTGGTCCATCACTCAAGAGGATCGTGACAGAATGACCCACCAAAACAGGACCAAGCAGCGAGAGAACTGGGAGTTCTGGACCTGGGAGGAAATTCTGGAAGGAAAGGCACCCTGGACCCAGCCTGGGGAGTATCGCCGTCCAAAGGAGGAGTTGGAAGCAGCGAAGGCTGAGCGGCGATATTACGAGGAGAAGTATGGTGTATGGACACCCGATCGAGAGAAATATGCTGGAACACGCCTGGCGAGGAAGCCCGAGAGGCAGCCCCAATTGTTTGGGGGGGGGGCACACGGGGAGTTTGGCTAGTGCAGTTTGGAGACCTGAGCCAACTCCTCGCGCTTTCCGGAGGGAGCGTCGCACTGGTAAGACACCATGTTATGCGGTGAAGCGCACGGTGTCTCCAGTGCGCATTCACAGCCCGGTGCGTGACTTGCCAGCTCCTCGCATCTGTCGTGCTAGGGGGAGTTGGCAGCCAGGAAAGAGGGTGTTGGCTCAGCGCTCCTGGTCTCCGGTGCGCCTCTTCGGGCCAGGATATCCTGCGCCGGCTCTGCGTGCGGTGTGTCTCCGGTTCGTGCCCACAGCCCGGTGCGCGACATTCCAGCTCCCCTCATCTGTGAGGCTAGGGTGAGTGTGCAGCCTGGTAGGAGGGTGCCGGCTCTGCGATCCAGGTCTCCTGTGCGCGCCGTGGGTCCAGCACGTCCTGTCCCTGTTCCACGCACCAGGATCCCTGTGCGCGTCGTGGGCCCAGCACGTCCTGTCCCTGTTTCACGCTCCAGGATCCCTGTGCGCATCGTGGGTCCAGCACGTCCTGTCCCTGTTCCACACACCAGGATCCCAGTGCGTATTGTGAGCCCAGCACGTCCTGTCCCTGTTCCACGCACCAGGATCCCTGTGCACGTCGTCGGCCCAGCACGTCCTGTCCCTGTTCCACGCACCAGGATCCCAGTGCGTATCGTGAGCCCAGCACGGCCTGTTCCCGCTCCCCACACCAGAATCCCAATGCGCATCGTGAGCCCAGCACAGCCTGTTCCCGCTCCCTGCACCAGAGTCCCAGTGCGCCTCGTGAGCCCAGCACGGCCTGTTCCCGCTCCAGAGTCCCAGTGCGCCTTGTGAGCCCAGCACGGCCTGTTCCCGCTCCCCGCACCAGAGTCCCAGTGCGCCTCGTGAGCCCAGCACGGCCTGTTCCCGCTCCCTGCACCAGAGTCCCAGTGCGCATCGTGAGCCCAGCACGGCCTGTTCCCGCTCCCTGCACCAGAGTCCCAGTGTGCATCGTAAGCCCAGCACGGCCCGTTCCTGCTCCCTGCACCAGAGTCCCAGTGCGCTTAGTGAGTCCAGCACGGCCCGTTCCTGCACCCCGCACCAGAGTCCCAGTGCGCTTCGTGAGTCCAGCACGGCCCGTTCCTGCTCCCCGCACCAGAGTCCCAGTGCGCTTCGTGAGCTTCACACATCAGGTCCCCTGTGAGCATCGAGAGCTTGATACGAACTGTTCCGGCTTCTAGCCTCCGACCCACCTAGGACAAAGAGACCCACCCGAGGACCCCCCCATGGACTTTTTGGCGCGGTCGGAGTCCGCGCCTTTGGGGGGGGGGGTAATGTCACATCCAGGCCTGGGTTAGCAGGCTGTTGTTTAGTTTGTCTTTAGTTTAGGAGGGTTTTGTGTTCTAGGTTGTGTATTTCTATGTTGGGGAAATGGTTCCCAATTAGAGGCAGCTGATTGTCGTTACCTCTAATTGGGAACCATATGTTTGTGGTTTTCAATGGGGTTTTGTGGGTCATTGTTTGTATTAGTATGTTTTGTGGTGTGTGCATTTTTAAGCCACACCGGTGTTACGATCTTCATTCGTTTATTATTTTTCCCAGTTACGTCAAATAAAGTATGTATACTGGATACCTCGCTGCGCCCACTCAAGAGGATCGTGACAAGAACGTCTACATTCAAAACTAAAGTTTGCAGTGGTTTTAGTGAAGGTAGTTGATACAAACTATCTACTTGCGAAATGCACTCATTAAAAATAACCTCAGTGATCTCTCTTTGCTAGCTCCTACGTTGTATTTTAATCAAGCAGATAAATTAGCAGTGGCGATTTTTTAGCATGTAAATCTTGGTGGGGAAAACTCCCCAGAATGTTTTTTTATGCATGCCAGCTAAGCCACTGCACAACAAGAAACAATACATTAATTGCACTATAACGGTGCCAAACGGTGCCCACAAACTGTTAGGGCCTACGTAAGGGCCCTAACAGTTAGGGCCTGTCCCAAAAGCAAAACTTTATTTTCAGCACCATGGAGTCAATCCTTACCACTGCTACACCTGGATATCAGCGGAGCCTTGTCTGGCAGCGAAATAGTTAATTCAGCCGAATTTACTGCCTTTAAAAGCTGATATGGATGACTAGCTGATATGGATGACTTGCTTCTACAAACCAAGACTCTTCCTAGAGCTGGCCGCTCGGCCAAACTGAGCAATCGGGGGAGAAGGGCCTTGGTCAGGGAGGTGACCAAGAACCCGATGGTCACTCTGACAGAGCTATAGAGTTCTCCCAGAAGGACAACCATCTCTGCAGCACTCCACCAATCAGGCCTTTACGGTAGAGTGGCCAGACGGAAGCCACTCCTCAGTAAAAGGCACATGAAAGCCGGCTTGGAGTTTGCCAAAAGGCACCTAAAGACTCTCAGACCATGAGAAACAAGATTCTCTGGTCTGATGAAACCAAGATTGAACTTTTTGGCCTGAATGCCAAGCGTCACGTCTGGAGGAAACCTGCCACCCTCCCTACGATGAAGCATGGTGGTGGCAGCAACATGCTGTGGGGAGGTTTTTCAGCGGCATGGACTGGGAGATTAGTCAGTATCGAGGCAAAGATGAACAGAGCAAAGTATAGAGAGATCCAGAGTGCTCAGGTCCTTAGACTGGGGCGAAGGTTCACCTTCCAACAGGACAACGACCTTAAGCACACAACCAAGACAACGCAGGAGTGGCTTTGGGAAAAGTCTCTGAATGTCTGTGATTGGCCCAGCCTGATTGAACATCTCTGGAGAGACCTGAAAATAGCTGTGCAGCATCCAACCTGACAGAGCTTGAGATGATCTACAGAGAAGAATAGGAGAAACTCCCCAAATACAGGTGTGCCAAGCTTGTAGTTTCATACCCAAGAAGAATCGATGCTATAATCGATGACAAAGGTGCTTCAACAAAGTACTGAGTAAAGAGTCTGAATACTATTGTAAATGTAATATTTCAGTTTAAAACATTTCTAAAAAACAGTTTTTGCTTTGTCATTATGAGGTATTTTGTGTAGGTTGGTGAGGGGAAAAAAACAATTTAATACATTTTAGAATAAGGCTGTAACGTAACAAAATGTGGAAAAAGTCAAGGTATCTGAATACTTTCCGAAGGCACTGTATGCAAAGCAGATGTGGAAGATAAATACGGTACCAGGCGAAAACACTCTACCGTCTCTATCTTGCTTCTCTTCATGTGGTGTTTAGACCACAGACTAGTCTTCTCTCCACAGCTTGACAGTTTATCCTGCACATAACAGACAAGTCATACTGCTGAAACCCACAATGTAGGACAAATTATAGCTCTCTTGGAAGATAAACACGTTTTTTCATGTTAAATAGTCCATCTGTTTTCTTTCTGACTGATGGGTATGAGTGGAGAGCAGAGACGTCGTGAAAAGGGATGAGCGACAGAGAGGGAGAACATGGGCTCAGGCGAGATGGCTGTTATTGTACTGATCCTGAATCACGTCTGTAATGAGTCACATCCAAACCATGGAAAGTGGAAACAAGCATTTAGGATAGATTCACCTCCCTACCTCTTTCCTTCTCAGGCTCCCCTGTCTCGCTCCCCATCTTTCTCAGGCTCCCTGTCCATCTCCATCTCTCTATCTTTCTCTGTCTCTCTGTCCCTCTCACAGACCTTCTTTCTCTCCTTCACTCTCTTTTTCTGCCCATCTCTGCCAACCCCAGGCTGTATACTCTATCTGAAATGAAAACATCAATAGACATAGCTAGATGTCCCAGTAGACCATACATCACACACAAAGGAAGGATGACACTTTACTGAAAGTCTATTTCAGAGCTCAAAAAGACAGACTGATGTCACAGTGCTGCAGTATACCGCTCTCTAAACAGTAGTCCATGATGACAAAAAGTTACAGATTAACAAACTTCAATAAGATGGCCCCATTTCAAAAAAGAATATTCATTGCACTAGCATTGCATATTTTTCACCTGAAAAAGGTCTGTCTCATTCCTAAAAGATATTCATTTCTGGAAATGGGAGCTCATTAGCTGAACGTGAAGCGGAGTTTATTTTTGCACTACAAAGCTTAGCAACTAGCAGATGTAAATCAATGCGAGTGAGAGATAAACAGAAGGAGGGCACAACTTCAAAGTGTTGGTCTGGTGAGATAATCATCCCTTCTGGTGATCATGCAACAGGTCATCTCTAAATCCACCTCCCATGGAGAATGGCCCAGACTCCGCTATTAGCAGCCAATTTACACCACTTGGAAACAAGAGCTGACACACACACGTGCATACAGACACACACGCACAAACGCGAACGCACACACACACGCACACAGCAGCAAAGCCTGTCTTTTCTCTGGGAAGTAGCTACTGTTAAGGTGGTGAAATGTCTAGAACACAAACCTTTCAAACTGTTCAAATCTGATTTACATTTTCCTCCATTGGACCTGCAGTCAGAATCCATTTCCTTCAGACTACAGCATGGCGGTGCGGTGGGTTCTGTTCTGGACAGACTGGCTCCTCTGAGCCAGGTGGTCTAATTAAAGATGACTTCTAATAAAGCTAACACCACCCGCTTGGCATATCACATGCAGACCTACCCTCACCCATGCTGCCTTCCCTGTTTCACCCACATTTCACAGAGACACCAGGCTGCCTGCCCTCCCACTCCAGGCAGACCCGTGGTCCAGAGAGGGAGATGGCAGAGGACCCATATGGGTCATTACATCTAATATAGTCAGATTATGACTGATGAAGGAGAACATCCAACCTGCCCTCTACTTACACCAGTGGCGATTTTAGCATCTTGGTGGGGCAAACCAACAAATTTTGCGGGGATGCATGCCAGCAAAGACTCTACACAACACAACACAATAAACAATACACTAACTGCACTATAACGGTGCCAAACGGTGCCCACAAACTGTTAGGGCGTACATAAAGCTGTCCCAACAGTCCCAGCACCTTACCACTGCTACACATGCCTATCAGCGGAGCCTTGTCTGCCAGCGAAACAGTTCAATCAGCCTCATTTACTGCCTTTTTAAAAAACATAGCTGATATGGCTGACTTGCTTAAACAAATGTGGTTTCTACTGACAATTGAGATGTACAAACTATGGCATAAGGGGACGACGAGTGGATAAGAGGCAATCCGTAGCGAGCTAGGACGGACGTAGTCAATATAACTATATGTTCAGCACTTTTGGAATGTACAGCGACAGACTGTACACCAAGTCAGAACCGTAGGATAATTAAAGGGGGCATATAAGCTGACAATGAAAGCTCTTACAATGACCATTCAAAAAGTTTTTTCCCAATCGGAGCAAATTTTTTCCCCCCAGTTCCCAGTTGTCTTGAACAGATTTCCTAGTTTCGAGTTAATAGTTGTTTTGAGCACGGCAGAAATCATTCTGGATTGACAGCATGGCCAATGTTAAATGTTTATAATTTTAAGCATGGATAAGACACTCTTAAACCCAGACTTGGGACCACACAGCCACCACTGAATAGCAGGCTAGTGACTGCTTTGCAATGCCTGCAGTTAGTCATTGATTCCTTCCAAACCACTCATTGTTGAATTTGCGATTTCCAACTTGTTGTGTAACGTCCAATGGCCGATGAGCACCGATACGTTTTATCTATAATTTCTCTTCATTATTTATTTTCATATGACAAGGATTAAAAAGGATTTGCAAGTAGATTGTCGACTTGATTCAAACAATGATGACTGCTAGCTAAGATTTGGAAAGTATGACGTTGACGTGATCAGTCCAATAAAAGCTACTGTAATCTGAATTGACGTCACTTTATCTGTGGCCAATGACCTTGAGCCTTCTTGGATGTAACTCTATGGCAGCACCCAAGGGGCTAGAGTTTGAGCTCTCCCCCTTAGATTTGGCGGCGACGTAGTGTCCTCATGAGTGACAGAACACTGAGCCAAACACGGCGCAACTAGAGAACATTACCAACCACTACACTGTATTTTCCGCTGGCTGCTCCACCACCACAGAAAGCACTGAGCTAGGCTGAAACACCTGCATTTTGGAGCTGCCTTACTCAAGAAAGCAAAAAAGAGACCATGTTTGTATGCGGCTTTATTAACTCAATTATTATTTATCTTTTTTTACATTGTTTGCAAACCTATGTGGGGCTCTGCCCCACCTGCCCTGAATGACGGATCACCACTGACTTACACTCACATAAATGTTGTGTTAACACAAATCAACAGTCCATGTGGTGGAGCCCATTTCATATCAGCCACTTGGAAGGTAAACTCATAAAAGGGAGGGGTGCATACCGTTGGCTTATGCTGCTGCTCTGGCAGGGTTTGTGTGCAGCAGCATATGGGAGATGCATTAATCGCAACACAAATCACTAAGTAGTTCAGTCTGTTGAGCAGAGCTCTTGGCTTCAGTGCTCCTCAACTCTGGGATTTGAACAATGCTGACGCAGGAGAAAGGCAAGGAAAGCTCAACTGTACCCTTCATACCCATCACTGTGTCTTAATGAGGTTTTAGGACAGCGGTATTAGGAATGGACTGATTGGGCTTTCTAATTCATTACCATCTCTGTGAGAACTTGGAAGGATCCACTGGGCTGAGCCTGCCAAAGTACTCAACAAAGTTAGCCTGGCTTCCAGGTCGGCGGCATTGTGCATTTGTGTGACTACCGTGTGTGTGTGTGTGTCCATACGTGAGATGGCACAAGAGCAGGACTTAGCTTTCTGAAAAGCACATAACATATCCAGCACTATAAGGCTCATGCAGTGCAGAACCTTTCTCCACAGAACTCAGTTAAAAAAACACCCCTAGGAAAGATGTGATGTTATCCAACCATTTCTGAATAAAACAAGGTTGAGACATTTTAGATGTAAAAATCTATTCCAGTGTCAGAAATCTCTCCTTCGATCAAAGTATGAAAATTAAATCTTCAATTGAATCAAATCGGTTCTCTTTAAAAAAACTACAAAGAACTTAATGACCTAACACCCTCACACTCCACCAATAATAAGACCAGGGCTGCAGCTCATAATGACCTAACACCCCCACACTCCACCAATAATAAGACCAGGGCTGCAGCTCATAATGACCTAACACCCCCACACTCCACCAATAATAAGACCAGGGCTGCAGCTCATAATGACCTAACACCCCCACATTCCACCAATAATAAGACCAGGGCTGCAGCTCATAATGACCTAACACCCCACACTCCACCAATAATAAGACCAGGGCTGCAGCTCATAATGACCTAACACCCCCACACTCCACCAATAATAAGACCAGGGCTGCAGCTCATAATGACCTAACACCCCACACTCCACCAATA
This sequence comes from Brachymystax lenok tsinlingensis, assembly GCA_030435695.1. Classification (NCBI taxonomy): domain Eukaryota; kingdom Metazoa; phylum Chordata; class Actinopteri; order Salmoniformes; family Salmonidae; genus Brachymystax; species Brachymystax lenok. Next base: position 40,344,805 of record CM059813.1, read on the forward strand.
ATAAGACCAGGGCTGCAGCTCATAATGACCTAACACCCCACACTCCACCAATAATAAGACCAGGGCTGCAGCTCATAATGACCTAACACCCCCACATTCCACCAATAATAAGACCAGGGCTGCAGCTCATAATGACCTAACACCCCCACACTCCACCAATAATAAGACCAGGGCTGCAGCTCATAATGACCTAACACCCCCACACTCCACCAATAATAAGACCAGGGCTGCAGCTCATAATGACCTAACACCCTCACACTCCACCAATAATCGCCATATGCTTACTTTGATTTTGACCTTCCTTTGATTTAGATAAGCAGAGTAAGGTTTTACATGACTACTGCCATAATCAGTTTAATATCCAATTATTAGTGTGGATGTAAACGTACGTATTCATTGACAGTCAAAATAGGTAATGACTTTTAAAACTTGTCAAATGGCCTAGGCCTACGTAAAATTATCTGTTGTCCTACAAGCTATCCGTTAAGGGCATGTGGAGCCTGAATTAAGTCTGTTTTTCACCATAATTTCAGATCCATAATAATCACATCCTCCAGCCATAGCTACAGTGTGCATCTGCTCTGACAACTGAGTATGACTGATGCCCACTCACACCAAAATAGCTTCCACATGTGGACCTTTGGCAAGTTCTTGACCCTATTTACCCAAAACAAGGCCTACACTGGGGCTTACTAATGACGCCTCACCCCTGGTCCCAGCTCAGCTGACTCACTGACTGACAGTCACACACTGACGGACAGAGACAGCCAGACAGACGGGGCCTATAAGAGCTGGTTCCTCATCCGCTCTCTGTTGACCAGGAGGAGGTCAAACAACAGATGGCGGGCAAAGGATTACTGCAAACTCTGTCACAGTCAAGTTTAAGTTAAGCACAGGTCTGCAGCGCAATCACAAAGCTACTCATGCATTACTGAACTGTATGGAACCTTGTGTGTGTGTGTGTGTGTGTGTGTGTGTGTGTGTGTGTGTGTGTGTGTGTGTGTGTGTGTGTGTGTGTGTGTGTGTGTGTGTGTGTGTGTACAGAGAGAAAGGCAACATCTGAAGAGCAACTTGTAAATGAAACCCTCCAAATTAAAATGCAGAACTATCATCATGTAATCTTGTTTAGAGACCATTAATCATATACTCATGTTTAGAAAACAAGGATCTGGGATTGGCTGGCACAGCAGCAGCAGAGGCTTACCCTCCCAACACCCTTGCATATCATGTCAAATCATAACCAAACACCAAATTTGATCTACTCAAGCTATGAAACCCCTAATAACGCAACCAAATGCCTGATAATCGGCCACAGAGATTTAAAAATAATAATTCAATTTGCGGCTCTTGATGAAGATTACAAATATTTTGAGCCCCCTCAATCGGAGAGCATTATCGCACCAGGAAGAAAGGAAGGCGCAGGGAGGGAAAAGCTTTTGAACAGGGGAAAGAGGGGAATCATGCTGTCTGAAAATAGCCTGATAATTTGGGGTCTGACATAGAAGGCGTCTGATGTAGTGGATAGATCCACAGCTCTGAGCTCTGAGGAGAGAGAGGCCTCTTCAGAAAGCCATAATTTCCAGGGTGCCGAGAGCACAGCTATCAAACCGTATACAACAGGTTTGATCATCAGTACTAGAGGCTTTAAAATATATATATATTTACATTTGTACATATTTATTTTAATCAGCTTAAATATTGCAGATAGATTGTGGCTTCCAATAATGTAATCGTCTGCATCATTTCCAAATCCCCATATATTTGTTTGTAAATAAATATATATATTATATATATATAAAAAATAAAATAAGAATAATATAAATATATATATATATATACACACACACACATAAATACATACATACATACATACAAACACACACTTCATATATATAAAAAATATATTGATATTTATTTTCCCCTAACCCTACCATCCCTCCTCTAATTGGAGTAAACTAATGGACAACACAGAACTAGAGGCTTGGTTATAACATACACAGACCACCACAACAACCTGTCTGGCTGAGAAGATATTCCCAGGTCAATCAATGTAAACATCAGTCAGTCTCAGAGGTTAATTGAAATGGGATTGAAGGATGTACAAATTAATAGCCCTCACCCAGGTATTGTGCAAGTACAAAGGGCCTCAACAATAGGTGGGTGAAAAGCTAGGAAACAAAGTTGTAGGAATAGAAGAGCAAATTATTACACTTTTGTAATGGTATTGAAATCAGCATTGTCATACGCCCCATCATTTTGCACTAAGGTGTTGTTAACAGAAGAACACAGACCAAACCATTGTAGCAATGTTGTATGGGAGCAATAGCTACTGTATAATGTGTAGGACCTTTGTTTCATTTGACTTTTGTATACCTCTTATCTCCAAAATACACTTTTTTAGGAAATGGAAAAACATACCCATTTTCCCATTAACGAACACACAATTATGAATATTCAGAAGCTATTTTGAATACATTTTATTGGACCTAGAGTCATGAAATGTTCAGAGTACATTTAGGCGAGTTACTGTTTTCAGTACATGAATGGAGGTTTTCATCAGACAGCGATAAATGATGGCTGCCATTCAGCAATACTGTAGCTGTCACGATTCACTTCTGAGGGGACAGACCAAGACGCAGCGATGTAGCCAGAATACATGATATATTCAAAGACGAGACGGAACAAAACAAGAAAACGAAGAACAAGACGAGAGCCCTAACGCTAAACTATACACAAAGAGAACTAAACCTAACCACGACGGAAGAACCCTAACTAAACCTCGAACGGAGAAACCTAACTAGACAAGAACCTGATGAACCTAACATAATCATGACATGAACATACAATAACCCACGAAACTAAGGTGCAATTCCCAAACATATAAATGGTTCCCAATTAGAGACAACGAGACTCAGCTGCCTCTAATTGGGAGCCATTAACCCAACATAGAACTAGACACCATAGAACTGTGAAAACCCCTAAACCAAAATGAACCCAAAACGCTCTAGCCTGTAAACCCAGGCCTGGGCGTTACAGTAGCTCTGAAATCCCCAAGGTTCTTAGCGAAGCACACTGACTGCACAGCCAAGCGGAAGACCCTGAAGATCACTTAGAGCTGTCAGCCTAAACACAAACCCCTGAGCAACCCCTCTGAATTAATATTATGATTGTGGCCCTTCGGGGCCCATTTCCAATACAGAAGGACTGTGGTGTATTGGTCTCTCCCTTGTCATTCAAACCTACTGGGGTTCACAGGTGCTGGCTGCTCCAAATCCAATTCCAGCAGGCCAGACCTGATGACTGTCTCGGTGATGAAGCTGCCTGTATTGGGCCATGATCTTTGTGGGTGTAGAGACAGACTCTTTGTGTTTGGGCAGAAGGCATGTCCACTCTCCACTCAATTGTCTCACGCCATTAATCACACGCGACAGTCCATCGCCTCGGGCTAATATATGCACTGGTTTTACCTAAGGCTAATGCAATGAGGCCTGACTGACACACACATGCATATGCACGCATGCACGCTTGCGCACACACCCGCACAATCCCTCTTTTATGGACTTCTTTCAAATCTCCATTGATTAACAAATATTGATCCTTGTTAGTAAAATAAGGAATTGTCACAGTGAGTCCCAGTAGAAGAGAAGGCTGGGGCCCATCTTGATGTTATGTATTCCATTCAAATCGTCACCACCTGGCCTATACACAAACTCACAACATGCACTCACACGCACATCAAACATTCTCCTTGAGGTCCAAATTCATTATTTGTAAAGGTGCATAGCTTGCCTGAGTTTGAGTTCAAACAGGGCAGAGGCTGAGTCTGCATTGAGAGAGGCTGTGGCACCAATCCACATACAGGACATGCCTGACTTACCAGATAGAGAGAAGTGGAGAGGCAGAGGGAGGGGAGGGAAAGTGAAATAGAGGAAGAATCTCTTGCTCCTGGTCTGCATAACTGAGGCTTCACATGATATGATGTATGTCACATGATGTCTGTCACTGGCATAGACAGAGGCTGAGGCCTTAACACTCACAATGGGAGTGCTCCTGAACCCCTGGAACAAAGACACAGTCTGTGTGTGTGTGTGTGTGTGTGTGTGTGTGTGTGTGTGTCTGATGGGACATAGCAACCTCAGTCATCAGTTGATTGAGATGGATTCATTTTAGACTTAATAATAAAATGTCAAGTTTGAGACACAGGCAAGGCCACTGTTCTTCTGAAGACCAGCATCACATTTACACAACACAGACATTCATACCCAGGCCTAAAGTCTCTACAGGTCAGACAGTCTGTCTGGGGCTCCCATAGACATCCATCAAAACACACCAAACTGGACCACATGAATGGATAGATACACAAGCTGACAGAGGACGCGTGTCAACAAACCCCCTCCTAACATGGAGGCACACACACAAGCCTTTGGGCATCCCTTTGTCACAGGAGAGTATCAGGCATCTGGCATCTGCTCACACCCCCAGCCTGTACCCCACCCTACCCCATGATGCCAAACACACACATCTCCCAACCCCACCTGTGAGACTGAGACAAAGAGCTGTAACACAATCTCACTCAGGGACACCTCAGACAGGAGAGGAGTAGGACGATGTCACAGACCACATGCCTATCCTTCTGAAAAAATATGCACACCTCCCCTGCCAACACAAGCCCTAACGTCCCTACATTGAAACATATCACTTTCACTCTTCCGTGACCATCTAGAGAGAAAGAGAAATTTGGGACTATGCAGTCATCTCAGCCAGGAATGGACACCAGAGCAGGAACCGGATGGAACGTTAACACATGCATCAATGCTCTGGATCCACAGTCAGAGTAATCATAGTCTGCATCACTATTTAAACACATCAAAAGACAAACAAACACAGGGATTGTGATCCAAACCAGATGCACCTTGAAACCAATACGGGCCTGCTGAGGCTAAGTCACTGTTTATGGGCGATGTGTCCCCACACGACATGACAGACACTGCTGTGTACAGGACGGTTTTCCATAGGTCAAAAACGACCTTTTTATGTCTTATGCATCACTCCCTCTACCTAAACAGTTGACAATTTACTCTGCATACAGCATTCATTATACAGTATGTCTATTTGGCTTCAATCGGCAAAGACATGAGAGAGGTTAAATATGGAAGAGGAGGATTTTAGTAAATAAATAAGACCAGATCAGGCCTGCTCTTGTTACAATCAAACTAGAAACCAATTACACCCCAAGAAGACTGATAAATATGTGAGCCTTTGATATCTGGGCTGAATGAGACAGAAATTAGAGTGTGTGTGTGTGTGGGTGTGAGTGAGTGAGTGAGAGAGAGATGATATAGACTGAGGCTTGCTTTACAGAGAAGGGTTTAACTGACTCTAAAAGTATGCAGCACAGAGCCGTGAGTCAAGAGGATTACAGTGGCGGTTAGTCTGAACATTTAGCAGTCCAGGTGTGGACAGCTTGAGGAAACACTTCAACTGGAAAGTTACAGAACCATTTTGTATACTAAAGTTTAAGCTATGGTAAAGCACAAATAACAATACTATAAATATCATGCAGTGAAATATTGTCAGCATCAAATAAAATTGTATTTGTCACATGTGCTGAATAAAACAAGTGTAGATTTACCGTGAAATGCTGACTTACGAGCCCTTTCCCAACAATGCAGTTAAAAAGTATGAAAATTCACAAATAAATAAAAAATAGCAACACAATAAAATAACACAATAAAATGAGGTTATATACAGGCTATATACAAGGAGTACCGGTACAGAGTCAGTGTACTGGGGTGATTGATTGAGGTTATATGTAAATGTTGGTTTGGTTAGGGGATTTATTGAAGTACATGTGGGTAGGAGGTGAAAAGCAGAAAGGCCGGGTAGCAGTTTAATTAACTGTTCAGCAGTCTTATGGTACTTGGGTAGAAGCTGATAATTCGGTATCAGTTTGTTATAACATTGGCATTTCATGAGAATGGAGATTAGGATTTATGTTTTCCTTCAATACTTTGCTGTACTGAAAGCCATGTTCATTATTTGCTTTGTAGCTGAACTAGTTATAGTGAAACATACAACTGGATTATGTTATCATGTTGCCTAGTTACTTTACCCCTACCTACAGTATACAGTGACTTTGGAAAGTATTCAGACCCCTTGACTTTTTCCACATTTTGATACGTTACGGCGTTATTCTAAAATGGATGAAATAAAACAAAATTCTCAGCAATCTACACACAATACCCCATAATGATAAAGTGAAGACATGTTTTTAGAAATTTGGGCAAATATATAGTAAAAAAACTAACAGAATTACCTTATTTACATAAGTATCAGACCCTTTGCTATGAGACTTGAAATTGAGCTCAGATGCATCCTGTTTCCATTGATCATGATTTGGAAAGGCACACAAATGTCTATATAAAGGTCCCATAGTTGACAGTCCATGTCAGAGCAAAAACCAAGCCATGAGGTCGAAGAAATTGTCCGTAGAGCACCAAGACAGGATTGTGTCGAGGCACAGATCTGGTGAAGAGCACCAAAACATTTATGCAGCATTGAAGGTACCCAAGAACACAGTGGCCTCCTTCATTCTTAAATGGAAGACGTTTGGAACCACCAAGACTTCCTAGAACTGGCCGCTAGGCCAAACTGAGCAAATGGGAGAAAAGGGCCTTGGTCAGGTGACCAAGAACCCGATGGTCACTCTGACAGAGCTCTAGAGTTCCTCTGTGGAGATGGGAGAACAATCCAGAAGGACAAACATCTCTGCAGCACTCCACCAATCAGGCCTTTATGGTAGAGTGGCCAGATGGAAGCCAGTCCTCAGTAAAAAGGAACATGACAGCCCACTTGGGGTTTGCCAAAATGCACCTAAAGACTCTCAGACCATGAGAAACAAGATTATCTGGTCTGATGAAACAAGATTGAACTCTTTGGCCTGAATGCCAAGCGTCACGTCTGGAGTAAACCAGGCACCATCCCTACGTTGAAGCATGGTAGTGGCAGCATCATACTGTAGGAATGTTTTTCAGTGGCAGGGACTGGGAGATTAGTCAGGATCAAGGGAAAGGTGATGGAGCAAAGTACAGAGAAATCCTTGATGAAGTCCTGAGAGCTCTAAAGCAGGCTCTCAGACTGGGGTGAAGGTTCACCTTCCAACAGGACAATGACACTAAACACACAGCCAAGACAACGCAGGAGGGGTTTCGGGACAAGTCTCTGAATGTCCTTGAGTGGCCCAGCCAGAGCCCAGACTTTAACCAGATCGAACATCTCTGGAGAGACCTGAAAATAGCTCCCCATCCAACCTGACAGAGCTTGAGAAGGTCTGTAGGGAAGAATGGGAGAAACTCCCCAAATACAGGTGTGCCAAGATTGTAGCGTCATACCCAAGAAGACTCAAGGCTGTAATCGCTGCCAAAGGAGCTTCAACAATGTACTGAATAAAGGGTCTGAGTACTTATGTAAATGTGATATTTCTATTTTTATTGCTTTGTCATTATGGGGTATTGTGTGTAGGTTCTAGAATAAGGCTGTAACGTAACAAAATGTGAAAAAAGTCAAGGGGTCTGAATACTTTCTGAATGGACTGTAGAAGTATTTTTCTTTTGCGTATGCATATTGAGCTGTGTGTGAGTGTGTCCATACTTTGCACGACTGTGTGTGTGTCCATATTTTTTACGTGTGTGTGTGTGTGTGAGTGTGTGTGTGTGTATGTATTAATAGCCAGGAGGCTCCTAGAGAGCCCTGTATTTCATGGATGAAAGAGTAGCTGCTCTGCCGTTCTGGGCTCTGCCTATCAATGCATCTTAAAAGAGAGGGCAGGAAGTGGGCCCTAACAGGAGAGAGGAGGCACTGCCAACTTCCTGTGATAAGAGACAGAACAACGGACAGCATCCAGAGACGCTGAACACTCTGACACTCAGGCCAACACACACACACATACACTCTCTCTGCTGAGTGTAACCAGTGGTCCCAAGAGGCGCAGCGGTCTAAGGCACCGCATCTCAGTGCTAGAGGCGTCACTACAGACCCTGGTTCGATCCCGGGCTGTATCACAACCGGCAGTGATCGGGAGTCCCACGGCGCACAATTGGCCCAGCGTCGTCCTGGTTAGGGGAGAGTTTGGCCGGGGTAGGCCATCATTGTAAAATAAGAATTTGTTCTTAACTGACTTACCTAGTTAAATAAAGATTAAAATAATTACAAATAAAAACGTAACGACGTCCGATAGTAAGGGCACCACTGGGCACTGTAAAGGTCTTCCATCTGAAACTTGAGAAAACAAAATACTTTTAAAATTCTATTCTACACCATGCTTATGGATATATATATATTTTTAAGACTTTGTGTGCATGCGTGAGTGTGGTAGAGAAAAGGAGATAGGAGGCAGCACTTAGAATATTTCAGAATGAGCCCCATGTGGGGTTTGTGGGCCCTGCCAAGATCAGACTCAAGCCTTTATCACCCTATTAAATCCTCCATTCCTAGAGGAGAATCTTGCACAAGAAACCAGAACTCTTTCTCCAGCAGCTCCTCTTAGCTCTGCATATATGAACACAACACTCATGCTCTCTCTTGTACGGCCAAGTTGATTCATGTAAATTGACTGGTTGCCAAGGAGATGTGTGTGACTGACCAGAGTCGGCTGGTATCTTGACAACTGGCCATGCTAGAATAACAGAGCCATTACCATTAGTAAGGTTACAATGGTCAGAGAGCCAACAGGCAGGTCCTATACAACAACCAGATTAACAGTGAAAGAAAGGAAGGCTACAGAAGAGAGAGAAACACAGCTCTTTTGTGAATGTAATTGGCTTTCGACTCCAGTGAGCTTGTTTTGTCCTCCCTGTCTGGTTAGTTACACTGCATGTCTGAGAACAGCTCAGTGCTGCTGCACGGTTTGGGTCCATAGTGTACTGCAGTAAAGTTGAGGCTGAGAGAGGAACTTGGATTGAGTTAAGTGAAATGAATACAGTTAACCATATCAATGTTTTGCATCTTCTACCTCTTTTGTTGTGTCTGAAGATAAGTTCCACCAAGTTCTAAAATAATTTTCTTATGATTTTTTTATTTATTTAACCTTTATTTAACTAGGCAAGTCAGAATGAAGCACTTTGTGAGGTATAGAGAGTCGTTTTCAAGGATTTGACATCAGGTAAGTGTCCCCTCCTAAACACAAAATACATTGACTATACAGAATGACAACCAGAACCTTTATTGGGCTGTTTAGTGGTTGACAGTTTTGTAAATAAATGACCTGCAGTTTGTCTGTATTTCCAGTGTAGCAGAGTCCCATAGAATGCTTAAACTCATAAAGTATGCCCTACATTTGAAAGGTTTAGGGCCTTGTGTCTTGTGAAATAAGCGACCATATAAGTAACAAGGAAGGTCCCCTTTCATTTTAAGGCCACTCAGTGATTTATCGCTCAACCTGATATCCTTGTAGTTTGAGCTAGCAGGAAGCGTTCTTCTTTCACTCAACTTGAAGTTGAACGTGTTCAAATCAGCTTTGACTATTCACACAATGTCATATCTAGTGACCAGAATCTGTCAGTCCATGGCATCACAGGTTATTGTAAGACTTAGTACTGTATAGCACTATACCGACCCGGGAGAGTGACATGGGGGATATGCAGGTTGCCATTTGTTGAACATGGAAAAGACTGCAGGCTCACTGGGGACTGAGACATCGTGGAGGAGGGGTTCTACATCATAGGTCATCACTCTCACACCTGCATCCTCTCTCTGGATGCTGATGTAGTGTCACTAATGTGGAACAGCACTTTCTACGCGGTTTCAAACAAACCAACAGTCTGGCAACTGTCTGTCTGGCTTTCTGATGTGTAATTTTCATATTGGAGGAGGAATTGTTTCTCCTCTCCTAGGCAATCAGCAATTAGCACCAGGAAGTGTGCTCTTCACTTTTGCAAGGCAATTAGCAATTAGTACTAGTACTTGAGCCTCCCCTGTTCTCTCAATGGCAGCCGTGTCAGCGGCGGTCTCGTCGCAAAACTAAAACCGTCGCCGAAAGAAAGACGGTCCTGCTGAGTTGTTCTGCAGAGTTATTCAAGGAAGGAAAGAGAAGGCGTCTCCACACCACTATCTACCTTGAGTATATCGCCTAGTGATTGTTTCAGATTATCTTATTTTGCTCTTTTGTAGCTTTGGCAACTATGTGTGTGTTTTCTATACATGCTCTCTCCTCTCCCTGTAGGCTTGACAGATGCTCCTCTACCCTTTGGCTGCGACCCTTCTAATTTAGTGTACACTGCATGCACAACCCATGTGGAATTCCTGGTTTCTGGCAGCGTTTGGAACTGCCGATGTGTGGTCAGGAATGCAGAGTTCATCTCAGCCTTTGCTGCCCTTCAGTCCATTGACTTTTTCGTCCTAATGGAGACATGGATCACCCCAGAGAATACTGCTACTCCAGCTGCTCTCTCTTCATCTGACTAAGTTTTCTCTCATAGTCTGAGAGCATCTGGTCGTCATGGTAGTGGCACAGGGAGATACTCAACTGAGACTGCACTTCTCTGTGTCACGGAGGCTCTCTGCATTGCCAAAGATGGCTGACTCTCTCTCTCTTTCTCTCTCTTGCCTTCGACACCGTGAACCATCAGATCCTCCTCTCCACACCTCTCAGGGCTGGGCTTCTCAGGCTCTGCTCTGTACATGGATTGCATCCTAACTTGAAGGCCACTCCTACCAGGTGACGTGGAGAGGATCTGTGTCTGCACCACGTACACTCTCTTCTCTATACACACCAAGTCACTCGGCTCCTTCATATCCTCACATGGTCTCTCCTATCATTTCTCTGCAGATGACACTCAACTTATTTTCTTCTTACGCTCTTCTGACACCCAGGTGGCGACACACATCTCTACGTGCCTGGCAGATCTCAGTTTGGATATCGGCCCACCACCTCGAGCTCAACCTCGACAAGACGGAGCTGCTCTTTCTCCCGGGGAAGGCCTACCTGCTTCAACATCATCTCGCTCCTGCAGGTTCATGCTCTACAACATCCGTAGAGTACAACCCTACCTCACACAGGAAGTGGTGCAGGCCCTAATCCAGGCACTTGTCATCTGGACTACTGCAACTCACTGTTGGATGGGCTCCCCACCTATCTAGAGCGCTGCAGCCCTACTGGTGTTCAACCTTCCCAAGTTCTACCATGTCACCCCGCTCCTCTGCACACTCCACTGGCTTCCAGATGGAGCAGCAAGAGGAACTTCCTACGGAGCAGCAAGAGGAACTGTCCCTCCCTACCTTCAGGCTATGCTCAAACCCTACACCCCAACCCAAGAAATCTGTTCTGCCACCTCTAAGTCCCTGCCCATCTCCAAAAACATCTGAAACAATAACCTCTTCAAAAAGTAGGTCTTAAATAACGCCCCCAGCCTTGTTAGTTCATGCCTTCATCATGAACTAATACTCGCACTTGGCTTTTCCCCCCCTTACTAGCTTTGACTTTGCTGATAGCTACTTTATTGAGGAAAAATTTACTTATTATGACTGCGATATGTGATTGTCTTAAGATAGTTAGGTGGGACAAACACATTACCTGTAAGTCACTCTGAATAAGAGTGTCTGCTAAATGACTCAAATGTATAATAAAGCTTTGTCTGTCGTGTTGTTGAGCTGCGTCATTAATGGATTCTGCTGTGTGCTTTGAGTCATTGTGAGCTGTGGATGTGATGTGATTGGGATAAAAATAACACATCGCCCACTCCTCCTCTGACGGAGAATACGCAGAGCCTCAGTATGAGAGAATAGATACAACACAGCTTGCAAGACATCTTGTGTCAGATAAAATCAAACCCACACACCAGAACATTTTAGTTTTAGCTAATAAACAATGAATTAACTGCATCACTCAAAATGTGATTCAAACTTTAAAAGAGAAGGAACAATGTGATTTCCCACTGTGCAGGTTAGATTGAATTCTAGCCATGGTGCATGCAATGATGAATACTGAGTTGGACAACAGCTCACAGCTCAATATGCTCCTAAAGGCAGTTGGTTAAATCAATAAACCAATCAAATACCTCAACAGTGCCTGCTGTGTCATCAAGCCAATTTTTTGTGGCTAAACAAATGAATACTGTTTCAATGGGATTCAGTAACATAATGAAAATAGGACATTTCAGATCTGTTCTGCACAGAAAGGAAAAACTCTAAGTGTGAAAATGTCTATTGTTTTGTCTTTTAGTCACCACATCTTCTGATGTGAGATGTAGAATAATGTAGAATGTTTGGTGCTGAAAATGTTAGGCGATAACGTCAGATACAACACTGACCTCTGCTGGTGACTCTGGAGCTGAAACGTCTCCGAGAAATCTGAACAGCAACAAGAAATCTAGGGGTGATGTAACATTAAACTCATTATCATACACGTTAAAGGACATATGAGCTCTCCAGAGCAGAAACACAGAATCATCAAAACCTCTCCCAAAATTCCTAAAAGCACACACAACTCATCTGGGATGGCATACAACATTCTAATATGCAGTAACATTCTCTTTTATGGTAGTGGTGGTGGTGTGGGGTTCTCTCCCCATACAGGAACATGTGACTGGAGAGAGAAACAGAGAGAGAGGAGAAGAAAAAAAAAGAGGAGTACAAAATCAAAGGAGTCTTTGAAGCAGTGCACTGCTCCAACTGCAGGTCCCACTGCAATCTGCAGTCTGCTGGCTACCTGAACACTGCACCTTGGTGCATAGAGAGAGGGTGGGACAGAGGGAGGGAGGGATTGAGATAAGGGAGATGGAATGGAGGGAGAAGGGGATGGAGGAATGGAGAGAGAAGGGGATGGAAGGAGAAAGGGACGTATGGATGAATGAAAGGGATTGAGAAGGTATAAATTATACTGCTGAATGTGCCAATGCGATATGAAAGTAACACGTTCCTACGTCATACTTCTGGGTCATGTCCTATAATCTCTCAACTAGGCTTCAAGATTATATATACATATAACATTATATTCATTTTGTGTATTGATTTTCTCATACCGATGCCTCATTTGCACTCCTGCAGCCTTGTTAGCATGCTGGAGCATGCCTGCTCAAGTTGAGGACTCATAGGATGGTAAGAACCCATTAGTTACAGGCTGTTTGATGTGTTTAATATTCTATTTCTTTTGTAGACCGGCAAGCTGTTGAAAGTGAGACATGTACTGCTGGTGGGAGTTGTAGTTCATGTGTGTAGTTCCAATTGAAACGGTTTTATCTTTTCAGCTTTGTGCTTCTTCTTGACCATAAAATACATTGAAACCCAGCATGTGGTAAGTAAATTCATTCGGAAACACACATACATTTATTATACATCTTAAATGAACCACATTTTTATGACTCTGAGGATGCAAATTTGAGGTTCATTCTTAGCCTACAAAACAAGGATCCAGGAATTGTCACGTTCATACCGTATAGTCATGGGAAGTTAACATAAAAGTTAGACAGATGAGAGGAGATGGGCTGGTGGGTGAGGAGTTCGAGACCTCCACAGCTGTGTGGTGTGTGTCTGGTGTATCTGATCCAGTGTGTGTTTCAGTGTTAATGTCTGACCCTGGCCTAAGGGACATACAGATCATGACTGTCTCCTGCTGCTAATCTGGGACTGACTATCTGCCATCCCACTGTGCTAGGCTGAACCTGAGCCTGGGCCAGACGTCTGTGGACTGAAACCATAGCTCTATTAAAATCTGCTTTTACTAGAAAGTACTGTGTGGGATATCAAATCCTCTGCATCAATATAGTCTAACTCCAGCTGTCCAGCAATGAATCTGATATATACTGAACAAAAATATAAACTGCAACATGGGCCAATTTCAACGATTTTACTGAGTTATGAGGAAATCAGTCAATTTAAATAAAGTCATTAGGCCCTAATCTATGTATTTCATATGACTGGGCTTATGGTAGAGAACTTAACATAAAATTCTTTGGCAACAGCGCTAGTGGACATTCCTGCAGTCAGCATGCCAATTGCAGGCTCCTTTTTATTGTCCCCAGCAGAAGGTGCACCTGTGTAACATCTTCCTGAAGTTTTGACACTTGAAAAAGCAATCACCTGCAGCTCCACTGAATTCTAATTAATGAGTAGAAATAATAGAATATCCACAGTCTAATTGCATAGAGGAATGTTAACAGGAGAACATGTAAAGTGACGTGAATGAACAATGCAAACCCTAAAAAGTGTGGGCGGGTGGGAATTGTAGGCTGTAGTACGTAGTGATTGTTAAGTCAGTGTGGGGCTGATGGCTGCGAGACTCCCCCGTTTATTCCAGGTGAGTGTTCAAAGGCAGCTCTGGATGCTAAGCCTTCATTAAGGCCAGATCAGCACCGGGGCAGAGCGCTGTCTGCATGGCTGGAAACTTCTGGGGATGGAACTCTCAGGCAAAGCCATGGTTTATTCACGGGGGAGTGCATTGATCAACAGAACCTTTTCATAATTTCAGAGTGGAACAAACATGTAAACAGCAACAGCAAGGTTGCAAGCAAAAATAGTTTTTTTACAAAATCATGAGGAAGAATGTTTTTCTACAGTTATCCAATGTCCTTGGACAGTGTGTTACAAATCAATGTTTAAATTACCAAATGCACTTCTCCAGCCATTGGGATTCACTCTCCCTCTCCATGTCTTTCCCACTGTCTCTCGCTCCCTGCCTTAAACTCTAGCTGAACTCTATCCCCTAGGTAAAGTCTGCCTCCACCAGAACCACATGTTAGTTTGACCACGGTAAGCACCCACCCATGAAAGAGCTGAGTGACACATACAGACAATGTATCCATCAGCTTGAGCTTCTCTGATAAAAAAATATGTCTCAAGTCTGAGAGACAGAAACTACAAAATGATGTGCGTGTTTGTGGATACAAATGCAATCATTATAGCGGAGATTATATGACTATAGATACAAAAGACAGTCTTAACTGTACAACTGGATTCAGTCTCCCTACATAATGTGCAGATAAGCTGGTCTACTACATCACTATCTGGTGAGTATGACTTCTGCCACTTCCCCAGGGACAAAGAGGGTTTTTATGATGCCTATCTGTCTCTGTCCATTACCCAGAGTGCTTTGGCACCTGTTCAGGATGACCTCTGATAACACAGTCTAGGAAAATAGATGGGGATCAGACTTAGCTGTAGACTTAAACTATCACAGGAGACTCACAGAGATGTCTCTAGTCTGGCACAAGATGACTATGCTTTTGTTCAGGAGTCAGCTGTCGAACACACACAGTGCCATAAGGAGTCTACTGATTTTTGCAGAAATAGTCATTGCAGCTCACTACCAGTACGAACAATTAATAACACAATCACACAAGTGATAAAAGATGGGTGACTGTTCCATTTTGGACATCCATACCTGATGTCTACTTGCTGCAAACAAATTGCCCTTTGGAATTTCTACTCTAGTCTAGTCTAATCTATGAAGAGTATGTTCGCCTCCCTGTGGACAAACAGAAGCGCTTCACCACCGGGACAGTAAACACAAACAACTGAACAAGACTCGTCTGAGCTTGGTTTAATATAATGAGATGACAAGGAAAGTTACACCTGAACACGGAATGTATAAACTTTAAAATGCAAATCATATCGCTGAATTTGCCGTCACTTTTGCGTGATGAGAAAGAGAGAGCCCATTTGGCAATTGACTGCTAGGCTGCCTCTCTGATTGTGTGGGTTTTCTGGCACTGGCACACTGGAGGTTGCCTCTACTCCACAGCGTCAAAGTCAGGGCCAAGACTTGAATCAATAGCACTTCAATTGAGCTATTAGGCTGTTTAACCTGCTCACTTTGTTGGCACAAAACTACCTCCATACTTCCATTTATCTGTATGGGTTACCTTCAGACCAGTCCTGTATTCATTTGTATGAGTTACCTTCAGACTAGTCCACATAAATGACATAAAATATGTAGTTTCTGTTTGAGAAAAGAGATGATAGCCACACTGGACCAGAGCAACCCAACACCAATGACCGCTTCTCCTCTTACATGCCCCATACAACGGCTGGTGAATAGGAAAACCCTCTCCCTATGACAAAGACACAACACAGTCATCAGATAACCATAGTGCATATAAGAATACAAAACACATCCATCATGTAATCATTAGCCTGATATGGCACCCTTGTAATGCAAGACACACATACACCCGTTTCATCTCCCCGAGCTGCATTCAGCATCTGTTACAGAGGTATAATCAGATATGATTTCCCCTCAAGGTAGACAAACACAGAAAGACCATAAAGAGCTGCTCTGACAGACACAATATGTCAATATCACTTGGTATCAAAGGAGAGCGCTGGATGGGAAAGACCCTGGATAAAACTAAAACAACAGGCTCTGGTATCTGGGTAGGGATCCTTCCACAATGACCTCTGTCTGAGAGGCAGCTAACCCTGGCTAATCTCGACTTTTGAAATGCCACTCCATTTGAAATCATGAGCCGTCCGATTGGCCCTCTGTGTCTCAGCGGGCAACCACATGCATGTGCCCCGCTTCCCGTTTCCGTGACCACCATCCATAATTGAAAGACAGCCAATCAAAGACTCTCCCTCTCCCTCTTGAGCTCATAGAGAAGCCAAAAAAGCAACTGATCTTGGACCAGCCTTTGATGCAGAAAAAGAGAGAGTAAGAGAGAGATAGAGAGGAAGGGACCTGTCAGAGGATCTGTATATGTCAAACTATGATTTATATCAGGATTAGAGAGTTCTCTGGATTTGTATTATTGCTGAGCATCAGCCATCTATCCAAAAACCCTCTGGGGCTGTCAAAACACAGACCCTTTCAAAATGGACCCCCTTAAACGACAAAGACAAAACATTCCATTAACACGATAAAAAGCCTCCCAACATCTCATTTGCCTCCTGACCTAAATGAGTGTTACCATGCGGCACAGATGTTGCTGCTTTCCACTTCAAAGGCCCCGGTGAGTGGACTGGAGGAGATAATGATTTGGACCCATTACCAGTAAACCTCTCCACTGCTTTCACTGGAGGTTGGCCTCTATCTCCATGCTAGTACAGAGAAGAGAAGAACAGCGGTAAATCCACCAGGCCTATTGTGTGGTGGTGGTCACCAGGGCCCCACCCTTATAGGCTGTGGCCACTTCAGTACTAAACAGAGAGATTCCCTTTTAAAGGGCCATTCATATGCCGAACCAGGCTGACAGTTTTATTTGACTGGGCTGCTTGTTAACATGCTGAATAGCAGGGTGGGCCTGTGTTATGCTGATCAGGTCAGGTTACTGTGAGGACAGACGTCAGTGGTCTTTCAGCCCAACTCAACCCAAAACCCCCGTCAACCCCCTCTCCTCTGCTTTTAGTCCAGCTTGGATTTCAATTTAGGCCTTGGTGCATACAAGAGCAGGCTTTGTCCAAACAGTATTGCAAATACCATCACTAGCATACTGTACAGCGCAAATTAAGGTGCTGGCAACAGGAAATGACTGCAAATGGGAACTAACAGGACATTTTACTTAAAACCTTCCCCAATATTAACTACAGGTCAAGTGTTAACATTCATACACCATTATCATTGACAGCGGTGCGCTAACATGTCTTGGTGGCGCGTTGGGCGAGTTATTGAATGCAGTTTTAAAACATACAGGTGCAGAGTTAAGTGGGTCACACGATTAGGCTGATCAGATATCTGGCTCACACAAACCGTTCATGTTAATAAGCTCTGTAACGAGTCTCATTAGTACAAAGAAAATCAATCAAGCCAACGGCTAGCATTAATAATTCAAAGGAGCGCGTTGCACGAGTTAAATCCACTTCTGTCTCCCCCTATCCTATCCTGCATAGAGCTGACAACTCTGTTTACACAGCACTATTGGCTCTCTGACACACTGGCAGTGGGGTTAGTAACATGCTGCTACTCTTCAGCAGAATGTTGTCAGTCTTGAAAAAATAGGTAGATTGAATTGGTCTGAAGCCAGAGGCAATCAGACCAATCCCCTGAATCAATATTACGAACTAGGCATAAAGTTGTCTATTTAGAATAGTGAAGCTCACAGTAGCTCATTACATATTATATTACTGTTCACATAAGTTGCTTTTCTGAGAACAAATCGTGTTATTAAAAAAAGTGACAAATTCTCTCATTGGAGTTTTCCTTAGGTTATCTTTTTCTGAGGGCGGAACAAATGTGATTGGTTGGATGTAAGCTCAACAGTGGTTGATGGAGCATACGGTCAGTGTAGGCCTGAGTGATTTTAAATGGATGACACTTGACTGGGTTCTTAGTAGGACCTGAATGGACCCAGCAAACACAGTAAAACCACAGCGGAAGAGTAGGCATGAACCCCCAAGATACCAGCTTAGCAGAAGCTTCTTTATATAGTACGGAAGAAGGGAAGAAGAAAGAAAACGTACCATCTCTTCCTGATATCTCAAGCTCCTGAATATTTAGAAAAACATAAATATTTTAGAGAATTTAGAGCCATACACATGTTAAAGTGTAGGGAATGGTAGGGGGATGTTGGTCTCAGCGCTTACTTAACCCAGTCCCTTCTACTGTTAGTTATTTATTTTTCCTGAGATTTCAACCCAGTTCTTAAATGGCCTGGCTCTCCCAGCCTCCCTGGCTTTCCTTCAGACTCACATTTTGCATGTCATCAAAGTGTGTGCTGCTGTGCAATTAGATGTCTGACATCAGCAACCTTTAAAGCTGTGGCTGTTTAAAGAGCTCATCCTGTTATAGAGAACCAGATTTAGAAGAAGAAAAAATTAAAACAGTCACGATCCCCTCCCACACAAACACACCATGATCCTCATCAATAATGCCCCCAAGGAGACAATTCAAGGTCTAATTTTGGCAGTCTGGAAGGTCCCTGTGTTGACATAGAAACTGTTGTTTTGTCACTCTTAGTTAATAAACAGCAGGGTTGATATGGTATCCTACCTACAATGTACGCACTTGCCTTCTCTGATTCCCTAATCTACAACACTGAGGTCAGCTAAAGTCCACATTCCAAATAAAACACCCATATCTGTATTAATCGGCATGAAAACATGCTTTCCTGAGAAAGAGAGGACGAGACTGGTTAGAGCATTTTCTTTCCAAGAAGGAACAAAGGGGTTCAGTGATGTTTGTAGCCATAAAGTTCCCCCATACCGTTCCAGCTTCTACACACAAAGCAGGGTTTCCACGACCCGTCTGTAAGAAATGTATGCTGTAGGGTTGGTTTTTCGGGAGAAGGTTTACTTTTATTGTGGCACTGCAAAGAAAGGCAATTAAAGGCACATTCCAGAGGTTGACTGTTGTCCCGTAATGGTTTACAGAATGGAGGCCTGAATCATGATGATCCTCTGCCTAACATGCCAGCACCTCCCCTCCTCCCTCTCTCATTGTAGATTTGCTTATGGTGTCAGCATGCTTCGGCTAGCCGAACCGAACGACTTTACTCGCATACTCCCTTAAAAAGACCTTTGCTTGAAAAATTCGGAAAAAGCGGCAATAGTTCTGTTCGTCCATTTTGAGACGCCGTAGCCAGTATACACTTCCTTAAAATAGTCTGAATTAATCTAACAAGAAATTTGTCATAAATGTTTACGTTTTTGCCGAAGAGATCTTAGTTGCGCAATTTTACATTTAACTAAGATGTTTGTGGAGTATTTTTCGATTAAATGCATGAAAATTAATTGTCTCTCGTTGAATGACAACAAAAACTTTATTGAAGAATCCTTACTGTTGGCCAATCACCGACGGAGGGGGGTAGACTTAGGCTCCGAACTTTGGCTTGCCTTTTGTGTGCCCGAAAAGCCCAAAAACGTGTTGAAGTCCAAAACGAACAAAAAGTCACTAAATGTCATCATAATGTATGCACGAACTCTACCGAACTGTTTCGGCTGGGAATCATGCAGACGCCTTTAGACAGACCAGGCTTTGCTTTCGTTAGGGCTGCTTACATTGCTGCTACAGACAACTCTTTAAGTGGAGGTGGCACAGAGGGACTTCGTACTTTTTTTTGCAGGAAACAAAACCATGATGTAGGGGTAAAGTAATTGCTTTCAATTTAGAAACTGTATTCATAATTGAGGAATGCCCTGATTTACCTAACATAAATGGAGTGTCGCGGATTTACGTACAGAATAATAGGAAATGCTCTGAGACCAGGTTGAACCACACCACTGCAGCTTTCGCTTGCCATATTCAGGGCAATGCATGTTTTAGTAGTAACTATTGTAAACAGTTCTGGAAAACTCATGTTGTCTTAATATATAGCCTCTCTAAGAGTGAATCAAACAAACACAGCTTATATGTGCGGCATATCAAAGACTACCCAGCGCTCTTTCCTTTGACTCTAAAGCAAATACAACAGTGGAGAGCGTGTAGAATGTCTGCTTAAATCTCCCATATTGCATGAATGGCTAAACTGTTGTGTTAGGGCACACAGATTCTGAACAATGCCTTGCCGACTCTGATATGCACGGCTGAGTCCATTTAGCAAAAACAGGATGGCTTCAGTAACCCTCAAAAGTAGGGATTCTTTATCTAGGTGTCTGGTTAGACTGTAAACTCTCCTTCCAGACTCACATCAAACATCTCCAATCTAAAATCAAATCTAGAATTGGCTTCCTATTTTCGCAACAAAGCATCCTTCACTCATGCTGCCAAACGTTAAACTGACCATCCTACCGATCCTCGACTTCGGTGATGTCATTTACAAAATAGCCTCCAATACTCTACTCAACAAATTGGATGCAGTCTATCACAGTGCCATCCGTTTTGTTACCAAAGCCCCATATACCACCCACCACTGCGACCTGTACGCTCTCGTTGGCTGACCCTCGCTTTACACTCGTTGCCATACCCACTGGCTCCAGGTCATCTACAAGTCCCTGCTAGGTAAAGTCCCGCCTTATCTCAGCTCGCTGGTAACCATAGCAGCACCAACCGTAACACGCGGTCCAGCAGGTATATCTCACTGGTCACCCCCAAAGCCAATTCCTCATTTGGCCGACTCTCCTTCCAGTTCTCTGCTGCCAATGACTGGAACAGACTACAAAAATCTCTGAAACTGGAGACACTTATCTCCTTCACCAGCTTTAAGCACCAGCTGTCAGAGCAGTTCACAGACCCCTGCACCTGTATATAGCCCATCTGTAAATAGCCCAACCAACTACCTCATCCCCTACCGTATTTATTTATTTTGTTACTTTGCACCCCAGTTTTTTCTACATTGCACATTCATCTACTGCACATCTACCATTCCAGTGTTTAAATGCTATATTGTAATTACTTTGCCACCATGGCCTATTTATTGCCTTACCTTCCTTATCCTACCTAATTTGCACTCTTTGTATATATATATTTGTTTTTTTCTACTGTATTATTGACTGTATGTTTGTTTTACTCCATGTGTAACTCTGTGTTGTTGTATGTGTCGAACTGCTTTGCTTTATCTTGGCCAGGTCGCAGTTGTAAATGAGAACTTGTTCTCAACTTGCCTACCTGGTTAAATAAAGGTGAAATAAAATAAAATAAAAAGGTGTCCCCCAGACCAGTGCCTTGCAGAGGGGGAAGTGTCCACTGCATCAAACTGGCATAGAGACATGGTTCATACTACTCAAGAGCAGTATGTATTCCATTTCCTCAAGACGTTTTCTAAGGCAGGGAGCAAACAGCATTCCACGGTACCAACTGCCACCACTGAAACTTTGAACTTAAGTGGACTGAAGTTTTTGGCTGGGAGGGGCGGAGGAATGCCTAGCCACAGTAATGGTAAGGGCAAAGATAGAGAAGGAGAGAGAGGGACCCTACCTCCATTTGTGCAGAATGAAGCCGGGACACTGGTCTCCACACACGTTACACAGCTGTCCTCTCTCTGGCTCATCAAGGGTGTTCAGCTAGTGATGGAGAGAATAACCTATATAGTTAATGGTCACATGATACCTGCTGTTATTGCTCATCTCTTCTAGATTCATCAAACACATGCTGTCTCTCACATGACAATTCACATTGGGACAGAGTGGGTTTACAGAAGACTTCAGAAGTCTAACTATTTAGAGGGAAAAAAAGTATTCAGAGTCATAATTAGGCATAATCAAACCTAAAAACATTGAAATAATGAGACATTGCAATGACATCAAGCCTATATATGACTTGGCCCAAATTATTTTAAAAATAGTAACTACTAAATACAGAAATCAGTATAGTTGATTGCCTCTGCCTCTGCCTCTTGCCTTTGTGTGGAACACAAAAGAGGGCAAACACTTCTGAAAGAAATGTCTGGTGCAGTGAACTGAAAGGTTTAACAAAGTTGGCGTATTGGGGTAGATTCGTTGAATACAAACCAACTATTGTTACATCAGCGGGATAATGTGGTTTAATGAGCCTTTGAATTGTACTGGTGGATGCGTTCTCTCCCGAGCAGATGTAACTTGCCCGGTGCGAAGAGGAATAGGAATGTAACGTTACTGCTTTACCGATTAAGAAATAAAGTCCACAGACTGCAAAAATAACATTTAATTTAAAAAAAAATAAACCACTGCACAGTGTATCTGGACACCGGTATTAAACAGCGCGACCGCGTCATGCAACCATCCATACTGTACCACATTTCTGCAAAAACGTGGGATCCTATGAAAAACTGCAACTTGTATCACTCACCGATCTGCTGGATTCTCTCTTCTTGGAGCTGCGAGTGAACATGACAGTCTTGTTCCAGGACAGTGGCCTGAGAACTGAGACCAATAACGCAAAAGGGACACTTGGAGAGTGTCCACGCACTTTCGTAAACAAATCCCCACGGTGGCGCTCGACGTTCCTCAACCAAACAGAGCCCTCGCGGTCCTATCCCGTTACCCCGTTTCATTAATGAATGAAGGAGCGCGGTTTCCGGATACGACCGACGGTGCCAGCTCCACCTTATTGCCTTTCAGCCAATAGAATCAGCTAATTCCACAGACAATGTTAATCTTTAAAGTAAAATATTGCAGGTAACACTTAACTTTACACTGCCCTTATTAATTGCATTTGTAAAAGTAAAGTGTTATCCATATTCACTACATTCATTACATAGAATAAGTGACATAAGTGAATTGTCAGAGGGAATTTTTCTAACATTGAAGGGCATATAGAGCAGTTATTCTATCATGGAGGCCTATAGATTATGAAATAAACCAAACAGTAGATTAGTTGAGAAACTTTGACATTGCCTTTGATCCTTCATGAGATCTTGCCATGCACATTCTTCATCACTAGGCTGTAACCAAGCCAACCCCAAGGTTACCAGGTTACCAGGAGAAACTCCCCTTTTCAAACAAGACTGAGGACACTGTACTGTGTTGTCTCTCTGAGTGCTAAATCAGACAGAAATGATTAATTCTACCCCCATTTGTTTGATGGTGCGTCTGACTTCTGCCTCCCACTTAGGGATTTCCCATTTTAATTTCCTGTGAGGTAATGCAGACAGAGTTGGCTCTCCAACAAGTGCTTGCCATTTATCACCAGAGAAAAGCTTTGCCGCATTACCTCGACAGACAGACAGGCTCAATGCACTCAAGAGAGCTTTGAGTCCCAAGGCCTTTCCTCTCAAAGGAGAATTCTTCAAGGGGAACAGAGCCATGTTAAGAATATCCCAGCGAGAATCTCCATGCTCGGGGCTCTATTCACTTTACTGGGCTATTACGTATATTCTTCTCTTACCCTTCAAAGGATGGTATTATTAACTAATATATTACACCACTTTTTGAGTTCCCTCTTGGCTTTTCTCTATCTTCGACATGCTCGTGTACCACTCAATTCACTAACTTTCTATGTTCTGAACTTGCTTTGCTTCCCACTTCCCACATCTGTTTTCAGAAGCTTTTGAATTTGACACAAGGTTAAATTACTTTGGCTAAGCAGTACTGATGCACGGAAGTGTAGAGAAAATAAAGATAGATGTGTCTATGTGTGACATAACTCTCTGCTGTGTCTTGGTGAGAGCTGTGACCTTCAGACACTTCCTCACACCTGTGGGTGGACTAAACAACCACAATGTTCCACATCAGCAGGCTCTATACAGAGAGAGAGAGAGAGAGAGAGAGAGAGAGAGAGAGAGATGCCGAGAGAGTTGAGACATAGAGAACGCACACACACGCATGCACACACAACAACAGACACAAACATGAAGGTCCACATTGTTTGTGTGTGTACAGAAAGCTGGAGGCTAATCAAACCTAGTGTAAGTTCAAAGCTGTCTGTGTCTAATTACCCAGGGGAGTGGTCCTACAGGGTACTTTATCTGTTGCTGGTTTTAGGATCATCTTGATGTCATCTAAACACAGGACTGGAGATCATCATGGCCTAAGGAGTGTCTAATAGTAGCCACCTTTACATGATTAGAAAATACACATGGACAAGTATTACAAGAACCCACCAGTGTTTACAGATAAGTAGGGCTGTGTTTGAAATCAAAGGAATCTCATATATTTTTCTCATACATAGACTTATTATTTCTGGTATATGCCATTACCCTCACATTTTCAGTGTTCAGAAATAAAATGCCCTTAGTGTGATAGTCAGAGGTGTTGAGAAAGTACAGTAGAGACCCAGGACCTATAAGGACTTTGGTCACTACTTTAATCTGCGTGGGAAGGTCTGGGAATGTGTCTGAGAACAAACCATGGCTGGGTTTCTGTTTAAGAACTTTGTGAAATCTGCTGATGTAAAAAGGGCTTTATAAATACATTTGATTGATTGATTGGTATTTAGTGATTTAAGCACACTCAGGCACACAGGTACAGATACAGACAAAGATACAGACAGACACATGGAGACACACATGTGCTTATGTGTGGGCGTGCATGTGTGTGTATTGAGAGGCTGTGTTGTATTACTACCCATCTGATTCCAAACAACGATATTAACTGCAAATATGGGAAAAAAACTACAAATATGGAATAACACCCAATTAAATTGATTTGAAATAGTGTCCAGAACAAGATGATGACCTGACACAGTGTAACCTAGTTATTACACACCACACATATTCCACAGTGACAGATTCTCCAACCACTCCCAGAATTAAATGTGCTCTGATAAATATGAGTGTGTAGTCTGCACAGCTCCACAAGGTTAGCTGAAAGAAACAGCTACACTTGCTCTAATGCATAATTCAGAGGTTTCTCTCTCTGCACTGCTAAAGGGGGGCAATGTCAAAGCTTTGCAGATGGAACACTGCATACAAAGGTGCTTTTAGTACCAAGGCCACAGAGAGGGAATCTGTCTTTGGCTGGTACCACTTAGAGGGCATGGCCCAGGTCTCCGGCGGATGATATTGGGTGCAGTGACGCTGAAAGAGCCCACAGGGCATGAGGCAATGGTCCAGGTGGGACACTGCAGCTATTCTTACCCCAGGCAGAACACTTTATCTGGATAGTTCCGATAAAAACAAAATATGTACACTTACTCAGCAGTCTGCTCCAGCTTGAGTATTGCTAGAAGGTGAGTGAGTAAGGGAAGAGCAGTCGTGTATGAATTGTTGATAAGGTTAGATTGAGCTCAAGCCATAACATACAAGCACCTGAATATAACTACTTATGAAACCAGATCAAATGTGTGTGACAATGATTAAATAAAGTAAATAGACGTCCACTGAGCGACTCTAACTCATAAGCGTATAAGAAAGTCATTACCGAAAGAAGTTAATCTATTAATAAAATAACTCAACTTACCTTTTAGAGTAGTTGTTTGCTCTTCTTCTTTTAACAGTGATAAGTGGAATTGGAGTTGTGAATGATAGTGTGTGTTCCTAGCACCTGGGCTCTGTAGACATGCTGGGTTTCAAACAGAACACGCCTATGTGAGGGATCCTTGGAGATAGTAAACAGTAACTAAATCAGGTGAGTTGGAGGGCACACACACACACACACACACACACACACACACACACACACACACACACACACACACACACACACACACACACACACACACACACACACACACACACACACACACACACACACACACACACACACACACACACACACACACACACACACACACACACGCACATCAAACAGACCACATTAGAGAAGCAACAAACGTACCACCATTTAAACCCCACTAGACAGTTCTACTGCCAGAGATGTTGATCTAAGTGACAATGAGAGTGTAGTTAATACGTTACACAACAGTGAACACCATGCCTTTAAAACAATCAATATAATGCTCATAATAACCACTATATGTAAAGATCTGTTTTTCTGGCATCCGATTAGTGCTGAACCAATGACCATGACATATTACAGAGGACCTACATCTTACATGGGAAAACATTAGATTTAGTGGGCTGTGTAATTTAACCTGAGATCTGGGGGAATTTCCATACATCTGGGTGATGTAGGCTGGTACAGTATATCTGATGTTATTTCTGTGATGAGGGATACTCTGCCAAACACCATTGGTTTTGTAAAGATAAAATGCTAACATGGTAAATTAACTGTCCTTGTATGTTAAATCCCGAACATACCTACTGTAGGGGTACAACACAAGCTGTCTGGACACGAATACAACTGGTTTCATTTTGTTAAAATTTTTCTGAGGGGCAAGACCAACCGTATTACATTGAGGGTACACAGTGCAATATCTACTGTACTTACCAATAATAATTTCCCTGTGAGCATAAAAATCTGTCATGTCATTTCCAGGAACAGCACTTTTAAAACACAAGGTATTCTGGCTTGGCACTGTCAGATCCTTCCGCTTGGTAGAATGATAACGCTCTCCCTCTTTCTCTCTCTTTGTCTCTCTCGCTCCACACTTATGCTACTGAAGTAACATTCTTGAGTTTAATAGAGCCCCCTGGATCTGTTGACAACTAACAGTCATTGCTAAAATAATTCCGCTAGCTCCCTACATTACACCTGAGAGTTGGCACAAAAATGTAATATAGATTAAAGGACTTGTACAAACGAGCCTCAGCACACTACTTACTTGAATGCATATTCATGGCGCCCCACAGTCATAACATTGGCTTTGTATTCCCATGACAGGAAGTCAACAGTACAGGCTGGACTAGACCACGGTCACAGTACTGCACATTTTAGAGAAACCTACCAACCAGTGATTACACCTGGAGGACCTGGTGAGTGCTGAGACCCTCATAGACAAACCAAACACAGGCAATTAAACAATAAAGAATGGGGGGGTTAGAGTTAGATCCACAAAAACATCTGCGCAGCATAAACCAGTTCATTATGGTATGGTGGGGAAAGTGCAATAATTATAAAGTGACAATAATGAAAGCAATGTGAGCTTTATGGCAGAGGCATATCCTTTAATTGATTGGAGCAAAATAGGCATCATAGTGTGTTGCATCAAGGTCAGGTTTGTGTATGAAAATGATGTATTAGCATAAGATGTGCTCATAGGCATGGATGAGCTGTGTCAGGGACTTTATTTCCTCTGATCCTTCCCTTATCTCATCTCATACATTAATCATACATTTCATGTCGTAGAATTAAACTATGTGACATATTATGCAGACATGACATATAAATATGAACATTTGCTGGGAGAAATGGCTTGCCTGGAGCATATAAAGAGGTATGATTTGTAATAAAGAGGTATGTTTTATTTAGGTCACAATTGCATTATAATTCATAATCATTTATAATTCAAAGGTACAATAAGTACTTGCATATTAAACAAAAGCATGTATAATTTCTTATTATAATACTTGTTAAGATCATTTAAAAGTATATATATTTTTTTAAATACATAGACATCAAAAGGTCAACAATGAGGGAAATGCGGAATAAGATATATATAAACTCAGCAAAAAAAAACTTTACTTTTTCAGGACCCTGTCTTTCAAAGATAATTCGTAAAAATCCAAATAACTTCACAGATCTTCATTGTAAAGGGTTTAAACACTGTTTCCCATGCTTGTTCAATGAACCATAAACAATTAATGAACATGCACCTGTGGAACGGTCGTTAAGACACTAACAGCTTACAGACGGTAGGCAATTAAAGTCACAGTTATGAAACCTTAGGACACTAAAGAGGCCTTTCTACTGACTCTGAAAAACACCAAAAGAAAGACGCCCAGGGTCTCATCTGCGTGAAATTGCCTTAGGCATGCTGCAAGGTGGCATGAGAACTGCAGACGTGGCCAGGGCAATAAATTGCAATGTCCATACTGTGAGACGCCTAAGACAGCGCTACAGGGAGACAGGATGGACAGCTGATCATCCTCGCAGTGGCAGGGTCGGTACATCGGAAACATCACACCTGCGGGACAGGTACAGGATGGCAACAACAACTTCCCGAGTTATACCAGGAACGCACAATCCCTCCATCAGTGCTCAGACTGTCCGCAATAGGCTGAGAAAGGCTGAACTGAGGGCTTGTAGGCCTGTTGTAAGGCAGGTCCGCAACAACGTCGCCTATGGGCACAAACCCACCGCCACTGAACCAGACAGGACTGGCAAAAAGTGCTCTTCACTGACTAGTCGCGGTTTTGTCTCACCAGGGGTGATGGTCGGATTTGCACCGAGGCCTGTACTCTGGAGCGGAATTGAGTTTGAGGTGGAGGGTCCGTCATGGTCTGGGGCGATGTGTCACAGCATCATCGGACTGCGCTTGTTGTCATTGCAGGCAACCTCAACGCTGTGCTTTACAGGGAAGACACCCTCCTCCCTCATGTGGTACCCTTCCTGCTGGCTCATCCTGACATGACCCTCCAGCATGACAATGCCACCAGCCATACTGCTCGTTCTGTGCGTCATTTCCTGCAAGACAGGAATGTCAGTGTTCTGCCATGGCCAGCGAAGAGCCCGGATCTCAATCCCAATGAGCAAGTCTGGGACCTGTTGGATCAGAGGGTGAGGGCTAGGGCCATTCCCCCCAGAAATGTCCGAGAACTTGCAGGTGCCTTGGTGGAAGAGTGGGGTAACATCTCAAAGCAAGAACTGGCAAATCTGGTGCAGTCCATGAGGAGGAGATGCACTACAGTACTTAATGCAGCTGGTGGCCACACCAGATACTGACTGTTACTTTTGATTTTGACCCCCCCTTTATTCAGGGACACATTATTTAATTTCTGGTAGTCACATGTCTGTGTCTCAGATGGTGAATCTTGTTATGTTCATACAAATATTTACAAATGTTAAGTTTGCTGAAAATAAACGCAGTTGACAGTGAGAGGACGTTTCTTTTTTTGCTGAGTTTATAAATTGTTACATAAATATAATACATATAATAATGTTTAAATAATCCCTTTATTTTAACACCTGAGAATACATGTACAATCTGGATCATCAGATATTCACAAAGACTAAAGTTTCAATCCCTTTTCACTGGAGGATTTGTACAATAAAACATTTAACGTTAACATTGAATATTTAAAAAAAAATAATAATCTAAACTAATATGATTCAAAAATTAATTCAGAATGCCTATCGGTTACAATGGTGTGGAATTCACTTTTAGCAAAAGGTTGGATGGAACCAAGACAAAGTAAGAGTTGCACAGTCATGAAAATGTCCTGCTGATATTCTCAAGGCATCATTTATAAAAAGGCAAATGTAGCAAATATGGCTTTGTCCTTTGAATCTATCTAAGGTACCAATGTTCATCCACCCCGCCAAACCCTGTCAAACAAATAAATACGCACAAGAATATCCTCACATGTGTACAGTAAGGTGATATACTATACTTCCTTATAACGTCACAGTCATTTACATTATTCATTTTGGGATAAGTATCTTATCATGTCAGAAGAATCATACAAATTATTATAGTTTTTCTTATTATTTGTCATTAATTTTCTATAAAAGTCTTATAAAAAAAATCTAATGAAGGGCATTGGTTGCAAACTGTATATAAGATAAGGAAAACACACATTCAAACAGAAAGTACCCTGATATTGTCAAAACACTTACATCATACGGAAAAAAATGATGGACTGACTGTTGAAAGGCAATAAGATAAAGGCTGAGAAAAAAGCTACGTTGTTTGAGTGGAGGTACAGTAAGCAGTTCTTAGAGGCAGCATTTGGAGACCTAGACCTTTAAGGCATCAACCAATCTCTATGGAGCAGTGGTGTTGTTGTAGGCCTGAGGTAAACTCTGCTTGATTCATGTAGTTATATCCATGGGAATACGGCCTCTCTCAAAACTAAGGAATAACGGCTATTCCCTGTCACAACACCTGAGAGACCCAGAACAAACAAAGCAAAAGGTGAGTCTTTCTGATGCTTTGAAGCACATCTCTCTGGATCTATTAGCCTGCGAGCCTCTCCTCCCTCTCCTCCTCTAGCTGTGTCTCTGCTCTGCACCGGCCTTAAAGCCCCCAGGGACACTCCACTGTCTATTCCCCTGACACATTCCCTCTAGTTGGGTGACACCTTGTACTCCCACAGATAAGTAGGAAACGTTAAGGTTCTGCATCACTCCTTTCATGTCATTCACTTTTTTCTCTCTCAGCAAAAATATTAAAGTATGCCCCACCAAGGCAGGGGTTGTGTGTCTCTCTCTCTCTCTCTCTCTCTCTCTCTCTCTCTCTCTCTCTCTCTCTCTCTCTCTCTCTCTCTCTCTCTCTCTCTCTCTCTCTCTCTCTCTCTCTCTCTCTCTCTCTCTCTCTCTCTCTCTCTCTCTCTCTCTCTCTCTCTCTCTCTCTCTCTCTCTCTCTCTCTCTCTCTCTCTCTAACCTTCCAATTTCCCTACTGAATTCTTGAACACCTCAACTTTACAGGGATGGCTATCTCTTTAAAGCACTCATTCCCATTCCTCTCAGGGTTGTTCCTCTGTGGTAGTAACACCTGGCTGGGTCTGCCTCTGCAGCAGCTGCCTGTGTTAGCCTCGACAGCACCAGCACTCCCCCTGGCTGTCCCAGATCGACCTTTACAGGACGCTGCGCTACGGTTCACTACACCTTCTCTGTACCAGAGCTGTGCATGGCTGTCTCTCCCATCTGCCTTAGAGAGAAAAAGCACCTGACTAATGTACCAGCCCACTGATCACTGCTGGCGACTGTGTAGACCAGGTAATTAGACCAGCCTAAACAGCCTTCACACTAAGACCCAGGTAGGAACATACAGTAGCACTTACTACACTGGTTAATAAACACTCAGGCACTGAACAAGGTTGGATAGTGACACCACACGGCATAAGAAAAACCAGGCTGAAGGATGCCGAGACCGTAACACAGCTACGAGTATAAAGAGGAAGTACATACAAAGTGCCTACGTCCGTACACACAAACGTGAAGCAAAACTGACAGTCTCCTTCTGCCTCAGAAGACATAGAAGAGCCAGGCTGCAACACTGCCACAATATGAGAGAAACAACAATGCAAGAAACACAAGCAACTACTCTGGACTGAATATGATAAATATTTCAATATTTTGATGTTCTAGTTAATGCAATGTGAATAGATGTCCATGGTGTTTGTTGCAGAGAAAGAAAACACAATCCTTAAATTATCTTACAATACAAAAATAAATGTTGAGTATATAGTATAATAAATAAGTCATTTACCATGTTATGTACAGTACTTACACCTGTTCTATTGACATATTTACACATTGGAGGGAATAGAGGTCATTTGGAGGATGGAATCCTCATTACTGTAGCACCACTGAGAGGTTGGGCATCTTGGCTTGACGAGGGCTGTGAAGCGAGAAAGGGATGCCAAAACCACATATTTTACTATACTATACAAACACATGTTAGGATGAGGAGTGGAATGGTGGTACATATAATAACATACTGAAGCTATAAAACAGGATATATTTCTAAAGAATAGTTAGTATTACACACACCTGGTTAAACACTGTAGATTTAGGTCACTGTGATGAGCAGGTAAGAGCCGGAGGACGGAGTGCATTTCCCACAGTAACCCCCACACATTCCTGTTACTCTGCTTCCATCCTGTGGACAAACGAGGAACAATATTTACTCTACTATAATGCAGATGTTTTTTATTTATCGTTTTGGTGCAATGTTCACAAGTATGTGGTACATTTTCACAACTCTTAGTACAAAATTCAAAACAGATCATCAAAAAGGCAGTTGTTTCAAAACTTTAAGCACGTTTTGAAAGAACTAAGTACAACAGACAAACTAGGTGTAGACCTTACAGTGAAATGCTTACTTACAGTATCAGTTTCATCTAGAAACACATTTCACATTGCAATACATGTTCATATAATGTAATTGCCTTTCACAATGTGATGCTCACATTACTTGACTATGATTCTTTTCTCTTTAAAAAAATAATAATGTACTATTACTTATTCTGACTGCTCTTAACTGGTAATCACTGAACCATTTGATAAACCCATAGATTTGACATGTAATAGGTTTGTCTACTACAGATTTTGAGAACTGCTCCGTTCACACTGCTTTATTAAAATTGCAATGGCCAATACAGTACCGTAATATCGTAATATATGGCATTTACATAGAAGACGTTTTTAACCAAAGTTACAAAAGTCCACACATTTGGTATGTGACCCCAGTGGGAATCGAACACACAACTCCGGTGTTGCTATAAACATGCTCTTATGGACTAAGCCACGTACAGGACCACTACACAAGTACAATACAATACTGTAAAATACAATACACAATCACAGTACAGGTGGAAGATGTATGATTGCCAACCATATGAGCGTACCACCCTCCTTCAAGCCATGGATGAGGCATGCAATGGTTTCAATCCAGACCTACAGTATGTCAGGCTTGGATTGGCCATACAAAAAGGTTTTTTACCAGGTGCATGAACAATTAGGATATTTACTGCGATTTCGATGAGAACCTATGGACAAATGTTCAAGACAGGCTTGATGCAAACTAGTGCCTGCTAAACATTGTTTCTTTAATTTATTTAATTGGATAATATTGTGAAAGAAGTCTTCAATGATCACAACTTTGATCACACATACAAATTATTTGATCACACATAGAAATGATGAAAATGTGATGTTCAGTATAGTTTTATGTGTAGTGTAAGTGTATTGCCTAATTTACAGCACTGTAGCAATTTTGTAACATGTATCTCACATTTTTTGATATTTGATTTTAACAGTAAAATAACTACATTGAGAAGAAATCATTATGTTGTGTTTTGGTGATTAAAACAAAGTATTATATTTCACAGTAAATGTATATTTTGGATCAATGTTTGTGTGCTGAAAGACGTCTACAAACAAAAGGAATGCACAATGAAACGTTTTGAATGTAAGACTGGCTGTGTTACAAGTGCTACCAGTTTGAGTTTTATACTAACAGTTTTGAAAATTCACCACATACTTGTGAAAATGGTACCAAAGCGATAGAACTGTAAACAGGATACCACATGGTTTAGTGACAGTAACACAAATCACAATGTATCCACTCATAAATCATGCACACTCAGTTGAATGTGGTTTTAGGGTCTGGTCTTTTGTTAGGTTCTCTGTGACTACATTGTAAAGGTATTACACACAAATGTAAAATGTTGTAAATTAGAACTTGTTCTCAACTGGCGTACCTGGTAAAATATAGTTGAAATAAAATACACATTTCATTAAAAATGTCATTACATAGAAAAACACAGTGATCAAATAGCATTATCATAAGCACAGATGTGGAACACTCTCAGCTTAGAAACACAGAGGGTAAAACATTTCACCAGAAATCTATCCCACGGAATGAATAGGAGCAGCATTTCCTCTGAAATTTGGCAACTCTCATCTTGAGTGCCCTCCACCACACTTGACTTAAAACAACCAGTGTTCAGTTAACCTTGAATGTCCACTGGCTTTGAGACAGATTCAACCTTTTTCTCCCTGCCAAAAAGCGTCTTCAGCCTGATCTCCATTACAAAACCAGGAGGGCCCACTTCACTCGGAAGCTGCCCAATAAGGCTCCTCTCTCACCAGGCATGTAACAGCACATTTCCATACATGATTTACCTCAGTGGTTTAACCAAAAGGCTCAGACTTTCCTCTTTCCATCTACGCAGGCCAGCCCCTTTGTCTCATTGGGCCATGGTTCCAACGGATCTGCTCTCACTTGGGGCCAAAGCCAGGCCTCTGGTACTTTTCATTTTTCATTTAAATAACAGTGGCTAACTGTGAACTTTAACACCTTCTCACCAAGCAACTGTTTTGATTATGCAGAGGTTGTTGACTCTGCTATTCACTAGTCCTCACTGTCAGAATTAGCTATGGAAAATCAACCCGATGCTGAATCTAGTTGATGATCCCTGCACTAGTGTTACGCTGGTGTTACAGTCGAAAAGCAGCATTAAAGCACCAAGGGAGTCTGGGATACAGAGCCCACTTGGGCCAATGCCCAGAGCAGAGGCCCCTCTGAAGCCAAGAGGAAAGGAGGGAGGGAGGGAAGGATGGAGAGAGGTAGGGTGGGAGGGAGAGAAGGATGGAGAGAGGTAGGGTGGGAGGGAGAGAAGGATGGAGAGAGGTAGGGTGGGAGGGAGAGAAGGATGGAGAGAGGTAGGGTGGGAGGGAGAGAAGGATGGAGAGAGGTAGGGTGGGAGGGAGAGAAGGATGGAGAGAGGTAGGGTGGGAGGGAGAGAAGAAAGGAGGGACGGAGGGAAAGTGGAGAATGATGTTGTCTGAAACCAGGAATGTGAATATAAGACGCTAATCTAAATCACTCCGTCCATGTGAATGTGCATCATATTGTTACCTGGGATTTGTGTATATCAGCAACTGCATAGTTTCCTTGGGAGATCCACTTGGTTTCCTCAGCTAGCTGGAAGCCTGTCCCTGAGAGGTTGATGCTGAATCGACCCTGAGGAAACATAGAAGTAGGGAAGAGGGAGGGAAGAAGAGAAAGTGACAATGAGAGAGAGATATCAGCACCTCCCACCACGCCAACAGCAGAAAGCAGTAGAGAGCAGTTCACTAACATGCAGCAGCTGCATTTACATTTCATCAAAGCCCAGCTGATATAAGCCAGACAAAACCCAGTGACAAATACCAGACTGTGTACGGTACCAACAGCTATAAACAGAGGGGGGTAGATCATTCAGCCAGAGGTAAGCATCTACAGTTGAGTGTCTCTTGAAACTCTCATATGGAAGCATAAATATTTGTCAAGTTCACAGAGCATGGTGTAGTGCAGCGTTTCCCAAACTCAATCCTCAGGACCCCAAGGGGTGCACATTTAGTTTTTTGCCCTAACACTACACAACTTATTCAAATTATCAAAGCTTGGTGATTAGTTGGTTATTTGAATCAGCTGTGTAGTGCTAGAGCAAAAACCACAATGTTCCCACAGGGGGGGCCCAAGGACCGAGTTTGGGAAACCCTGGTGTAGTGTATGGCTAATTTAAATGTGTGGATAAGTGGTGTGTTGTGTTGATGGAAATGAAAAACATGTTCACTAACTCTTGGCAAACAATAGAATGTTTATTTATTAACTTATCAAAACCAACATGTTTTGGCAAATAGCTTTCATTGGGGTCTTTTTGGGTCATTGGAAACACATCTCTGAAATGACTCGGAAGAGGGGAGGAAAAGTGGGGGGAGAGCAGGTGAACGGGTGTCTGTGAAAGATGTAGGACTGAAATCTGCGACACTCTGGAGACACATCATACAGTGCAATCAGAAAGTATTCATACCCCTTGACTTATTACATATTTTGTTGTGTTACAGCCTGAATTCAAAATGGATTTTTTTCTCAATCATCTACACACTATACCCCATAATGACAAAGTGAGGATTAAAAAAAATCTGACATTTTTGCAAATTTATTGAAAAGGCAATAGAGAAATATCTCATTTACATAAGTATTCACACCCCTGAGTCAATACATGCTAGATTCACCTTTGGCAGGGTTTACAGCTGTGAGTCTTTCTACTAGATTTGCACATCTAAGTCAAAACCGTAGCTAGACCACTCAGCAACATTCAATGTAGTTTTGGTAAGCAACTCCAGTGTATATTTGGCCTTGTGTTTTAGGTTATTGTCCTGCTGAAAGATTCAATAGTCTCCCAGCGTCTGTTGGAAAGCAGACTGAACCAGGTTTTCCTCTATGATTTTGCCATGCTCAAAGGGATATTCAATGTCTAGTTTTTTTATTTTCTACCCGGTCTTTGTGGTTAAATTTGGGTTTGAAATGCACTGCTCGACTGAGAGACCTTACAGATGTGTGGGGTACAGAGATGAGGTAGTCATTCAAAAATAATGTTAAACACTATTATTGCACACAGAGTGAGTCCATGGAACTTGTTTAAGATTTTTTTTAAACCTGAACTTATTTAGGCTGGCAATAACATAGGGGTTGAATACTTATTGACTCAAGACATTTCAGCTTATCATTTTGTTTTAATTAACAAAAATGTCTCAAAACATAATTCCACTTTGACTTTATGGCGTATTGTGTGTGTGTGTAGGCTAGTGACACAAAATCTCAATTGAATCCATTTTAAATTCACAACACAACAAAATGTGGAAAAAGTCCAGGGGTGAGATTACTTTCTGACAGCACTGTACGTGCTGCACATTGGGAGCTGGATGGGACTGTGGGAAAGGTGACATATACACATACACATACAGTAGAACCCCTTCTTCATGCACTGGCTGGAGCTTGTGGTCGCACACACACGTGTACACATAGACACATACACGCATGATAGCACACACATACACAGACACCCTCCACAGCCTTGTACCGGCTGCTTTGCACTCCCTCACACCACAGGAGTTTGGTGGCACATTAATTGGGGAGGACAGGCTCGTGGTAATGGCTGGAGCGGAATAGGTGGAATGGTATCAAATACATCAAATACATGGTTTCCATGCGTTTGGTGCCATTCCATTTGCTCCTGTACCTCACACACTCCCCTGTCTCTGGTATGAGGGCAGACCCCAGATGAGGGAGACGTTGCACAACAGCAGAAAGACATGGGACTAATACAGTCTCACATACAGCATCTGTGGTGAGGGGAGAGAGTGTAGAGGGACAGCACATGGTGTGTCGGTTTGCCAGCTGTAGACAGGGTGTATTTGGTGTGTGTTTGCCAGGGCTTGGTGTGTGTGTGTGTGTGTGTGTGTGTGTGTGTGTGTGTGTGTGTGTGTGTGTGTGTGTGTGTGTGTGTGT
This sequence comes from Brachymystax lenok tsinlingensis, assembly GCA_030435695.1. NCBI lineage: Eukaryota > Metazoa > Chordata > Actinopteri > Salmoniformes > Salmonidae > Brachymystax > Brachymystax lenok. Next base: position 40,381,869 of record CM059813.1, read on the forward strand.
GTGTGTGTGTGTGTGTGTGTGTGTGTGTGTGTGTGTGTGTGTGTGTGTGTGTGTGTGTGTGTCAGCCATCTCCTCTCAAAGACTAACAGGATCTGATCTGCAGACACTGGCACAGGCAGGGAGTGTTTCCAAATCTCCCCTCAGACAGACGGGCCTCTCTGTCCTCAGGCCATGTGTGTCTGCTCTGCTCGATCCCCACTCACAGAACACACCCCTGCTCTCTCTGTTCACAGTATCACCACACTCAGCATCTGACTAACCTCTTGAGCATTAGGTTCTGCTGGAACTAAGCACACATTGAACTCAACAGCACAATTATGTGGTCAGACACACTACCGAAGACACAGCTGGTAAACAAGATGAACCAAGACTAGTTAAGTCCATACAAGTCCCTAGTCCTAACCTCAGAACTCACACCCTAGTGAAGACTTGAGTCAAACCTTTTATTATCCACTAGTTCTCTCCCAGTGGCTCCCTGGTCATGCAGTTCTTACCTGTGGACACCGGGCAGCGCTGTAGCAGTCTCCAGCTGTGGCAAAGGGAACTCTGTGGCCGTCGCGTGTGAAAGCAAACTGCCAGTCTATGGCTGAACGACAAGAGAGAGAAACAATGGCAGGACATATTAGTAAACATGACAGAGGCTTGGTGAAAAATGAATCGGGAACATAGCTCGGTCTGTTGGACTGGTCAGCATCGCTACGACAGCTCATATAACAGCAAAAGAACAGCCTGCATCTTCCAAAATGAGTACACCTTCACATAACCTGAATCCAGTCTTGCTTTTAGGGGTCACCATCATGGCAATATCAGTATAATTCCATCTACTTAGCGCAATTTAAACTAATCCCGTCAGGCCCTTTAATTGTGTGCTCCTAAAAGACATCTTGATCCCATTAACCCCACACTGCTTGGACTTAATGAAATGTCTATGTGAGGATAGAGAGGAGTGGGGAGGAGGCTTCTGACTTCCCAGCATGTTGGGGGAGTCAACCATGGTACTCTGACACTAGCTGGTTAGCATTGACATTCAGATTAGTGTAATGAAATCTGATGTAGTGTGTGTGTGTGTGTGTGTTTCAATAATTGGTAGGCTAGTCTATGTGGCCTTGCTGAATGTGTTCTGCAACTGGTTCTGGCCCACTCACTGATGATGTGCATCTTGCTGAGGTCCAGTCGTACTCTGGTGAAGGTGGAGAAGCCAGCAGCGGTGTAGTCTCTCCTACACTCACAGTCCTCTCTCCTGGTCCCGTTAGCAGGGCACTGTGTGGGGTCTATCAGTCTGAAGAGAAAAAGAGCAACCAAGTTACTATAAAATGTGTCCCCCACACTTTTGACAGTGCCCATTACGTGATGATAAATGAAGTAATCCACAGCCCCATAGGTTGCTTTACCTGAAGCCAAAGACTTCAGAGTAGTTCTCTCCCTCTCCGGTCGTCAAGGTGATGTACTCCCGCGGCCTGTCAGTCTGCATTCCTGCACAGTAGACCTGAGGAGAAGAGGAGGTGTAGAAGGAGGAAGGGGTGAGGAACGAGCCCAGAGATTAAAATCAAAACCTCTTCAGGACGACACACGCTATTTCTAAACCTGATCTGGGTTGGCCTGGTTCTCAAATGGACAGCCAGATAGCCAGTCAGCCAGACAACCAGACTGACAGCCAGACAGCCAACCAGACAGGCAGACAGACAGACAGTCCCTTCAGTTTCAATCATTTTATAATGTATTACATCTGTCAGTGAGACTACACCAGACTGTAAAGCCAAGTATGATTACTGGCCAACAAGGTTTTTGTTGACTGACATTGGCATAGATACCCTCTCTATTCATTTACCATTTCCATTTGCAAAATAAGTCAGTAATCACTATATAACATTTTATAAAACGGTGCACAGTGCACTTAATAAGAAAGATGATACCATAGTCTTACTTTGAGTGTTTTTCCTTGTATGTTGAGAAACTGTTCACCATCAGGCTGGACGCCAGACAGACTCTGGACGTCACTGCAGCTAGTGGGCAGATGGCCTAAGAGAGAGAACAAAGGACATATTTAGGAGAGGTATAGCTATGGTATAGAGGTTTATCACACATATACAGTATAACAGGAGTTATGGAGGCTGTGGAGGATGAGGCTACTGTATGTCTACTCACAGGCAGGGCTGACGCAGACTTTGCTGGCTTCTGGTTTAGTGTCTGTGGGACAACTGTCACTGCCTTGTCCCTCAGTAGACACACACTGCACTGTCCTCTCCATCACCCCACCTCCACAGCTTACTGAACACTGAGGGGGAGAGAAGAGCAGGTGTAAGGGAGCCTGCCAGGATGAAAAAAGCACTAAACATACTGTAAAACTGATCATACATAGAGACTGGAAGCCACTCACAGGTCCCCAGACTCCAACTCTCCACTCGTGTGTTGGAGGACAGGGGCCTTGGCTACACGGCATGTAGCTCTCAGGGGGGGTCCCAGGGCAGTTGGACAAAGACTGATGCCCATACTCATAGTTATCATTCCCAGCATGCACCTCACTGCAGGAGACTAGGCGTCTGTGGTATCCCTGTCCACAGCTGGCCGAGCACTGCCAAAGGGGGAGAGAAAATGGGATAAGATAACAACACTGCAATCAAGCACGATCAGATAGGACAGTAATGTTAGATAACATTATTAAAGTGACATGATGGCATTTTGAAACAGGCCCATTCATTGACTCTCACCTCTGTCCAGTCCCCTGTGATCCAGATGAACTCACAGACGTGGGTATTACAGCTCTCAGAGTCATCTGGCCTTCTCTGATCCACACAGAACATCTCATGGACCTCCTCCCCCTGTCTGGTCCATACACAGCACTGCCCGACGCCGGTGACCCGACCCACACGACTTACTACACTGGAATGGAAGCGGGAACATCACAAACAATGACAAAAACAAAGTTAATGTCATCGAAAATGTCTTCAGATTTGAAAAGACTGAAGGGGTGAGGTTAGGGTTTGTTTTCAGCACCAGCAAAAGGTTGGTTCCAAATGTCAAGGTGATTTATGTACAGATTTATTTTATGTTTGATCTAAGACCCCCTCCCTACATCAAATATGGATGTCAAAACAGGAGATAGGAGGTGGAAAACATTACTGAGCCTGACCACTAACGGTAATACTACAACAGTAGGATTTGCACAATTTCAACACCTTCTTTTGACATACTGTAAGACTTCTTACAGTATGTGACCTTGTTGATCTGACACACTCTTGGACAAATATGCTGGATGAAGAGAGAGAATTGGCAAAATAACATGATGGCAGTGTGCTATGGACTTAACAGCAGTTGTGATGTGTTTATAGTCCGGACTGACTGAAGCTGAGTGAAGTCTCAGGCCGTCACCCTGGTTCTCTACATCCAGATGTATGTAGTAACTCAAGTGTTGTGACGCTGTGGGACTGTGTTATGATGGTAATCCAAGCTACAAGCTTTTTTGGAAGGGCTTAGAGAGGCCTTGCCTTGCGTCAGAAACACCTCAGCTCTTACGAATGCACTCCAGCTGGTCTTCATCTACCTTATGCGTCCAACGCTGTCAAACAACTAAAATACCTGGAATTGTTGTTGTGAGCTGAGCAGCCATGGTGTGACTTAGTGGAATGTAGCCTGCCATAGCAGATGGTTGAGTTTGGGCTAATATAAAACCATTCTAAATGTGTTTTTATAACATTATTACTTGAACAGCTCAAAGTAGCCTATACTTACAAATACCTTTATTGGACAGAAGGACAGAGTAACATAGCCTAGCTCATGGAATGATATATTAGAACTCCTAGTTATTAGAATGAGTGGCATAGCCTATGTTATTACAATATATGGTGAGAAAAATAAAGAACAGATTTCCACTAAACCCTTTCCTTAAGATCTCAGGTTAACTGGCCACATCGGCTGGTCCAGAAACTACTGTAGGCCCTACCCATAGCCCACTTAAGCACTAGGCCTAAAAGGGATGGAATATGGCAGAAATTAACATGTGTCTAGCTGTCAGAGCACACGTTTGAGCTATTGCTTGCTGTAGGGCCCCTACCTATTCAATTATTTTAGATCTGGATGAAGCATATTGAGGTATAGCAGTGGCTAAACAGACTAGAAAGGCACGTGAAATTCCCGCATCTGGAACTTTAGGTGAGGCAACATGACCTAGTCTCGAAAACCCTACCCTAGGCAACAGTGACTGCTTAGGGTCGAGTTTTCGAGACTGAACTTGACCCGCCAAACGTCCCACAGCAGCAGGAGGTGAACTGCCATAATTACCTCCAGCTGTTTGCAACGTGAGGGGGTGCCGGGCTCTCTCAACTAATTAGGCTACACTCTCCTCTTAGTGCAGTGATTTCATGCTGCTTGTTGACCTAGATTTAAGGCTTCCTGAACAAAAATACAACTTTGTTTAATGCACCCTTTAAAAACAAAAAGTCTGAAAACCCCCAACCAACATAGCCTGAAAGCAGTGTTTGATAACCTGCCGATCATGGGCCTATCTTACCTAAAGAAAATTAGTTGACGAGATCAGATTGGGTTGAGGTACTATGTTCAATAAAACATTTATTGAGAAGTTGAATCACAGTATGCTTCTGAAGCACGTATCCAGTATGTTTTCAGCTCTATGGACCTACTGTATTTGTAAAGGAGTTGAATCCTGCAGGGGGAATATGAGAGAAAGGGAGTGATTTTTATCACAGGCACTGCACTCACCCATATGGATTTACTTTTGTGCCTTTAGTATCAATCAAGCCTTTTGTTGATATTGAAAGCAAAACATTAACCCCAAAATACTGAGAGTAAAATGTATAATTTTGGAAGGAAATCTTTTTGAAAGGCAATTTCTTCTATCTTTGTTTAGGTTACCCTTCCATTTGCTTTTTCTGCTTTTTTTTGCACTTGAAAAGTTTTGGCATATCATTCCGTGTAGGTGGGTTTAGAGGGAGGCATAGATGATGTGTATCTATTGGTCAACCTGTTTTGGAGGGAAAGTTTATCTTCATTTTTTAAATCCCAGCTAAAGTGGCTAGTACAGCTATGTTAGATAGCTACCTAGCTAGCTGGCAATGCTGAGAGGCAAACGTGTTTTCCTCTAACTAGCGAGCTAGTGTATGAAAAAGCTTGATCGTTTTTTATTTATTTCCATTTTGGATACATTTTTGAATATTTCAATTTTGGGCTCAGTGGCTACTAGCTGGTCATTGGGACTGACTAGCATAGCTAGCTAGCATTAACTTTACATTAATGAGGACATCGGGAAACACCCTTAGGTGTCTTTTGTGTCTTGTAATTTCACATTTAGAAAATATATTGAAACAATTCGCAAGCTAGTTAACTAGCATGGTTATATAATTTATATCACAGCCAGCCAGCTATGATGCACTGAAGTTAGTCTAGTGGTATGTGGCTATTCAAGAACAAGGCCACTACTAGGGGACTCCAATGCTGTATGGCCTTGAGTTTTCGAGAGCTAGGGCACTACTATCTGAAAGCTTTTAATTAGACTATACTATACAGTGTGCATGTACTATAGACAATTTTGTTTAGCATTTGTTTATTTTTTTGTGGCCTGGCTCTTACACTGGCTGTGTGTGTGTGTGTGTGTGTGTGTGTGTGTGTGTGTGTGTGTGTGTGTGTGTGTGTGTGTGCATGCGTGCGTGTCCATCTGTCTCTCCTGTCTGTCTACCTGCCTGACTGAATGCCTGTCTGTCTGTTTAGCAGTTCCAGATGTGGCTGGATAAGAGATGTGGCGGACAACAGCGGAGGGCATTTTCACTCAGTAGTGAGCAGATGTAGGCGCTAATCCTCATGGAGTTCATCTATACCTGCTATTAATAGTTATCCTACATTAGGTAGGCCCGCTACTACTTGGATTGATAGTAGGTAGAGGTTGCAAGCATAGAGGTAGATCACATATATAGTATTTAACTCTATGGTTGCAAGTCATTACAAGTCTTTACTTGGCACTGATTCTCCTCATAGGCAGTACCAATTTGGTTTGACCTAAAAGTAATGTTACATCCTGATAAAAACAGAAATACCTCATTTACATAAGTATCAGACCCTTTGCTATGAGACTCAAATTTGAGCTCAGGTGCATTCTTTTTCCATTGATCCTCCTTGAGATGTTTCTACAACTCCACCTGTGGTAAATTCAATTGATTGGACATGATTTGGAAAGGCACACACCTGCCTATATAAGGTCCCACAGTTGACAGTCCATGTCAGAGCAAAAACCAAGCAATGAGGTAGAAGGAATTGTCCGTTGAGCTCAGAGACAGGATTGTGTCGAGGCACAGATCTGGGGAAGGGTACCAAAAAAAATCTGTAGCATTGAAGGTCCCCAAGAACACAGTGGCCTCCATCAATCTTAAATGGAAGAAGTTTGAAACCACCAAGACTCTTCCTAGAGCTGGCTGCCCGGCCAAACTGAGCAATCGGGGGAGTAGGGCCTTGGTCAGGGAGGTGACCAAGAACCCGATGGTCACTCTGACAGAGCTCTAGAGTTCCTCTGTGAAGATGGGAGAACAATCCAGAAGGACAACCATCTCTGCAGCACACCACCAACCAGGCCTTTATGGTAGAGTGGCCAGTCTGAAGCCACTCCTCAGTAAAAGACATATGACAGCCCGCTTGGAGTTTTCCAAAAGACACATAAAGGACTCTCAGACCATGAGAAACAAGATTCTCTGGTCTGATGAAACCAAGATTGAACTCTTTGGCCTGAATGCCAAGCGTCATGTCTGGAGGTAACCTGGCACTACCCCTACAGTGAAGCATGGTGGTGGCAGCATCATGCTGTGGGGATGTTTTTCAGAGGCTTGGACTGGGAGACTAGTCAGGATTGAGGGAAAGATGAACAGACCAAAGTACAGAGAGATCCTTGATGAAAACCTGCTCCAGAGCGCTCAGGACCTCAGACTGGGTCGAAGGTTCACCTTCCAACAGGACAACGACATTAAGCACACAGCCAAGACAACGCAGGAGTGGCTGAGACAAGTCTCTGAATGTCCTTGAGTGGCCCAGACAGAGCCCGGATTTGAACTCGATCGAACATATCTGGAGAGACCTGAAAATAGCTGTGCAGCAACGCTCCCCAGAAGTCCCCGACGTCTGTACTTCCAAGAGGAGCCAAAGCCACCCGAGATCCCTCGGGAATTATCGGGGATGGGCGACTCGTTCACTCTGGAGCCTACGGAACTGGGCAGAGCTAGATTATCGCCTAAGGAACGTTCACGTAGGCTGAGCTCCAACAGTTGTATGTATTGTGGTGCTGCAGGGCATTACATAGCCACCTTCCCAGTAAAAGACCAGGCTCATCAGTAGGTACGAGTACACTGGTGGGCCAAACTGGGAGTTTTCTAAATCTCTCCGGGTGGTCATTGACTCTGGGTCTGATGAGAGTTTTATGGACGCTACTTTGGTATCTAGCCTAGGTAGCTCCACACAACTGCTCTCCGTTCCCATGGACACCAGAGCACTGGATGGACACTCAATTGGCAGAGTCACGCACAGCACAGTTCCCACTAACCTGCGGGTATCAGGCAATCACAGTAAGTTCATACAGCTTCTCCTTTGGGATTTTCATGGCTCCAGAGGCACAACCCCGTTATTGACTGGACCACTGGTTCTATCCTGGGTTGGAGCCCATTCTTCTACTCACATTGCCTTAAGGCAGCGCAGCCTCCCCCGGGCTGTCCTCCTACGGGTTTAGGTAAAGCCTCTGACTTCTCTGCCGTTCCCGCAGAGTACCAGGACATGTCAAGTCAACCAGCATGTTTTTTTCCGTGCTCCTGTTTTACCTAGTCTCTGTTTTCTAGTCCTCCCGGTTCTGACACTTTGCCTGCCCTGACTCTGTACCCGCCTGCCTGACAATTCAGCCTGCCCTGACCATGAGCCTGCCTGCCGCCCAGTAATTTTTGCCTCTGACCTGGTTTATGAACTTCTGCTTGTCCTCGACCTGCCTCTTGCCTGCCCCTTGTTCTTTAATAAATATTAGAGACTCAAACCATCTGCCTCCAGTGTCTGCATCTGGGTCTCGCCCTGTGTCATTATAAGGCCAAGAACTAGATAAAGTGTATTTTTACCTGGAGTTTTTCCTTATTGTAGGCTACTACTCTTACAACTTTAAGTCTAAACTACTCACTCTGTTTAGTACATGGTGTCACATGTGAATCCTTAAAGAGATGGGTGGGGCTAAGGCTTAAGAAGGTGTGAACGATGCTGCATGGGTGTAGACAAAGAAGAGCTCTCCAGTAGGTGTACCAAAACATTCAAGGGCCATTTTCTCAAAGGTGTGGTTACAAGTTTATCAACTTTCAAAGAAGAATTACTTTCCCATTGTTCCTCAACGGCTGTGTATGGTATACCATTTTCTATCACTGAGTCTCTACTTTTATTCAATGTAAAAAAACACAATTTCAAATGTTGCTACATAATGAGGCAGTGGTCACAAAAGAGGATGAACTGGCACTCCAAAAAAGGTTGACCAATAGAGACGCATCATCTATGCCTCCCTCTAAACCCCATGTACAGGGAATGAATGTGGCAAAACTTTGCAAAAGCAAAAAAAGGCAGAGAAAGCAAACGGCAGGGTAAGTTAACCAAAGATAAAAAATTAAATAAAATTGCAAGCAAAGAGGGAAGTTATCATTGAAAATGTTTTGCTGAAAATTTTATAATTTTTTTTACAATTTATTTGTTCTTGCCCTTCAAAAGTATTTCGTTGGTATATTTATATTGCAATACTAAAATGTTGTTCTCCAATTTAAAAGGTTTGCTTGACATTAAAGGCACAAAAGTAATTCGATACACACGCGCCTTTGCGCGCTCTGGAGTTCCCTCAGCCCCCTCCTGACAGGAATGTCTCTGGGACGAGCGTGAGGTCCCACTCTGTCTGTCAGCTGCGCTACACCTCGCTTGAAACAGCAGTGCGCGAAATATCCACGCGCCAACTGAATGGACACGCCGACGCGCACGCTGTTTGTTTATTTCAGAGAACATGCAAATAAGGTTATCCCGAGAGACGTCAAGGCTGCACTTACCGATTGCCACTCTCCCTTGCTCCACCGGTACCGAGAGGGACAGTCAGTGACCAGGCAGGTCTGGCTGGAGGCCGGACGGGAGGATGGGGGGCATTCAGTCTCCTCCGGGCTGCGCCGGTTTCCAACCTCGCAGAAAACTTCCCGCTCTTGTATTCCATTGCCACATGACGCTGAGCACTGAAACAGAACAGGACAGAAGGTAAGATGTATTAAAAACGATTCGCTACTCGTCTGATATTTATTTACTTGATTGTGATGTCATTCCTCTCCACCTATTTTTTTTTCAATCATCACCAAGTTATTTGAGTACAAGTTGACTGTAAAAATGAAATCAATGTGTGATATTGTTTTAAATATATGAACTATTATTTTTCGGAATTTGAATTGACTATAAAAATCACCGGAAGCAGAATTTCATTGAATCATGTATTATTGAATTCAATGCAATTCAAACAAAAATGATTAGATGCACTGTTATTTTTATCTCTGCAATTGATATAACCTCAAAGGATCATATATGGCAATACAAGTGTAACATATCTCTCTTTAGTTTTAATTGTATCTTCTAATCACCTGTCCCAGTGGAACAACTAGTCAAGCCAACTACTTCCTACATTAAAATTAAACACTTGTTGGAACCAAATATTCAAATGATGTACTCTTTAACATACAGGTGTAGGATCCTAATTTTATTTTGTAGTGTATTTGATGTTTAAATAGGCTTCTGAAGTTGATAATTTCCACTTTGTAATTTCAGCCTCGATTTTCCCTTTTGAAAAATGTATCAACCTCTACACAAATGTTAATTTGTTAATTATAATCTACATAATAATTCACATTTCCTGTTGCTGCATGATTCTTGTCCTGCTCTAGAAAACTGGCTCAGATTAAGATGCTACATCTGTAGAGTTTTATTATTAATTTATGTTTATTACCCTAATTTTAGACCTGTGTGGAACTGAATTCAGTAACCACTTGCAGGGAAGCTGGTTGCACTATTCAAGGCTACGCTACACCCACCTTCCTTACTTTCCACATCATAGATGTCAGTCACACACACTGGTTAAATTACCGGGGGTTAAACCTGGGTTAGCTAGCATAAGTCTTTAGGTCTTCAATAAGGTTATGTCCCTGCACTAGACTACACTAACAAGCAAAGCACTTCGGTTACATGTGCCTGTGAAACTAATGTTTTGAAAGATACAGGTAGAAACCTAGTTAAATGGCATAAATGGTTTGTCATTTTGTTTGTTGACTCACACCAGACCCCTCTGTGGTTTATATGTAATACAACTTTACTTAGAATTACATGCTGGCTTCAGGTTGAATGACACAGCTTATTATTAAGCCTTTGACTGCTGTACCACTACAATTTTAATTCAATATCATTCACTACAATTTGCCTCAATATCAACAGCAATACTTCTAAGTAAAGTTAACACATCACAATCATTGCATAACATGATATTCTATTATTCCAAAAAGTATGGATCTAGAGCGTTGATTCGAAAGATCTAACCACAGGACTTTGTGTGCAAGAAAAAGGTACGTTTGAATCAAGGTTGTGTTTGCAGAATTAAAATGAAGTGTCTTAAAAACTGGGTCAGAGTGTAACCACAGTGAAAACCCTCCAGCCGGATGGGGTTCTTTACAGACGTGTGTTCCGGCTCCTCCATGTTAATAAAGAGCAGATTTCAACCCTCTGTGAAGAGAGAGAGGGAGAGAGGAGAGGGAGTGGGGGTGGGGGGTTCTCTCTTCTAGACAGTCAAGTTTGAACCCCTGCCTTGAGGACATTGCATTTTGAATGTATAATGTCTTGCTGATTTAACCCAGTTTTTTATCTTAAAAAATGCAAGAAATGTAAAACATTTATCTAGAGCTGCACACAACAGAAATACATCTGGAGGAAAATCCCAACATGTAAGTAGAAATAATTATATTGGTTGGTGGGTACTATCTAGAACCAAAAAGTTTTCTCCGGCTGTCCCCATAGGAGAACCCTTTAAAGAACCCTTTTTAGTTCCAGGTAGAACCCTTTTGGTTTCATGTAACACCATTTTAGGTGTCATGTAAAACCCTTTCTAAAGAGGGTTCTACATGGAACCCAATAGAGTTCTAACTGGAACCAAAAAGGGTTTTACCTGAAACCAAAAGGGGTTCTCCTATGGGGACAGCCACAGAACCCTTTTGGAACCATTTTTTTCTAAGAATGTAATGTTCACTGCTACCTTGCTTTCCTCACATTTGTGCATGTACAGCAGGCCTATCTACGTCTTTTAGAAATACTGTTTTAGAAACACAAAATTACATTAATAAGGCAAATCTAATAATGTGTATATGTTTAATGTGTGTGCTTATCGTCTTAAAAGAAAAATAGCCACTTTCAATACTGTTAATCCTGATAGTGTTTGTACTTACATTTGAATTGGTTTTGTGCACCAACATTAATGGCTAACTGTGCACATTCCTAAAGGAGCTTTTACATGGTAAAGGCACATGGAGACCATTATTACACATGCCTTAATTGATTATGAAGTGCATTTATTGGTGTGTGTGAGAGTTTGTCTATCTGTTAATGTGTATATTATTGTGTGTGTGTGTGTGTGTGTGTGTGTGAGTTTGTCTATCTGTTAATGTGTATATTATTGTGCGTGTGTGTGAGAGAGAGTTTGTCTATCTGCTAATATGTATATTATTGTGTGTGTGTGTGTGTGAGTTTGTCTATCTGTTAATGTGTATATTATTGTGTGTGTATGTGAGTTTGTCTATCTGTTAATGTGTATATTATTGTGTGTGTATGTGAGTTTGTCTATCTGTTAATGTGTATATTATTGTGTGTGTGAGAGAGTTTGTCTATCTGTTAATGTCTATATTATTGTGTGTGTGTGAGAGTTTGTCTATCTGTTAATGTGTATATTATTGTGTGTGTGTGAGAGTTTGTCTATCTGTTAATGTGTATATTATTGTGTGTGTGTGAGAGTTTGTCTATCTGTTAATGTGTATATTATTGTGTGTGTGTGAGAGTTTGTCTATCTGTTAATGTGTATATTATTGTGTGTGTATGTGTACATGTTATTACCACCCACTCGACTGTACATGCTCTTAAAGGTTAGAGGACTGTGTGTGTGTGTGTGTGTGGATCAGTAAACACATCCAGATGTCCATACCCTCCTGAGGCTCACAGAGCGAGGTGAGAAATCACCTTGTTAAATTAGTTGCATGTTAACCATTAAAAGCCCCAAGCATCCCATCTCTTTATGCTACCTATCCTCTCTATATTTCAACAATGTGTATTCATTTAATTCTCAAAACAAGAAAAACTGAATGTGATTACTGAAAAGCTTTCATCAGATTTATTTTATATTAGGTTCACCTGCTTGAAGAAGGAATATTTCCAGTCTGAAATGCCGTAATTGTAGTATTTAAAGGTAGACTCAGCTAAATGACGTTGCCACGAGCAGCACCGGAGACATTGAGATGAGCGAGATGCAACACTTCACTCTCACACAGTCACACACAGTATCTGGACAAGTGCATGGGTTCGCCTCACACTGTTCACAGCGTGGTAGCCAGGGCACCAAAATGGGAGAAGTTTAGCCTTGCGCATCAACGCTCTTAGTTGTTGTGGAAATGTGCCCACAATGGTGTTTACTTTCTGCATCTACATCATATCGCTAAGTCTATCTTTAAGACTATATTTCGAATGACTAATGATTTCTTGAACATCATATTTCATAATCACATTAAAAATAAAGCGTATTGTTTATGAAGGAACTACTCACTATAGCTTAAAGGCAAATACCACTCAAAATACAGAATGTGCCACAGTATGATGCGTTTTGCATGACACTTTCTGTATTTTGAAAGTTCTATATCTTCAAAAGTTGATTGCTTACATGTAAACCATTTTGGGACTGTATCAACAGTGGACTAAGATAGTGTTTGAGTGGTGTTTTCCTTGAACCAGTGGGTACATGTGTAGGATGTCAGGTGTTAGTTAACATATGGAGTGTTTTTTTTTTTATCTGCCAATTTTGGATGTAATTTTTTGTGTGCATTTTTTACCATAGAGTGTCTGTACAGTACATTCAGTGAAATCAGCTGCTACCTGGTTATATAAATACGATTGTTAGGGAGATGTATGCAATAAAGCTGTTTGAGATAGACAACAAGTCCTCTGAGGTATGCAGGGCAGATGTGTATCTCTTCTGGGCCCCTGATCAGTGGAGAGAGAGGAAGAGAAAGAGACAGAGAGGAATAGAGGGGGAAAGAGCACCAGGCTCTCCAGCTGGGGAGGTGCATGTTGGGAATGTGTCTGGCCTGCTGTGGTAATTGGATTGTCTCTCTGGCCAACCTGGACTCAGGGGTAGCCATAACATAGTAAACGAAAATCCGTGACTAGTATTGTTTTTATTTTTAAATGTAACCTTTATTTAACTAGACAATGACGGCCAAGGAACAGTGGGTTAACTGCCTTGTTCAGGGGCAGAACGACATATTTTTTGATGATTTGTTACGTTTGGTATAGTATGTATTATTTTGTGGATGTAAAATAAATAAATAAAAGCTAGGTGGCTGACGTTAGCTAGTCTAGGGGTTAGAGGTTAAGGTTAGGGTTAGGTTAAAGGGTTAAGGTTAGTGTTAGGGGAAGTAGTTGTAAAGTAGCTAAAAAGTAGTAAGCAGTTGCAAAGTTGCTAATTAGCTAAAATGCTAAAGTGTTCCGTGATGAGATTCTAACATGCAACCTTTGGGTTGCTAGACGTTCGCGTTATATGTCGACCCATCCACCCCGACCAACCACACTCCTTTTGTTTTTGCGTTAAGTAACCTTCTGTCTTCTGTCTCTGGGCTCCCGTGTGACACAGCGGTCTAAGGCACTGCATCTCAGTGCTAGAGGCGTCACTACAGACCCTGGTTAGATTCCAGGCTGTATCACAACCGGCCGTGATTGGGAGTCCCATAGGGTGGCGCACAATTGGCCCAGCATTGTCCCGGGTTAGGATTTGGCCGTGGTAGGCCGTCATTGTAAATAAGAATTTGTTCTTAACTGACTTGCCTAGTTAAATAAAGGTTAAATAAATAAAATAATATATCCATACCAAATGTAACATATCATACTAATTTGAATGTCATGGATTTTCGTTTTCTATATTACTTCTAGTCTATGAGACCAGACAGCTCTGGCTGGGTAGAGGAAGAGGAGCCTCACATGTTTCCAATTGGCGAGGTATAGGATAGGAGGGTGGGCGGGCGGGTGGGAGGGAGGGAAGGAGCGTGGCGTGGGGAGCTTCATGCTGGCTATAGTCTACCTCAGCCAAGCCCAGATGAAAGTGGAGGCATGGCTATCCCTCCCTCCCACTGCCCCAGATAGCAGCCCAGTATGGGATCCTCTCAAACCGCCAGAGTGATGAGCTACAACCCAGAAGACAGACCACATTTTGAGGTGCCACAGAACACGTATTACTGAACAGTCATGCATGTTAGAAAGAATGCCAACTCAGACACATACCTCACAGTGCACCAGTGAATCAGCAAGTTAATGAGCATTAAAAGGAAAAAAAATAGTGCTGAACTGGGAGTATGATTGGTGGTAGTAGCATGTAGTGTTTATTTCAGGTTTAAAGAGTACCTCTCCCCAGCTCCCTGTCTTCCATTTGGGGCAGCGGCGCCCCCGGCAGCTCCTCTCCTTGCTGGGTTGGGTCAGGTGTTTACAGTTGTCCTCTGGAACAGGTCGACCGGATCGGGTCACACAGCTCAACTTACGGTTCTTCGATCCTTTACCACAGGCAGCAGAGCACTGCAACAGGAGGTCAAGAGGAGGTCAAATGTAATAAATCGTTTATAGATAGGGGGTGTACAGAGATCAAATACCAGAACAATGTCAAATACTGGATGACAATGAGTATAGTATAGAACACATTTATCATTCACTTGAATTGTTTTTCAGTCTACTTCTTGAGAACAAGATCACATGTACAGGGCTTCAGAGTACACAACAGGTTAGTGACATTTTCATTAGCAAATACGGTATGTAACATGAGGTGGGACATAAGATCATGTGAATAGGTTTGAGACCAAATAAACATGGATTTGGACATACATTTAGCACTTTGACATGACTTGAGATATTAATGCACTGCCATTTACACACAAAACAGTCTCAGTACAGCATTTTAGATTTTGGTGAATGCAAGCTGAGTGTACAGAAATGTGCGAAGGAAGTGGAGGCCCCTCTGTTAAACGGATGAAGTCCACAGAAGGTAGAGTCATGAGAGCCAAGCAGCACACAGTCACCAGGCACGTTCACATCTAGGTTCATTGAGCTGGCCCAGGTCTAACTCTGTCTGACAGGCAGGCACCCCACACACCAGCACCCCCCCAGCACAGTCAGGCGCTCCCAGGCCTGTGAGTTCAGTGGGGCTGTTGGGTTGGGGTTGGGTAATCAAAGCGTCTCAGAGTGTGAGGACAGATAGGATGCGACAGGCTCTGGGTTGAATGAGTGCGTAGCCCAGCATGACGCACTGCGCTGCCCAGCGAGGGATCGCGCCGGACAGGAACCCATAAAGACCTTTCACCTCATTTAGGAGAGGGAGGGTGGGGCTAAATGTCACCAGAGCCCATAGGACAGCGAATGGCTCAATAAGGAGGAAGTGACCCCCCCCGGAAATGACTGTAGAGAGGTGAGCGCCTTGTGAATGTATTTGCTTATTATACATTATAGGCATTTCATTTTATATTAACAAATTAAATCAAAAGCACAAAATGAAAATGAATGACAAATATAATGTTACTAAAGTCATTTAATTTAAGGGATTGATGCTGTACAGAGATGAATCACAAATGGTTTTAGATGTATAACCACAGACACCAATTTCATATAATAAACTTGATTGAAAATGAAACCTTCCATCGAATGTTAGTTTGTTCCATTAAAAAATAGAAAATGAAGCCAAAACACCAACAGTCGCCCAGATGTTCCCCACATGCATACATCTGGGAGAGGCAGTTATTGGGGCCCAGCAGTGTGAGAGTCTGTCACCAGTTACAGTTAGCCCTCCTTTATAATAACCACTTGAGGCCAGATATCAGTCTGCATGAGAGCTTAAGGCTGTGTTTACACAGGCAGCACAATTGTAATATTTTGCCCAATTATTGGTAAAACAGCTGATCTGATTGGTCAAAAGACCAATTAATGGATCAAAGATCAGAATTGGGCTGCCTGTGTAAGTAAACACAGCCTCAGAGCGTGCAGGACACTTCTACTTTTAAGGTGCAGTTATTGTCCATCTATGGTGTTTTAGTTACCGTAAAAAAATGTGATACTATTGATTCACCCATTGGCCTATGGGCAGACGTTACAGTGGTGTTTGGAATTTGGAGTGAGGTAGACACAAAGAGTACACACACAGGCTATGATCATGGTCATGGTGGACCATTTAGGAGAAATGGCATTTTACAAAGGTTTAAATCATTTAATAAAAGGCATTTACAATGAGGGGCAGGCAGCCAGACTGCTGCTTTTTAAATGTCAGACCGTTCCTCAAAGTTTTATAAACTCTTTAAATGAGCTTTCCAGCCATAGTGCTCTGCACCAATAACTTTCTATTACCTTGGGAATCATTACAACACTGGGGAAGTAAATCACCAACCAATTCTCTATATCCACAAATTCTGTGGGTATCCACTAGACACCTTTCTTTCGTGTAGTTGGTTAGTTAGTGTTCCATGCTGGAATTTACCCTACAACCTACCACGTGCCAACCATTTAATAAACTAGACTATATTTTAGCATACTCAGAGTGAAATTTATATTTTCATGTCAATGTGAACTGTAATCATCAAAAAACTACCTTTTATCTACAACACTATTTCGACCTATCACACTTTTTTCAACTATCACGCATTCAAACACAATTTTATTTTATCATTCAAATCAGATGCTTTTATTTACAGTGTCAAATAAAACAGTGCCTCTGACAGACCCCTACTTGTGCCTAAAATACACCACATTCCGATGCCTGCGTTCCGTCCTGGAATTCTAAAGAACCGAGGCGACAAGGATTTTCGGGCCCCCACAGACAACAGGGCTTTCCCGGCTTTTTTTTCCTGGGATCACAGCCCTTTCCCAGAAGCCCATCCATGCTGACTAGATGTACAGGGAAGGGGCCCCTCCCAGATCAAACGTGACCCGTGACCCCCAATGCACTCCTGCATTGTCTTTCTGACGGGCTCTCATTTGAGTCACTGTCACTGCCACTGGCCCCCCACCATTGGAACAATGTCATCAACCCGACAGTGAAAAGGGGCAAGGGGGGGACTGGCGAGAGGCGGATGAGGGGGCGACGTAGTGGAAGAGAACGTGTCGTCAGGAGCACAAAAAAACATGTCAGCCATTAGGAATGAGCACAGTAAATGGGGGTCCATCTAGCCAGTGATACAGAGGATAAAGATTTACCTTGGTACGAAAGGCTTTGAACTCTCGTGGAGACAGAAAAATCATAATTGCTCAAAGAGATCACTGGGTCCCTGACCTCATAAGACAACAGAGATATTGCTCAGTGATTTGTACATTTTCATTCACTGAAAACGCCCCTTTCAAAACACCAGTTAGAGAGCTCGAGTAATGCTCTCTGCAGAGATAATTTGCAGAGAATGTCTTATCTAATCCATAGGTGATTATATGGACCACTTCCACTTCCATGTTGCTACTGTAATTAGTGTAAAGCCAAAACCGGCAATCTAAAGGTAATCTTCTTAATTAAAGCACAGACATGTGCCCCCTAAGCACTAGTCCTACTGTAACTTAGATAAGGACAGGAGTGCAGATGTTTTGTCTCTCTTCTCTCATATGACCTCCATTTTTCACTTTCGATATCCATACAATAAAACATGTTCCTGCACACTAAATAAACTAGATAGAGGATTTACTAGAAAGGAAACTAGTAGAAATGGATGTTTTGGAACTAAGTTTGAGAATAAGCACTTGTTCGTGATGGTTCGTGAATTGTGAACATTATCTTTAAGGGTAAATAATATAAATGAAAGAAACATTGCTTTTTAATAGTACCTCTACTTCACTTTAATAGTTACCTTTCTGTGAGCGAACATAAATTCAGCAAGTTCAAATAAAATTAAATATTGACATGACATTATAATGAAGTAGAAATAAATACAGATAATTACATAAATATGCACAAATGTCCTTGAAACCCAGACTAACACTGCCATATGGAATGAGAGGCATAGAGTATTTTATTTCAAGAGGCTGTTCATATCATCAAACACATTGTAAATGCATCATGCCGTACTGCTAAAATATGCACCCTAAACTCCAACAAGGAGCCAAGCTGTAATTTGTCGCTCTAGATAAAATAATACAACTGGGTTTTATTCTACACATCAAATGATCGACAATTCCACATTGCAATGAGACTTAATGCATGTGGAGTTGTTTCAAGTAGGGTAAAAAGTTACACACTCTTATTGGATTCGTCATAATCAACCCAAACCTTATGCTACCTTGTCATTACTCATATGGAGATTGTTAGAAATTATAGTTTTTTCTTTAGTGAACAAGGTGTGGTGAGAAATACGCTGACTGCCTGCTTGAGAGCTGTGTTAACAGGCCCTTAAAATAAGGTGTGATGTCTGCAACTTATGAACACATTAATTACCAGGAGGTTACAGTTAGCCTTAGGAATGACTGGGTGGGCTCCAGGCAGAGGTTGCGCCTAACCACAGGTCCAAGATCAGCTTTCACTACCCCGATTCCACTCAATTATTAAGAGGTAGAACAAAACCCAGACCCTGGATCTGTGCTTAGAATTAGAATGAGAATGCAGCCCTCCAGTAGAAGATCAAGGCGGGTGGGGTTAATAGAGAATGAGGTAGACACATACGACTGGCTCAGAGGATAAGCTCCAGGTATATAGAACACTATAAACTCTCACTGTGGTTGCAGGTCCTGACTGTGTGTTCACAATGCTAGGACAAGGGGCATTCTCTTTCAGCTACAACAAAAACAGGTTTGGTGGTGAATAAATGGAACACACTTCAAAAGTTATCTTTACCTTTAAAAAAACTACAACACATTTTCACCTAACATAACTACATATTTTTTTTACATAATCAATAATCAACTCATCATGAAAAAAAAATGGCAATAAATTGATTATGAAAAACGACTCAAAACAACAGGTGTTTACATACATATCTCTATGTCACAATAGACAGTTTTTGACCTTAAGTTCTTTTTGTTCTTTTTTTAATGTTTACATCTCATTTCTCCCTTGTTTTGCAAAAGCACCATTGTATCATAAGTTAATGGCTAGTTGAGTTGTGTTTGTTCTAAGTGAGGTATGGTTGAGCATAGCATATTTTCACATGTGTATTGAGCACTGGTGAACACACCAAAATAAACTATTTACAAAGCGAATATATAGACATATCTAACAAGACATAAATACACTCATATCAAGCACCTTTTGAGCGGTGGGCCTTGGACCTACTGGTTTGGCTGGGTGCTTATGTCTGTGCTAGTAAAAAGGAGGGAATCTGGGTCAGGACTTCAAGCTGTGGTAAAATGACTATTACCTTGAAGAATCACATAATATATCAAATAACATGGCTATCACCTTATTCTACAGTCCTATTTCAGCTGGTGTTTACCTGTTCTTTACTGAGAAACCCTATTGTTTCTTTAAGAATTTTGCATAATTGGTAACTACTAGTTCATTAGTTCATTACCATGTAACTACCATTTTACAACGTAATTTCTGAGTAAATACCAGTGGACTGTAAAATAAGGCAGAAACATAAATAATTAGTAACTTCTCTATAACTAATAAAGAGCAATCTGCGATTGCTACTTCTGTTTTTTTACTTTTAAATATGTAAGCTTGTTTCACCCCTTTGTTGGTGAGCAACGTAATTGTAAACAAAACACTGTATTAAAACATGGATGGTCAGTCCATGCATCCATAGATCTGTCTATGACCTTGACAGTGGTTTCATTTCTCCAGATCCATCCCTCAGCTGTTTACTGAAACAGTGGTGGGCTGATGCTTTGTTATTGTTTGAACTGCAAATTGCCCCTTTTATATCAATTGAATTCTTACAGTTATGAAGGTCAATAAAGCTTTAGCATGAGAATGATATATATAGTGCCTTCGGAAAGTATTCAGACCCCTAAACTTTTTACATATTTGTTAGGTTACAGCTTTTTTTATTTTATTATTAAATTGTTTTTCCCCCTCATCAATCGACACACAATACCCCATAATGACAAAGCAAGAACAGGTTTTAGAAATGTTGCTAATTTATAAAAAGGTGAACCTTCACCCCCAGTCTGAGGTCCTGAGCGCTCTGGAGCAGGTTTTCATCAAGGATCTCTCTGTTCTTTGCTCCGTTTATCTTTGCCTTGATCCTGACTAGTCTCCCAGTCCCTACCACTGAAAAACATCCCCACAGCATGATGCTGCCACCACCATGCTTCACTGTAGGGATGGTGCCAGGTTTCCTCCAGACGTGACGCTAGACATTCAGGCTAAAGAGTTTAATCTTGCTCAATCTGTCATGTGCCTTTTACTGTAGAGTGGCTTCCATTTTGCCATTCTACCATAAAGCGCCTGTCAGAGTGACCATCGGGTTCTTGGTCACCTCCCTGACCAAGGCCTTCTCCCCCGATTGCTCAGTTTGGCCGGGCGGCCAGCTCTAGGAATAGTCTTGGTGGTTCCAAACTTCTTAAATTTAAGAATGACGGAGGCCACTGTGTTCTTGGGGACCTTCAATGCTGCAGAATTGTTTTGGTACCCTTCCCCAGATCTGTGCCTTGACACAATCCTGTCTCGGAGCTCTACGGAAAATTCCATCAACCTCATGGCTTGGTTTTTGCTCTGATATGCACTGTCAACTGTGGGACCTTATATAGACAGTGTGTGCCTTTCCAAATCAAGTCCAATCAATTGAATTTACCACAGGTGGTCTGCAATCAAGTTGTATAAACATCTCAAGGATGATCAATGAAAACAGGATGCACCTGAGCTCAATTTCGAGTCTCATTGCAAAGGGTCTGAGTACTTATGTAAATAAGGTATTTCAGTTTTTTTTTATATTTAATATATTTGCAAATATTTCTAAAAACCTGTTTTCGCTTTGTCATTATGGGGTATTGTGTGTAGATTGCTGAGGATTAAAAAAAAATCTATTTTAGAATAAGGCTGTAACGGTAAAAAAAATTGAAAAAATTAAAAGGGTCTGAATACTTCCCGAAGGCACTGTATATCTCTAGAGTACAAAACAAATTATATAGTCCCAATGGGGTTGGTGCATTCACTTGGACTTGGATTTTCTTTGCCAAGTGTAAAAAAAACAATGAATAGCACCAGCACTCGAGTATACTGTATCTCCATTCTTGGGGTGTTTACAAAAAAAAAAACAAGGCATCTTAAATTCCTGATATACAGAAACATTCATCAATATTTGCATATGAACAACGATTGACTGTGTGCGAATACAAGGAGGTATGACAGAAACTTTGGAGGTTAATGCTACTGTATATACAAAGGAAACCAATAAGAAAATCTCTTAAGTAATAAATTAGATCTTAAAACAATATCTTACAAACTAGCTTTGATTCTGAAATACCAACTGATCCTGAATTTTGAACACTGACTAAGACTGATAACAGAGAAAGTGTTCTTATGGTCACAGCTGTCAATGAAGCGTTTCATATGTTGTACTTTTTGGTGTGTTGTGTGTATTGTGTGTTTATCTTTTCTCTTAAGTGCAACAGAAATCAATTCCTATCTGTCTCTAGAAGGATGACCAGTCTCAGGCACCAAGGGAAAGGGTAAAGGTGAGGTGGAGGTGAGGTGAAAAATTGAGTTTCCAGCATGTAAGCTCTACAGAACCATCCTGCTCCCTTAATTCTTTGTTTGTTTTGCTTTGTCATGCTACACAGTTTAGTGGGGAAACTCTGTGTGTGGTTAAATGAGAGGACTGTTAAAAAAAGAGGGGGAAGAAAACCAAAGGGATATATTTACGAGCGTACCGAGCTCCATGGGTCTGTGCTCCAGTGGGGGTTAGACGGGCACGACTGAGTATTGCACTGCTCACGGTCGGGCGGTTTGTCAAGAATCTCACAGCTCAGATCGTTAAAGCGCTCTCCGTTGGGCTTTTGACACGCCACGAGACGCGTCTTTATTCCTCCCCCACACGGCTTGGTACACTGCAGGACAGAGCAGAGGTAAGAAGGAGTGTGTAGACAAAGTCAGGACAGTTGATTCACGCCATTGTTTATCTAACGTACAGTATGTCACCCCCCCCCAACATACACCTACCTATCTAGGACCTCTAACCCCTCATTTCTAGCCTTTAAGCCCTCACCCCCAACACAACCCAGGAGGCACAGGAAGACATACAGCCCAGCAATTTCAGAAGAATAGAATTATAGAATAATAACCGCTGTGAGAACGCCAAGGTGTATCAGTGCTGTAGGGCGGATTGTGTTCTCTCACCTCTCCCCAGTTCCCATAGACCCACTGTGGACAGGGTCCGGACTCACAGGAGCGCTGCTCGATGGGTTTGGAGCGCTCCTCACAGTTGTTGACAGCATAACCATTCTCATCCTGGCACACCACCACACGCCTCTGGAATCCGCCCGCACACGTGCTCGAGCACTGACGTTACATGAAGGAGAACACCGTTTGAGACAGATGGCTAGCACACTCTCACACGTACAGGTATGTATGCACTAACACAGAGACACGCAAGTAGACATTCAAACACTAATACATGTACATGTACTCATCCATGAAAGACCAACACACAATATTTAAATAAAAACGATAACAAACTAGCATACAGTATGTGCAAAAAGGCACCCATTGACAGACAAGTATACAAAAGCACACATACATCATTCTTGCAAAGGTCAGATTGACCTCAGAGACTATGTGCTTTAGGAAAATGGATGGATAATGCGCTGCTATATTAAAACACATATCCTCTGGAAAAGGAAGGAAGAGATCCCAAAAATAGCCCTTGCTACTTCCCATGATCTTTTAAATAACACCAGCTATTTGGGGACACAGATTGCTGTGCAACTAACTGTAATAACCCCGTTTTGAATAACTGCTATACAATAGACTACTAACAGCCAAAACCATCAGCAAAAACTCATTGACTTCTTGGGTTAGGATACTTCTTGGGTTGCTACATTACAGACAGACAGCCTCATGAATGTCAACATCAACACAAGACTGTGCTCATCTGATAGTGCTCAGCTGTGCTGCCTTTCCACTTTCCAATATGATTGTAATGAAGACCATTTAGGTTGTATGCATTAATTTAATGCTAAGGAACATAGGACTGCAAGATGATTGTAAAAAGTGTCCAGTGTAAGAAACTCACCGCTCCCCAGGGTCCTGTTCTCCACTGGTGGGCCTGGGCTCGCCCTCCACCGCGCCCGTCGGGATTCGTGGGCAGGTTATTGCGGGGGCCCCCGCTGGGTGAGGGGAGGGGCCGAGAGTCACTGGAGCGGGCAGCAGGGCACTGCGACATGGCACACTCCTGCTCTGTGGCCGGATGGTCATCAGCGTCACACTCCACTACGTCCACTATCTGATCACTGAAGTTCACACACACCACCTGGCACGTGGTCTTCCCCTGCCCGCAGGATACAGAGCACTGTGCACACACACACACACACACACACACACACACACACACACACACACACACACACACACACACACACACACACACACACACACACACACACACACACACACACACACACACACACACACACACACACATACACACACACACACATACACACAGTAAGAAACACAGCATATAAACACAAACAGAACTTGCTGTAGCACTTAGGTCAGTGTCTTGTCTCTTTAAACATGGCTGACCCAAACAGATCTTCCTTAAAGAAAATGAAACAGAGTAGAGCTTCTGCCAAATACTCATGCTGCTCCAATTACGTCTGGCCAAGTGGAGTAAACTGGACTGTATTTGTATTAGACCTGGCATTATGCAACAACTGTCCACTGTACTGCACCATGCTACTGAGCCAGGGATTACACTGGCCAAGGGTTTACTGTCTAGGACTCAACAATGCTGCCTATTTCAAATAGGTGTGGATATTGCACAAGCATCTCCCAATCTGAAAAATTGTGTAGTTACTGTACTTTAACAGCCTATGCACAAGTTAAAACTACAACACTGAGGCTGCTTTTACAGTTAGGTCTCATAATGGTAGAACAGCCATTAAACTTCATGGCCTAACTGGGACATCCGCCATGCCATAGCTATCAGTCCCTCTATCAGGGTTCATTTCCGGTTCCATTCCATATCAAGAGCGTGTAAAGTGAACGTTTAGAGTCAGAGCGGTCTCTCTCTGTGGCTCTGTTTGCTGTGGCCTTGGGCTGAGCTGCTTCCTGCCTGCCTGCCTGCCTGGAGCCCACTGAGTTGCTCTGGAATAAATAAGCAGTCAGAGAGACCCTCCCTCCCACAGCCTGTATCTAGCTATCTGTGTGTGTGTGAATGTGTGTGTGAATGTGTGTATGTGTGCATTTGTGCGTGTGTGTTTGTGCGTGGTGGTCATAACTGCAGCATAGTGGGAGTATGACTAGTGCTCTCTGTCTGATGAGAAACATCTGTAAACAAGGACCCTAGCCCCTCTCTCCAGCCCCTTGTTCCTCACGCCTCCCTCCATCCCCCTTGCCAACCCTCCAAACACACCAAAGCCTGTTTCATCTCCTCCTCCCCTTGCACCACAGAAACACACAATCACACAAAGTGATCATGAACAGTGGTCTGAAAGGTTCAAACCACAGCTAAACAAACCTCAGATATTAGAATCCACAGAGCTGGCTAGAGATTTCACAACTTAATGAACAGTGCCGACAGAGCATATAATGGTAGTCAGATTTCCCTCTCGAAGAGTTCACA
The DNA here is from genome assembly GCA_030435695.1 of Brachymystax lenok tsinlingensis. Classification (NCBI taxonomy): domain Eukaryota; kingdom Metazoa; phylum Chordata; class Actinopteri; order Salmoniformes; family Salmonidae; genus Brachymystax; species Brachymystax lenok. Next base: position 40,406,882 of record CM059813.1, read on the forward strand.
ATGAAATTGAAGGTTAAAGGCCCAGTGCAGTCAAAAACTTTATTTTGCTGTGTTTTATATATATTTCCACACTATGAGGTTGGAATGATTCGTATAAATAAGAAATAAGAAAGAGAGTTCCAAACCTCTCTGCCAATAACAGCTAGATTTCAGTTTTCCCCCTCCCCACTACAATACATGACCAAAAGTATGTGGACGCGTGCTCGTTGAACATCTCATTCCAAAAACATGGGCATTAATATGAAGGTGTTTGATTGGGTTGACGTCAGGGCTCTGTGCAGGCCAGTCAAGTTCTTCCACACCGATCTTGACAAACCATTTCTGTATGAACCTTGCTTTGTGTAAAACGGGGGCATTGTCATGCTGAAACAGGAAAAGGCCTCCCCAAACTGTTGCCACAAAGTTGGAAGCACAGAATTGTCTAGAATGTCGTTGCTAGATGGCAAAGTGTGATTTATCACTCCAGAGAACGCGTTTCCACTGCGCCACAGTCCAATGGTGGCGAGCTTTACACCACTCCAGCCGATGGAAACCCATTTCATGAAGCTCCCAATGAACAGTTCTTGTGCTGATGTTGCTTCCAGAGGCAGTTTAGAAATCGGTAGTGAGTGTTGCAACAGAGTACAGACGATTTTTACGCGCTTCAGCACTCGGCGGTCCAGTTCTGTGAGCTTGTGTGGCCTACCACTTCTTCGCAGCTGAGCCATTGTTGCTCCTAGATGTTTCCACTTCACAATAACAGCATCTCTAGCAGGGCAGAAATTTGACGAACTGACTTGTTGGAAAGGGGGCATCCTATGACGGTGCCACGGTAAAAGTCACTGAGCTCTTCAGTAAGGCCATTCTACTGCAAATGTTTGTCTATGGAGATTGCATGGCTGTGTGCTCAATTTTATACACCTGTCAGCAAAGGGTGTGGCTGAAATAGCCAAATCCACTCATTTGAAGGGGTGTCCACATACATTTGTATATATATTGTAGACCACTCCCTGACAGTCCTAGCAGAATTCTTGCTTGAGAAATTGCTCTGTGCTAAAAAGATATTATTATAATTTTTTTTACCTTTTTAATTGAAAAGAATCACAGTAAGGTACATAATTGTTACTCAGAAATTATTTGATATTGAGATAAAAACGGTTGCATTGGAACTTTAAAGACATTAGCAGTGGATATATGGATTTAATATCCTTAGCCACAAGACCCTGTAGTAATGTCAAATATTTTAAGTGTACATGGTAAAAAAAAGTAGTTACTTACGGATGTCCATTCAAGGACCTTCCACTGTCCGCAGGCCACTACAGAGCACACCTCCCTGGCCGGGGGCTTGGCCAGGTGGGAGCAGGCAGAATCCTCCGCAACCCCACCCTGGTTGTCACGGCAACTGACATAGCGCATCCGGGTCCCTTTTCCGCAGGTTGCGCTACACTGTGGTGGAGACGGAGGCAATTAGTACAATTGTAGTACAATACAGTACAGCACAAAACACAGAGTATGTAATTGCTTCATTGAGTGGTGGAGTAACTGATAGAACCAACCTGTGTCCAGGAGCCGAACCTCCACTGGGTTTTGTGTGGGAGGTGGGAGGGCACTTTGGTCCCCGGGGGAACCGGGTGGCTGATGGGACACTGGGTCAGTTCACAGTCCTACAGGGACAATCATACACATCCATTAAACCAATTACAGTGACAGAAACACAGCATACTGTACTGTCATCTACTTACTGTGCAGCTCTGACAGAAGTGTACCCATCATCAGACTAAAAGTAACAGTGTTACTCTGTCAGATCCCAGAAATACACAGTGTTAAACCCCTCCATCTGAATAACCTGATGCCTGTCATAACGTGTCACAGTGGAGAGGTATCCCAGTCTCCAATGCCAACACTGGCATGTTACTGGGCTCCTCCTTCGCCGTGCTCTCCTCCCCAGAGCCCTCTCATGATCTTTGACCCCCTAGTTCTGGGTTTAGCAGAGAGGTGAGCAGAGAGGGGTCTAACTCAGGTATAGCTGTGTTACAGAGGGCTCCACATTTCACACTCATCCTCTGAGTGGACATAAACTGGACACTGGCAGCCAGGCAGGCTGGAGAACACTAACACACTAACACAGTTAAATACATTGTAAAACATGGTGGTGGGGGTGGAAGTGGTGGGAATAATAAGAGAAAGAATGAAGGAGGCAACCAAGACCTGTCTATGACTGTGAGTGTGTGTTGATGTATGTGGGTCTTTATATAAATAAAGGGGCCAATGTGTGACATTGACAATGTGTGCCAATGTGTGACTATCAGGGTGAACATTTCAAAATAGTTTAATGTACATTTAAATATTTTCTTGCAGCTTCACATGTGTAGTTACAGGAACAAAAGTCTAGATATGCACAATGAGACCATAATTCCACCTAGCAACAACAAAAAAACATAATTAAAAAATATCACAAGAAACACTGCATGTTTCTTTGTCATGCCTAGTTGCCAGGTCTTTTTGTGCTTTGGTCAAATTCTCTATCATTTAAAGCCATGCTAAACATTCCTGGAGAACGTAAACAACAGCATTTCTATATGTTTTAATAGTGAATATAATAATATAATATAATTTAATAATAATATTACAATGGGTTCTGTCAACAAAATCATTGACAATAATAATAAGCAATAATGAAATCATTATAACCAGTAAACTCTTCAAGCATTGTGTGTGTGTGTGGGTCTGAAAACTATTATTTATTCCTCTGTCCTTGTTTCCTCCTCTCGTTGCCTCTCCTTGAAAGTGCATTGCAGCCAGAGGGGAGGAACCTTCATTCCTCTCCCCCAATGTGCTTTGAGAAGGAGGTGAGGAATGGGGTAAACAAGGGGAGAATCTGAATTGCATTTCCTTGATTACTCACGTCCTCTCTCCTCACCTCCTTCTCAAAACCCATTGGATAAGAAGGTGAGAGGGGAAGAACCTCTGACCTTCTCATCCAATGGGTTTTGAGGAAGAGACGAGGAGAGAGAATGCAATGAATCAAGAAAATGCAATTGAGATTCTCCCAATGACAGAGGAAGCATGTTTTTGACAGCTATTAAAGCCCCCATGCAGTCTTTATAACAGTCTTTATAATCATCACTGTATGTCAAATAAATCACTGTGTTTATTTAATGAAAATAACTCCAAAGTATTTTTCATTTATTTCCCTGAGCCTCCTTTGGCCCTTGGAATGCTCAGATTGATCATGTGGGCGTTAGGAAACAAATGTGAAGATATTTACATACACAGCTCTGATTGGCTCTAGAGCCCACCCCCTTTCCCAGACGAACAGTCATTGGTCTAGGATAATCAAATCACATTGTGACGTCATGATGTGGGCCAAAAGTTCCATTCCACCTGAACATAAATTCCAGGCATTTTTTTCAAACAGCTCTTACACAAAAAGGCCATTATCGTAATTTTCACAATTTCAGAGTTTTATTTCGACCTCATAGTAAGGCCGGGACGATGCCAGTATCGCGATAGTCGTTAGTATCGTGCCAAAGAAACAAAACACTTCGCGGATTTTAACTTCTTTAGAAAAACACCCCTAATGTTGGATACAAACACCATTATGTTGTCATACAGAGTCACATGTATTTATTTTCCAAGCTATACAGTAGCACACAATATTTTACATACAGCAGGTTTTTAAAGGACCAAAGAGTTTGGTCTGCTTTGTGTTAAAATATTTGCCAGGGAAAAAATATTGCAATACTGATATCGTCTCGGCCCTACCTCATAGTGTGTGTGTGGAAATCTCATTAAAAAACAGATAAAAATCTTGTTTTTAAATGCACTTCCTCTTTAACATTTTCAGACAGTCCCAGGCTGACTGACTGACTGCTCTACCATAATACCCATGGCCTGTCCAGAAACAACCCCTAGCCCCTACTGCCCAGAGTCTAGACACTTGTGGAGATCTGAGAGGGATTGATGGGTGGTGACATGGTGAGAGCTCCATCTTACCCTCTGAAAGGCTTGGTGGAAATTTGGCGGTATTGCTTACACCTGTCCAATCCTCTCAGATCTCCACAAGTGTCTAGGAGTAAGGGCTGCTTCTGGACAGGACCACACAACCCTACGGACGTGTGGAATGTATCTCTCCGGAGAAAGTATCAGAGGGAACAAAACAGCACCCCTCTGTCTCAGTATGTGTAGCCCATCTATCTAAGGTAAGCCAGCGAGCATTTGGCCTCCCTTGAGAATTTTTTAAAATAAATAATAACCAATCAGCGTTACGCTGAACTGAACGAGTTCAGCTGTGAATGGTGCTGGCACACCAAAAAAAAGTGTCCAGGGAAGACAGTTTGGATTTGGTTTCACACCAATCACACCAATCATAAGCCAAACGTCATTGAATTGTTGCATCTCATTATGCTGTTGTCCACCGGTGGGTAGCTAGCTTGCTAAAATCGTCCCTTTCCTAAATTAGCCATGGATGGAGACAGGAATTTTGACTTTTTAATAAGTTTTACTTAATTCTCTGTACTGGCAAATGATTATAATGGCGATTGTGATCCAACCATAAATTCATACATTGTGCCCCTGGCCTGAGAGGATGGAAGTTCAATATGTAGCTAGACGTTGTATGCTAATGTTAACTAGCTGGCCTGGCACAAGTTAGGCTGGCGAGCAAGCATTTTAGCCAGGTAGACTAGGACAACAAAAACTTAAAGCATGTACTGTATGCCAGAGTCATAGACCGTTTAGGCAACATGAAAGAGGAGGATGGCATTGGCGTTTCTCTACAATCAGGGTGAGTCAACATGTTTTTTTCTACTTGCAAGCATGCACATACACACACACAGAAATCAGTACCATGTATAGCCACATAATATTTAACTTACATTTATTGGACTAAATTGTTTTTGGTATCTTTTAGTTTTCTCTGTATTAGACTTAGCATAGGTGATTAGATAATGTTGAAATGTTAAAGTTGAAATGGTGCTGGATTAGTGGAAGCAGTGCCTGTTTTCTTTGTGACTTGCTGTAACTCTGTGGTTCTAAATCAATAGCTGTTTAGTAGTCCGAAAATGGTCAGGAACATTAACTTGCTTGACCATGCTGTAGGTCATGTAACATGCAATATGCTTTGTGGACTCCACCGTACAGATGTTGCTCTCCGGTTTTGTGATGAAACAAACAAAGTGTGGTTGAATTTATTTGGCCACTGTGTCTTCTTATTGTCTCAGCCTTTAGGCCTATTTATCACAGTGTCAATGAATATTAACTATGAGTTGTTTGCTTATAGAGCAAACAACGCAACTATCACAAAACATAATATGGCTTTTTTGGGGGGGCCTTGGGTTCCCTAGGGATTTTACACACGCACCGCTACTGCGATCAAAACGTACACGGACCGTATGTAATCTTACCTCAGGAATGTTGACATAATGTTGTCCACGACATAGGCTAATTAACTTGACCGCCACAGCAATGTAGACACCAACATGTTCTGTCAATTCTCCAGATCAACGTTAATTCCTGCACTTTGGCTGTTGTTCAATCGCATGCTGTATCACACCAGCTTTTAATCACTTCATAATCCTTTCCTGAACCAGCTGATCATTTCCCAACATAACGTAACAGCTAGACATCAAATGCGCATCAAACAACTATAATTATTGAAGAACCCTACTAATGACAGTATCGACTTTTGTTTGATTATTCTTGTTCAAGTTACTCTTTCTGTTAGAAGCATTCGATTTTGCAATCCATCCATTATTTGGGATATGTGTGTCCATGAAAACTGTTATCACACCACAACATAGGGAGTTACGAAATGTTATGAGGTTACAGTACACTTCCAAGATCTCATTACAAAAAAAGTCTGACAGAAATATCCAGGAATTTTACAGGATCATGTTCAATGTGTAATTCGATTGTTAAATTCTTAGTATATGATATGATGAGAAACAGAAGGTTCATAAATGTAAGGAAAGAAAGGTAGTATTTTTGCCAAATCTGTGAAGACTCCAAGCAGGAGAAAGAGTTTAAACATAGATTTTGATTCAACTAATGAATTATATTGAATGTATCTATGTTCCCCCTTTATATCCTAATGTATTCCCAATTATTATGAATGACTTTGCAACAGCTCCAAACAGTTGTCCACTACAAGAAACGATCACTGGTACCCTAGTTTATAGAAAGACCCATGTTGTGTACCCATCTGCGGGTAGGTGTGTAGTTTATAGAAAGACCCATGTTGTGTACCCATCTGCGGGTAGGTGTGTAGTTTATAGAAAGACCCATGTTGTGTACCCATCTGCGGGTAGGTGTGTAGTTTATAGAAAGACCCATGTTGTGTACCCATCTGCGGGTAGGTGTGTAGTTTATAGAAAGACCCATGTTGTGTACCCATCTGCGGGTAGGTAGGTAGTTTATAGAAAGACCCATGTTGTGTACCCATCTGCGGGTAGGTGTGTAGTTTATAGAAAGACCCATGTTGTGTACCCATCTGCGGGTAGGTGTGTAGGACGCAAGTGTTCAGTCATCGTTGTGTTTTTTTGGTTTTTCTCCCCTCCTTGTCACTGGTCAACTGAGGTAGAGACAGGCGTCCTGAAACATAAGCTCCATTCTGTCATCTTTCCCCCTTTTCCAGCCCCGGAGTGGTTTAGGGTGTGCGGCCTCGGAGCTGACTTCACGGATGACTGGCTGGAATCACAGGGAGATGAAGTGACTGGTTCAGGGTCACTGGGCATGATGGCTGAGTCGGGAATTAAGGCCTGGACCAGGGGGGCCTCCCTGTGACCGGAGTCTCAGCCTGTGTTTATGGCCCACCCCACCCAACCATGACCCGCCCGCCATTCCCCGGGAAAACGGTCCGTCCTACCTTCCCACTATTAGCATTAAGAAGAAAGAAGCAAGCCCTAATAAACTAAATTGATGCATGGAGACGTTCATAAAAGTGGAGGCTCATGAAATGTGTGACGATTAGTCCGCAACTGTTTGTGTTCACCATCTATGTATTAGTCATGACACTTCCACAGAGCGGGAATTGTCTTACTGAAGAGGTTTTTCAGATAGGTTCACATAAGGCGGAGAGAACCAGCCTATGAAACTTTAGTACAAGACTGTTGACAGATAGCCATTAAGGTGGGAAACTAGACTATTACACTACACTACAAGACTCTTTACAGACAAACAATACCGCTAGCAGACTGTAGGTGTGACTTACATAACCAAGGTGAGGACATTTTCCACAAATAATCCAGGAATGTTTTGCCCCATCACCAGTCCTGCCCCATGGCCTACTGTTACCGCAAAATCTTTCTGTTTCTGGGGTTGGAGCCAGCTCCCTCTACCCCCTCCATCACCCATCCCCAGACCCTCTCCTGCTCCTTGACAGGAGCTGTTGTGCGCACTTGCCGTGGACAGGCCCTCTTTTCTCCTCCCTCATGCTTGATAAGGGGATGGACTGCTGGAGGGAGACAATCCCAGCTATGTGTCTCTGTCTGGGGGTAATAGCGGCCCAGCACAGCCCCCCTCTAACTCCTGTCTAGACAACAAGGCCTTATTGAGTCCAGGTGGTAATGGACTGGGTGTGGGACTTCCTTCCTACCTCACAGTGTGCCAGTGACTGTACCTGTATCTCAGCCTGCACGGGGAACCCCCCTTTCCTCACTATAGAATTGAACACCATTCTACAACTGGAGGGGATAGGGCAAGTCACATGTTCAGCTCACAACTAAGCATTCAAGTAGTGTGTCAGGAGTGGGTTAGGGTCTTGTGTGTTCTACTGAGTCTGACAGTCAAGCCCTGGGTGGCCTAATACTGAGAAAACTGCATGTAGGCCTCCCTAAAAGTTATATTCTCACAAATATCACTTGAAAACTGAGTAGTATCCAAGGGCAGTATATAAAAGCACTTTCACAAAGTGAGAAGGAATCCACCACATTGCTTTCACTTATCCTGTGTCAATTATCCAGATCAGTGCAGAGGAGATGAGGGGAAGTTATAGAGATGTTGAGATGGGTCTTAGTGGACTGTGTCCTTACCTGAGTGTCAGTGGGCCGCGTGGCAGCGTTACATTCAGTGTCGTCCATGACGGACCCGTATGACCCCACAACGCACTTCACCGCTCGCATCTGGTAGCCGGGTCCACACGAGGTAGTGCACTGAGTTCACCAAAGAGAGAGTAAGAGAAAAGAGAGATATAAAGAAAGAGAGCAATGGAGAGAAAGATAGAGAGGGAGAAAGAGAAAGTCAGAGAGGGACAAAAACAAGCCAACGTAGCAAATCTTCTCTAAAATGAGTAACTGAATGGAAAAGAAGTGCACTCCCTGACGAGCCTGGTCAGACTAATGCCAGCAGATAACAGCCTTCAGGATCATAATGCATGAGTAATTCATCTACTTTCCACTTCTTTTTTCCACTGTAGCCAAGTCAGTGGGTACACACCACACTCTCTTCTACCTCACTGACTCCAATGAAATGAGGTCAAACTTGTGTGGCAGCAACTTCAGCTAAGATTCCACGCGCTTCATTAAACAGCTTCAAATATACATTTAGCATGATTGCCTATGCCATGGTATAGGAACACCTAATCTCCATCACACGTTTAGGCTTACAGGCAGTTTGCACACACAAGCTGTGTTAAGATGAAGTGCCCAGTTTTGATTCGCAAAACGTTTGTGGCACCTTTTTAGTCTATAGCCTAAGGATTGCTACAGAGAAGTTTTTTTTCTTCGTCCTGAGAGATATAAACTGGCAATGCATTAGCAAGCATAAATATAGGGGAGTACGTCTACACAGATTGTGTACAGATTTTATATGCTTATTTTGGCATGGTCAGCATTGTGCCTAAACAGCAGAGTAAATGGGGGATAGACTAAATGAGTGGCTTATCTTTCTCCTGTCATTGTTCTACATCTGGAGCAGCGGAGGCTGCTGAGGGGAGGACGGCTCATAATAATGGCTGGAACGGAGCAAATGGAATGGCATCAAATACATGGAAACCACGTGTTTGATGTATTGAATACCATTCCACTGATTCTGCTCCAGCCATTAACACAAGCCCGTCCTCCCCAATTAAACCAACCTCCTGTGCTCTGGAGAAAGTTCATATGAGATTTAAAAAAAAATAGCACATTAGCCTCTGTATAGCCTCATGGACACATAACTAAAACTCTGAAGCAAAATGGGTTTATTATGATAGATTGTATAAATAGCTGCTTCATTGGGTCATATTCTAATATTAGAATCAGTTGGACACAGTTGGAATGACACATAATAAGTTCACATAATTGTTAGCTGTTACAAGACACAACACTATAGTCTTTGAGGAACAGGGGGTGACTGTAAGCCACAGATGTCACCTGAAACCCAGTGTGTGCCACTTGGCAAACAGATCATAATATTACCTGCCACAAAACATATCACTCTACTGTATGTCAACTGTACAACACGCGTGACTCACCTGTCCCCATGGTCCGACCTGCCACGAAGCACAATCCTGCTGCTGACATGTCTGGACTGACTCAGGCTTGGACATAGAGTCACAGAAGCGATCGTCTAGTCGGTCCTCCGCAAACTGGCACCATGTCTGCCGATGCTTGTACCCTTTCCCACACGTCACCAAGCACTGCAACAACAGTCAACAGTAAAATTAGAAACAGGGGCACATAAATTGACATGTACAGTAGGCTAGCTATGTGTGTACAGTGTTTGTTTGTGTAGGCGCACTCAAAGCCTTTTGAACTGCTGGACAGAATGTGTAAACTATACAATAAAGCTAGTTACTACCCCACAAACACTGGTACAGTAGTGCACCGTACATGACAACACATACCTATGAAACTCATTATCAACATTAGGATTTTCCTTTGACCCACTTCACTGGCGCCCAGTCATTATTACATGTTTATATTAGGAGTAGAATTCCTTAGTCAAACAAATCATTCCCATAATTCTGTCCTGCAAATGTTATTTTTACACTATGTCTACTGTCAGGTGTAGAATCAGAACCCTGATTTGGCTGCAAACTGGTCGTAGTGTAAAAAGGGTTCAAAACCCATCTGGGTTCAAAATTCCTCAATTAGCTTCAAATGCTAAGCAACATTCCCAAAGAGTAGTCCAAACATTCTCCATAGAACTGACCTCAGACCAGTCTCCGGTCTGATTACCTTCAAATGATTAGCTTAAAATGCTAAGCAACATTACCAAAGTGTAGTCCAAACATTCTCCATAGAACTGACCTCAGACCAGTCTCCGGTCTTCCACGCAGGACATAGGAACTCATTGCAGTTCTGGACGGTGGTCAGCTTGTCTCTCTGGCTGCACTTGCTCTCATCACTTCCCGCCTCAGAAGACTTTCCACACACAGCCGCACGACGCCGGGACCCTCCGCCACAGCTTTTGGAACACTGTAACACATGCACACACGTATTAAACCTTTTCCTTCTCTTTTTATAAATCCCTTAAAACCATAACAGGCGGTCTCACCTCTGACCAAGATGAGTACTCCCATCCTCCTGGGTTACAGTCTCCATGGCAACTCTCCTTGTCGTCAGGTTTGCGTTGACTGCTGCAGTAACGCTCGTCCACCTTCTGGGTCTTTCCATCGGCACGGCTGAGTTTGGCGCAGTAGATCTCCAGCGTACGATATCCCACTCCACAAGGGACTGTACACTCGCTCTTCCTCGCCACATGCCACCTACACAGACAGAAAAAGTCATAGGTGAAAGACGCTGACTGGATAAAACTGAACGTTGTATCAAACAGCATACATATCACAGATATAAAGACTGATGGTGATAAAAAAATATCTGCAATATGGACGAATAAAGCGATTGAGAGTGGTTTAGGCAGTACCTGATTTCACACTCTGCGTTGCAGGGTTCTGTGACCATGGCTGGTCTGGCGGCCCCATGGCACCTCTGGTCTGAGACCACCACACGGTCTGACTCTCTACTACACAGGATCTTCCTCTTACGCTCTCCTAACGGGGTGGGAGAGAGGGTTTAGTTCCTTGATCATGGTCCTGCTGCTTTTAGTTTCTCCCAGTCCCTGGCATTGAATCAATAAATTGATTGGCTAGAAGGTCCATGCAAGCTTGAACTCTTTGGAGTCTAAATCAGACACTTGTCAAATGGCACGAAGGAAAATCAGCAGGAGTGTGTGCCTCCAGAAATCGCGTGGTTTAAATCATAGCAAAATCGGTTTTATTTTTAAAAAGCATTCTAAGAAACATCACTCTTCCACCTATACCTTCTGATCTCAATTTTTATAACCAAGCATTATGAGCTGCAAATCAGTAAAACTGGCAGTAAATCCCCATAGATAAATAGAAATGTATTAGTGAAGAAATACACTGCAGGCTCTATTGTCAGCCAGGTTCAGCAATTTACCTGTCTGACATCAGCTTACTTGCCCTGAGATGGGATGGTGGGAATATTTGATGTGTGTCTTTAAAACTAGGACAAGTGCCATTTTCATTCAGTGATTTAAGACTCACCAAAAGCAGGTCTTAACGGTAATGTGGATGATTATGACATTGATTTTGACAGCAGAAGCGCAGTCTATCCAGCCTTGAAGGACAGTGCCCATATGCTCATGGAACAAGAGACGTGCTTTTCCCCACACAGGTATTTCATTTGGAACACTAAGGATATTTTGTATAGAAACAAGTCTTCATTTTTAAGAACTGGTTTAATGATCATATGCTGCTGGTGAGTCAACTTTTTAAAGCAGAAGGATTGTTACTCAATTATGAGGAATTTTTATCTCGCTACAATATCCTTGTTACACCTACAGAGTTCGCCATAGTCTTTGATGCTATTCCACCTGGAACTCTCATGTTGTTTAGAGGTGTAACCAGAATCATTACCTGAAGAAACTCAAAAAACACATTAACATTAACAGTACTTTTTGTGTTGAGCATCCAGACACAGTTTTACATTTATTTTTGGTCTACATGTAAAGAAATTATGGCAAGATATTCATAGTTTTATAATTGTTAATATTCTTGATGACTTTAGTTTTTTTTTTTGAGAATGTTCTGCTCGGTTTCCTTAACTATAATAAGGATAAAGAAAAATACCTCTTAAATGTAATTGTGCTAATGGAAAAAGGTAATATCCATCCCCATTTCCAGAGTGCCTCTTGTCCGGTTACCAAAAACGCACTCCTCTTTTCTTATTCAAATGATTTAGTCCTATAATGCCATATCAATGATGGATAGGCCAATATTTTGCTTATTGCAAATGTGCCTCACACATAGCCTACAATACATTTTAAAGGGAGCCTAGTATTCTTTATTTCAGAATAAGTGTGATGCGTAAAGACACGCATGTTTGGGTCGTTCCACGAAATCAGTGATATTTTCAGTAGAAATTGTGCACCAATATAGTATTTTAAAACCCTGTTATATTAAATAAAGTGCCCTTTTAATATACACCAGATGGAAAATTCAATACATCTGTTTTTTGTATGAATAAAGACTTGCTAAAGTGCCACAATTCAGCATTCTGACATGTCTCTCTGAGAACCCTATGTGACTTAACCACAACATTTCTCAAAGTTTTCACCATCATTGTAAAGCCCTAGTTATTATGTTGCTTTGGCAAAGCCATTTGTGGCGATTGTTATTTGTTTATTTAATGTGATTAGTGATTCATAAACACATTTATAACATGTTTCCCCCTCATTTTAAGGTCAACCCTGTTATGTGAACTGAACTCTTATTTTAATATGGTAAAACTATTCCTTTTAATAAAATAAAAAAAACAAAAATAGACATTGTAGTCAAACCCTAGTGTAAAAGCAGGTGAGCTGGTTCTAATCTTTTTTGATATTTTCGTGTGGAAAATTTAGCGGGTCAAGCATAATATGTCAACCCTGTGACCCATAGATATACAGACAATACATGTTTTAACAATTTCAATGTTTTTTGTCAAGCTTGAATTGAATTGACCTTCTCTGTTGCACACAACAAGCTTCCATTCTCCCTGTAACAGGGGTATTTATGGCTGACTTAAGATGAAATCGTCAACCCTGTTATGGTCAACCCTGTTACTTTACTTGGCACTTACTATCGTAATGTTGTTATTTAACCTCTTGAGATGGGAAAAACACGTTTTTTTATTAAGTTGAACATGTGCTCTTTATGACAGAATGTTTAAATTAGGTTAATAAATCACAAAGTTACACTACTCAAAAGGCACCCAATTGGTGGAACGACCTGTATAGGCCTATAGGTGAAGCAAGTACAACAATGTTGACTGCCAAAACTCCAAATATATTTAGTAAAAATGTGATGTATTTTGCTGTTGCTATTATTTGTTACTGTAGCCTATGCTATTTAATAAATGGACTAGGAGGAGAATATTGCTGTGCTCCCCAGCCGAATTGAAGGTGATGGCAACACAAAGATGGTCAATAACCTACACAACTTGAGATAACCACTTGCAGTACTAAGCCATGGAACACGTTGATTGGCCATTGAATGATCAAGCCCTCCGCCAACCTACAATTTATTTATTAATCAAAACCCAGCCCTTTCACGCCACCGCCAGCTATTGCGCCCATAATTCCCACTGTAAAAATAGCACAAATATTTCTGACATACCACCAGACCTATAGCGCTACCACCAGTGCTAAGATTTACCATTGCGTTAGGTTGTTCAAATAGAGCCCTACACTTTCAGCGCTTATATAAAGTTATTTTTGACAATGTACACTGGAGAGCACCTGTGACGTTGACATTTAATTCTATTACTAATGGTTCGCTAATGGTTGTTCATGTCGCTATCGTTTTCAAGCATATTCCTAACGCTAAACATGTCCCACTGTTGTTATAGAAAAAGTCACATGCAAGTAGAAATGTATCATTGTTTAATTAGAAGTTAAGATACATTTGTATCGCCAATCTGTACTCTCCACGGCAGATTGTTTGTGGACTGATTTGGTGAGCACGCCGGCCGGTCACATGCTCATTGTTATAAATCATAGTTATCTATCATAGTTATCCATTACAATGTTCTATGTTGAGGGAGGTTTTCCAAATATCTATATTCATTGAACCTTAATGTAATATTTTGTCCTCATATGTTGAAATGTATTATGGATTGGTCATTGATATGATAACTATTGATAAGTACTAATTGCGAAGGGAATTATTAGGCTAATGTTAATTGATTAAATACTTGTTTAGATGCCTTTGGGATTATCCCAGTGTTAGGGGTTGGGCTTTTAACCTGTTCAGATGCCCATTTTCAAGAGAGGGCAATCGAGAGCTAGAGAGAATGGCGGAAGTGGATACTGAGTTTGAATCTGATGGCGCTAGCAAAGATGAGAATAAGAATGAAGGTGATGACAATACTGGATGGACTACAGTCGATAAAGGACGGATAAAGAGAGCTAAAATGACAGTTTAAACGCTGTCTAGTTAGCCTACTGCTCATAGCACAACTACTTCACAGTTTGTAGTAGGAGTGCAGTTTGAGGATAAGAAGATGTATCTGGGAGATCCGTTTTATGTTGCCAAGATATTGAAGAAAGTGTACTGTGAAATCCGTTAGGGTGAACAGAAGTGGAATTTTGTCGATTTTTGTATGTCGGCAGAACAAAAGGAGAGCGCGTTGCACTTTAGCAGATTCAAGGAGAAAGAGGTGCAGGGCACCAATCAAGGGTGTGATTTCTGGATTCTATGTAGAAGTTAGGGCTAAGAAGATCACAATGAAATGTCCTGGCTACTGACGCGTTCAATGGAAATGTCCTGAAAGGGTGAAGGAGGCAGAGATTGCTAGGTTAAAATCTGTTCAGCGTGTCTCCTAAGCAGAGGCTGCGAGAAAAGTTCAATAATGTTCCAGTGGTTCGGTTGCCATGGAGACACCAAATTTCAGTGCTGTGGGTTCCATTCGCAAGGTGCGGAATCCAGATAACCCTTGTTATTTTGTAATTTATTGCTATGGTGATAAACTGCACTGCAGGAGTGGCTAGGAACTCAAGAAAGATCGATATCAACTTATCTGCAGCTGAACGCTTCTTGGGAATGAAGGATAAAACAGGTGACATGGCATACTGAATGGAGCAGCAGTTCCGTCCTCTCAGGTCACCAGATCTGAGTAGTGCTCTGAGTGTATTTTGAAGGACTGAGTTTTTTTTGTTTTGGATTTCCCCCCTTTTTTATTTCCTTCATCCAGTAGTGGGCGGCAATACAACATTTCAGGTGTAGTCTGCCCTCAAACACTACAGAAGAAGAAGAAGAATTATTGACGCTTTGTCAAAGTTAAAGGTGCTCTGTCTTGTTTGAAGGTTGTCCTTTGTAGCTCAGTTGGTCAAGCATGGCGCTTGTAATGCCAGGGTAGTGGGTTTGATTCCTGGGACCACCCATACGTACAATGTAAGTCACTTTGGATAAAAGTGCCTGCTAAATGGCATTTATTATTATTATTATTATTCTGTCTTAGAAGGCAAATGTAGCTTCAGTATATTGGCTCTATAAGTCTGTAAGTCAGTGTCCATCAACATCCTGTCAATATTAATACTGTAGATCCAGCTCACCTTCTACATCTGTTATTTAATACCACCATTTTGCTCCTGAATTCCATCTGACTCCTGATGCTTCCCACCGCCCTGACAACACTGTATGGTCCACTATTCTCCACTATTTCATGAGAAATTCTTAGTACATGGTTGCAGGAGCCTTGGAGCCTATAGTGGTCAGATACAACCGCATAAAGCCTCACCTTCTCTCTCCCTCAACCTTTCACCTCTCCAGCACCTCAACCTTTCCCACACCCCTCATCTTCTCTTTACCCCCCTAACCACTACACCCCTTACGTTCCCTTCACATCCCTCACCTTGGCAGGGCCTGCTGCAGTCCTGCCAGGGCCCGTAGGCATCCCAGACAAACTGCTGGGGTTTATCCTCGATGGGGATGTTATAGGAGTACCTGACATCTGGGTTATACAAGTTACCTACAGAAAGCACCTGAGGAGGGATCGGAGGGCAGAGGAACAGAACGATCAGTACAGTCCCACTGTTCCATTTGCATCATAACCATTTTACTGTGTCACCTTCTCAACAGTCAGGTAAGGAGTTGTTACCTGGACAATGATCTCCTCTTCGATGCGATCAGTGCAGTTGATTCTCTCGATGACGTGGTCGGATCCGCTGTACTCGATGACGGCATTGCCCACTTTGATTTCCCTTTTAAACATGCTGACCACAAACTCGCCATTGAGCAGGAAGTCCCCACGACCGTTTGAAACAGCTGGAGAAAAAGACAGAGGAGGTGACACTGACATGAATAAATAAGATGGCATAAGATTTTGAAAGTACAGTACGGGACAGGGTGCTAAACCACAAGTGTCTTTATTAAGTTCGGTAAACTCCTTTTTCCTTCTCTTGAGGAAATCGAACATAGTGTTTGCATGGGCAGACTGTGGAGTTGGCTTTGAAAAGGGAGTCTGTCAACTGTAAACAAACCTTCACTTAACACAGTGATAAAACAAAGAGCAGCATAACAGCTGATGTTTTCATTTACAGTAAGGGCTGCAACAGAGAGCAGATAAACCGGGGTAAAATAATCCTACATTTCTACAGGAGGAATCTCAGTCCTCCTGTTCTGTTCATCCGACAGTCTGCTGCACACATTCACACTAATGCGATTATGGAGCTAATTTCCTGAGTTACTTTCCTCGCCATTTCACACATCACAGTAATGTGGCCACAGAGACCAGCCCACTTCCCACAAGCCCCCCTACCCCCTGTTCCCTCCCTGTTCCCCCTTAGGCCCCAGAGCACCCGCAGAGAGTCACACACGCACACACATGCACACGCGAACAAAGAAACACCAAGAAACACAAGCATAGTAGCTTTTACACTTTTACAAGCAGCACATAGAGAATGAAATTACACCCAGAGGGCTATGTGAGTTCTGGGTAATTAATGTTTTAGCATGTGTGCCCCAAACTCTCCAACATGCCAGGTTCAACGGGCCCTCCAAAGCTCTCCGCTGAGGACAGGCAGAACACTACAGTAGCACCACCAACCAGACATAACATATCTGCTCAAGAAGAGAATACTAAACCTGTTGACACTTCTGAATGTTAGACATACTGAACTTTTACATGACAGACAATGACAAATCAAATCCTCCAGCTAATGTTTAAAATTCAACAGCCAACTAGACCCTAAAAGTGTTTTGATAGTGAGTTTGAGTCTTACCGAGGTAGTTATCGTCCTCTGGTTTCCCTGAGTAGCTGTGTTGACGCACATCAATATTTGTAGCACCACTGGGTATTCTCACCACTTCGTTGTATCCTGCAGCACAACAAGCAGAGGAGAACTCAACGTCTCTGAGTGGACATGACTAGGTCAGCGGTCAGTATATAATGGGATAGTGAAAAAGTTTCAATGACTCTTTTCAGTCATTGTGGCTCACCGTAGCGCACCATGTTGAAGGTGCCTGCCACGGTCTTGCACGAGGAGTTGTCACCGCCACACACACCACACTTATCTCTCCTCGCCTTGGAATTCAACACATGGTCACATCCCGCTTGCTGCACAGGGATGAGAAGGAGAAAGGAGAGAAGGAAAATGAGGAGAAGGAAGTGGCGGAGAAGAAAGCAGGGGGAAAGAAGAGAAGGCAGATGATGAGAGGGAGGGATAAATATCAGTTAGTACTACAACATGACACTCATCAGTCTCACATTCATTTGCTCGGCAGGTTCTCATTGATAAACATTGACACAGCTGGGATTTTAGTATTTGTGCAAAAGTGTCATTAAAGTAGCGGAATTTCTTATGAAATCCTGTACTGTGCCCTGCAACCTTCTACCAGCCTGCAGGGATAAAACCTAATAAATTGTTTCCTAATACACAGAATCGAACCCGGTTAATAAGACTGTTAAATTCATATAACTGTAACACACCTGACAGGAAACCTATATTGTAAATAGCACCACAGTGAAACTCTATTCTGGTATAATTGGTTTTAGTCTGTTGCCTGTAATAAGGACGATGGACTTTAGCTCAAGAGTACAGTAAAATGAAGAACCACACCTCCTCCGTGAATAATATTCTCCTAATTTTAAAATAATGCCATCATGACAGCTGTTATAACAGCTCTTGTGACTGTTATGAATGGCATATTAGGTTAACTGTCAGTCTGAGGTTTTTAAAAGCTGTGTGTCAGTCTCACCCTGCACAGGCCCTGCACACAGATGTCGTTGGTGTCGGGGCCACATGGCGTGCCGTCGATGACCCGGTCCCTGAGCTGGTAGTAGGCCGTGCTGCCAGCCACCCTGCAGAACAGTTTACAGCGATCCTTCATCTGAACTACAGGACAGAAGAGGAAGGGGGAATGGTGAAAACAGTCCACTGACCACATTAAAGGGGCTAATGAAAATTCAACCATTTGGATGTTCCAACAAGTTCACATAACTCCTCATACTATATCGCATCGATTCACCGAGCACTCCGAATGCTTTGTGCACATCTACAGGAAATCTTAGTTAGCTTACAACGGCACCCATTCTAAAGGCCTTACAGTCCAGTTAATTTTGTCTGTGTTAGATGCAAAACCAAGAAGGCGTAAAGAGAGAGGAGATGCTCTTACTTCCGCTGTACTTGGGTAC
Organism: Brachymystax lenok tsinlingensis; assembly: GCA_030435695.1. Lineage (NCBI taxonomy): Eukaryota > Metazoa > Chordata > Actinopteri > Salmoniformes > Salmonidae > Brachymystax > Brachymystax lenok. Next base: position 40,425,478 of record CM059813.1, read on the forward strand.
CCAGCGCACGTTAGGAGGTAGACCGTTGATGTTGAAGTGCCGGCCATCAAAGGCAGCACACTGCTCCTCTCTGAAGTCTTTCTTCTGCTTGGAGCAGGGCTCTGAGTTACACGAGCGGAACTTCATCCTGCGCCCCACACAGTACTTCCCCCCATTCTTGGGCCTGGAGGAAGGTGGTAGATAGATACATCGTCAAATCTGCTGTGACGGTAATTTAGAATTGCTCTGGAAAGAATTCATTTAAGGAGGCTTGATGTTATGGTACATTGACCACTGCAGCTCGTAGGGAGACACAGTCCAGTAGATGTGCATGACTACAAAGACTGTGCTTACACAGGTTGGTTGCACTCGCGCACAGCAATCTTGATGCCCCCGCCACACGTCCGTGAGCAGGAGCCAAACGGAGACCAGCCTCCCCATGCCCCGTCCACGGGGGTGGCGTCATGCTCCTTGGGAATGCACTGGCCATGTTTACAGTGCTGTGGAGAGAAAGAGAGAGACAGAGTGAGAACGAGAGAGGAAGAGCATGACAGTAGGAAACCTTAGTCGCACACTGGCAACACATCATCCTGAAAGCACTTCACAACCTCCTTTGACGTTAATCTGGGAAAAATGACAAGATGACTGGAAAAAGATGGAACCCAAAAAGACACCGATTACAAATGTGTCTGTCTGAGAGTTAGAGAGCACAAAGGGGAAGATATGTTTCAGTTTATAGCGGCCGCTCCATTTCCCTTGGTGACAACGACTGCATTCTAAACAGCGGCAGCCTCTGTGCTGAGCATGGCATAGGCATAGGCTTGGCATGAGGTTGGTTAGTGTGCAGGAATACAATGTGTAAACAGAGCAGGCTCTGAACATGTGTGCTATGGGACCTCAGCATCCCGGCCCGGCGGCCCCGCAGCCCTTTTATGTCAGACAGACAGGCAGGAAGTGAAGGGTTTGGTACAGGGCCTAATTAGAAGCTACACTAAAGCAGTATTGGAGAGGGAATACTCCACAAGCCTCCATTCACAGCTCCACCATAAGCCTATTATTGCCTAATAATAATACAGTCTCTGAAGCAAACAAATCCATGTTTAAACAAATGGAGGAATTTGGAGCAACTGCCACATACGTCCCACTCATGTTCAACTACGAGTTTATATCGAGTCTTCATTGGTGAATTGATTTCTCGGCAGGTTTCTGTGATCTTGTTGTTTTCTTTTGTCATTTGGGCTTTTGAAAAAATATTTTTTATAGTTGTGAGTCATTTAAATAGCAGCAGGCACAAAGAAAGTTAAAATCTAAGTTTCCTTTGTGGTTATTTATAGGGTGTATTTTGACAGTTCATAACATTGAATGTTCCAGTATGCTCCAGAATAGTGATAAAGCTGGCTTGGGGTGTATGTGAATGTGTTTTGTGTTCATGGACAGATGTGTATGAAACTATTTTAGTCTCTCTCTCTCTCTCTCTCTCTCTCTCTCTCTCTCTCTCTCTCTCTCTCTCTCTCTCTCCACACTACATAAGTATCTGGTGCTAGTCTCACTCTATCTTTCTCTTCATCTCACCCTTTCTATTTATCCCCATCTGTCCATTTCCTTCCCTCTCCCTATCAGATCCTTTCATCTTGCGGTACATCTCTCTGATACTTGCCTTTCCTGGAGAGCACTCGGTCCCGTCGGCCCAAGGCATGTGTTGGGTCCTGCAGCCCCTCTGGGCCCCCTCTGGGCTGGTGCACCACAGTCTGCGGCACTGGACCTATAGAACATTCACACACACACACACACACACACACACACACACACACACACACACACACACACACACACACACACACACACACACACACACACACACACACACACACACACACACACATACACACAACACAACACAACGAAACACAACACAACACACACACAGTTACCATTCCCTTGCCTGAGCCCCATCCACAAACACACACACAGTGCTATATACTCCTCCATGTCTTACAAGGTGTGTGCCCTTTAAACAAAGCCTGGAGCTAAGCCCTGATAAACATCAAGCCCAGCAGTTTGCAGGGCAAATTCAATCACAGGAGGTGTAGCGTGTAAACAAATGCTTTAACACATACTGTACAGAAGGCCTAGCTGAGACATAGCCAACTGACAGAATAAGGTGACTAGTATAGAATGTCTAGAACCATAGACTATAGTAATGTAGGACTAGACAGTGAACTGTCATTTGAATTCTGCGTGGTCCATTCTCTTACCATATATGGGCACACCTGTGTCCCCGGCCCAAATATCAATTCACATTGTTTATTGACATTGTATATCCGTCCAGGCAGCTGCTGCGACAAACTGTATGGCCTAGAAATGGGCTCATCAAGTAAGCACTCGCCATACCCTGTGCTATTAAGAAATAAAAATAAAATGACTTAAAGAAAAAAGGAAAAAAAACAAAGACACAAACAGACAGAAAACACACTCAGAACAGATGGAGAGGTACTACAAGGCTATTGCTATGAAAACAAGAGCTGGAGCTCTATTCAATCAAAAACTATATACGGAAGTAATAAACATTTCAAATGTACACTAACAACACAGAAGTCATGTTGTTTTCCTTTAACCCAGAGATGTCCAGATACCAGTTTTGATTGAAAAGCTGACTGGCAATTTAACCCTTACTGCAGTGTGATGCTACTAATGTTAACGACAGTAACACTTCTCCATAATGACATGCATATAGAAAACAATGGCCGTTACATACTCAAGGAACTCTGTGATGTATTTCCTGCTACACTTGGACCACATCCAGGGGTTAGTGTAGTAGTTGAGTGTGGGCGCCATCACATGCTGCTGTATTTTAACCCCCTCCTCTTTGCACTTGTTGCTGTCATCATGGGGCATGTTGAATCTGTCAGGAGGCCAAACCACAAGTGAGAACATATATTTACCACAACACACAGGTCTAACCCACCATCAATAGACCTACATGTTGGGCTGATTGCTAAACTAAGCGCTAAAGGACCGGTTTTGGGAGATTTGTTTGACTGTGGTAAATAAAGAATCATCCTTTAAGCAGCAGACTGGTAACACACAGGGTTAAATGACTGGGCTGGTTGGGGTTAACATTAGCAGCAGGTCTGTGCAGGGGCCAGTGTCTGGTAGAGTAGGGTCATAGGGGATAGGCATTATACACTATGGTACCTCTCTCCTATGGTACTGTACGGTACCGTATGGTACCTCTCTCCTATGGTACTGTACTGTACCGGATGGTACCTCTCCTATGGTACTGTACGGTACCGTATGGTACCTCTCTCCTATGGTACTGTACTGTACCGTATGGTACCTCTCTCCTATGGTACTGTACGGTACCGTATGGTACCTCTCTCCTATGGTACTGTACTGTACCGTATGGTACCTCTCTCCTATGGTACTGTACTGTACCGTATGGTACCTCTCTCCTATGGTACTGTACTGTACCCAATGGTACCTCTCTCTTATGGTACTGTACTGTACCCAATGGTACCTCTCTCCTATGGTACTGTACGGTACCGTATGGTACCTCTCTCCTATGGTACTGTACGGTACCGCATGGTACCTCTCTCCAATGGTACTGTACCGTATGGTACCTCTCTACGGTACAGTATGACAGGTAGGTACTGTATTCCACCAAGCTTTGTCGCTAAGCAGACTTTAAGCCGCTTGTGACAAAACATATTATTTGACTAAGACACAAGGGTTGTTAAAGTCTCTAACAGTCTCCAATGTAGAGGCCTGGGGTTGTATTGCCAAGCTGGATGAAGGCTGGCTGGTGCATGCTAACTTGGGACGTGGCACATGCAGACTTAGGTCTTGAAGCTTAGAGACATTTCAAGAGGAAAACCAGGGCCACATAAGACACCTGCCTGAGATAACCAATACAGCTTTACAATTGTAATTACATGAAATTAATCAAAGAATAAACAGCATGCCGTACTCACACATGGCCCAGTTCATGGGCGATAGTGAACGCAGTGCTGAGCCCATTATCCTCACTAATACTGCAGCTTCTGTATGGATCACACACGGTGCCCAGCTCTGCAAGCCCTGCAAACCAAGAGTATCACCATTATCATCATCATCATCATATTGTCATCAGCACTATCAAAAGCAGAATCATTAGAAATACATCAATATGGTTATGAAACTGTCGTCAATCCAACGTTATGTTGTACAGTCTATTGCATGTGTCCTTAGAGCTCCTCTTACCTAAAGTGTCACACTTGTCCCGCGCTCGGCAGATGTCTTGCCTGTGAAGAACACACAGATGGAAGTTATGTCACTGGTTTCACGCCCCAGAACTGTGACACCAGAGATGCCCTATGTCAACTAGTGTATTCGTTTGTATCAACAAAAGACAACATATTGCAGAATTCAGGGGGTAGCCCCAACCAGGGCTCGAAACTAGGCCCAGCGACTGTCAACAACATAACACTTTAGCCATTACACCAAGAGATGGTGATGAGAATGGTTGTGTCTTGGTGGGAGTGACAGTGTGCCTGGTGATGAGAATGGCTGTGTCGTGGTGGGAGTGACAGTGTACCTGGTGATGAGAATGGCTGTGTCGTGGTGGGAGTGATGATTCTCATCTTGGTGATTTTGCCTCTGTTGCCAGATACAGAAGTTCTTTAAAGTGGTCTGTGCATTGAAGGAAATGGTTGGGCCATCCTATAACAGAGAGTAAAAGGGAAATGTTTACAGTACTGTAATGTGCTGCTGGAACTGATGAATGAAAGCAGTGCTTTAGAGCTGTAATCTTACCAGCTCATTGTTTATTATGACTAACTTCACAATCACAACGTTAATCAGATTTCCGATGCTGGGATCCTTGTAGATGGAAGACACCTGAAGGGAAAGATTATAGACCCGGTTTTTTTAATCAATACATTTCAGTCTCCAGAATACATTAAACCCCTTAGGAATCTACTCAATCAGTGGTTCAGATATTCAAAATCAACATGCAGTTTTAAGGGAAGAAAAACCTGGACTCATTGTCCTGTTTGATAGGTTGATTCTGGCTGCAGTCAGATATTGTAGAGAATGCAGACGGCCAGGATCAGAATAAAGGCTAGTTTAGCTACCCCATAGGTGCTGAGCCACAAACGCCTGAAGAAGCATTTATTTGAAGTGGACAGGAGGATGCCATCTATACCTGAGCTTATTTTTACACATTCATCAAATCTCTCAGACAGGTCCACCTCATGCTGCCCCTCTCCTGACCGTTTGAACATTTTGTTTACTCCTTCCCTGAGCCCACTGCCTGCCTGCCAATGTCCCGGGACAGAAAATAAGATAGCCCCCTTCCCCTACAATCAAAGAAGCTGGCTTGCTCGCTTGCGGTCGGTTAACTGAGCAGAACTTACGATAGACATTAACGTGAGTATGTAGTGCTGAAGGTTGCTCCCGTGATGTTCCACCATCTTGCTGTCTGCCACCACCATGACTTCTACAAAGCGGGGATAGGAGAGGAAGCGCTTTGATCTCCTGTGAGGTCCTGAGTCGCCGCTGCTGTCATTAGCCGGCCGTCTGCTGCTCTCTCTCTCTGTTCTGGAAAAGGGATCGGCAGTCAGGCCTGCAGACAGGCTGTCCAGGTCATCCAGCATGTTGCTGCTACTGCTGGACAGCGGACGTCTCTTCACCGTGTCGCCATTCCTCTTGTGTCTGTGTTTATGTCCTGGGAAAGAGATGGTCCAATGAATTTAATACACACAATATGAACCACAAGCTTATACTGCAAGCTGGCATCACAGGCTATTGAATTTATCATACAATCAACTCTCATTCGCTTCCTTGAAAGCACTGTTTTTACAACTAGAGAATGCTTGTGAATGTTTCCAAAGTAAATATGCTGCTGCTCTTCTTTAAATATTATTGCTGAAGGAATGAGTCAAAATGAATGAGTTGAGGTCCAAGGGCCTGGAGAGAGAAGGAGTGAAGAGGAGGAGAGATGAGGGGGTGGGAGGGGTTCACTTTAGGTAAGCCTGGCACTCGGCCACACACCAAAGATGGAGCAAAGCCCCAACATATTAAGGAGGAGTGCCATGGACTGGATACCAGACTACACTGACTTTTTGTTTTTCAGGGGTTGGAGGGTGACTTCTGAGTCTGATTTTAATCTTGAGATGACAACCAAACTCAATGGAGTAGCACCAGTACCTCTTCACTCTTGTTTTCTTAGAAGAAAGATCACTAAATCTACACCAATTGCAATGCAACACCAGTCATAGAAAAAGGACTCTGTCTACAGCACAAAGGTTGAACTGTTTCTGTTAACCATGATTCTTATCAGAATTAAACATATTCCTTTATTGAAAATCCGGAGCTACAAAGGGCTTTTGTAAAAGCCAACACAATGTCTTATATTCATCCCCACTGGTTAAAAAACATACTCAAATGTATTTCTAAGACTTAATATTCATTTACAGGTCATACAATCTGAAATGTAACACACACAGGACCGAGGAGTTATCAAACACCACTTTCCTCTCACAGGAACCCAAACACTCATCCTCAGCTCCTAATCACCACAATCATACACATCCCTGCCATTTCAACTTCAAATCCTTCTATGTACACACACACACACACACACACACACACACACACACACACACACACACACACACACACACACACACACACACACACACACACACACACACACACACACACACACCCTACCACAAAGACCCTTCTCAGATGTGGAAAAACAACTATGTGCAGTGATATGTCTTGCGCTTTACTCAAATCAATATCATTCAGATTTATTTTCATAGTAATGAATAGTTAAATGTTTGAAGTTGGCATCACTTTCATACAATACAATATACACAGTGTCTTCATGGTACTGGGCCCATCGTGTTTTCTTACCAAAGGACCACAGGAAGTGTCAGAGTCAACAGGAACTTGTGGCAATAAACTGAGATTTGGCGATACTAGGAAGAACCTCCTAAATGATTTTCCTGTGCCTGAGCTGAAAAGGCACCTAGTTACAGTAGAACTTGCTTGGGAAATTAGAGGTGAGATGCATCCATATCCTGACCATTTCTCTTGGAAACATGAATAACCTCTGACCTTTTGCCCATAATGCATTGTAGTGGGCATTCCATCTGGATACAAGTCTCTGCAATCAGTTGTTCATGTGAGGTTGCTGTGCCACAATTTGTTTGACTGAATGATGGTGGGATCCATACAGTTACGTTGTCTATCAGATATGTCAGTCACTAAAGAACCACTCATAATTTGTTATACTGTATCTGCCGTACAACAAAAATCTACAACTTTGAAATAGTTCTTACTGTATTTTTTATGAGCCAAATTATGCCACTGCTTTACATCAAAGTCTAAACATGACATCACAGTTGTATGGTCATGCCTGTAATAGTACAATTACTATAAAATGACTAAGTTCCTATTGCAAATCATATACTGAAGTTTTAGGATATAATACTGTATACGAGAGACAACGATTATCCTTCCTTGCTTATGTCTGTTGGAACTCGTTAAAGGCCGGGTAACGAGGGGGGGTTATCAGGGAGACAGACACACACACAAACACATACACACACATTTGTTTCCACACGTAGCAGCTCTCACAGGGAGTCCCATTCTCTCTCATCTCCTCTCTTCTCCTCTCAGTCATCAGAGTGCAGGAGCACCAAGAGGAAGACACCAGGTGAAAGTCTGTCAGTTGCCTCAATGGAACTGACTACACTAGCTGTAGCTCTCTCTCTCTCTCTCTCTCTCTCTCTCTCTCTCTCTCTCTCTCTCTCTCTCTCTCTCTCTCTCTCTCTCTCTGTGTGTGTGGAGGAGTGTGTGTGTGTGTGTGTGTGTCCAAAATCCTCCTGACAAACTCTATAACACACCAAAAACACTCATCTCAGACCAAACATGTCCATTGCACCTCTACTCTCATAATTTCAATGTACCTGATGTGTCACAAGCAGTGTCCTCCACGGCTACCACATTCTCAGAGGCTTTCTTCCTGTACACAATATGAGGTTTGGTGTGTTCTTCTTCATAGAGTTCTCCATTGTAGCTATGAAGGGGCTCCACAAAATATTCCCCTTCCGGTGACCTGAAAGTGCCAAGCTGAGGGGGAGAAAAAAGGAGGAATTAGAACGGTTTGAAATAAGTGCAGTAACATTGGAGCGTACTGCATGGACACACTCCACAGAGTAGTGGAAATGGTCCTTGTCAGGGCCCCCACTGGCTTTGATTCACAGCTATTCATTTTATGATTATGTGGTGAAATACATGTATTTGCATGCATATTAGTAAAATGGTCCCTGAAAAAGAGAGGAAAATGAGAAGAATGAGGCCTCTGATGCCAATCAGAAAATAATGTGACTCTTATTGTTTGTTTCTTGGCACAGTTTGCACTCGATGGAGGCCTTGTTACATTTCATAAAGCACAGGCAGTGCTACTAGATAACTTGGAGGTCAAAGATACACCAGACATGTGACGTGCCAAGCTAGGCAATGTGGAAACAGCACTTATTTCTAATCTAGACTGAATTGGACAATGCTGCATTGGGTAATGCTACAGATCAATAGGGTTGCCCACAGTAAGCCTAATTCACCATGAAAATATATTTAATTGTTCATGTATGATGGAAAGATTAAAACCACCTCAAAGTAGTGAAAAGGGAATCTCACAAGTATACTGTAGGTCTGCTGTATGCAAAATGTAATGACTATTGGGAACATTCACAATTGTGCTCAAATGCACACAAGATATAATGACAACACCAACTATTGATTTAGTTGTGGGAGCCACTCGTATTATTATGGAGGATGACTCATCTAATATTAAAATGCCAAAATTGAAATGAAAAACAAAAAATTCTCAGCCTCATGGCAAAATGTGTAGAATAGCATGTGACTAGCTATAGAACTGCACAATTCTCTCTTTGCCCCATGGCAAAATGCAGGAAGTTAGCCCACCCAACACACACATTTTTTTTGTGCTACCGTGAGTGAGAGTGTCATTCCAGTTTATTTCATGTGTTGTGTTCTGCCAAAACATGTTAGAATTGACTATGGCCAGTGACAGTATCTTGTGAAAGACACCTGTATGGCCTTGTGCCAATTGAGAAGAGTTGACTACATCAATGAATGGTTCTCAATTCTCTTCTCAGATACCACCAGCTCTACCAGAGGTGGCTCACTTTATTCAACTTGTCAATTAGCACAATAATAACACCTATGGAATTTTAACAGTATAATATGGCTGACCAGAATAAAAAACTCAGTATGGCTCTTCAAAAGGATTTATAAAGAACGGTTCTTTATAGAACCATTCTCCATAAGGTTATATAAAGAACCATAAAATATTGTTCTATATAGCCCCAAACAGTGTTGTAACCATAGTGGAACCCTTATTTGGTGCTATATAGAACCTTTTTTAATGGCACCATAAAGGTTCCATTTAGAACCTTATGAGCATGTTTCTTTATTGAATCTTCAACAAAAGGTTCTATATACAGTGGGGCAAAAAAGTATTTAGTCAGCCACCAATTGTGCAAGTTCTCTCACTTAAAAAGATGAGAGAGGCCTGTAATTTTCATCATAGGTACACTTCAACTATGACAGACAAAATGAGGAAAGAAAATCCAGAAAATCACATTGTAGGATTTTTAATGAATTTATTTGCAAATTATGGTGGAAAATAAGTATTTGGTCACATACAAACAAGCAAGATTTCTGGCTCTCACAGACCTGTAACTTCTTCTTTAAGAGGCTCCTCTGTCCTCCACTCGTTACCTGTATTAATGGCACCTGTTTGAACTTGTTATCAGTATAAAGACACCTGTCCACAACCTCAAACAGTCACACTCCAAACTCCACTATGGCCAAGACCAAAGAGCTGTCAAAGGACACCAGAAACAAAATTGTAGACCTGCACCAGGTTGGGAAGACTGAATCTGCAATAGGTAAGCAGCTTGGTTTGAAGAAATCAACTGTGGGAGCAATTATTAGGAAATGGAAGACATACAAGACCACTGATAATCTTCCTCGATCTGGGGCTCCACGCAAGATCTCACCCGTGGGGTCAAAATGATCACAAGAACGGTGAGCAAAAATCCCAGAACCACACGGGGACCTAGTGAATGACCTGCAGAGAGCTGGGACCAAAGTAACAAAGCCTACCATCAGTAACACACTACGCCGCCAGGGACTCAAATCCTGCAGTGCCAGACGTGTCCCCCTGCTTAAGCCAGTACATGTTCAGGCCCGTCTGAAGTTTGCTAGAGAGCATTTGGATGATCCAGATGAGGATTGGGAGAATGTCATATGGTCAGATGAAACCAAAATAGAACTTTTTGGTAAAAACTCAACTCGTCGTGTTTGGAGGACAAAGAATGCTGAGTTGCATCCAAAGAACACCATACCTACTGTGAAGCATGGGGTGGAAACATCATGCTTTGGGGCTGTTTTTCTGCAAAGGGACCAGGACAACTGATCCGTGTAAAGGAAAGAATGAATGGGGCCATGTATCGTGAGATTTTGAGTGAAAACCTCCTTCCATCAGCAAGGGCATTGAAGATGAAACGTGGCTGGGTCTTTCAGCATGACAATGATCCCAAACACACCGCCGGCAGCGAAGGAGTGGCCGTAAGAAGCATTTCAAGGTCCTGGAGTGGCCTAGCCAGTCTCCAGATCTCAACCCCATAGAAAATCTTTGGAGGGAGTTGAAAGTCCGTGTTGCCCAGCGACAGCCCCAAAACATCACTGCTCCAGAGGAGATCTGCATGGAGGAATGGGCCAAAATACCAGCAACAGTGTGTGAAAACCTTGTGAAGACTTACAGAAAATGTTTGACCTCTGTCATTGCCAACAAAGGGTATATAACAAAGTATTGAGATAAACTTTTGTTATTGACCAAATACTTATTTTCCACCATAATTTACAAATAAATAAATTAAAAATCCTACAATGTGATTTTCTGGATTTCTTTTTCTCATTTCGTCTGTCATAGTTGAAGTGTACCTATGATGAAAATTACAGGCCTCTCTCATCTTTTTAAGTTGGAGAACTTGCACAATTGGTGGCTGACTAAATACTTTTTTGCCCCACTGTAGCATCAAAAAGGGTTCCACTATGGTTATAAGCCAAATAACCCTTATCTGGTACTATTTAGATCCATCATTTTTTTGTGTGCTAAATCTGTTGGATAGCTCATCTCATGCTATTCTACACATTTAGCATTTATTTAAGCTAATTAAAGCTAAAATAGAGGTGTGTTGACTAGGCTTGTGCGGTATACCGTATATACCGTATGCCGTGGTATTTGGAAATAGCCATGGGATGTTTTTTAGTACTGTCAATACCATTGAAACAATTTCTTTTAAGTCTTTTTTACTATTATTTTAATATTTGTAGCAAATTTTTAAGTAAATACCTGCAGCCTTGTGCAATATGTTAAGAGATAAAGAAGATTGCGTTCTTAATTTCAACTGTCACCTAATTTTCCTTTATGAAGCTTACCGGTAGTACCCAGTCACGTGATGTTTGTTTACAAGCACACAGCGACGAGAAACCGAAGCCTTGTAAGTCACTCACTGTTGTGCAGCACATGCCAGGTGATCTAGTTACAGTATGGAATTCACAACTAAATGTTGACTAAAGTTGTGTGTGTCAACTGTAGGGGTGCGAGAAAGGCAGGTTGAGGTGGCTAGAGTCAGAGTAGTGCAGAAAACGTTGTATGCTGAGGCAGTGAAGAAAGTAGAGGAGGATGGGTTAAGGTTAAGGGTGAGGGATCCTGAAAGGAGTGACATATGCTTCAGTAAGGTTGGCTTCTTAGCGTTCATAGCAATGGTTATTAACTGTACTGCAGAAATGGAACGTAAATCCCAGAAAATAGATGTTGTGGTGGCAGCTGCAGAGAAATACAAAATGTGACTTCAGAAGAGTTCCAGGGTGTGTTGAGTGGTGGTGTCCTGTCCTCCCAGGCCGTTGGCATGGTGCAGGAGCAGATAGGGTCAAAGTAGTGGAATGGGGTAGTGGGTTTTTAAATGAGTGTAGGGTTAGTTGGAAGGTTGTTTATTTCCCCCTTTTTCCATTTTGGATCACAAGGAATAATGGATTTATACTATAGTCCTGTTGGGTGCGGTAATGCAACATATTGGATGCCAACTGCCGTTAAACCCCACCGAAGAAGAAGAAGACAGCTAAATGTTTGCCAGCTAGACATCTTAAAACTATTCCAAATCAAATCAAATTGTATTTGTGACATGCGCCGAATACAACAGGTGTAGACCTTACATAGAAATGCTTACTTACAAGCCCTTAACAACAATGCAGTTCAAGAAATAGAGTTAAGAAAATATTCACTAAATAAAATAAAGTGATTTTTTAAATGAAAGGTAACACAATTAAACAACAATAACAAGGCTATATACAGGGGGTGCCGGTACCGAGTCAATGTGCGGGGGTACTGCCTAAAATGTGCTAAATGCTCTGCAGTTGTACATTTGGTTTGATAATTTAGTAGCTCGTTAGCTATATAGCTAAGTGGCTACCTTCTTCCAAAATCAAGCTTCGTTGCCCCGGGAACAGCAGGGAATCCCCTCCTTTTTTTTTGCAGATAGAACCTTATACTCCCAAGCTCTCGTGTTGGTGCATATAACCATAGAAGCACAGCGTCATATGCCTCAATGCAGTCATATTGGTGGCTTACTGGGGTTGTGGCATTCAGTTAGTTCTTCTGGCAACCCATCCGGTGAGAGTGAATATCATTCCAGTTAATCTGTTCTGTTATATTTAATCAAATCTGACTAACCCAGTGCAACGCTTGCTATGAATTACAGTATATCTGATGGTGTTCGCATGTTTAGATAAAAAGACAAATAATGTCCCGTTTGGAACACTGACAAGTAAAGAGCATTAAAAAGAAATGTTTTTTTTTTTTCAATCTGATTGGGTGGGCCTGGCTCCCCTGAGTGGATATAATTCATAATTTATCAGTGTTTCCCTGTGAATAGGTCCAGAGCAAGTAAAAGTCCTTAGATGTATATGAATGAATAGCCTATACATACGTGAATCATTTAAACTTTCTAATAGTGCATTTTATTGGCCTGCACAACTACAATAGACCAACATTAACTTGTTTTATTTGAATGTCAAATGATCTCCCCAAGCCAACTAGGCTTATGGTGCAGGCAAGTCCCATTTGTTTAATTTGTGATGACCTCAATGATATTCACATTAGGAATTTAACTGTTATTATTATAATCTATAAGTATCCCTAGTGAATTTCAACTCCACACAACTTCATGCATGCATGGGGATTATGTCCCTGTCTGAGACGCAATCGTGATGACGCCAGCACCACTGGCGCTCCCTCTGCACTGATGTGCGTAACGTAGGACGTCACCGGGTACCGGAGAAGCGTGCATGACACTGCATGCAGAGTATGATGGCTGAAGTTGAGGAGCAGAACGGGACTACTAGGCTCAAAGTTATTTATGTGAGCAGCTCATTTACATTTGAAATGGTCAGGGATAAAAGAGATAACATAATGGCTACCTCTCACTAACAGTCACCACTTTTAAGTTGAACACAAATGCACAAGGCTGGAAAAGCGCGTTTTGTGCAGAGGTAGAAATGCACTCCATTACAGCACTCCAGGGTAAGGTTCCCTTTATGTTCTCATGTTGTCATAGTATTACAACAGCTGTATTAACTATTATCATTACAGTTTCATATCTGGTCAGATAACAGGTGCGCCTATCATAGTGCAGAGAAACATTGTATCACCCTGTATCAAGGGAGGGTTACTCAAAGTGCTTTGACTCACCAATCCAGAGCAGAGACTGATGACTGCGGTGTTCTCCGTTTGAGCATTCACGTGTCCTTTATAGAAGCAGTGCTGATACTCCGTATCCTCCTCCGTCTCCTCCTCCGGGGTGAAATCCGTTATGTTAACTATAGGTGCTCCAAGTACTGTCACAGTGTATAGCGGAGCGATAAATCCTGACTCGAGTGTCAGGTTGAGGCGATAGTTCTGTCCAAACGCAGATATTTTGTAATGGATTGATGGCAAGGCCCATTGATCAGAGGAGTTGCCTGGGCTATCCTCCACACTACGCTTTTTCCTTTTGAAGTGCACGCTCGTGGGAAAGTTGTCACCGGCTTCATTCACCCGCTCCGGAGTTACAATCTCATATGCGCCAAGCTGCTCGAACATTTTAGCTGGAGAAGAAACCCATGATATAACGTGTATAGAATTAGCAATGTTCATTGGCTAATAATAGGCTTATAATAATAATAACAATAATGTTATTTGAGTTAATTACGTTTGCCTCTGTGAAATGAAGCCATTCAAGAAACATAAGACCATTATAAATGCATTCCAAGTCATGTGCTTTGCTGATCCTGAAAAAAGTCATTCATTCTCTGTCTGCCGGTTAGCCTACAAAATAACACATCACAGGGGCATTTGTTTATGTGGCAAGTCGAAATACGTTACCTTTTCTTGAACTCACTAGCGATCTCCCCGTGGATGACACTACATTCAACAAGTCAGGGAGAAATAGCAAAAACCCTAGTCCCCAAAACAGCATATGCATGATTGTCCACGTTAAGTAGAGACCGCCACCCCGAATATAGTATTCCTCCTTCACTGCCGGTGCTCCGGTCACTAGGGCTTACCACCGTATTCAAACTCTCAAGTGCGCGCCACATCCAAATCGATTATCCTTGACTCTTGGGTGGGGGGTTTCTCACCGGTAACGTGCGTTGGGTCGTGAGCGGTTCGCAGATACCCTGGCGAACATGCTTACTGCAGAGAGAAGGGTCGGAGAGACAACTGCGGTGGGCTACACTGCACACACCACAGACTGCTGATGTCGGGGGCGGGATTAATGAAAGGTACATTACAGGAGCACGCCCTTTTAAACAAGCCACTCCCGTTTCTGTGACATAAATACAGAATCCACTTAGGCCTACAGTATGATTGTGATCACTGAAATTACTTGAGTTAAACATCTTCATTAATGATTGCTGGTGGTGGTGGAGATGTTCTTTAACTGGAGACCATGAAGGAAGTACAGCTGGATAAGCCACGATACATTGAATCATTTGATGTATAAAGGCATTATAAAGGCATTGCTTACCGTTTACTGATGGCTTTGTTAGGATACATCTTCCTCCTGACATTAGCCTACATGGGCTCCTTTGTATAGACACTGAGATCTAAGGGTGCTCTACTCCACATCTAGCCTTCTACTGAATCTACCTCATTCGCTGTGTCTTTACAAATGAGGATTTGCTGGGATCATTACATTTAGAATTGAAAGTCATTGAGTTCCTCTAAATGTCTCCAGCCATCTCTCTCTCTCTCTCTCTCTCTCTCTCTCTCTCTCTCTCTCTCTCTCTCTCTCTCTCTCTCTCTCTCTCTCTCTCTCTCTCTCTCTCTCTCTCTCTCTCACACACACACACACACACACACACACACAGACACACACACACACACACACACTCATATGCAAAGAAGACACAATTTGTTCTTCATTATGTATGTGTGCTTATCATACATGAAAGATAAGTAGCGTGGAAGGCTCTGTCAGCCCAGGACATGAAGAAATATGTTTTCACCAGGCAGTCATGTTCCTGAGATTAAAACTAGTCTAAATATCCTTGTTACAACACCGACCAGGGCTAGAATAGTTGACCGCGTAACATAGATGCCACTAAGCACTGCTTAAACACTCACTTGGTTTGATCAGTGTGTCACCACTGCAACCAGTGCACCACAACACTAGAGTCCTGGTCTCCTCCCCGAGTACGTAGTGATAAATGTTAGCAGATGGGACGTTACAGCTAATTTCTTTGGTACGATCAACACACGACCATTATAACCATTAACATGGTTTGCAGGTGCACACCTTAAACAATAGCCTCATAGGAAATGCCTGTGGTGGGCTAAGAAAAAAAAACCATTATAGCTTAACACCAGGAGCTTTTTTGATGGATAACAGACAAACTAAATTGTGGTAGCCAACCAGCTTGTACAAAATGTATATTGGTTAACATGCAGTATGAAGTTCAAACCTCTATTGATTCATTTTATAAATCATGACTTATTTTTTGTATTTTAAATGATGAGAAAATCTGTTTGATAATCTGACTCAGCAGATTAGGTCATTAGATACTAAACACGGGCAGCAGGTAGCCTAGTGGTTAGAGCATTAGACTTGTAACTGGAGGGTTGCAAGTTTGAATCCCTGAGCTGACAAGGTGAAAATCTGTCGTTCTGCCCCTGAACAAGGCAGTTAACCCACTGTTCCCCGGGCGCCAAAGATGTGGATGTTGATTAAGGCAGCCCCCCGCACCACTAGGAATCAGAGGGGTTGGGTTAAATGCGGAAGACACATTTCAGTTGAAGGCATTTGGTTGTACAACTGACTAATAATGGTGACTTTGATGTCATGCTTTGTTAAACCAAAGGCATACAGTATACATACACTACATGGTATGTGGACACCTGCTTGTCAAACATCTTATTCTAAAATCATGGGCATTAATATGTAGTTGGTCCCCCTTTTGCTGCTATAACAGCCTCCAATCTTCTGGGAAGGCTTTCCACTAGATGTTGGAACATTGGACTTGCTTCCATGCAGCCAGAAGAGCATTAGTGGGGTTGGGCACTGATGTTGGGCGATTAGGCCTGGCTCACAGTCGGTGTTCCAATTCATCCCAAAGGTGTTCAATGGGGTTGAGGTCAGGGCTCTGTACAGGCCAGTCATGCTCTTCCACACCGATCTTAACAAACCATTTTTATATGGAACTTGCTTTGTGCACGGGGGCATAGTGATGCTGAAACACGAAAGGGCCCACAAAGTTGGAAGCACAGAATCATTGTATGCTGTAGAGTTAAAATTTCCCTTCACTGGAACAAAGCGGCCTAGCCCGAACCATGAAAAAAAAGCCCCAGACCATTATTCCTCCACCACCAAACTTTATAGTTGGCACTATGCATTCGGGCAGGTAGCGTTCTCCTGGCATCCACCAAACCCAGATTTGTTTGTCGGACTGCCAGATGGTGAAGTGTGATTCATCACTCCAGAGAAAGCATTACCAGTGCTCCAGAGGCCAATAGCGGCGAGTTTTAGACCACTCCAGGCGTGCTTGGCATTCCAGAGGCAGTTTGTAACAGTGTAGTGAGTGATGCAAACAAGAACAAACCATTTTTACGTGCTACGCACTTCAGCACTCAGAGGTCCCGTTCTGTGAGCTTGTGTGGCCTACCACTTAGCGGCTGATCTGTTGTTGCTCCTAGACGTTTCCACTTCACAATAACAGCACTTACAGTTGACCGGGGCAGCTCTAGCAGGACAGAAATTTGATGAACTGACTTTTTGGAAAGGTGGCATCCTTTGACGGTGCCACGTTAAAAGTCACTGAGCTCTTCAGTAAGGCCATTCTATCGCCAATGTTTGTCTATGGAGATTGCATGGCTGTGTGCTTGATTTTATACACCTGTCAGCAACGAGTGTGGCTGAAATAGCCAAATCCACTAATTTGAAGGGGTGTCCACATACTTTTGTAGTGTATATCACCTTACCCCTAAACACAACAGTCAATACTATTTTTCTTCTTGTATCAATAACATCACATGGAGTTATTTAAATACATTATGATTGCCAACTAGTCAGACAACTCAGTAAGGGCCAATGTAAGAATTTCAGTATTCTAGCCACTACCTTGCCATTGTAAAATGAACTGTTGTTAACTGCAGTAATTTAAAATACCTGCAATAGTGGCCTAGGGTGGTCTGGCAGTGTAAGGCCCTCCCTCTGGTGCACATATACCGCTGCAGCATGGGTTTAAATCCCGACCACTGCAATTACAGCACGCTCTCTCCTCTATCTTTCCCACTGTCTCTCTATCCAATAAAGCATATACATGCAATCTCTCCAAACATGCAGTTTGCAGACAGGAGCAATGCTCCCTCTAGATCTTTTTGCTGTTTTGGACTTCTTCCTCAGAACACACCGTAAAAACCCACTGTTGGCTCAGTACAGTGGCGCATCCTACTTCCAGGACCCCTTTAAATGTAACCTGTCAATTACAATTGTCCCATTCCCAGAACTCTCCATAAACCTTTTTACAACATACGGGTCATGGGGAAGAGAAAATACCTATATAAACATTGCCACAAGGCATTGCTTTCAGATTTAAATACAATGGTGGTGGTGCAGTTGACTTGATGCTTACCAGTTGACTTATTGTATAGGGTTGTATGTGTTTGTCATTGGCCTCCCTCAACAGGCTAGTGGCAGGAGGTCATGGACCCCATGGTTATTCTCAATGGACAGTCACTGAGGTCAATGGAGCCACCTAGCCTGGCCTGGGAAGGGACAGTAACAGGCAGTATACTGAGGGCAGCCTCCTCAAGACTGTATAAACTTAATTTCCTCTCCTGTTTCGATGATGGCCGATAAGGTCTGAAAAGCTTGAATGGAGGCTGAATTCTGTCCTGGGGTTTCAAAGAGAGAAACCTAATTGCTTTTAACATCCCCCTTCCTCCCCTCATGACTAACTTCCTTGCCGAACTGAACTTGTGTTGATTATTGGGTGAGGTCCATGTGTGCTGTGTTGGGACACCAGCAGGATGTGTGCAGTTTCATTCCACTACCTCTGCACATTCTTGCATACAGTGCCTTCGGAAAGTATTTAGACCCCTTGACTTTTTCCACATTTTGTTACGTTACAGACTTTTTCCACATTTTGTTACGCTACAGCCTTTTTCTAAAATGGATTAAATAAAACATTTTCCTCAGAAATCAACACACAATACCCAATAATGAAATTTTAGCAAATTGCTGTGAGACTTGAAATTGGGCTCAGGTGCATCCTGTTTCCATTGATTATCCTTGAGATTTCTCTACAACTTGACTGGAGTCCACCTGTGCTAAATTCAATTGATAGGACATAATTTGGAAAGGCACACACCTGTCTATACAAGGTCCCACAGTTGACAGTGCATGTCAGAGCAAAAACCAAGCCATAAAGTTGAAGGAATTGACCGTAGAGCTCATAGGCAGGATTGTGTCGAGGCACAGAACTGGGGAAGGGTACCAAAAAATGTCTGCAGCATTGAAGATCCCCAAGAACACAGTGGCCTCCATCATTCTTAAATGGAAGAAGTTTGGAACCCCCAAGACTAAGTCTGAGCAAAGTACAGAGAGATCCTTCATGAAAACATGCTCCAGAGTGCTCAAGACCTCAGACTGGGTCAAAGGTTAACCTTCCAAGTAGTTTTTTTAAGCACACAGCCAAGACAACACAGGAGTGGATTCAGGACAAGTCTCTGAATGTCCTTGAGTGGCCCAGCCAGAGCCCGGACTTGAACCCGATCGAACATCTCTGGAGAGACCTGAAAATAGTTGTGCAACAACGCTACCCATCCAACCTGACAGAGCTTGAGAGGATCTGCAGAGAAGAATGGGAGAAACTTCCCAAATACAGGTGTGCCAACCGTGTAGAGTCATACCCAAGAAGACTCGATGCTGTAATCGCTGCCAAAGGAGCTTCAACAAAGTACTGAGTACAGGGCCTAAATAATTATGTAAATGTGATATTTCAGTTTATTTTATAAATTATCAAAAATTTCTAATCCTGTTTTTGCTTTGTTATTATGGGGTATTGTGTGTAGACTGAGGGGAAAAAAACTATTTTATGCATTTTAGAATAAGGCTGTAACGTAACAAAAGGTGGAAAAATTCAAGGGGTCTGAATACTTACCGAAGGCACTCTATATGCACCTTACTTTTTAAACTCTGTGCTGAATGACTGCATATAGGTCAGCTCCATTGCACATCATCCATTGTAAATTGTTTATACTTCCATACCATGCATAATTATTCAGATGTAGCTGTTTATAGTGTATTCATAAATTCTTTATCAATATATTCTGTATATGTATTATTGTTATCATCTATATTCTGTTTACTGTGTCAGCACCATTTCACCATATCGAATTATGGGTATATGTAAATGTACTATGCTAATAAAGGGGATTCTGATTGGCTGTCCATAGTTTTCAGCGCTCATCAGTTCCTCTGTGCTTTGGTTCTACACAAATAGGGCTGATATAGACTTTATTCACATGCATTGACAGCTGGCTATATGCTGCTGTCTAAATTAAATATTTGTATGAGGCACTCAAGGCTCAACCTCAGTTGTCTCATTGTCCTTTCCAGCTGGGGTCTTGTCAGGGGGATAGTAGTTGAGAAATACCCTGGTCTCTCTTCACCATTGTGACACACCAAGCTACTTTTTCCCATGATATTCCCTGTGAGAAAATGCTCAATTGCCTTTCCTTGGAAAAAAAAAATGCAACTCTTGAACGTAGTCAGTAGGGCATAAGGTGCACATACAGTAATGCTTTCTGTTTTACATTTCTTGCTCTGATTCTGTTGATTTCAGAACAACATTTTCTTTAGCACTGTGAGGAGGATCCTCCTTGGCCGCAGGGAAGAAAATCCTTTTAGAGAAGGGACATGTGTGTGGTGTGTACAGCGAAGGATTTGAAGTTGAAATGGCAGGGACGTGTATGATTGTGGCGATTAGGAGCTGAGGATGAGTGTTTGGGTTCCTGTGAGAGGAAAGTGGTGTTTGATAACTCCTCGGTCCTGAGAACCCTCTTACACTTATTACTTCCTGCAGGATGGGACCGTTTGCACTTCCACCAGTAATTGGGTAAACATCGAGAGACTACAGACTAGGACTCATAGACAGACACCCACATGCAGACACAGACATAGGCAGACAGACACACACGCGCACACGCGCACGCACACACACACAGACACACTCACGTGTACATTTACATTATGTCCGCATGCACACAGAGACGCAAACACTGTCACACACAAACATAACAAGCTGCGTCAGATAACTGTAACAATGCTGCAATTGACAACTGTTCATGAATATTTAAGAAATATGTGAACATACTGGCAGATTTTTTTTTATTTGCAATTAAACTGAAAAGAAGAACTATGACAGTAATTTTAAAAAATTAAGCTGTGTCACATGTCCACAGCCTTTTACAGTTTTTTACAATTACTTTGGCACTAATTTCAGAACCTTGATGCCATTTTTCAAAACTCTAGACACAAAACTCACAACCGATGATTAAAATGCACGTTTTTCAAAACTCTTAACACTTTTTCCAATTGCTTGGATACAATACACATTAAGCTAAGATCATTTGCTCATTGAACTAAAATCACCTGTTCAAAATGACACAACTTAACATCAAAGTATTACCATTTCAAAATTAAATTCACACATTACATGTAAGGGTTTCTTAACTGGTGGCAGAGAAGTCAGGCGCAGGAGAGCAAAACTTGGTAATAACTGTAGTCGTTTAATAAAACAACCAAAACTGTACAAAATAGCACGAGCGTACATGGGCTCAAAATACCCGTAACACACCAGTAAATAAACGAGCAACAAACACTATACATCAAACAATTCCGGACAAGGACATGCGGGAAACAGAGGGTTAAATACACAACATGTAATGAACGGGATTGAAACCAGGTGTGTGGGAAGACAAGACAAAACAAATGAAAAATGGATCGATGATGGCTAGAAGACCGGTGACGCCGACCGCCGACCGCCACCCGAACAAGGAGAGGCACCAACTTGGCTGAAGTCGTGACATTTAATCTGAGATGACTGTCTATTCATTTCACTACAATTATCTAACTATCAATTGATACAACTGATCAAAATTATAAATAACTGTTGCATTACTCTTAATGCATAGTTTTATGGAAACTGACTAACAATATTCCATGTTTAGATCATGAAAGTTTCAGGATAACAAGATCCATTGACACCAATTACCGTGGAACATGAACCAATTGGACTACATTATCTATGGATGTAATATTTCATCATCATTCTTTATCAGACACTGTTTTTATGGTCCCATGTACCACTTTTCCAGACCATGTTTTCAGATTTGACATTACTGTACACTTTATTAGGTACACCTATCTAGTACTGGGTAGGACCCCCTTTTGCCTCCACAACAGCCTGAATTATTCACGGTGTTGTACGTTAAGAGATGCCCTTCTGTACAGCACTGTTTTAAACGGCTGTTATTTGAGCATTTGTGGCCTTTCTGTGAGCTTAAATAAGTCTGGACATTCTCCTCTGACTCTCATTAACAAGGTGTTTTTGCTCACAGAACTGCCGCTCACTGAATGTGTTTTGTTTATCGCACCATTCTCTGTAAACTCTAGAGACTGTAGTGCGTAAAAATCCCAGGAGGGCAGCTGTTTCTGAGATGCTAGAACCACTGGCACCAACAATCATACCACGGTCAAAGTTGCTTAGATTACTCATCTTGCATGTTCTAATGTTTAGTCGAACAACAACTAAAGCTCTCTACTCTATATAATCTATATATTGAGTTGCAGGCAGCCACATGATTTGCTGTTCAAAGGAGCAGGCTATTTGCGTTAACACGCAGGTGTACCTAATAAAGTGATCAGAAGATCAACCGTGGCCTCAATCATCAGAACTTTCCGCAATGAGAACCGGTAAGTCTTCAGCATGCAGTAAACATTAGGCTACTCTCAATTGTCAAATGACTGTATACTGCATGCCAATGTGTACCACACAGTAGGTGATGTGACTAAATGTGTTCTTATTGTAATTTTCCCAACAGAATTGAGACTAGGCCAAATAGGGGAGGCAGAGGCAAAATTCTGACTGACCAACAAGAGCGGGCTATGGTCAATTTGGTTCGGGCCAGAAATTATGTTCGCCTTACAGAAATTTGGCAGCACATCTTGGACAATGACGACATGTTCAACAATGTGGAAGCCATAAGTTTGCCGACTATTTCACGCATGCTGAAAAGGCACCAGGTGTCTCTAAAACAGCTATACCGTGTACCTTTTGAAAGACATGCAGACAGAGTGAAGCAACTGAGGACTGAGTATGTTCAGGTACGTTCAGTTTCAAGATGCCTGTTGTGAAAAATTACCCCAAAATTCTACATCATTGTAATCAGTAATTCTCTTTCCAAAATGTTTTTTTTAGAGGGTGATGGAGCTGGATGCTGATGAAAACCATCACAAATTCCTATTTTCGGATGAGGCAGGACAACGTAGGGCCAACATCACCATCACCTATATCGGAAGATGGTGTGGTGGGACGCAGACCTCGTATTGGATGATATAATGCAGCTCTCCTTGTAACCTTCCTTGATGAGCTAAATCAGGTCTGTAGAGCTGATGGCGTGACCCATGTCATTGTGTGGGATAATGTCAGGTTCCACCATGATCAAATGGTGCAAGCATGGTTTCAGGCCCATCCACAATTTACCACCCTGTACTTACCCCCATACTCTCCTTTCCTTAACCCGATTGAGGAATTTTTTTTCACATGGAGGTGGATGGTATATGATAGGCGCCCTCACGAACAAGCCACCCTTCTCCAGGCCATGGATGACGCATGCAATGACATCACAGAAGACCAGTGTCAGGCCTGGATTCGCCATGCCCGAAGATTCTTCCCAAGATGTTGGGCTAATGAAAACATCCATTGTGATGTGGATTTGAACCTGTGGCCAAATCCACAAGACAGGGTTGATGGGAATATAGAACTACAGTAATCAACCTTTTGTTCTGGTTTTTACAGTAAGCCTGGTGAGGAACACTGCAGTTGACCCTTAACTGTTTTTTCATTTTTTGTAGCTAATTACTTATGCTTTTATTCAAAGAAACCTATGTTGTGATTTTATTGTATTTCATCAATAAATTTCATATTTTGTTCAGTGATTCCACTATGTCTGTAGTATTCTCTCTACTAGTCCTTTTACAGTGATGTATTTACATGTAGTAGCATAATGAAACATGTATCATATATTTTGTACTACAATGTTTAATTATTGTACGAACAACTACACAGTGATACTATCGGTATCTTGTGTGTTGGTGATCTAAATGAATGTTTCTATGGTATTTCATGATAAATGAGTTATTTGAACCAATGATTCTGCAAGTGCAAGGTTTCTTTAAAGATATGAATGCACAATGAAATGTTTTGAACATTGGACAGCCTGTGTTACAAGTGATGACCGTTTTTGAGTTTTGTGTCTAGAGTTTTGAAAAATGGCCACAAGGTTCTGAAATTAGTGCCAACGTGATTGTAAAAAAACTCTAAGTAGTGCTTCAGACAGTGCTGCAAGCATTGAGGGCTTTAGCAGGGAGATGCTGAAAATGCAACCTGGTCTCAGATCATTTTGTATTATTCTGTACACAAATCCGAGAAATACTCCATTTAGTATCATATTTTACATTTCATATGGTACGTATTAATTTGTGGATGTCCATCGTCCTTTTTGTAGGATATCTTATGAATGACAATTCATATGATATGTTACAAATTTCAAAAACGTACAATATGTCATGAATTTGAAAAATGTATACAATGTTCCAAATTTGCAAAACGCATGATTGCAAATTCTAATTTGTTGTGGCTAATGTTAGCTAGGTGGCTAGGTGGCTAACGCTAAGGTTAGTTAGCTGGCTAACATTAGCTAGGCTAGGGGTTAGGGTTAGGGGAAGGGTTAGCTAAAAGGGTTAAGGTTAGGGGAAGGGTTAGCTAACATGCTAAGTAGTGGCAAAGTAGCTAAAAAGTAGTAAATAGTTGAACAGCTGCTAATTAGCTAAAATGCTGAGGTTATCCGTGATGAGATTTGAACAGGCAACTCTTGGGTTGCTAGACTTTCTAATTATACGCCCATCCATCCATCCATCCAACCAGACCAATCACCCTCATTTCATTTGCATTGTACACTCCCCCATCCACCCTCCTTT
Organism: Brachymystax lenok tsinlingensis; assembly: GCA_030435695.1. NCBI lineage: Eukaryota > Metazoa > Chordata > Actinopteri > Salmoniformes > Salmonidae > Brachymystax > Brachymystax lenok. The sequence continues at coordinate 40,450,341 of CM059813.1, forward strand.
CATTTTTTTACCTTAAATAACTTTCTGTCTTTTGTAACCATACCAAAAGTAACACATCCTACTAATTTCAGTGTCCCAGATTTACATATGTTAGGTCTAGTCTATGAGACCATGCTGGTAAGTGGGCTTATAGGATGTTCATGGGCTAGTTTACATTGGGAGAGCATACCAACAACAAGGCCTAACTTCTGAAATGCAATTAGGCCTTTTTTGAGCTTTCCCAGACAGTGAGCTAGAGGTCTGGACACTGCCCAAGTGGTAGTGTAGCTGCCAGGCAGTCTTTCCCAGATTTGAATGCTTCCCAGATATCCAAGCTCTCTATGGAATGGCAACAATAGCAACATGCCAAAGCATAGATTTATCAGGGTTTGAGACCAGAGATTAGAGAAAAGTAAAGAATTTATCAAAATTGCAAAGTCTAGCCGTACCATTGGATGTGATACACACTAAGAAAGCTTCCAGCTGTGTAGTCTCCAACTTCCAACAACCTCTCAACACTTCCACAAAATCCTCTGTTTACATGCCAAATGAATACATAGTGAGCCATTCTTCCCCTGCTGAAGGTTTTGGAGGGCATGTATTCTTTCATAACATCATTACATGGACAGTGAACTGTAGAGCCGTGGTGTGGTGAGGTGGTGGTGGTAGTGGTGACAGGGGGAGGGGTGTAACACTGCAGTTGGGAGACAGACACCCAAGCACCTTGTTTGACTTGAAATGGATGTGACAGACCATTTTGGGGAAAGTAGTAATATCAGTTCTCCGAGTCCGTATGTCATCAGTTAGCAGCACTGGGCCTGTTCCCCCCCTCTCACTTGTCATCCTGCGCTTAACAAAAGGACAACATGATGACCTAATCACTCTCAGCTGTGAGAGAAATTGAAAAGATAACCCAACCCCTTTCCAACCCAATGCAGTGTATTGATATGAGGCAGCTGGAGAAGGAGTGTGAGTATGAGAAAAGAGAGAAGTAGTAGGGGGGCCGTGGGGTTAACACAACCTGTCCTCTCTCTCAAAAACAACTTTTATTTTAGATTCCTTACTCCAAAAATGAATGTCACAAGGAGAAAAGAGAATACAGCAAACACAATGTTCTTTTCTCTGATCCTTTGATTTGGCGCCATATAGAGACGCTCCTTAGACACACGGCTGTCTCCAGAAATACAGTGTGATAATCTTCCATAAATATATTATTGTCGTGAGCACAGAGTGTTCTGTTTCTCATTCCAGGTCACCTAAGTAAGGTAGTTTATAAGACCACTTTATTAATATAATTCTTATCCTCATTCATTTATCTTCATAATATAGAATCAATGCTTTTACACTGTAAGCATGCATTGTAGTGTCTAACACATTCTAATTCCAGGTCTCTTAAATTACGTTAACAAGATGAAGACAGCACACAGAGTGTCTAATACATGATTCTAAGTCCAGGGTGTCTTGAATGACCTTAATGAGTAAACAGGGTGTGTACTGTACAAGAGGGATTGGAGGGGTACAGGGTTATCTTTAAACCCACAAATGGCTGCTAGATGTTGTTGTTTCCCCTATGCTCTAGCTGCCTGGGTACTGCTCCTTTTGTCGTATTAGATATAGTTTAGTGTTCTGGGTCAGGGACTCTATTCTGTAGCTGTCAGGGCCTGGAGAATAGGCTGGCCCTGGTCCCGCTGGCAGCCCCACTGTGTCAGGGGCCGACAGGGACTGACAGGGACCGCCAGGCTCACTGCAGATGACACGAGCACAGCAGTGTGCACGGGACCTCCGCTAGATGGGAGGGGACAAAACACCATAGAAATGACGAACCCCTTCAAGACCAAACAACGCTCCTGTCACACTAAGACGGTTTACTTAAAAGTATGAAGAAAGTAGAGAAAACCAGTATGTAATATAACTGCACATAAACCATTTCCAATGGTAATGAAGGCTTGAACACTTGACTTTGTGCAAGATTTGTATAAATCATGCAATCGTAACAGTTGTATGAAAATGTTGAGTTCAATAGTATGCCCTTTCCCCTTCCTATGAGAAAAGTACCCTTTCAGATTGGTGGCGATTTTAACTAATACATTTAGATTTTACTCTTAGTTTCTCTTTTTACTCGTTATTTTAAATATTAATTACAAAATGATCGTTTTCCTTAACCTGTAAGAAGTCTATGGACAAGGTATGACAGCAATCCTTGCTTTGGTTTAGTTTCCCTGGCACTGTTTCCACATGCTAACGTTCTAGCATTTGTGGCACAATGAAATGCAAATCATAGGACCGATATTAGCATTTCTAAAGCATCATGTTACAATCATCTATAAGTTACTTTGTTGAGCTTCACAATATATTTTAGATACTTTCGGATGATTTGGACATGATGCACAACAATTCTAATATCGGTCCCATGACTTGAATAGGATTTGGGCCACAAATGCTAAAACATTAGTGCCAGGGAAACTTAACCAAAGCATGGATTGCTGTCATAACTTGTCCACAGACTGCTTAAAGGTTAAGGAAACCAATGTGTCATTTAGTAATTTGGGTGAAAAATACTTTTAAGAATTGCTCTATAAACTAGCTAGCTAGTTTCTCATGTTTGAATCTTGGAAAAATCCCCCTCCCTCGCTCCTCTGCCCCCACGGGTGCGCATACTGGACTCGTCCAGCTGCTGAGCGTTAGTTTGAGTATTGGCAATTTTTTTGTTGCATGTTATCCCGTGAAGGATTCAATTAGACTGTTTCTTAGAAGGCCTAAGAGGCAGATGTCGGCAGCAGAACAAACATCAATGACAGTTATCTTAAAATGTAAAAAATACATCTTACAGCCCCGCTCCTAAATAACATTCCTTGCTCGCACACGCTTTTTCAGTTCTGCCCACAAATGTTCTATAGGTGTCAGGATCTGTGTGTGTAGCTGATGCGTGAGAGTCAGGCGCAGCAGAGCAGAGATAGTGAACGAAAGCACTTTACTGTGGCACAGTATAAACACCGAACGTAAATTGCGTTACAAAACAAATGCCTACAGGAAAAGGTGCGGCAGCACAAAGTACAAAATACCAGTCTGGCGCATACCAATCGGAAACGTGCCACTGACAATAAACAATTTCACACACAGACATGGGGGAAACCAGAGGGTTAAATACATGACAAGTAATGAGTGAATGACAACCAGGTGGGTGGGGAAGCAAGACAAAACAAATGGAAAATGAAAAGTGGATCGGTGATGGCTAGAAGACCGGTGACGTCGACCGCCGAACACCGCGCGAAAAAAGAGAGCCACCGACTTCGGCGGAAGTTGTGACAATAGGATTGAGGTCAGGGCTTTGTGATGGCCACTCCAATACCTTGACTTCGTTGTCCTTAAGCCATTTTGCCACAACTTTGGAAGTATGCTTGGGGTCATTGTCCATTTGGAAGACCCATTTGCGACCAAGCTTTAACTTCCTGACTGATGTCATGAAATGTTGCTTCAATATATCCACATTATTTTCTTTCCTCATGATGCCATCTATTTTGTGAAGTGGACCAGTCCCTTCTGCAGGAAAGCACCCCCACAACATGATGCTGCCACCCCCGTGCTTCACGGTTGGGATGGTGTTCTTCGGCTTGCAAGCGTCCACCTTTTTCCTCCAAGTATAACTATGGTCATTATGGCCAAACAGTTCCATTTTTGTTTCATCAGACCAGAGGACATTTCTCTAAAAAGTACGATCTTTGTCCCTATGTGCAGTTGCAAACCGTAGTCTGGCTTTTTTATGGCGGATTTGCAGCAGTGGCTTCTTCCCTGCTGAGCGGCCTTTCAGGTTATGTCGATATAGGACTCGTTTTACTGTGGATATAGATACTTTTGTATCTGTATCCTCCAGCATCTTCACAAGGTCCTTTGCTGTTGTTCTGGGATTGATTTGCACTTTTTGCACTTTTTTCCCATGGTGTTTATACTTGCATACTATTGTTTGTACAGATGAATGTGGTACCTTCAGGCGTTTGTAAATTGCTCCCAAGGATGAACCAGACTTGTGGAGGTATACAGTTTTTCTGAGGTATAGGCTGATTTCTTTTGACGTTCCCATGATGTCAAGCAAAGAGGCACTGAGTTTGAAGGTAGACCTTGAAATACATCCACAGGTACACCTCCAATTAACTCAAATGATGTCAATTAGCCTACCAGAAGCTTCTAAAGCCATGACATAATTTTCTGGAATTTTCCAAGCTGTTTAAAGGCACAGTCAACTTAGTGCATGTAAACTTCTGACCCACTAGAATTGTGATGCAGTGAATTAATTTGTCTGTAAACAACTGTTGGAAAAATTACTTCTGTCATGCACAAAGTAGATATCCTAACCGACTTGCCAAAACTATAGTTTGTTTACAAGAAATGTGTGGAGTGGTTGAAAAACGAGTTTTAATGACTCCAACCTAAGTGTATGTAAACTTCCGTCTTCAACTGTATATATGTTTAGATACTTTCGGATGAGTTGGACATGATGCACAACAATTCTAATATTGGTCACATGACTTGAATGGGATTTGTGCCGTAAATGCTAAAACATTAGCATGTGGAAACAGTGCCAGGGAAACTAAACCAACGCATGGATTGCTGTCATAACTTGTCCATAGACTGCTTACAGGGCAAGGAAACCAATGTGTCATTTAGTAATTTGGGTGAACTATACTTTATATATATATATTCTTGGCATCACCCATGCCAAGTTAAACAACAATAAAACTACTATAGAGAGAAAGGCCAGTCAATCAGTATGTATGAATTGGAGGCAGAAGCCCTGTTTCAGTCCTTAGTATAGCTCATCACTAAGCTAAGGATCCTGGGACTAAACACCTCCCACTGCAACTAGATCCTGGACTTTCTGACGGGCTGCCCCCAGGTGGTAAGGGTAGGTAACAACACATCCGCCATGCTGATCCTTAACCTCTACGGGATAGGGGGCAGTGTTTGGAAGTATGGAGAGTCTGACGAGCCCAAAGTTAACAGCCTGTTACTCAGGCCCAAAAGTTAGGATATGCATATAAATGGTAGTATTGGATAGAACAATCTGAAGTTTCTAAAACTGTTAAAATAATGTCTGTGAGTATAACAGAACTGATATGGCAGGCGAAAACCAGAGAAAAATCCATCTGGAAAATGTGTTTTTTGGAGGTCACTGTCTTTCCGTTGACTTGCTATTGACTATAGAGGGAATTAGGTCCCAGATTGCAGTTCCAAATGCTTCCACTAGATGTCAACAGTCTTTAGACATGGTTCCAGGCTTGTTTTTTCCAAGTGGCTCATGAAATGTACACTACTGTTTTGCGTGGGTGACTGGCTGCGCACTCCTTGTTATTTTTCTTTCCTATTGAACAGTCTATTTTCCATCTGAAATATTATCATTTTATTTAGATATTTGACAACCTGAGGATTAATTAGAAACATCGTTTGACTTGTTTGGACGAACTTTACCGGTACTTTTGGTATTTCTTTGTCTGCATGTTGAACGACTGGATTACAGAACTCCATGGCGCCAACTAAACTGACTTTGTGGGATATAGAAGGACTTTATCAAACAAAACAACAATTCTTTGTGTTCCCGGGACACGTGGGATTGCAAACAGAGTAAGATCTACAAAAGGTAAGTGATTTATTTTATCGCAATTTTTGTAACGCCTGTGCTGGTTTGAATAATATGTTGTTGTGGGGCGCTGTCCTTAGACAATTGAATGTTCTGCTTTCGTCGGAAAGCCTATTGTAAATTCAAAGTGGTTTGATTACCAAGATTCTAAGCTTTTGAATGGTGTGCAACACTTGTATTTTCAGGAATGTTTAATATTACTATTTTTGTAATTTGAATTTGGCGCTCTGCCTTTCACTGGATGTGAAAAGCTAGCGTCCCACCGATCCCTAAGAAGTTAACACAGGGGCCGCTCAGGGGTGCATGCTCAGTCCCCTTCTGTACTCCCTGTTCACTCATGACTACACGGCCAGGCACGACTCCAACACCAACATTAAGTTTGCCGATGACACAACAGTGGTAGGCCTGATCATCAGCAACGACGAGACAGCATATAGGGAGGAGGTCAGAGACCTGGACGTGTGGTGCCAGGACAACAACCTCTCCCTCAACGTGATCAAGACTAAGGAGATGATTGTGGACTACAGGAAAAGGAAGACCGAGCATGCCCCCATTCTCATCGGTGGGGATGCAGTGGAGCAGGTTGAGAGATTAGAGTTCCTTGGTGTCCACATCACCAACAAACTAACATGGTCCAAGCACACCAAGACAGTCGTGAAGAGGGCATGACAAAACCACCCCAAAACCTATTCAATTACCTCGACTAACTGGTGCCCACACACATTGACTCTGTACCGGTACCCCATGTACAGTGAGGGAAAAAAGTATTTGATCCCCTGCTGATTTTGTACGTTTGCCCACTGACAAAGAAATGATCAGTCTAGAATTTTAATGGTAGGTTTATTTGAACAGTGAGAGACAGAATAACAACAAAAAAATTCAGAAAAATGCATGTGAAAATCTTTATAAATGGAATTGCATTTTAATGAGGGAAATAAGTATTTGACCCCTTCTCAATCAGAAAGATTTCTGGCTCCCAGGTGTCTTTTATACAGGTAACGAGCTGAGATTAGGAGCACACTCTTAAAGGGAGTGCTCCTAATCTCAGTTTGTTACCTGTATAAAAGACACCTGTCCACAGAAGCAATCAATCAATCAGATTCCAAACTCTCCACCATGGCCAAGACCAAAGAGCTCTCCAAGGATGTTAGGGACAAGATTGTAGACCTACACAAGGCTGGAATGGTCTACAAGACCATCGCCAAGCAGCTTGGTGAGAAGGTGACAACAGTTGGTGCGATTATTCGGAAATGGAAGAAACACAAAAGGGCTCCATGCAAGATCTCACCTCGTGGAGTTGCAATGATCATGAGAACGGTGAGGAATCAGCCCAGAACTACATGGGAGGATCTTGTCAATGATCTCAAGGCAGCTGGGACCATAGTCACCAAGAAAACAATTGGTTACACACTACGCCGTGAAGGACTGAAATCCTGCAGCGCCCGCAAGGTCCCCCTGCTCAAGAAAGCACATATACATGCCCGTCTGAAGTTTGCCAATGAACATCTGATTGATTCAGAGGACATCTGGGTGAAAGTGTTGTGATCAGATGAGACCAAAATGGAGCTCTTTGGCATCAACTCAACTCGCCGTGTTTGGAGGAGGAGGAAGGCTGCCTATGACCCCAAGAACACCATCCCCACCGTCAAACATGGAGGTGGAAACATTATGCTTTGGGGTGTTTTTCTGCTAAGGGGACAGGACAACTTCACCGCATCAAAGGGACGATGGACGGGGCCATGTATCGTCAAATCTTGGGTGAGAACCTCCTTCCCTCAGCCAGGGCATTGAAAATGGGTCGTGGATGGGTATTCCAGCATGACAATGACCCAAAACACACGGCCAAGGCAACAAATGAGTGGCTCAAGAAGAAGCACATTAAGGTCCTGGAGTGGCCTAGCCAGTCTCCAGACCTTAATCCCATAGAAAATCTGTGGAGGGAGCTGAAGGTTCGAGTTGCCAAACGTCAGCCTCGAAACCTTAATGACTTGGAGAAGATCTGCAAAGAGGAGTGGGACAAAAACCCTCCTGAGATGTGTGCTAACCTGGTGGCCAACTACAAGAAAAATCTGACCTCTGTGATTGCCAACAAGGGTTTTGCCACCAAGTACTAAGTCATGTTTTGCAGAGGGGTCAAATACTTATTTCCCTCATTAAAATGCAATTCCATTTATAACATTTTTCACATGCGTTTTTCTGGATTTTTTTGTTTGTTATTCTGTCTCTCACTGTTTAAATAATCCAACCATTACAATTATAGACTGATCATTTCTTTGTCAGTGGATTTATGTTGAAAACACAGCTGTGATGAGGAAGAATGTCTGCGTTGGTGCTGTGCTCTCATTCCCCCCTCGCTCCCAGAAGAATTGGTTTTCTGACCACAGCTCCTCTTCTGTGTACATTTCTGTTTAGGGATGGATGGCTTCGGAGGTACAGGAAATATCCCATGTCAAATGGCTATGGTTCCTTTGAAATATATACAATGAAACACTCATTCTTCTTTAGTGGAGAGGATTGCGGGGCACGAGTACGTCCTTTATTAAGGTCTCTTTGTTTTCCAGGGAAAAAATAAAACAAACCCAAAGGAACAATACTGTGTTAGCAATGAGCCCTATATCCAAAACTAACTTATGAAACAGAATAGGACTTCTTCAGTTATTGTGTCTCCCATAAGTTGAAAAGTTAGAAAAATTGCTACGATAACATAATGTAGAATGACTTTATCCTATTGTAGAATATTCATTCATCATCCAAATAAGGAAATAGTGACCACTCCTAGCAAACCCCTCACTGAGCGCTCATGTGAATGTTTTAGACAGTGGCGTGTATTCATGGATGCTGAGCGAGCGAAACAGTGCCCCTCTGTCTCTGTATGTGTAGGCCAGCTATCTGATGCTGTCTGGTCTTAACGAGTATGACATTGTTGCAGCCCGTTGCACTGAATGCAAGGGATGCCAGCGAGCATTTGGCCTCCCTTGATAAAAAGCCTGTCAGTGTTGAGCTAAACTGAGTGAGCTCAACTGTAAATCGTCCTGGCGCACCTACATTTTTTGATTTGGCTTCTCTTCTGTCACATCGCATCAAGAGAAATACGTCATTGACAGAAACAACTTTAATTATTACATATCTTGTGCTGTTGTCCTCCAGTGGCTAGCTATCTAGCTAAAACTGTCCCTTTCCTAAAATAGCTGGAGATTGGGATTTGTGCTTGGGGTTTTACTTAATTCTTCATAATGGCCATTGATTCTAATGTTGATTCTGATCCAACCATAAATTAATACATTGTGCCCCTGGCCTGAGAGGATGGATGTTCAATATGTAGCTAGATGTAGAAGACTAATGGTAACTGGCTAACATTGCCCATGAATGGAAGTTAGGCTAGCGAGCAAGCAAGATGTTGAAATGGTGCTAGAATAGTGGAGGCAGTTTGTTTAGTGGTCTGAAAATGTCTAAATATTAACTTGCTTGACCATGCTGGAGGTCATGTAACTGTTTGTTATATGCAATACGCCTTGTGGACTTCAACGGACAGAGGTTGCTCTCCGGTTTTGTGATGAAGCAAAGGTGTGGTTAAATTTATTCTGCCACTGTGTCTTCTTATTGTCTCGGCCTTAGGCCTATATATCACGATCGCAAGGCATATGAAATAACAGGTTATAGAACAGACAACGCTATTATCACAACACATAGGTTTGTATATATTAAGGCTTTTTTTCTTGCTTGGCCTCCCCAGTGATTTTACCCACGCACCTCTACTGGTTTTAGACCAGTGACAAGGGGGTGGTCACTCCACTACTACAGAGTGCCCAGCCTGGTCCAGACCCTGGATGGTCAGCTCAGCTGTGACCAGCGGTTTGGGAAAAAGCCCAGCTTGTGTAACCAATACGGCTAGAGTTTCATGCCGGCTTATTAGGTTCCCCTCCTGACCCAAGGGGAAGGCATGGGAAGCACCCTGACGCAGTGATATTAACCCTCTGCAGCCCCAGCTGTCATGCTTTTCACATTTACTCCCCCATCCTTAGTTCACCACAGGATTCAGTTTCACATTGAAGTCCCATTGTGAGGGTCTGTCTATCCACACCTCACATTGTTTCCCCTACAGGTTACCTTTGAGTTATTCTCCCTGTGGGATTTGGTACTCTGCTTTGTCACTGTTGTGGTCGATGTTATGGTAAGGGTGATTTAACCTTGGTCAGAGTATGGTTTGTAAATCCCTGTTGTTTTTGTAGTTTGAGCTCAGTGAGAAGGCAGTACCTACTGTAGGTTGGATTTAATCAAATCCAGCCATTGTGCATGTCTCCCAAGGCAGGCGGGTTGCCTCCCACATTAACAATGTTCTGACATACACGTCTGCACAGGTACAAGCATCAGCTGCCTTACCCATTTATGCTCAAGTGTAAAAATTGGAAGCTAGTTAAATGTAGGTCATTTTCAATGAGAGTATTTTGCATGTGAGTGGTTTGCATGTGCCATGACGGCTCACATTAGCACTACAAGATTTCAACCATTGCCTGGCTGTGACTATAATAAGCCTAGCTATCTGCGTCCGCATTGTGTCCATCTTTTTCATGTTTCCGAGGAGATTCTTTTTCAAGAGCAAAATTCCCGCTCACATTTTGATCCCTGCCTACCCAAATGTATTATTTGTTGGCAGAGTCTTCTGTCTGAAGAGCACCCTCCGCATACTATTTGTTTCTCCCCTTTCAAAGTGGCCCAGAAGATCTACAATGTCACCCATACGTAGTGCCGTTGCCATAGGTCTCGGATGTCTGAGACAAATTGTGCATTAGAGTCATTCATCATTTGACTCATTCATATACACCCATAATATATCAGAATTGCAACATAACAGATGCATTTTAACAGAAACAACACTGGTTGAAAGTGGCAGCTCTAGCCTTTAGCTCGTTGCGAATGTTGCCTGTAATCCATAGCTTCTGTTTGGGGTATGTATGTACGGTCACTGTGGGGACGACGTTGTCGATGCACTTATTGATGAAGCCGATGACTGAGGTGGTATACTCCTCAATGCCATTGGATGAATCGCAGAACATATTCCTGTCTGTGCTAGTGAAACAGTCCTGTAGCGTAACATCCGCGTTATCTGACCACTTCCGTATTGAGCGAGTCATTGGTACTTCCTGCTTTAGTTTTTGCTTGTAAGCAGGAATCAGGAGGATATAATTATGGTCAGATAAGCCAAATGGAGGGCGGGGGAGAGCTTTGTATGCATCTCTGTGTGTGGAGTAAAGGTGGTCTAGAGTGTTTTTCCCTCTGGTTGCACATGTGACATGCTGGTAAAAATGTGGTAACTGATTTAAGTTTGCCTGCATTAAAGTCTCCGGCCACTAGGAGGGCCGCTTCTGGGTGAGCATTTTCTTGTTTGCTTGCGGCCATATAGAGTTGGTTGAGTGCGGTCTTAGTGCCAGCATCGGTCTGTGGTGGTAAATAGACGGCTACGAATAATATACTGTACATGAGAACTCTCTTGGTAGATAGTGGTCTACAGCTTATTTAGGATTGTCTTAAATGGAGACCACAGATTCTCAAATCTAAGGTCATTAACCCTTGAAAAAGAACTAAAGTGACATGATTATTCATTTTGCTTACAATGTAATTTCCCTTCATTTAAATTGAGTAAAAACAATGATCAATGGAAACCTCAAATTTATGAGGGTGGGATTAGCTAACTATTTTCTTTAGTATAGACCCCTCCCCCGATAACAGTTTGCCACTGGAGGGAAATGCTCAAGGTTCTTGTATACCTTTGTAATGACTGATTTTCAAGGCGACAACACCAATGACATAAAACTTAGGGACACATTATAATTGTAGGTTTTTATACATTTTATTAATAAGTGATTATTGTTTATAAATAAGTATCAGACCCTTTTTTTCAATTTTCGCCTAAAATGTTCAACTGAATGTATTCTACTGAAATGTGTCTTCCACATTAATGTGTCTTCCACACCTTAATCGACAGCCACGTCTTCAGCGCCCGGGGAACAGTGGGTTAACTGCCTTGCTCAGGGGCAGAACGACAGATTTTTCATTTTTCAAAGTAGATTTGTTTAAGACTACCAAGAAACACTTCATGACCCTGATTTAGCCCAATGCAGTGAAAGGTTAATGAGCAGTGTTTCTAGGAAAAGTCCATGGCAGGTCCGTGCTGTGCTGTTATGGCATGGCATGGGCAGAAGCTCCAGGGAATGAAGCACAACATAACACTTGGCATTCTGACATGTGGGGGAGTGATCATTCTCTCATACTTAACGTGCCTAACGACAGAAAACACATTCATCATGATCGTCTCTGGTGGCACATCGTTGTTAATCATATCCGTTCAGTTTTGTAGTGGAGAATGGGTCCTGTTCAACAAGAATGTTTTAATTTGACAGGAATGCCAACCGTGACACAATAACAACACATGGCATTTTAAATGGCAGATTTAAAATTGGGGTGAATTAGGAGTGGTGGAAAACAACACTGACAGCTATTGCCTGGGTGGGAGGTACACCATTTTTTATGTGACTTTTTAAATACAGACTTCACTCCAGAATTTTTTTTTAATTCAGAGGGGTAATTATCAAAGATTAGACCAGGGAGAAATACCACAATCAACTAATGGTGGTCAAACATTGATTGGCTTGTAATCAGGGTGGAATGGAGGGTCTGTGTTCCACAGCTGGTTTCCCACCATGCTTAGCCCTGAGAATGGAAATCAACAACATCCAGTCTGACCCTATGAACTGATGTGTTATCTATTGTAAAAACAATACAGATATTATAGAAACAAATCAATACTTTTTCTCTTTCCTTTCCATGTTTGTCGCATACGTTTCCCTCTTCTTGCTTGGAGTCTATTGGACATCCTGTAGTGCTCCCACTTTATTTTTGCTCTTTTCACGAGGGTGCCTACCTTCGTAGTTTGTGTACCAAACGCACGGTTGAGAGCAGGCTGACAGGGATCGCCGCTTTTGACCCTGTGGTTTCCTGAAACTTTCCTGCAACTGCTCTGTTTTCAACATGCTCTGAAAAAAAGGCAGAAGAATGGATTCATATGTTCTTCAACAATGCATTTTGTCATTCTGGAGTGTATAATTTTTTTAAAAGTGATATTTTTCAATACATCCAACTTATCACCTCTTTAGAATATTTTAAACCAGGAGAATTTTCTTTAATCTAAATGATTGCTGTCCCAGGGGTCTGTCCGGGGTTTGAGACCCTGGGTAGACGAGAATAAGTATTACAATAATTCATACTTAACAAGTTTCAAAGGCTTTGCAAAACTTCTCTTTTCCTCCACCATTCCCCCATCCTCTAAACCTAATGACCTGATTATCTAGATGACGAGGGAAGGGGGTAGCAAAATGAGATGAGGTAGTGACCTCAACGGAAGCTATTGCAGCTGATAAAGGAGTGAAAAAAATGTCTGTCTCTTATTACACACTGCTATCGAGTGTTCAGTGTTTCCTTCTGGGACTCCATGGCAAAGGACAATGGCAGACCAGGGTGTTCCTAATCTCCATCTGTGATACTAACCACTGGCAGGGAGGTTGGCCCACAGAGCAGGCAGAAAAGGACAGGGGAACGAAGGAAGGGAGGGAGGAAGAAAGGGGAGGGAGAGGGGGTAGAGGGGAACAGAAGAGAGGGAGAGTGGGGGTGAACAGAGAGAACCTGCTGTTTTGCAGGGCTTGTGGCTGCCATATCTTTGTAGTTCCAAAGTGATCTAATGCAATAGGATGCAATTAGAAAACCTCACTCCTCAAAACCAATATCATCTGCAGTCTGTACATTCTCATGATTATGAATGTATTCTAAAACCAGAAGTAGTAGTATTAGTAGTAGTAGAAGTAGTAGTAGAAGTTCAAAAGTGGATTATAGCGTAATAAAGTGACTGTTAAAAAGTGTAATGTAGACCCTGTCTGCAGGAAGGGTTAACCTTTTAGAGTCCCCTACTCAACTTACAGTAACGCCTCGATCACACCTACAGCGTCATTGCGCAAAATGGTACACAAAATCATCTGGATAATTATACAACAAAAGTTCACCTTCTGCTACAAAACATTCACCTTCTGCTACCATTTCTGTCAAGCTGTCTACGCATACAGTTTGACGCATATGCAATGACGCTGTCGGTGTGATCGAGGCGTAAGATAAATACAGACAGCCATGTGAATCTACTAGAATGGATTGTATTTTCATTACTACTAAAGAAGATTCACACACACAAGGATATATATTTTCTCAAGGCCTTTGGCAAATGTACAAAACCATATTTAAATTAATTCCAAAACTGCATCATTGGCTTTCCCTGAAAGACTATAAATAATGTCCCCTAACAACACCTGTGTATTATAGGTTGACTTGGTGCATTTGGGTTTTGTTAACTTTAGGTATTACATTTTATTTGTGTTCATGATGAAAATGAAAACAAGCAGTTAAATCATGAAAACAAGCAGTTAAATCACACATTAGAAGCCCTTTATAGTGGTTTACATTTTTCACAAGTTACTAAGTTTACCTTTAGGCTTCAACTAACTATTGAACCAATTATGTAAAAAGCATGCTCACGGTATTTTATGGGTTTTGACCAAGACAAAAAAGCAGCCGACCTGTGCATGTTTTTAATCTTGAACTGAGAATCCACAGGAGCTGACAACAATGGGAATTGATGGGCCCTGTTTAAAGCGAGGGAAGCCAATGGATGATTGTTCAAGTATTCTACATGGAGGCAGACTTTTCTCCACTGTTTATGTATTTTAGGAAAGAATCATGATTATTGCAGCTGCCCTTTGAACTGGAAACCACTATTTGTCCATCAAAACCTTGCAGTACAGGACTGGTATCTGGTTTCTGTTCCAAAATGACACACCCTGTCATTTTGTTATTCTTAGGGTTCGTATTGAGAATTATTCGAAAACCGCAGGAAAACAATTCTAGTTTATAAAAAAGTGCAGACCGAACGTCTAACTGCATTTTAATGCTACAGTTCTCCCCAAATACTTCTGCCGTTGCTCAAATCAAGAGTGAGGACGTTTAAAAAAAACAGCATATGATTATATTTAATTAAATGCATGAAGCATAAACATGTTGACTATGTGTCTCGAGGCAGGGTAGAAAATAAAAAAAAAGTATTCTGTTACCCTGGCCAAATCTTCCACAGGAGCTCTGGTATGGACTGGAAGAGACGTTTCAATTTCAGAATTTCCATATACAGCATGCTTGGTCCAGCTCTAATTGTTTTGATAAAACTGTGAACAATGATTTGGGCCCACTGAATTGGTTATATGCTCTTAGTCTTTCATATTATAATAAAAGCTCTACCAGAACAAAATCATTTAACACCAGAATCTGGAGTCCAAATGAGCAACATGTGAATATCCCTTTAAACATAATTAGATCATTTCCATTTTATTAGGCTGTAGCTTTTAACCTGCTGATTCCCTCAGTCCAATCTGCTTATCTCTGAGGTGATCCACAGTTTTTTGGCCTGCTATCCTTTCATAGTATTACCTACTGTACCTGAACTTTGTCTAGCTAGGTTACCATATTACAAGATGCAGTGGTGATTTTAGCAAACAGCGGAGCCTTGTCTGGCACCGAAACAGTTCATTCAGCCTCATTTACTGCCTTTAAAACAAACATAGCTGATATGTTTGACTTGCTTAAACAAATGTGGTTTCTACTGACAATTGAGATGTACCAGATATGGCATAAGGGGACAATGAGCTGATAAGAGGCAATCCGTAATTTCAAATAAGACATTAATGAGTGAGCTAGGACGGATGTAGTCAACATAACAATATGTTCAGCACTTTTGAAATGTACACTGACATAATTCAGAACATAGGGCGTTCTCACAGTGTTCTCCCAATACACCAAGTCAGAACCGTAGGATAAATAAAGGGGGCATATAAGCAGACAATGAAAGCTCTTACAATATTTGATGATTACATTTCTCTAAAACCGGTTATAGGCTAAATGTGCACCACCAAGTCAGAACAATAGGCAAAATTAAGAGGGGACAATAGACCAAATTATTAGGGTGAGGCACATGGGCTACTAACAGCTTACTACAAAAACATACACTTAGTATTACTTTCTTAGCTACAGCATACATATCTCCCTGGCATATTACATCATTTATGCAGTAGCATAGAATACATTTTGGAACTCACCTTGTTGTGCTGTGCTCACTTGAACAGGAATGTGGCGCTGCGGTCATTCTTGTGGGCAAATTTTGTCAAGAAACTTCGTCATTAAAGTCTGGATCAATGGTGCTTTCAAGACAACTGGGAACTCAGTTGAACAAGGTCGTATCATGATGACGTCGGTGATCTTCAGGTTGTAGCTCTAGAAAGAGGCCCGAGTTCCCGATTTACAATTCCGAGTTGGATGACCGTTCAAAACGTATTTGCCCAGTCGGAGCTTGTTTTTTCCAGAGATCCCAGTTGTCTTGAACTCATTGAAGTCAGATTTCACAGTTCTGAGTTAACAGCTGTTTTGAGCACGGCAGAAATCATGCTGGATTGACAGCACGGCCAATGTTGAATGTTTATAATTTAAGCTTGGAAAAGAGAACCTTAAACCGAGAATTGGGACCACACACCCACTCCACTGAATAGCAGGCTAGATTGCTTTGCAGTGCTTGCAGTTAGCCACTGATTCCTTTCAAATCACTCATTGTTGAATTTGCGATTTCCAACTTGTTGTGTAATGTTCATGTCCAATGGCCGATGAGCACCGAAACGTTTTATCTATAATTTCTCTTCATTATTTCTCTTCATATGACAAGGACTAAATTATTGACTTGATTCATGATGATGACTGCTAGCTAAGATTTTGAAAGTATGATGTTGACATGATCAGTCCCATCAAAGCTTCTGTAGATACAACGTGATTTGACGTAATTTTATGTGTGGCAAATGACCTTAATGTAACTCTATGGCAGCACCGAATGGGCTTGAATTTGAGCTCTACCCTTAGTTTTGGAAGTGACGTAGTGTCCCCATGAGTGACAGATCCCTGAGCCAATCACGGCGCAACTAGAGAACATTACCAACCACTACACTCTGTATTTTCCGCTGGCCGCTCCACCACCACAGAAAGCACTGAGCTAGGCTGAAACACCTGCATTTTGGAGCTGCCTTACTCAAGAAAGCAAAAAAGAGACCATGTTTGTATGCGGCTTTATTAATTTATTTTTTACATTGTTTGCAAACTGATATGTGACACGTATTAATGCCAAAATAATGCCCCCACCCCCTTATTTTTTTACCTGCCTCACCTGCCCTGAATGACGGGTTGCCACTGACAAGGTACTACATTACTACAGTCTCAACCTGGTCTCAGAGCATTTCGTATTATTCTGTATATAAATCCATAACACTTAATTTACTATGATATCATACATTTGGTATGGTTACCTAAGAGAGATGGTTACTTAAGGCAAAAATGAAAGTAGGGTGGTTGGTCGAGGTGGATGGGTAGGCATATAACGCGAACGTCTAGCAGTTGTGAGTTCAAATCTCATCACAGACTTTTAGCATTTTAGCCAATTAGCAACTTTTCAGCTACTTACTACTTTTTAGCTACCACTAACCTTAACCTTAACCCTTTAGATAAACCTTCACCTAACCCTAACCATTCTCATAACCTTAACCCTTTAACCTAACTCCAAAACCTAACCCTTAATCTCAACCCTAACCCCTAACCCTAACCCTTAGCCAACGTTAGGGAGCTAGCTACCGTTAGCCACCTAGCTAGAATTCGTAACGTATCATACGTTTGCAAATTCGTAACATATTGTACGTTGCAAATTCGAAAAAGATTGTACATTTTGCAAATTCAAATACATATAATACAAATTGTAATTCGTAACATATCACACGAAATGGGTGATGGACAGCCACAAATTAATACATCCAATACGAAAACATAATATATCATACTTAAAATAGTTTTTGGGATTTACTTACAGAATAATATGAGCAATGGCAAGTATGTTTTGTTCAGCATGTGTAGGACATTTTAATGAACCTCCTCACATACTAGCACAAGGCTTTGATTACTCTGTGGACAACCCTACACACAGAGGACTTGTGCACATTAAAAACGTCACATAGCACTCATTGGAAACTTCCCATTGCGAAGAACTGCAGGGCCATCAAAACCTGAAGCACTGGTAGCAATGCGTGGTTCCTCCTTGTCTTTGCCTCTAGGTCTTCCTGAAGAAACTAATTTAGTCAAATATACTCTACCTCTCCTGTCAAACCGGTAGTTCTCAAGTAGTTGACTCTCAGACATGTATCCATTGAAGAGCTCCTCATTAGGTTACAATGGGAGTAAGACAAGTTCCATTGAGTTATGTCACCTAACTCTAGTCAGTTAATTTGGACATGGATATTCCACATACTGTTGTAGTGCAAAGTTCAGCTGTAATTGTGACCAACTTGTAAAAAAAAACACACCACTAATGTTCATGTTTTTGTATAGTATAACAGGATCTAAGCAGCAGGTGAAGTATTTTCCAGTGAGGCTCCTTTTGGGGCTGCTGACACTGACATCAGCTCCTCTGTAGACTATGTGGGGTCGGCAGAAACTGCTAACAACTGGGTTTCAAGGATAAAGTATTTTCATCCTAACTTCCGTTTCCCTGAAAAACGGATGTGGGAACTCCGCTAGGGCATGTTTTTATGCCTCCTACCTTACATTAGCTCTTCTCTGGTTGTAATAAAACGGATGAAATCAATGGCACACACTCTTCTGTGAGGGGACCTGAGGCATCCTTTTTTTTACGCTTTATCAAACACATTCAACTCTCAGTGAAGTAGGCCCATAGGTTTTATATGATCATAGATAACGTGTAGGTATTATTCAGAGTATAGAACAGCTGCTTCAAATATCATGATGAAGAGACAAAAATAAAAAGATAGAAGTAGAGAACAAATCCCGAAAATGACTTACCAAGAAAAACTTCCAAAAGTACTAATACGAGGTAAAAAGGGGTTGGAGAACTAATCAAAAAAAGCAGATTGATTTCTTATTGCTCACTTTAATCATTGTGGTATTAAGCAGGGAACAATATGATAGTGAGTCTCAACATCAACAGGGAAGAGGCGACTCCAGGATGCTGGCCTTCTAGGCAGAGTTGCAAAGAAAAAGCCATATCTCAGACTGGCCAATAAAAAGAAAAGATTAAGATGGGCAAAAGAACAGACACTGGACAGAGGAACTATGCCAAGAAGGCCAGCATCCCAGAGTCACCTCTGTTGACGTTGAGACTCGTGTTTTGCGAGTACTATTTAATGAAGCTGCCAGTTGAGGTCTTGTGAGGCGTCTGTTTCTCAGACTAGACACTCTAATGTACTTGTCCTCTTGCCCACTCCTCTTTCTATTCTGGTTAGAGCCAGTTTGCGCTGTTCTGTGAAGGGAGTAGTACACAGCGTTGTACGAGATCTTCAGTTTTTTGGCAATTTCTCGCATAGAATATACATTTCTCAGAACAAGAATAGACTGACGAGTTTCAGAAGAAAGTGCATTGTTTCTGGCCATTTTGAGCCTGTAATCGAACCCACAGATGCTGATGCTCCAGATACTCAACTTCTAAAGAAGGCCAGTTTTACTGGTTCTTTAAATCAGCACAACAGTTTTCAGCTGTACTGACATAATTGCTAAATGGTTTTCTAATGATCAATTAGCCTTTTAAAATGATAAACTTGGATTAGCTAACACAATGTGCCATTGGAACACAGGAATGATGGTTGCTGATAATGGGCATAAGTGACCCCAAACTTTTGAACGGTAGTGTATATAAACTCCCTTAGAAACGTCCCTTTTTCAGGACCCTGTCTTTCAAAGATAATTCGTACAAATCCAAATAACTTCACAGATCTTAATTGTAAAGGGTTTAAACACTGTTTCCCATTCTTGTTCAATGAATCATAAACAATTAATGAACATGCACCTGTGGAACGTTAAGACACTAACAGCTTACAGACGGTAGGCAATTAAGGTCACAGTTATGAAAACTTAGGACACTAAAGAGGCCTTTCTACTGACTCTGAAAAACACCAAAAGAAAGATGTCCAGGGTCCCTGCTCATCTGTGTGAACGTGCCATGGGCATGCTGCAAGGAGGCATGAGGACTGCAAATGTGGCCAGGGCAGTAAATTGCAATGTCCGTACTGTGAGACGCTTAAGACAGCACTACAGGACGGACAGCTGATCGTCCTCGCAGGGGCAGACCACGTGTAACAACACCAAAGGGACAGGTAGTCAGTGCTCAGACTGTCCGCAATAGGCTGAGAGAGGCTGGACTTGAGGGCTGTAGGCTTGTTGTAAGGCAGGTCCTCACCAGACATCACTGGCAACAACGTCACCTATGGGCACATACCCACCGTTGCTGGACCAGACAGAACTGGCAAAAAGTGCTCTTCACTGACGAGTCGCGGTTTTGTCTCACCAGGGGTGATGGTCGGATTCACGTTTATCGTTGAAGGAATGAGCGTTACACCGAGGCCTGTACTCTGCAGCGGGATCGATTTGGAGGTGCAGGGTCCGTCATGGTCTGGGGTGGTGTGTCACAGCATCATCGGACTGAGCTTGTTGTCATTGCAGGCAATCTCAACGCTGTGCGTTACAGGGAAAACATTCTCCTCCCTCATGTGGTACCCTTCCTGCAGGCTCATCCTGACATTACCCTCCGCTATGACAATGCCACCAGGCATAATGCTCG
Organism: Brachymystax lenok tsinlingensis; assembly: GCA_030435695.1. Lineage (NCBI taxonomy): Eukaryota > Metazoa > Chordata > Actinopteri > Salmoniformes > Salmonidae > Brachymystax > Brachymystax lenok. Next base: position 40,470,692 of record CM059813.1, read on the forward strand.
TTCTATGCATGATTTCCCGCAAGACAGGAATGTCAGTGTTTTGCCATGGCCAGCGAAGAGCCAGGATCTCAATCCCATTGAGGACATCTGGGACCTGTTGGATCGGAGGGTGAGGGCTAGGGCCATTCCCCCCAGAAATGTCTGGGAACTTGCAGGTGCCTTGGCAAAGAACTGGCAAATCTGGTGCAGTCCATGAGGAGGAGATGCACTGCAGTACTTAATGCAGCTGGTGGCCACACCAGATACTGACTGTTACTTTTGATTTGACCCCCCCCCTTTGTTCAGGGGCACATTATTCCATTTATGTTAGTCACATTTCTGTGGAAGATGTTCAGTTTATGTCTCAGTTGTTGAATCTTGTTATGTTCATACAAATATTTACTCATGTTAAGTTTGCTGAAAATAAACACAGTGACAGTGTTTCTTTTTTTGCTGAGTTTATTTATTGGACACAGGGAGGAGACCTTCATTTATGATGTCCATATTTCCAGGATGTCACCCTTTGGAAAAGACAAGTTGACAAAATCTTACTGGTATGGAACGGTACTGACACTCTCCTCTCAGAGTTAATTTATTTACTTATATTAATTTATTTGACCCTAATCTCAAATTCACAGAAGAGAGAAGTTGGGAGAAAATAGACTTCTTGGAAATTACAATCCACAAAAATAAAGAAAACAAGTTGTAGTCTACTATCTTCTGCAAGCTGCAGAGTATGAATACACTTTTGCACAGACAGTAACCACCCAGTAGGGTACTAGGGGGTAACCAGCCCCCTGGGGTAACTGCCCCCACCCCTCTTTAATTCACAGTATGACCAAAAGATGTAACCAGATTGTTTCCCCAACACTTTCCCTGGCTGCCACTGCTCTTGTTCAACCGAGAATGTCCCCTGTGTCATCACAACTTTTGGAGATATTTCAACAAAACTATTTTGTGGTAAGTTGAAATATATATTTTTTTATTTTGAAAAAGTTGTAGCTATATTCCAATGAAGTAATTAAAAAAATATATACAAGTAGGAAAGCCTTAGGATAAATAACCAACAAAAATGTAGATCAATTTTGAGTAAAATAGCAATATGTTGGATGAGTGTGTTGGGGGCAACTCACCCCCCGCTACAAGGGGGTAGCTGGCTCCATAGCCTTTATGGTTATGAATGTGTTTCTACCTGTCATTTAGACATTTAGTTAGTGCTAGTTTATGCTAACCTGCTAGCTAGCAACCTCACTAGCAGTAAATGCTAGTTAGCATAAGCTGCTAGCCCATGCTTATCATGACACAAGGCGAGACCCAGATGCAGACACAGGAGGCAGATGGTTGGAGTCTTACAATGTGTATTAATCCGAAAGGAGTAGGCAAGAGAATGGTCGTGGACAGGCAAAAGGTCAAAACTAGATCAGAATCCAGGAGGTACAGATTGGCAGACAGGCTCGTGGTCAAGGCAGGCATAATGGTCAGGCAGGCGGGTACAGAGTTCAGAAACAGGCAAGGGTCAAAACCAGGAGGACTAGAAAAATTAGAATAGCAAAAAGCAGGAGAATGGGAAAAATGCTGGTTTACTTGGAAAAACATACAAGACGAACTGGCACAGAGAGACAGGAAACACAAGGATAAATACACTGGGGAAAATCAGCGACACCTGGAGGGGGGTGGAGACAATCACAAGGACAGGTGAAACAGAACAGGGCATGACAGTGCTGTGTGGGGTAGTTAGGGTAAGGGGCCATCTGTTAGATTAGGGGTTAGGGTTATGGAGGGTTTTGGGTTAGGGTTAGGGTTAGGGTTAGGGGCCATATGTTAGATTAGGGGTCAGGGCTTAGGTTACGGGTCAGATCCTTAACCTATTTTCAGATCAAATCAAATCAAATCAAATTTATTTATAAAGCCCCCCCTTACATCAGCTGATGTCACAGAGTGCTGTACAGAAACCCAGCCTAAAACCCCAAACAGCAAGCAATGCAGGTGTAAAAGCACGGTGGCTAGGAAAAACTCCCTAGAAGGCCAAAACCTAGGAAGAAACCTAGAGAGGAACCAGGCTGTGAGGGGTGGCCAGTCCTCTTCTGGCTGTGCCGGGTGCAGATTATAACAGAACATGGACAAGATTTTAAAATGTTCATAAAACAGGCAGAACAGTTGAAACTGGAGAAGCAGCACGGCCAGGTGGACTCGGGACATCCGGGTAGGCCTTGAGGAATGGTCCTAATGCTCAGGTCCTCCAAGAGAGAGAGAGAGAGAAGAAGAAAAAGAAAGAGAGATAATTAGAGCGAGCATACTTAAATTCGCACAGGACACCAGATAAGAGAAGAAATACTCCAGATATAACAGACGGACCCTAGCACCCCGACACATAAACTACTGCAGCATAAATACTGGGGGCTGAGACAGGAGGGGTCGGGAGACACTGTGGCCCCGTCCGGCGAAACCCGGACAGGGCCAAACAGGCAGGATATAACCCCACCCACTCTGCGAAGCACAGCCCCCACACCACTAGAGGGATATCTTCAACCACCAACTTACCATCCTGAGACAAGGCCGAGTATAGCCCACAAGATCTCCGCCACGGCACCAGAAGCCAGTGACTCAGCCCCTGTAATAGGGTTAGAGGCAGAGAATCCCAGTGGAGGGAACCGGCCAGGCAAAAGACAGCAAGGGTGGTTCGTTGCTCCAGTGCCTTTCCGTTCACCTTCACACTCCTGGGCCAGACTACACTCAGTCATAAGACCTACTGAAGAGATGAGTCTTCAATAAAGACTTAAAGGTTGAGACCGAGTCTGCGTCTCTCACATGGATAGGCAGACTATTCCATAAAAATGGAGCTCTATAGGAAAAAGCCCTGCCTCCAGCTGTTTGCTTAGAAATTTTAGGGACAGTAAGGAGGCCTGCGTCTTGTGACCGTGGCGTGCGTGTAGGTATGTACGGCAGGACCAAATCAGAAAGATAGGTAGGAGCAAGCCCATGTAATGCTTTGTAGGTTAGCAGTAAAACCTTGAAATCAGCCCTTGCCTTAACAGGAAGCCAGTGTAGAGAGGCTAGTACTGGAGTAATATGATCAAATTTTGGGGTTCTAGTCAAGATTCTAGCAGCCGTGTTAAGCACTAACTGAAGTTTATTTAGTGCTTTATCCGGATAGCCGGAAAATAAAGCATTGCAGTAGTCTAACCTAGAAGTTACAAATGCATGGATTAACTTTTCTGCATCATTTTTGGACAGAAAGTTTCTAATTTTTACAATGTTACGTAAATGGAAAAAGCTGTCCTTGAAACAGTCTTGATATGTTCGTCAAAAGAGAGATCAGGGTCCAGAGTAACGCCGAGGTCCTTCACAGTTTTATTTGAGACGACTGTACAACCATCAAGATTAATTGTCAGATTCAACAGAAGATCTCTTTGTTTCTTGGGACCTAGGACTAGCATCTCTGTTTTATCAGAGTTTAAAAGTAGAAAATTTTCTGCCATCCACTTCCTTATGTCTGAAACACAGGCTTCAAGGGAGGGCAATTTTGGGGCTTCACCATGTTTCATCGAAATGTACAGCTGTGTGTCATCCGCATAGCAGTGAAAGTTAACATTATGTTTCGAATGACATCACCAAGTGGTAAAATATATAGTGAAAACAATAGTGGTCCCAAAACAGAGCCTTGAGGAACACCGAAATTTACAGTTGATTTGTCAGAGGACAAACCATCCACAGAGACAAACTGATATCTTTCCGACAGATAAGATCTAAACCAGGCCAAAACTTGTCCATGTAGACCAATTTGGGTTTCCAATCTCTCCAAAAGAATGTGGTGATCGATGGTATCAAAAGCAGCACTAAGGTCTAGGAGCATGAGTACAGTTGCAGAGCCTCGGTCTGACGCCATTAAAAGGTCATTTACCACCTTCACAAGTGCAGTCTCAGTGCTATGATGGGGTCTAAAACCAGACTGAAGCGTTTAGTATACATTGTTTGTCTTCAGGAAGGCAGTGAGTTGCTCTTGCGCAACAGCTTTTCTAAAATTTTTGAGAGGAATGGAAGATTCGATATAGGCCGATAGTTTTTATATTTTCTGGGTCAAGGTTTGGCTTTTTAAGAGAGGCTTTATTACTGCCACTTTTAGTGAGTTTGGTACACATCCGGTAGATAGAGAGCTGTTTATTATGTTCAACATAGGAGGGCCAAGCACAGGAAGCAGCTCTTTCAGTAGTTTAGTTGGAATAGGGTCCAGTATGCAGCTTGAAGGTTTAGAGGCCATGATTATTTTCATCAATGTGTCAAGAGATATGGTACTAAAAAACTTGAGTGTCTCTCTTGATTTTATGTCCTGGCAAAGTTGTGTGGACTCAGGACAACTGAGCTTTGGAGGAATACGCAGATTTAAAGAGGAGTCCGTAATTTGCTTTCTAATGATCATGATCTTTTCCTCAAAGAAGTTCATGAATGAATCACTGCTAAAGTGAAAGCCATCCTCTCTTGGGGAATGCTGCTTTTTAGTTAGCTTTGTGACAGTATCAAAAAGAAACTTTGGATTATGATGAGAACATACAAGAAGAAAACAAACTGTGGAAGCTATGGCTCTGAGGTGATACAGCATGACCTGAAGGCAATAGAAAATGGGCAGACCTTAAAGGGGGTTGCCAGGGTGTTCAACATTCCACCAAGAACCCTACAGCACCACAGAGGAAAGGAGGTGAAAAACCCAGGCTTCAGACAAATGGGTGGGACGCCAGTCTTCTCTTAAACGTATGAAAGTGACCTTGTCAACCACATTCAACAAATGGACAGAGCCCTGTTTGGCCTAACATCATGGGACGTGAGAAGACTCACCTTCGATCTGGCAGAGAGGATGGGAATCAAGCACAGGTTCAACAAAGGAAAGTGCAACCCTCAACTATCAGTTTGAGTACTGCAAACAACCGGTCTTGCGAGGTGGGCTTTAATAAACTTAAGGTTGTCCATTTTTTTAAACATTTTAAACAGTGTCAGGGACGTCAGGACAACAAAGATTTGGAACATGGATGAGACGGGAATATAATATGTTCAGAAACTGTTGCCTGTGGTGGCCACCAAGGGAGCAAAACAGTTTGCACGGATGACCAGTCCAGAGAGGGGCTTCACAGTCACAGTAATTTGTGCTATCAGTGCAGCGGTACAGAACGAACAGCTGCTGGTTGGAGCACCTCCAGGGTCCGTGAGTGACTCAGGCTGGGTCGGTACCATCTTTGTTGACTGGCACCACCACTTGGCCCACAGTGTTGGTTGCACCCCTGAGGAACCCAAATCCTCATCCTCAATGGGTACCACTCCCATAAGACCCTGGAGGCTGTTCGGACAGAAAGAGGCCAGGGAGTGATTCTCATCACTCTGCCACCCCAGTGCATCCACAAGATGCAGCCGTTAGACCGTACCGTCTTCAAGGGTCTGAATGCCTTTTACAACAGGGCAGCATATCAGTGGATGATGACGTATCCTGGGAAAAGGATAGGTATATACCAATTTTGTATTTATTTATTTATTTATTTTTATTTCACCTTTATTTAACCAGGTAAGCTAGTTGAGAACAAGTTCTCATTTACAACTGCGACCTGGCCAAGATAAAGCAAAGCAGTGCGACACAAACAACAACACAGAGTTACAAATGGAAATAACAAGTATAAATGGCTGGCCTCTACGCAAAGGCCTATAACAAGGTGACCAGTGTGGAGAGAGGAGTGGAGGGCTTCCCGGCCAGTGGGCTGTGGCCTTTGGATATCTTCACAGAGGCGGACTTCGTGTCCACTGAGGTTATAGAGGAGCCTGAGCCCATTGCCGGTAAGAAAAAGTAATGTAACTCCACAGTGCTCTACCGCTGCCACCTCTATCGATACGGCCACCAGCTCTACCGCCACCAGCTCTACCACCACCATCACTAGCTCTACCTCCACCGCCAACAGCCAAAACATCTACTTCCACCACATCTACTTCCGCCACAACCCATGCAGCTTACCCTGGCTCCAAATGTTGGTAAGAAAAAAAAGGGATTATATATTTGCATTTAATGATTAGAAGTGTTTATTGTGCCAATACTCATGTGTTCTTGTTGTTTGTTTGTTTTTGCTTAAACTAACAACCAACAGCTGCAGAAGTTCTATTGGAGTTGTCCCAGAGACCGAGGATCCAGGAGGCGAGGCCGAGGAAGAGGGTGACAGAGTCTGTGGCAGTACTGACAGCCTCACCTTACAAAAGGTTGCTGAAGGAAAAGACTTGACAGAAACATCAACAAGAAGAAAAGAGAAAATGAAGCAGGTTCTTCAAAAAAAGGTTGTCTCAAAGAAGGTAGTTGCAATAACACTTTTAAAAAAGTATAATTTTCTAAAAACAACATTTCAGGAAATAGCTAAAAAAGTCTAAATTGTAGCCACTTATTTCCATTTATAGTTTATTTGCCTAAGCATGACCTTCATCCACATACCAATTGTTTTCCAAACATTGCTTTTTTTGTGTCAGCATTTAAACATTGTTCTTAGAAGGGGGAAAGTTACCCCTATTACCCTACACCTTAAACGGAACACACCGATGGGTCAATTCCTAAGACTCCGACGTAACTGTATGACATATTTTAGAGCGCAAAGCTAATGATATGCGCACCAGGTTCCTGCAACGCGGATATGATAAGGGTGTCATTGAACAGGCTTATCTATACCCGTGCTACAGAGACTGCACATCAAACCAGGACAAAACGGCCCCACGTTTGTGTTTTTCCACGGAGTACAGCCCATGTACCGGTCGCGTCAAATCCATTGTATTGAAACACTAGAAGATTCTCAAAATTGATCCAAATCTACGAGAGTTCACTACATTGCCCCCTCGCATTTGTTTTCTCCGTGCGCGCAATATACTGTAGCCGATTCCGTTAGGCACAGCATACAGCTACCCAAGAAGCGTGACACTTGGCTCCCAGGCCCGCCCAATGGCAATTACAAGTTTGGACACTGTGTACATTGTGACAGTACGACAAATACCAAAGTGCTTTACCACCCTATAACAGTTAAAGAATCATAATTGTCATATGCTCAAATGCATTTGCGGGGCTGCTTATATTGGTCAAACTAAACGAGCATTGAAACTTTGCATTGTAGAACATAAGGCTGCTATTCGAAATAAAACATGGACTATGCTATTGCGCTCCACCGCATCCAAGCCAACCATGGCTCACCCTTCCTCCCTGCACGTTGTAGCCATAGAACACTGTCCACATTTTACCAAGAGGTGATATCGTATGTAAACTAAAACAGAGGCATACTGGCAGTACTTCTCAGACACTGCGGACCCAAAAGGACTAAACGATGATTTTTCATTGTCCTCGTTTCTATACTGTTGTTACCTTGATTTTTCGATCTCAGTGTCTCAGGATTCACAAAACCCCAAACACTGTATCACCTATGTATATTTTGACATGGCGTATTGATTAACGAGACACAATATTTATATTTAAATGTTGTGCTATAATTTGCCAATTACATATTATAATTATAATTTGTTTATATTGCTGTGTCTCGATGAGCCACTAGGCTATAAATAGGAGCTAAGTACAATGGTCAGGTCACTGAGGAAGACTGACACCGAAAAGTCAGTCACTTGTCCGCATCCTGTAGGGTACTAGGGGGTAACTAGCCCCCCCCCTAAGAACAATGTCTAATTGCTGACACAAAAATTGTGGATGAAGGCCATGCTTAGGCAAATAAACTATAAAGGGAAATAAATGGCTACAGTTTACACTTTTTTTGTTATTTCATTAAGTGTTTTGGCAAAAGGGTGCGTTTTTTTAAATGACCGGGGTAACTAGCAGTTTATGCTAACTACACTCTAAAAAGAAAAGGTTCCTGGAGTATCCTCTAGGGGTTTTTCAAATTGAAACTTTGGGGGAGCGCCTATACGTTTTTAGAAGAACCTTTTAAAAGGGTACCTTCAAAGAACCCCTTTTAATGGATCCTCAAATAACCTTTTCAATAACCTTTTGGGGTTAATTTGTTAACTACACCCTATTATTATTATTATTAATTATTTTTTTGTTGAGTGCTCCAACTCCTTTTTACCTTGAATTAGTCCTTTTGGAAGTTTTTCTTCGTAAGCCAATCTCATGATTTTTGTCATTGTTGTTGAACACCCCTCCTTTCCTTTTTTTTGCTGAAGTGCGAAGGCCCACCAGAACTCCTAGAGAGTACATCCATTCAAGCTTTTTGTAGATTGGTTTGGTTAACATTTTGTTGAATAAACTGGAGCCAAGTCCTTGTGAGAAGTTTGTTATAGACTGCTGCTAACAGTTGTAAAACAGGACTGCTCTTTGAATGACAAGACCAGACACAGTTGCACAATGATTTATCTTAATCGTTTCGCTTCAATTGGGATGCAGTCTGATGATAAAACAAATACGAATCAAGAGAAAATCCTGAAAAGCAATAATTCAGCTGTTACAGTGTTGTCAAAGTATTCATGCCCCTTGACTTATTTCACATTTTGTTGCCACAGCCTGAATTCAAAATGGATTAAGTATATATTTTTTATCCCCCATCTACACACAATAACCCATAATGACAAAGTGAAAACATGTTTTTAGAAATCTTTGCAAATTTATTGAAAATGAAATACAGAAATATTTGTATTCACATCCCTGAGTCAATACATGTTACAATAACCTTTGGCCGCAATTCCTGCTATAACTCTTTCTGGGTAAGTCTAAGAGCTATCCATACCAGGATTGTGCAACATTTGCCCATTACTATTTTCAAAATTCTTCAAGCTCTGTCAAATTGGTTGTTGATCATTGCTCAACAACTATTTTCAGGTCTTGCCACAGATTATCAAGTAGATTTAAGTCAAAACTGTAACTTGGCTACTCCAGAAAATTCACTTTCTTCTTGGTAAGCAACTTCAGTATAGATTTGGCCTTGTGTTTTAAGTTATTGTCCTGCTGAAAGGTGAGTTTAACTCACAGTGTCTGGTGGAAAGCAGACTAAACCAGGTGTTCCTCTAGGATTTTGCCTGTGCTTACCTCCATTCCATTGAATTTTTATCCTGAAAAACTCCCCAGTCCTTAACTATTACAAGCATACCCCTAACATGATGCAAACACAACAATGCTTTAAAATATGGAGAATGGTACTCAATAATGTGTTGTATAGGATTTTCTCCAAACGTAACACTTTGTATTCAGGACAAAAAGTGAATTTCTTTGCCACGTTTGTTGCAGTATTACTTTACTGCCTTGTTGCAAACAGGATGCATGTTATGGAATATTTTCATTCTGTACAGGCTTCGTTCTTTTCACTATGTCAGTTCGATTAGTATTGTGAAGTAATTTCAGTGATGTTGATCCATCCTCAGTGTTTTCCTATCACAGTCATTAAACTCTAACTGTTTTAAAGTCACCATTGGCCTCATGGTGAAATCGCTGAGCAGTTTCTTTCCTCCCTGGCAACTGAGTTAGGAAGGTCGCCTGTATCTTTGTAGTGATTGGGTCTATTGATACACCATCTAAAGTGTAATTAATAAATTCACCATGCTCAAAGGGATATTCAATGTCTGCTTTTTAAATGTTTACCTATCCACCAATATGTTCCTTTCTTTGCGAGTCATTGGAAAATCTCCCTGGTCTTTGTGGTTGAATCAGTGTTTGAAATTCAATTCAAATCAAATTTTATTAGTCACATGCGTCGAATACAACAGGTGTAGACCTTGCAGTGAAATGCTTACTTACAAGCCCCTAACCAACAATGCAGTTTTAAAAATACAAATAAGAAATAAAAGTAACAAGTAGTTCAAGAGCAGCAGTAAAATAACAATAGCGAGACTATATACAGGATGAGTCGGTACTGAGTCAATGTTCGGGGGCACCAGTTAGTCGAGGTAATTGAGGTAATATTTACATGAAGATCGAATTATTAAAGTGACTCTGCATAGATAATAACAGAGAGTGGAAATGGTGTAAAGGGGGCAATGCAAATAGTCTGGGTAGCCATTTGATTAGATGTTCAGGAGTATAATGGCTTGGGGGTAGAAGCTGTTTAGAAGCCTCTTGGACCTAGACTTGGTGCTCCGGTACCGATTGCCGTGCGGCAGCAGAGAAAACAGTCTATGACTAGGGTGGCTGGAGTCTTTGACAATTTTTAGGGCCTTCCTCTGACAAATTCACTGCTTGACTGAAGGAACTTACAGATACAGTAATTGTATGTGTGGGGTACAGAGATGAGGTAGTCATTCAAATATCATGTTAAACACTATTATTGAGTTCATGCAACTTATTACGTGACTTGTTAAGCACATTTTTACTCATGAATTTATTTAGGCTTGCCATAACAAAGGGGATGAATACTTATTAACTCAAGACATTACAGCTTTTCTTTTTGAATTAATTTGTTTAAAAAAATTGAAAAACATAATTCCACTTTCACATTATGGGGTATTGTGTGTAGATGGGTGATTAAAAAAAATCGCAATTGAGTCTATTTTAAATTCAGGCTGTAACACAACAAAATGTGGACAAAGTCAGAGGGGTGTGAGTACTTTCTGAAGGCACTGCAAACTGATGTCTTGTGCTTTCTTTCTTTCTTTCTTTCTTTCTTTCTTTCTTTCTTTCTTTCTTTCTTTCTTTCTTTCTTTCTTTCTTTCTTTCTTTCTATCTTTTACAACACAGTAATCTTGTCTTTCATGTGTAAAACTAAGCCAGAGGGAAATTTACAGAGCATTTAATCAATGTTTATAAAGAGCCAGCTTGACCTTGATATGGGTGGGATGTCTTACTCCCGGGAGAAGGGGACTGGCACCCTCCCATCCTGCCCAGTGAATGAAAATCAAATGGGAGATTACATGTTTAAACTCTGCCAAATATCATCCTACTGCAACCAAGACCTTTGGCCAAATTAACTCCATACCTAGAATCCTTTCACTGGAGTGGTCCGTTCTCAACCCCCTCTTCCTTTTGGCAGGAGTGACGCCACTGCCGGTGAACAAATCGTTTCCAGCTCAGGTCACATATGGAATGTTTGATCTGAGGGAAGTCCAGATGTGTGCCACACAACCACAAGGAATCAGTGCCTCTTTTGTTTATGATTATTATGATTTTCTTGGGAGCCTCAGATACTAGTTTTCTCTGAGGACAACAAACGTGCTGCACAGACTTCAGATCAAAAACAAAGACCTCCAAACAGCATTAATTTCACCAGTGTGGCCAGGTAGGGGAAAGTGGGGTAAGTTGAGAAAGTTTTTACAGCATCACTCCGTCAAAGGAAATATAATATTCTTTCTAACAAAGATATCTATATACACTGAGTGTACAAAACATTAAAAACACCTTCCTAGGGCCTCCCGAGTGGCACAGCGGTCTAAGGCACTGCATCGCAGTGCTAGAGACATCACTACAGAACCGGGTTTGTAGTGGCTGTGATCGGGAGTCCCATAAGACGGCGCAAAATTAGCCCAGCGTCGTCCGGGTTGGGGGAGGATTCGGCCGTGGGGCTTTAATTGGCTCATCACACTCTAGTGACTCCTTGAGGCGGGCAGGGTCTGCAGGCTAACAGCGTTTCCTCCAACACATTGGTGCGGCTGTCTTCCGGGTTAAGCGGGCGGGTGTTAAGAAGCGCGGTTTGGCAGATCATGTTTTTTTTACGTTACAGCCTTTAACTAAAAAGGAATTTTAAAAAAACTCAGCAATCTACACACAATACCCCATAAAGACGAAGCAAAAACAGGTTTTAGCAAATGTATTAAAAATAAAAAGAGAAATACCTTATTTATTGCACACCCTATGCAATGAGACACAAAATTGAGCTCAGGTGCATCCGGTTTCCATTGATCAACCGTGAGATGTTTCTACAACTTTATTGGAGTCCACCTGTGGTATATTCAAATGACTGGACATGATTTGGAAAGGCACATACCTGTCTATATAAGGTCCCACAGCTGACAGTGCATGTCAGAACAAAAACCAAGCCATAAGATCGAAGGAATTGTCCGCAGAGCTCATAGACAGGATTGTGTCGAGGCACAGATCTGGGGAAGGATATATCTGCAGTATTGCAGATCCCCAAGAACACAGTGGCCTCCAATATTCTTAAATGGAAGAAGTTTGGAACAACCAAAAACGTTCCTAGAGATCTCCGCCCAGGCAAACTGAGCAATCGGTGGAGAAGGGCCTTGGTCAGGGAGGTGTCCAAGAATCCGATGGTCACTCTGACAGAGTTCCTCTGTGGAGATGGGAGAACCTTCCAGAAGGACAACCATCTCTGCAGCACTCCAACAATCAGGCCTTTATGGTAGAGTGGCCAGACGGAAGCATTGATGAAAACCTGCTCCAGAGCGCTCAGGACCTTAGACTGGGTCGAAAGTTCACCTTCCAATAGCTCAACGACCCTAAACACACAGCCAAGACAATGCAGGAGTGGCATCAGGACAAGTCTTTGAATATGCTTAAATTGCCCAGCCAAAGCCTGGACTTCTCAACTTCTCAACTCGACCGAACATCTCTGGAGAGACCTGAAAATAGCTGTGCAGCAATGCTCCCCATCCAACTTGACAGAGCTTGAGAGGATCTGCAGAGAAGAATGGGAGAAACTCCCCAAATACAGGTGTGCTAAGCTTGTAGCATCATTCGCAAGAAGACTCGATGCTGTAGTCGCTGCCCAATGTCCTTCAATAAAGTACTGAGTAAAGGGTCTGAATACATGTAAATGTGATATTTCAGTTTTAAATTTGTAATACATTTGCAAACATTTCTAAAAACCAGATTTTGCTTTGTCATTATGGGGTATTGTGTGTAGATTGATGAAAAAACTATTTAATAAACTTTAGAATAAGGCTGTAACATACAGTAACAAAATGTGGAAAAAGTCAAGGGGTCTGAATAATTTCGAATGCACTGTATGTATATATCTATATATCTATATAGATATATAGATAGATATATATATATATATATATATATATATATCTATATATCTATATATATATATATATATATATATAGTAGAAGTCGGAAGTTTACATACACTTGGAGTCATTAAAACTCGTTTTTCAACCACTCCACAATTTTCTTGTTAATTAACAAACTATAGTTTTGGCAAGTCGGTTAGGACATCTACTTTGAGCATGACACAAGTATTTTTTGCAACAATTGTTTACAGACAGATTAATTCACTGTATCACAATTCCAGTGGGTCAGAAGTTTACATACACTAAGTTGACTGTGCCTTTAAACAGCTTGGAAAATTCCAGAAAATGATGTCATGTTTTTAGAAGCTTCTGATTTATTTGAGTCAATTGGAGGTGTACCTGTGGATGTATTTCAAGGCCTACCATAAAACCCAGTGCCTCTTTACTTGACATCATTGGAAAATCAAAAGAAATCAGCCAAGACCTCACTATACCATCACAAGTCTGGTTCATCATTGGGAGCAATTTAAAAATGCATGAAGGTACCACATTCATCTGTTCAAACAATAGTACGCAAGTATAAACACCATGGGACCACGCAGCCGTGATACCGCTCAGGAAGGAGACGCATTCTGTCTCCTAGAGATTAACCTACATTGGTGCGAAAAGTGCAAATCAATCCCAGAACAACAGCAAAGGACCTGATTCTGGAGGAAACAGGTACAAAAGTATCTATATCCACAGTAAAACGAGTCCTATATCGACATAACCTGAAATGCCGCTCAGCAAGGAAGAAGCCACTGCTCCAAAACCGCCATAAAAAAACAGACTACCGGTTGCAACTGCACATGGGGACAAAGATCATACTTTTTTGAGAAATGTCCTTTGGTCTGATGAAACAAAAATATAACTGTTTGGCCATAATGACCATTGTTATGTTTGGAGGAAAAAGGGGGAGGCTTGCAATCCGAAGAACACCATCCCAACCGTGAAGCACGGGGGATCATCATGTTGTGGGGGTGCTTTTCTGCAGGATGGACTGGTGTTCTTCCCAAAATATATGGCATAATGACTAAGGAAAATTATGTGGATATATTGAAGCAACATCTCAAGACATCAGTCATGAAGTTAAAGCTTGGTCGCAAATGGGTCTTTCAAATAAACAATGACCCCAAGCATACTTCCAAAGTTGTGGCAAAATGGCTTAAGGACAACAAAGTCAAGGTATTGAAGTGGCCATCACAAAGTCCTGACCTCAATCCTATAGAAAATGTGTGGGCAGAACTGAAAAAGCGTGTGCGAGCAAGGAGGCCTACAAACCTGACTCAGTTACACCAGCTCTGTCCGGAGGAATGGGTCAAAATTCACCCAACTTATTGTGGGAAGCTTGTGGAAGGCTACCCGAAACGTTTGACCCAAGTTAAACAATTTAAAGGCAATGCTACCAAATACTAATTGATTGTATGTACACTTCTGACCCACTGGGAATGTGATGAAAGAAATAAAAGCTGAAATAAATCATGCTCTCTACTATTATTCTGACATTTCACATTCTTAAAATAACTGACCTAAGACAGGGAATTTTTACTAGGATTAAATGTCAGGAATTGTGAAAAACTGAGTTTAAATGTATTTGGCTAATGTGTATGTAAACTTCCGACTTCAACTGTAATATATATACATATATATCGGACGTTTACATACACCTTAGCCAAATACATTTAAACTCAGTTTTTCACAATTCCTGCAACCCCCATTTTTTTCATGGACTCTACAAGGTGTCGAAAGTGTTCCACAGGAATGCTGCCCCTTGTTGACTCCAAAGCTTCCCACAGTTGTGTAAAGTTGTCTGGATGTCCGTTGGGTGGTGGACCATTCTTGATACACACGGGGAAACTGTTGAGTGTGTAAAACCCAGCAGCGTTGCAGTTCTTGACACAAACCTGTACACCTGGCACCTACTACCATACCCCGTTCAAAGGCACTTAAATATTTTGTCTTGCCCGTTCACCCTCTGAATGGCACACATACACAATCCATGTCTCAAGGTGTAAAAATCCTTATTTAACCGGTCTCCTCCCCTTCATCTATACTGATTAAAATTGATTTAATAAGTGACATTAATAAGGATCATAACTTTCACAACTTTTTTTGTATTGACCTGGTCAGCCTATGTCATGGAAAGAGAAGGCATTCATGTTTTGTACACTGTGTATATTTCACAATGTAAACATCACAGTTTTGAAAACACCGTTTCTTTTCTTTTAATAATTTTAAGCATCCATTCTTAACACCTGACAAACACTTTGTATTATGCCTGGGAAGAAAACACTTCAATTTGCTCAACTTGCCATTTGCTCAACTTACCCCAAGGCCAAAATGTTGACTATATTAGCCCACACAGTTACAAGGATGCACTTTCATGCTAGGTATAGAACCTCACATTGAAGCTTAGACCCCAACCGATGTATAGAACAATCTGAAAATGATCTACTTTGGTTTAAATACAAGCATCATGAAACTTCTAACACAATAAATTAATTTGACTTTGTGAAACTCTGTTTTCTGGACCTAAATTGCTTACCGCTTTTTCCATGTGTTTTCTTCCTTCACAGACTCCATGAAATGATGACATATTCCTAGATATTTGGCCAAATGTTTAATTTTGTGTATGGTTTCCTAGAAACAAGTGTTGCTCAATTTACCCCTATTGACCTCAACTTACCCCACTCTCCCATACACCTGTTAATTATGACCTAGAGAACGCCACATTTTCAATGGCAAACTAAATGCAACACAATCAACACATGTTTGTACAGACTGCACTTACCATCACGAGGGTGGGCTCTATAAAGCAGTAATGTAGTAAACCCTTTCACGGACAGAAACAAGTCTGCCTTTGCACATATTGTATTTCTCAGAGAGAGAGATACAGAGAGCACACAGAGAGCATGGGCTCCTGAGTTCTCCTGAAAAAATCTAGAGTTAGAGTTGGATAAATGTAGATAAACTAGAATTTTTTCGCAAGGACTTATACAGGATACTAACCTCAACATCAAAACCTTCAATTCAAATCACAATTCCAGACCTAAAAGCTTGATGTTGGACTATTAATACCAAAGACCATCAAGAAAAACACTTCTAACAAATCAAAACCTGCAGAAGAAACACAGCGTAACCTGGAAATACCATCCGCAACCACACTGAGTGAGTCTGAACCTACTTCTGAAGGAAGGCTAAAAGCAAAAGACGATAATCTCTAGGGAATTTTGTTATATAGTAAGGCTACAAAGCACCAAGCTGCTAGGAAAGAAACTGACCTGATCAATTAGCACTTAAGTGTGAAGACAGAAGTGTGAAAACTCTTGAGCCTAACAGTGGCAGGAGAGTTCCACAGCCCCCACCCAAATGTACAGGTTATTAGAATGTTTTTATAATTTTTTTATTTCACCGTTATTTAACCAGGTAGGCTAGTTGAGAACAAGTTCTCATTTACAACTGCGACCGTGCCAAGATAATGCACAGCAGTTTGATACATACAACAACAAAGAGTAACATATGGAATACACAGACATACAGCCAATAATACAGTAGAAAAATTAGTATGAGAATACAGAACCCCATGGATATTAACAATAACACAGCAAGGAATAAGTACAAAAAACAGCTCCTCAAGGACAATCCAGCGACACTATTTGCTGACTGCTACAAAGAGGGGAATGTAAGCAACTTAATTTTCCACACAGACCATCCCCTGGCATGGCACAGTGCTATGAGAGCGCACTACCCCTATGTCAAGAGAGAGGGTATTGGCCCAAGGTGGAAACAACCTCTGTCGACCTCTACAAGTCTGGGACAGTAATGGTGCAGGGCATCCTTGTGCAGTTCCAGCATGACTTTTATGGGATCAAAGAGAGAGCACAGCAGGAAAAGATCTCTCTCTGTGACGACTCCCCCATCCTGAGTCAGTCTGATCACACCTCTTCAAACTGTCCTGCAGACAGTTTTATTTATTTTTTATTTAATCTTTATTTAACCAGGTAGGCTAGTTGAGAACGAGTTCTCATTTACAACTACGACCTGGCCAAGATAAAGCACTCCAGTTCGACACATACAACAACAAAGAGTTACACATGGAATAAACAAACATACAGTCAATAATACAGTAGAAAAAAAAAGTCTATATACAGTGAGTGCAAATGAGGTAAGATAAGGGAGGTAGGGCAATAAGTAGGCCATGGTGGTGAGGTAATTACAATATAGCAATTAAACACTGGAATGGTAGATGTGTAGAAGTTGAATGTGCAAGTAGAGATACTGGGGTGCAAAGGAACAAGATAAATAAATAAATACAGTATGGGGATGAGGTAGTAGGATGGGCTGTTTACAGATGGGCTATGTGCAGGTGTAGAGATCTGTGAGCTGCACTGACAGCTGGTGCTTAAAGCTAGTGAGGGAAATATGAGTCTCCAGCTTCAGTGATTTTTCTAGTTTGTTCCAGTCATTGGCAGCAGAGAACTGGAAGGAAAGGCGGCCAAAGTAGGAATTGACTTTGGGGGTAGGGTTGCCAACTGTCCCGTATTAGCCGGGATGTCCCTATATTTGGCTAAATTGGTTTGTCCCATGTCCCGTATATTCAGTACAGTATAGCGTAAACGCGCCAATTCCTGCAAGTAATTTCAGTTTGGCATATAAAAGAAATATGGATAAACCTGCAAAAAAAAAAGACTGCAGCTACAGCGTGGCTGAGGTGCACCCATGACCAGCTCTGAAACCAGATTGCATAGCGGAGAAGGTACGGTGGGATTCGAAATGGTCGGTAATCTGTTTGTTAACTTCTTAGGGAGCGGCTCCCGAGGTGACGGTTTTGGAGAGTCTGGCGTGCCCAAAGTAAAATGCCTCCCACTCAGGCCCAGGAAATAGGATATGCACATAATTAGTACTATTGGATAGGAAACACTCTGAAGTTTCTAAGAGTGTTAACATAATGTCTGTGAGTATAACAGAACGGATATAGCAGGCGAAAACCCGAGGAATTTCTGTCCTGGAAAAAGTGTTTTTGACACATTGCCTCATTTTGAACCCCTCCCTATTGAAAACAGCCATTTCTGGGAGTAATATTGCAGTACCTATTGCTTCCACTGGATGTCACCAGTCTCTAGACAGTGTTTGGTGATGTTATAGTTGCTCTGGATGGTAATAGAAGAAGAATTTCGAACTAGTCATCGGATGTAAACAGAAGAGGAAGCGCGTTCACGGGCTTCGCAAGGCTGTGGTTTTTCCTTTCCTATCGTCCAGTTTATAATCCGGTTGAAATATTATAGTAAATATACATAAAAGTGTTCCTAAGGATACATTATCAATGATGTTTGATTGTTCTTGGACAAGTGTATAGGTATAGGTTGAACAGCATTCTCTTCACCACGGTTCAATGGGCGAGTGGGCGCTGTATTTTTAACATAACGCGCCAACCAAACTGAGATTTATGGATATAATAAATGACTTTTTCTAACAAAAGAACCATTGGATGTCTTCATTGGACACTTGGGAAGCCCTCAGCAGAAGTTCTTCAAAAGGTAAGGGATTTGTTTTCGCTGTGAAATGTGTTTTGTGTGAACCGCGATGGTTTATGAATTTATGCAAAAAAAATATTGGAGGTGCTACCCTCAAACAATCAAATGTTGTGCTTTCGCCGTAAAGCCTTTTTGAAATCTGACAACGCTGTGATATTGCCAAGAAGCAGAGCTTTTGATGAATATGCAACACTTGTATATTGATAAATGTTTAATAATTCAACTTTTGGATTTTGAATTTGGCACCTTACATTTCACCGAGCGCTAGCGCCCCACCACTCCCTAAGTAGTTAACTTGGCTTTCGAAGACCTTAGAAAGGCAGGGAAGGATAGATATAGGTCTGTAGCAGTTTGGGTCTAGAGTGTCTCCCCCTTTGAAGAGGGGGATGACCCATGACAGCTTTCAATTTTTGGGAATCTCAGACGATACGAAAGAGAGGTTGAACAGGCTAGTAATAGGGGTTGCAACAATTTCAGCAGATCATTTTACAAAGAGAGGGTCCAGATTGTCTAGCCCAGCTGATTTGTAGGGGTCCAGATTTTGCAGCTCTTTCAGTACATCAGCTATCTGGATTTGGGTGAAGGAGAAATGGGGGAGGCTTGGGCGAGTTGCTGTGGGGAGTGCAGGGCTGTTGACCGGGTTAGGGGTAGCCAGGTGGAAAGCATGGCCAGCCGTAGAAAAATGCTTATTAAAGTTCTCAATTATAGTGGATTTGTCGGTGGTGACAATGTTTCCTAGCCTCAGTGCAGTGGGCAGCTGGGAGGAGGTGCTCTTATTCTCCATGGACTTTACAGTGTCCCAGAACTTTTTTGAGTTTGTGCTACAGGATGCAAATTTCTGCTTTAAAAAGCTAGCCTTAGCTTTCCTGACGGCCTGTGTATATTGGTTCCTAACTTCCCTGAAAAGTTGCATATCGTGGGGGCTATTCGATGCTAATGCAGAACGCCACAGGATGTTTTTGTGCTGGTCAAGGGCAGTCACGTCTGGATAGAAATAAGGGCTATATCTGTTCCCTATATCTGTTTTTAAAGGGGCATGTTTATTTAAGATGGTGAGGAAGGCACTTTTAAAGAATGACCAGGCATCCTCTACTGACAGAATGAGGTCAATATCCTTCCAAGATAAAGGCCTGCTCGCTGAAGTGTTTTAGGGAGCGTTTGACAGTGATGAGGGGTGGTTGTTGAAAACAGCAGAGGTGTATTTGGAGGGCAAGTTGGTTAGGATGATATCTATGAGGGTGCCCGTGTTTACAGATTTGGGGTTGTACCTGGTGGGTTCATTGATAATTTGTGTGAGATTGAGGGCATCAAGCTTAGATTGTAGGATGGCTGGGGTGTTAAGCATGTGCCAGTTTAGGTCACCCAGCAGCACGAGCTCTGAGGATAGTTGGGGGCAATCAGTTCACATATGGTGTCAAGGGCACAGCTGGGGGCAGAGGGTGGTCTATAGCAAGCGGCAACGGTGAGAGACTTGTTTCTGGAAAGGTGGATTTTTAAGAGTAGAAGCTCGAATTGTTTGGGTACAGACCTGGATAGTGAGACAGAACTCTGCAGCAGATTGCAACACCGCCCCCTTTGGCAGTTCTATCTTGTCGGAAAATGTTATAGTTAGGGATGGAAATTTCAGGGATTTTGGTGGTCTTCCTAAGCCAGGATTTAGACACGTCTAGGACATCCGGATTGGCAGAGTGTGCTAGGTTAGTGAATAAAACAAACTTAGGGAGGGGGCTTCTAATGTTAACATGCATGAAACCAAGGCTTTTACGGTTACAGAAGTCAACAAATGATAGCGAATGGGAGTGGAGCTAGGCACTGCAGGGCCTGGATTAACCTCCACATCACCGGAGGAACAGAGGAGGAGTAGGATAAGGTGTACGGCTAAAGGCTAAAAGGACTGGTCGTCTAGTAAGTTCAGAACAGAGAGTAAAATGAGCAGATTTCTGGGTACGGTAGAATAGATTCAAGGCATAATGTACAGACAAAGGTATGGCAGGATGTGATTAAAGTGGGGGTAAACCTGTGCATAGAGTGACGATGAAAGAGATATTGTCTCTAGAAATATCATTTAAACCAGTTGATGTCACTGCATGTGTGGGAGGTGAAACTAAAGTGTTAAATGCACTGCTCCTCCATCATTAATATTCACAGAGCTGGAGAGAGACATGGTGGAGCTCAGAGAGCTAGTCCACACAATACAAACAGAACAAACCCACACAACACTTCTCCAGGACACTCCCCTGGAGAAGCAAGCAGAACAGCCCATCCCAGCAGGAAAGGGTGGCCGCAGCACTCAAGGGAGTGATTGAAAAAGCATCTTCCACTTTCCTCAACGCACAAGTGGTTATCTCCACCTTGCTACCATGAAAAGACATTCACACTGCCACCATACAGCGGGTGAATGCAAGAATTTCGCAAGACTGTGCCCCAAAACCTAATGTCTACCTGGCCCACCACTCCACCCTGGACTTGAACAGCCTTTACGACCAGGTCCACCTCTACAAGACAGCCATCCCAACCTTTGCCAGGACGCTGAAGGACGTCACCCTCAATCGTAGCCCCAGCACCTCACACAGGAGCAACATAGCAATGGACACCCTCCCAGACCTGCAAGACCCCCTCCTGAAGGACCTGCACCGAGAGAACCCACACAAAGAGGACCTACACCCAGATCCCAGCATCACCAGCCACAACCCAACCAACTAAGACCACCCCAAGCAAACCCAAGCCACACTCCATATAGGCCCCCCCATATCAGACCTATGCCCCTTCTGCGGCAAGGACCTCAACATGATAGCAGGACATATGCCCAGGCCGTGAGTAGAGCAACAGGCCCAACCCCCACTATTACACCCGTCCAAGCCCCCATGCTCTGCTCACACCTACTGTGATGGTCCAGACCTAAACTCCACAAAAACAACACTAGACAATATGGAACACGCCTTTGGCCTAAAGAGCAGGAACCCAGACTTCATCAAAGAAATTGGAAATACAGACATTGTCATCCTACAAGAAACATGGTATAAAGGAGACGGACCCATTGGTTGCCCTCTAGGCTACAGAGAGCTGTCACGACTTCCGCCGAAGTCGGTTCCTCTCCCTGTTCGGGCAGCGTTCTGCGGTCCACGTCACCGGTCTACTAGCCATTGCCGATCCACTTTTCATGTTCCATTTGTTTTGTCTTGTTTTTACTCATTACTGTTGGGTATTTAACCCTCTGTTTCCCCCATGTCTGTGTGGGGAATTGTTTGCTGTATGTCGGTTACGCCGGGTTGTATGTTTCCACCCGTGCCTTTTGTATTGCCGTTTTTGTGCTGTTCATTGTACTGTTTGCTGCCTTGCTTGTTTTGGGCATTTGTTTTATGAACGCGGTTGAGTTTCATGCCTAGTAAAGTGCTTAGTCCACTCATCTCTGCTCTCCTGTGCCTTACTTCCTCACACCAGCTACACCCAAAGCTTGACAGAATTCCCCACCATCAACATGGAGTCAGCAGAAGCAGGTGCCCCTGGTATTGGGGTTGAGGAGCGCGGGAGCACGCGGCGAAGCTTCACCATCTCGGCGCCGCTATGGATCGCGTGGTTTCTACCATGGACCGCTGCGAGACACGGGGAGTTCCTTCAGCGCCTCCACCAGCACAACCAGGGTCTCCCATACTCGCCCCCCCCCTTCACCCAATCCCAGTGGGATTTGGCTTGCCCTTCCCCGGGAGTACGACGGGACAGCTGCACGCTGCCAGGGTTTCCTCCTACTGTTGGAGCTCTACCTGGCAACCGTCCACCCGGCTCCGTCGGGCCGTGAGAGGGTGTCCGCCCTCGTCTCGTGCCTCTCAGGGAAGGCCCTGGAGTGGGCCAGCGCCATGTGGGTAGAAGGAGATGCGGCGCTGAACCACTTTGAGTCTTCAACCACCCGCCCGAGGGTGGAGCGGCGGGTGAACGTCTTTTCCACCTGAGGTGGGGGATGAGGAGCGCACAGGAGTTCACACTGGACTTCTGGACCCTGGCCGCCGGTGCGGGATGGAACAATGGGGCCCTGATCGACCACTATTGATGCAGTTTGCGAGTTGGCCTGCAGGGACACCACCCTCACCTTCGACCAGCTGATGGACCTGTCCATTTGGTTGGATAACCTGCTGGCTACCTGTGGACTTCCAGAGCAAGTTCTGTCGGTTCCGTCCCCCAGCACCACCGAGCCGAAGCCCATGGAGCTGGGGGGTGCTGCGCTTAGAGAGACTGGAGGAGGTTCCGGCTCGTGCACCATCTGTGGTGACACTGCCAGTCGGTGACGGGTGAGTTCCTCTGGGAGTCGAGGCAGCAGGCAGGGCACTCTCACATCACCCCAGGTGAGCCGGCACCATGCTCATCCGGAGCCCTCTGTTTCACACATGTGGTTGCATGTTACATTTCCTGAGTTTTCCCCGTATTCCCAGCATAAGGTGCTCGGCGATTCAGGCGCGGATGGGAATTTTATAGACAGATCCTTCGCCCGTAGTTTAGGGATCCCCATTGTTCCCATGGCTATGCCCTTCCCGGTTCACGCCCCAGATAGTCAACCATTAGGGTCGGGGCTGATTAGGGAGGCCACTGCTCCACTGGGCATGGTGACGCGGGGGGGGGCTAGGCCTACCCTGGTGCTAGGCCTACCCTGGTTGGCTTGTCATGACCCTTCTGTTTCATGTCAATGGAGGGCTCTCACGGGGTGGTCGCGGGAGTGCTCGGGGAGGTGTTTAGGGGTTTCCGTTGGTGCTACTACGGTGGAAGGTTCAGACCAGGTCTCCACCGTGCGCATTCCCCCCGAATATGCCGATTTGGCTCTCGCCTTCTCCAAAAAGAAGGCGACTTAATTACCACCCCATCTACGGGGGGATTGTGCAATAAATCTCCTGTTGGACGCCGCACTTCCCAGGAGTCACGTGTATCCCCTGTCGCAGGCGGAGACGGCGGCTATGGATACATATGTCACCGAATCCCTGCGTCAGGGGTGCATTCGGTCCTCCACTTCCCCCGCCTCCTCGAGTTTTTTTTTTGTGAAGAAGAAGGAGGGAGGTCTGCGCCCGTGTATTGGCTATCGAGGTCTAAACCAGATCACTGTGAGGTACATTTGCCTGCTGCCACTCATAGCCAGTGTGATTGAGTCGGTGCACGGGGCGCGCTTCTTTACTAAGTTTGGTCACCTGAGGGCTCTGTTTACCTCGGCTCCCATGCTGGCTCATTCGGATCCCTCTTTGGCGTTCATGGTGGAGGTGAACACGTCCGAGGCTGGGATAGGAGCCATGCTCTCTCAGCGCTCGGGTACGCCACCGAAGCTCCGCCCCTGTGCCTTCTTCTCGAAGAAGCTCAGCCCGGCGAAGCAAAACTATGACGTGGGGGACTGGGAGCTGTTGGCTGTTGTCAAGGCTTTGAAGGCGTGGAGACATTGGCTTGAGGGGGCTAAACACCCTTTCCTCATCTGGACTGACCACCACAATCTGGAGTACATCCGGGCAGCGAGGAGACTGAACCCTCGCCGGGCAAAGGTTGGCCATGTTTTTCACCCATTTTGTTTTCACCCTTTCCTACAGACCAGGTTCCCAGAATGTGAAGGCAGACGCACTGTCCCGGCTGTGTGGCACAAAGGAGCGGCCCATGGATCCCACCCCCCATACTCCCGGCCTCCTGTCTGGTGGCACCGATTAGTGTGGGAGCTGGACGCGGACATTGAGTGGGAGCTACGTGCGGAGCCCACTCCTTTCCAGTGTCCAGCTGGGCGTCTGTACGTTCCGTCTGCTGTCTGTGACCGGTTGATCTATTGGGCCCACACGTCACCCTCCTCTGGTCATTCAGGCATCGGTCGGACGGTGCGCTGTCTGAGTGGGAAGTACTGGTGGCCCACCTTGGCTAAGGACATGAGGGTTTATGTTTCCTCTTGCTCGGTGTGCGCCCGGTGTAAGGCTCCTGGGCACCTGCCCAGAGGTAAGTTACACCCTTTACCCGTTCCACAACGGCCGTGGTCGCACCTGTCAGTGGATTTTCTGACCGATCTTCCTCCCTCACAGGGTAACACCACAATCCTGGTCGTTGTGGACCGTTTTTCAAAGTCCACTCGAGAGTAACGGGCAGATGGAGAGAGTTAACCAGGATGTGGGTGGGTTTCTGAGGTCGTATTGCCAGGACCGGCCTGGGAAGTGGGAGGCGTTCGTTTACTGGGCAGAAATGGCCCAGAACTCGCTCCGTCACTCCTCCACCAACCTCTCCCCCTTCCAGTGCGTTTTGGGGTACCAGCCGGTTCTGGCGCCTTGGAATCAGAGTCAGACTGAGGCTCCTGCGGTGGACGACTGGTTCAGGCGTGTGGAGGAGACATGGGACGCCGCTCATGTTCACCTTCAGCGAGCCATGCTGCGCCAGAAAGCCAGCGCAGACCGTCACCGCAGTGAGGCCCCAGTGTTCGCACTGGGGGACCGGGTCTGGCTCTCGACCAGAAACCTGCCCCTCCACCTGCCCTGCCAGAAGCTGGGGCGAGGTGAGTTATAGGTTACACCTTCCCCCCGACTACCGTATTAACCCCTCATTCCATGTGTCTCTCCTCAGGCCGGTGGTGGCTGGTCCGCTCCAGGAGTCTGAGGTGCGGGAGGTTCCTCCCTCCCCTCTGGAGATTGAGGGGGCTCCGGCGTATTCAGTATGCTTCATACTGGATTCAAGGCGTCGGGCGAGGGGCATTCAGTACCTCGTGGAGTGGGAGGGGTACGGTCCGGAGGAGAGATGCTGGGTTCCGGTGGAGGATGTGTTGGACCCTTCAAGTGCCACCGTCTCCGTCCGGATTGCCCTGCAACTCGCCCTCCGGGTCGTCCCCGTGAGCGGTGTCGGCGCGCTGCAGGAGCCGCGCGTCAAGGGGGGGTACTGTCACGACTTCCGCCGAAGTCGGTTCCTCTCCCTGTTTGGGCGGCGTTTGGTGGTCGACGTTACCGGTCTACTAGGATGTGTTGGACCCTTCAATGCTGCGGGAGTGCCACCGTCTCCGTCCCGATCGCCCTGCAACTCGCCCTCCGGGTCGTCCCCGAGAGCGGTGTCGGCGCGCTGCAGGAGCCGCGCGTCAAGGGGGGGTACTGTCACGACTTCCGCCGAAGTCGGTTCCTCTCCCTGTTCGGGCGGCGTTTGGCGGTCGACGTCACCAGTCTACTAGCCATTGCCGATCCACTTTTCATGTTCCATTTGTTTTGTCTTGTTTTCACACACACACCTGGTTTTAATTTTACTCATTACTGTTGGGTATGTAACCCTCTGTTTCACCCATGTCTGTGTGGGGAATTGTTTGCTGTATGTCGGTTACGCCGGGTTGTATGTTTCCACCCGTGCCTTTTGTATAGTTGTTTTTGTGCGGTTTATTGTACTGTTTGCTGCCTTGCTTGTTTTGGGCATTTGTTTTATGAACATGGTTGCGTTTCAGTATTTGCCTAGTAAAGTGCTTAGTCCACTCATCTCTGCTCCCCTGTGCCTGACTTCCTCACACCAGCTACACCCAAAGCTTGATACATTTACCAAACTACCAGGTGTGAAACAGGGAAGAGACTCGGGGGATATGCTAATTTGGAATAGAGCAGACCTAACCCACTCTATTAAATTAGTCAAAACAGGAGCAATTTACATCTGGCTAGAAATTAATAAGGAAATTATCTCAACAGACAAAAATGTCCTCATGTGTGCTACCTATATACCCCCAATAGAATCCCCATACTTTAACGATGACAGATTCTCCATCTTAGAGGGGGAGATCAACAATTTCCAGGCCCAGGGACATGTACTAGTCTGTGGCGACCTAAATGCCAGAACTGGACAAGAACCTGACAACCTCAGCACACAGGGGAACAAACACCTACCTGGAGGGGACAGCATTCTCTCCCCCATATGCCCCCCTTGGCACAACTATGACAACTTAACCAATAAAAACGGGTCACAACTCCTGCAGCTCTGTCGCACGCTGGGTATGTACATTGTCAATGGTAGGCTTCGAGGGGACTCCTATAGTAGGTACACATATAGCTCATCTCTTGGCAGTAGTACTGTAGACTACTTTATCACTGACCTCAACCCAGAGTCTCTCAGAGTCTTCAAAGTCAGTCCACTGACACCCCTATCAAATCACAGCAAAATCACACTCTACTTGAACAGAGCTTTGCTCAATTATGAGTCATGAAAGCCAAAGAAGCTGAATAATATTAAGAAATGCTATAAATGGAAGGAGAGTAGTGTGGAAATACCAAAAAACAATTGGGCAGCAACAAATGTAATCCCTTCTATACAATTTCCTGTACAAAATGTTTCACTAACCTGGCAGTATAAAACCTAAACAGTATATTTGACCTCTCAGCTTCCCTATCAAATCTAAAAATGTCTAAGAAATTGAGAAACCTGTCCAACCAAAAACATAGAGACCCAGAAAACCTGAGTCTACGCCTTCACTATGGTGAATCACTAAGACAATACAGAAATACACTGCGGAAAAAGAAGGAACAGCACGTCAGATATCAGCTCAATGTAATTGAAGAATCCATAGACTCTAACCACTTCTGGGAAAATAGGAAAACACTAAACAAACAACACAGAGAATTATCTATCCAAAATGGAGATGTATTGGTAAACCACTTCTCCAATCTTTTTGGTTCTATAACAAAGAACAAACAGCAAAAACATACATGATCAAATACAAATCTTAGAACCAACTATTAAAGACTACCACTGAGAGACAGAGATGCAGCGTAAGCCCCACCCTCTTCAACATATATATCAACGAACTGGCGAGGGCACTAGAACAGTCTGCAGCACCCGAGCTCACCCTACAGAAAGTTAAATGTCTACTGTTTGCTGATGATCTGATGCTTCTGCCTACAGCAGCACCTAGATCTTCTGCACAGGTTATGCCAGACCTGGGCCCTGACAGTAAATCTCAGTAAGACCAAAACAATGGTGTTCCAAAAAAGGTCCAGTCGCCAGGACCACAAATACAAATTCCATCTTGCTCTGGAACACACAAAAAACTATACATACCTTGGCCTAATCATCAGCGCCACAGGTAACTTCCACAAAGCTGTGAACGATCTGAGAGACAAGGCAAGAAGGGCATTCTATGCCATCAACAGGATCATAAAATGTGACATACCAATTAGGATCTGGCTAAAAATTATTGAATCAGATATAGAACCCATTGCCCTTTATAGTTGTGAGGTCTGGGGTCCGCTCACCAACCAAGAATTCACAAAATGGGACAAACGCCAAATTGAGACTCTTGATGCAGAATTCTGCAAAAATATCCTCTGTGTACAACGTAAAACACCAAATAATGCATGCAGAGCAGAATTAAGCTGATACCCGCTAATTATAAAAATCCAGAAAAGAACCGTTAAATTCTACAACCACCTAAAAGGAAGCAATTCCCAAACCTTCCATAACAAAGCCATCACCTACAGAGAGATGATCCTGGATAAGAGTCCCTTAAGCAAGCTGGTCCTGGGGATCTGTTCACAAACACAAACAGACCCCACAGAGCCCCAGGACAGCAACACAATTAGACCCGACCAAATCATGAGAAAACAAAAAGATAATTACTTGACACTTTGGAAAGAATTAATAAAAAAAAACTGCAAACTAGAATGCTATTTGGCCCTAAACAGGGAGTACACAGTGGCAGAATACCTGACCACTGTGACTGACCCAAACTTAAGGAAAGCTTTGACTATGTACAGACTCAGGGAGCTTAGCCTTGCTATTGAGAAAGGCCACCGTAGGCAGACCTGGCTCTCAAGAGAAGACAGGCTATGTGCACACTGCCCACAAAATGAGGTGGAAACTGAGCTGCACTTCCTAACATCCTGCCAAATGTATGACCATTATTAGAGACACATATTTCCCTCAGATTACACAGATCCACAAAGATTTCGAAAACAAACCGATTTTGATAAACTCCCATATCTACTGGGTGAAATACCACAGTGTGCCATCACAGCAGCAATATGTGTGACCTGTTGCCACAAGAATAGGGCAACCAGTGAAGAACAAACACCATTGTAGATACAACCCATATTTATGTTTATTTGTTTTCCATTTTGTACTTTAACCATTTGCACATCGTTACAACACTGTATATAGACATAATATGACATTTGTAATGTCTTTATTCTTTTGGAACTTCTATGAGTGTAGTGTTTACTGTTCATTTGTATTGTTTATTTCACTTTTGTATATTATCTATGTCACTTGCTTTGGCAATGTTAACATATGTTTCCCATGCAAATAAAGCCCCTTGAATTGAATTGAGAGAGAGTGAGAAGCACCATGAGAAAGAGATGGAGCAGCTTGTCTTGAATGTCTTCACTCACTGTTTTAGTCATCGCTGTATTTCAAATGTTTCTCTGTTATCAGTTCAGCAGAGATAGAGGGAGTGTCAGAACATGCTGAGTAGAGTTTATGTCCTGGCCTGGATGATGTTTCTCAGAGCAGAGCTGTGTGTGTGAATGGACTGAGATGAAGTCACTGCCGAGAGGAGCCAAGTCATGTGGTGTCCCGTTATGACAACGGAGCCCTGCAGCATTCACAAGACCCCAGAGTATAGGTCTTGCTCCACTCCACTCCACTCCACACACACAGCTCACTCATTTAACAAAACACAACATTGTTGCAGGGAGTGCATAAAGACAACAGGTTTTCATTAGATTCGAGAAAACAGGCAAACCCTAAAATGAGACTCCAGACAAACCTTTTGGCAGGTTTATCACAGCAAGTGTCCTTTTACGATAACACTGCTCTTATTCATTGTGGAAATCCTACCTTTACCCAATGAATACAAAGCCCTTTAGATCCAGGTTACAGCAGGTTTAACAAGCTATTAGGCCTTATTCAGACCAGCTGTTCAAGCATCAACAAACAGCAACGACCTTGTCCAGGTCCTATTTAAACATGTCAAGAGATACCTGACTGCAGTCAAATCTATGTGCTTCTTGGAAATGGACTCAACCATTCTTACATGGAATCACTTGACCATGTCACCAGATCAAATCCACACTTCTGTCTTTCATTTATCTTCATTTATCTTCATTTATCCACTTTAAACATAGGGATTGGATGTAACAAATGTATCACTAGCCACTTTAAACAATTTTGTATATAATGTTTACGTATCCGACATACTCATATCAAATGTATACACTGTACTCTAAACCATCTACTGTATCTTGCCTATGCCGTTCGGCCATCGACCCAAATCTCTAGCCACTTTAATAATTATAACTGGATGAAATAATGTATCACTAGCCACTTTAAACAATGCCATTTATATAATGTTTACATATCCTACATTACTCATCTCATATATATATATATATGTGTATATACTGTACTCCATACCATCTACTGCATCTTGCCTATGCCGGTCAGCCATCGCTCATCCATATATTTATATGTACATACTCGTATTCATTCCTTTACTCTTGTGTGTATAAGGTAGTTGTTGTGAATTTGTTAGATTACTTGTTAGATACTACTGCATGGTCGGAACTAGAAGCACAAGCATTTCGCTACACTCGCATTAACATCTGCTAACCATGTGTATGTGACAAATAAAATTTGATTTGATTTGATTTAGAGAGGCTAATATATACAATGATGACTCGTGAGCTAGCGAGCACACACATGCACATGCTGTAACAAACTTGCATACAATTTGTCTAGGAATAGAGATTATTTTCTTAATTCCATTTTGTTTACGGGCAATGTTTAATTTAAGTTTCACTTCTTGCTTACACAGAAACACACACACACACACACACACTCCTGCTGTGTGGTGATTAGCCAGTGGGTTGTCCAGGGTCTCTGTGAGGAGGGCACAGATAACAAGGCTTAGCCCCAGGACAACAGACCAGAGATGACCCCAATCTAAATATTATGAGTTCCCAGAGCACTGTGTGACTTCCTCAGCTCCCTCGGCCACGGGCACCCTCATTCTGCTTTTCCTCACAGGAAACGGGTGGCTGGGTAGGGAGAGGATCATCATTTGGTGTTTACACAGTGAGACAAATCAAAGTAGGAGAGTACACACAAATCGCTGTATTAACATATTTTGGGAGGAAGGAGAATGACCGGAGACTAACTTCACTAATTGCTGATAAAGAACCCACCATCGAGACTTGACCAAGCTTGTGGCTCCTGTATAGAGAATATGCCATTGACATGTGCTCCTTCTTACTCTGTTTGGGGCAGGTTTTTCCAGTTCCCACCTAACAGAAGTGATCACAGTTATGCAGGATGGATGGACAGACAGAACAAGATGAATGAAGGTGTATGTACAATATTGACAGTGCACTGCAGGCATGGTTTACTTAGTCTACAGTACACACACCACAGCTGGGGAGGTCTAGACTGGAGTGGTGGTTTATAGAGGGATAATGATCATTCACAGTGACATAAACAAAGATGTGTGTGCATTTCTGTGGCTCATGTCCAAGTGAGGATGACTGCAGACATTCCAGCCCAGTCTCCTCCATATGAGTCTCATTTGTCTTTCTGTATTGCTTCTTCTTGTGGTGGCTGATATGTCCTTGGGAGGTTATTGAATAGACTAAATAGACTAATTGTGTTGTATATACAGTGCCTCTCTGTCTCCTCTTTCCCCTGTCTGTGATGTCTGTATCCCATAAGGTCAATGGCCTCTTCTGTCCAGGTGCTTCTCCCCATCTCTCTCTCAGTTTATCATAGGTCCCTACCTCTATGTACCCCCCTCTCTTTATGATCCTTAGATATTTGCAATGAAGGGATGAGACAGGGATAGAGAGAGCAAGAGAGAGATAGGGAGAGAGAGAGAGAAGCAGGTAGTGGAGGAATGAGAGAGGGCAGAGCAGACCTCAGTGAAAAGAGGCCAGGATTCCTGTGAGTAATGGGTTGGGGTGTGAGGACAGGCTACAGAGACACAGCAGGGCTTATCCTAACACTAACAGTTCCTATGAAAACATCTTTGTCACTGTCATTACTTACTCTGAGAGGAAGAGGAGAGAAATAACTGGACTAACACACAGTGTTAGTAGAATGCAAAACAGGACGTTAGAGAAATGGTGGATTCTTTTACATATGTTGTGGTATACTGTAGCTACTTGGGATGGTGCACATAACTGTGTATTTGAGATTGAACAAACAAATCATGAGACGCTGAATGACTTGACTGAAACCTCTGTACCCCTCTGGGTGACTTGAGGATCGTACTTGTCTAACAGCGAGCCAAAGATGTTATTGTTTATCTGATAACCATGAAATTCCTCAGGGTTTCATGTGTTTAGGAGCCATAATTACTGTATGGATCCATTCCACTGCCATCAAGGCCTTCTCTACACGTCAACTTTCAGATGATAATTAAATCTGCTCGCTTAACCCGGAAGTCAGCCGCACCAATGAGGAAACACTGTACAACTGGCTACCGAAGTCAGAGTACATATCAGGTTTCAGGTAAGACAAAGGAAACAGGAGACAAAGGGCTGTGAGACATGGGTTTAGATCTAGACACATGAAAAGTAGGAAGTATACAGAGGGTACAGGGGGAACAGAAAACGAACAGCAGAGGGGCTATTGATTTTGGAGCAGGGGGGAAAGGTCTCGGCTTCCGGGGGTGTAGCTGCGGGGCTATAGCGGCGTGCCAGCGCATCCGGCTTAACCTCCTTGGGTATCGGTCGATGTTGTGGAAGCGAAGTGGCCCGGGCCTTACTGAACCCCTCCCGGAGGTCCTGGTACTCCACGGGAATGGCGGAGAGGTTCGGAGCAAGCCCCCATAAAGACGTCCCGGAGCAGGCAGAGCTGATTTCAGGCAATGGGCGTGGCAGAACGGGCTCCAGCCATGATGGCACCAGTAGACCAGTCAATAAAGGGATTGTGTCGCTGGAGCCAAGAGAATCCCAATACCACAGGAACCTGCGGAGAGTCAATTAGCTGGAATTGGATCGTCTCGCTGTGGTTCCCCGACACTTGTATGTTGATGGGGGTGGTATGATGGGTGACCCGGCCTATAGAGCGCCCGTCCAGCGCTCTAACATCCATGGGAATGGAGAGGGGTTGAGTGGGGATGCCCAGCTCGGACGCCAGGGTAACGTCTGTAAGACTCACATCGGCCTCCGATTCGATGAGTATCTGGAGAGACTTGGACTGGTCACCCCACAGCAGGGTGGCATAGAGAGGGGGGCGAGTAGGGGAAGAAGCAACATTATCCTTAATAAGACCCACCAGAGTACTCATTCCTACCAATGAGCTAGGTCTCTTGAAGGGACAGATAGACACATAATGACCTGTAGTAAGGCAATACGCGTTCGGCTGGAGACAGCCTAGCCCTGCCGATCTGCATCGGCTTGGGAAGGGGCAAATGGGCAGTCTTCGGAGGCTCTTGGAGGAACTCGGGTAAGCACGGATCTTTTCGGGGAAGAAGACGCCGGGGACTTCTGGAGTTCATCAGATGCAAGGTGGGATACTTGAGTGAGCGATAGTGACCGTAATCAGACCTCTTCTCCCTCCTGCATTCCCATAACCGACCGTTGATCCGGATGATTAAAGGGGGAGGTAAGCGGGGTTCATGGGAAACCGGGGTGACTGCGCTGCTATCAGCTGGGTTACTGAGGGGCTGGGAGGTTACCGTCGTGGTAGGCTGCCTAGTACGCAACCCACGGAATTGCTCCTGCAAAGTGTCCAATGCTAGGTTGTGACGTTCGGCCACGTCCTGGAACCCTTCCATCAGACCAAGAAGCAACTCCTTGTGTACCTATGAGGGCTCCTTGGGAGGAGATGGCGTTGCGGAGCTGGTCCAAGTCTGCTAGGTCAGTCATGGCCAGTTCGTACTATGAGGTTTCAGGTAAGACCCAAGTGCAGACTGTGTTGAAGTAACAATGTTTATTGCAACAACAGGGGCAGGCAAACGACAGGTCAAGGCAGGCAGGGGTCGATAATCCAGAGTAGTGGGGGCAAGGTACAGGATGGCAGGCAGGGTCAGGTCAGGTAGAGGTCGGTAATCCAGAGTAGGGGCAAAGGCACAGGACGGCAGGCAGGCTCAGAGTCAGGACAGGCAAGGGTCAAAACCAGGAGGATGAGAAAAAGAGAGACTGTGGAAAAGCAGGAGCTGAGACAAAATACTGGTTGACTTGAACAAACAAGACGAACTGGCCCAGACAGACAGAAAACACTGGTATAAATACCCAGGGGATAAGTGGGGAAAATGGGCGACAACTGGAAGGGGGTGGAGACAAGCACAAGGACAGGTGAAACAGATCAGGGCGTGACAGTACAGGCACCCGGACCGCCACAATGTCTATGTTCATGTTTTAAATGTAAATTATATATATTTTTTGTCTGTAATGTCTTTTTCATTATGTGTCGGACCCCAAGAAGACTAGCTGTCGCCATTGACGTCGTCTAATGGGGATCCTAATAAAAATAATATACTGTCTGCAGGCCTAAGACAGTATAAGTGGATTTGTTAGAAAGTCCTTGAACCTGTTTTCTAACTTGTGGTACGCACCTCCACCCTAGCCCTGTGAAGACATCAGAGATCCTTGAACACAATGAACACGAGCTATGGCCAGTCTGGAGCAGAGCCAGGAAGGAAGGAGTGTAATGCATCCGCCGTAGAAAACACCAGCGCATATACATATCCGTTTATTCAATTAAATCTTGTTAATTCATCATTGCCTGTGTCAGAAAGCCTGTGCTTTTCTCCCCTCCCTCATCCAGAGTGAGGGATGTTTATTCACATGGCCCTACCAACACACTAATGGGAGTGGCAGGCCTGATTTCTGAAACATTTGGAAATCCAACGATATTCGTGCAAGATGTCTCTGAAAAGTTACAGACAAACGGTCTGGTTTGGATTGGTACTGACATGGCCGTTGAGGATGTTCTTGTTGAGTGTTCAGACAGATAAAATATGGATAATGGTCTGTGGTTGGCATGCTGGGTCTGTCTTGGGATTCCTCTAGTCCTGTGTGTTCTCAATAACAAAAAAGGATCAGCATAATAAAAATCTTAATTACAAAACAAGATGCAATTGACCCAAAGTTGTGAAACATGGCAGGCTTCTTTGCAATTATAACGGATCCCGTGACGACCATTGTTGGCATCGAAGACCAACCCAGGAAGGTTGTTCTGTTGACATTAGGGTTTGATTTAACGTCTCTCCTTCCTCTTAAAGCCATTGAACATTGTTTTTAGTCATGGACATTGAGAGCTGACGCTGTAAAGACAGTTGATTCACCTCAGATGACTCCTTATTCTCACTGTAAATGATCACTCTCTCTCTCCACTTCTTTTCCCCTCCTTCTCTCTCTCTGTTGATCCATCTCTCCTATCGCCCCCCACCCCTCTCTCACATGCACTTTTACCATGCACCCAGAGCATACGTAGATAGGAGTAAAGCCTTCTAAATCAGATTAACTGCAGGCTTCCAGGCCTCCTCAGCAGCCAACATTTCACTGCCTCCGTCATCAACCCTGCGGTTGTTTGGAAGGTGCGTGGTAATCAAAGAGCGCTGTTGTTGGGCGGCTTACGTAAGGAGTGTGACCCGTGGTGACCCTAGCTTATGAAGCAGCATCGCACTACACGCTTCCTGCAACCTCTCCCTTCAGGCCTGCAGCCCTTCGGCTCGACTCAACACTGTGGGACAGTTACACTGGAACTCTACACACACTCTACAGCATACTGCAACCATGGATGGAAAATCCAGTCAATACCTTCAATCTCTCCAAGGCATGACACAAACACAAACACGTACTGCATCTGGATAGAAGAAACTTAGAGAGTATATAAAGCCATACCGCCATCCTGTTGTTTACAAGTTGTCTACGAGAAGGATGTGTTCCTGTAGGAAGTGCTGGATTGATAAGAGAGAGGGGATACAGAGAAAGAGAAACAGAGTGTGAGAGAGAGGGAGGGGCGGAGAGAAAAAGAGAGCAAGAGGATAAAGCAGTGTACCTTTACTTACAACCATCACAGAGGGATGAGCTTAGAGCACAGCTGCATCTCGTGGCAAGGATTAGAGGGAGAAAAAAAGACAAGAGTCAAACCAGAGATCATCCCTGTTCCCCAGACTCAGCATCAAAGTCCTGTAAACTCAGCAGGGAGGTAAACCACAAACATGGCTAAAGACCCTGAGACAGACACACACACACACATATACACACACTCACCCACACCCACACATATAAGCAGGACAGAAGCTATAGCCAAGGGACAAATACACAAACAAACAGCAAGATTCTGCTGAGTCTGTGAAAAGAGCAGTCTAGGTTAAGAGGTGAAGGGGGGACTACAAAATCCCGCAGCGTGAGATTGTTAGTGTAAGAAAGTGGTACACATCCAAGTAAACAGTCATTTTCCGGCTTTTATAAAGCTGTAAGTGAGTAGTGATGACAGGGGCTGGCATGTAAAGTAATACTCAGGTAATAACACAGAGTTTGTGTTTCCAGTAGCCATGTGTAGTGGAGGTTAAGGTAACAGTTGACAGTAGTGATTATGGTGTCAGGGGAGAGTGTTGACAGGGACATCCTGGAGAAGTGCTACAGATGTAGGATCTTAATTTGATCCCCCTGTTGCAGGAGAACTTTCCTGCAAAGCAGGACATTTAAAACTTGAGTGTATTTGAGGTTTAAAAAGGATTCTGAAGTTTGTAATTTCCACTTTGAAATGTAAGACTTGATTTTCCCTTACGAAAAATGTATTAACTCCTACTAAAATGTTGATGAATTATAATCCACATAATAATTAAAATGTTCTGTTGCTGCAGAATCATTTTCCTGCTGTAGCAGACTGGCTCAAATTAAGATCCTACATCTGTAGTTAGCGGTTGGACTCAGTGCTAGCCTTGTCCCATTAGTTACATCTCTCCAACCTTTTCCCCAGACTGAGGTGGGAACAGGATATCTTATCAACAGCATTAGAAAGCACTCAAGAACTTCAAAACACACACACACGCACCCGCACACACGCACACACACTCACAGGAAAAAAGGCAATAGGATACCTACGAGTTTAGCTATTAAATCCAAGCTCTCCCATAACAGGATCATATTTTCCTAAATACCTGAAGATTAATCACCACTCACTTTCAACATGAAACATATAGAAAAGCATTAATTTCTAATGAACATTCTTCTCATGTTCCCCTTGTGTATTGTTATCATTTTACATTCCGCACTGCTGAGGTATGTGTGTATGGGGGTCGTAGGTCAGGTCGTAGCCCAGGCCGTAGTCCAGGTCGTAGCCCTTCAGGTGATACAGTATGTATACTGGGGTCCCCGGCCAGGCTTCCCCACAGGCTGTAGTGGTAGCAGAGCAATGCTAAACCATTCTAACCTCAGTTCCCAGGGCTGCTGCTGCTGTTAAAAACACACTGCTTCCAAACACACTGCTTCCAACTGGGAACACGGGAGGACCTGTTCATAGAGTCTCAGTAGCACTAGTCCTGATGGACCTGAGTCAGACTCCTAGACGCTGGGGCCTGTGGTTCTCAGGTCCCCAGCCTCCAGCCCCCAGAGCCCTGCTGAAAGATAATCCCCCAAACAGCTTCATTAGAGGGGGGAAGAAAAGGAGAACCTGGTGGTGTGGCTGAGGAACAGAGGGCAGATGAAAGAGCTGCTAATGGACAGAGCTACAGTATGTGGCTGATAAGGCCTCCAGACGCCGTGACGTGCAGGCCTGAAGGTGATAACCCAGAGCCAAAGCCAGTCTTTAACACAGGATCACTGTTTTATAGCTATACACCACATGCCACGGTCCACAACCAGGCCTCTGCTTGACATGACTGGGGATACAGGCCACCGAAAGAGAGAGAGAGAACTGTTAAACATCTACTTTTTGGATCAAGGGAATACCTGAGATGAATGGACGACTTATAGAACGTCATATGATTACGGAGTGGAAAACATACACACGTACTGTAAGTACAAAGCTTTATTGACAGACTGGGACAAGACTAAGTGGAGCTCATTGCATCTGTAGCCTACCTTGTTCACCCCCCCCCCCACTGCACACACACAGCATCCCACTCACCACCCGTGGTTTGTGCTCTCCGCTCCATTTTACAGAGCTGATAGCTGGACAATCCTGGGAATGTGCCTCATTCAAAACACTCTCCCTTCTAATTAATGGCAACCAGATTAAAGGAAGGGATGGGATACACAACCTTTCTCTCCTCTCTTTCTTCCTTTCCCCCTGTCGCCTCCTCCCTGTTCTAGGGTGAATAACAATGTTTCAGCCATCTTAATGGGCCAAAACAGAGAGCAGGATGGGTGGGCGTCTATCTGCGGGGTTGTAGGGGACAGGCAGTGAGGGAGACAGGGGTAGAGGGAGGGACAGAGCGAAGCAGAGGGATAGAGAGGGGGTTGAAGGGTTCTAAGGTTGGATGGAGCCGTGCAGGAAGTGATAAAAGAGGGAGAAATGGAGGGGGTAGAGAGAGAGATGAAGGGGACAGAGAGCGGGGGTTTATACACAGTAGACCTTTCATCATAACTTAAACATAACATACTCTCCACATTCTACAGGCAAATCAGCTCTGTTCTCCCTAACCACTCCACTGAG
Organism: Brachymystax lenok tsinlingensis; assembly: GCA_030435695.1. NCBI lineage: Eukaryota > Metazoa > Chordata > Actinopteri > Salmoniformes > Salmonidae > Brachymystax > Brachymystax lenok. The sequence goes on from CM059813.1 coordinate 40,508,710, forward strand.
ATGATGACTGGCTGTCACACTTCAAAGTTCCACAACTCTCTGCATTAAAGCGATACTGCAGCATAGAGCACTGGAGATCCCCGGGCCACCACAGGCCCTGAGGGGTATACTACGAATGAAGCTAGATGTACTCAGACTTTTCTGACATTAGGATTTTTCACATTGTAGCTCAGGCTTCATCCATATTACAAAAGGTAGATATTGATTGTGCATCCGCCACTTACTCGAGCCTGCTCGAGCCAGGCTTGTAACTGCGAGTCCGTATCGCACATTGCTAGTAAAACGCCAAAGTTTGCAATGAGACAATGCTGAAACATGATCAATCCCTGGGCTAGCCAGTGCCACATTAACGTTTTTGTTCTGACCAGCAAAATACAATTCTGAACCGGTTTGAACCAAAAGGAAATTACAGTTTATATTGTTCATTTTTTAACTTGTGAAATTGACCGCTTTTTACATTTAGCTCATTATATTACTTCACCAATCAATGTGAATATAACAGCTTTCTATGGAGCTGGCAAGCTAGTTGTTTAAATGTGTGATGGACAGACAAGTGTAAGGCACGAGATGCAAATGCCATTTTGTGGGTGGGGGGAGAGCGAGAGAGGGTGGAGGAGGAGGCTTGGCTTGAAGCGCTGGGCATCTTGTTATGACATTCATTATCTGAATTCGGCCCACAGAAATATACCTACAGAGGAGTGGCTTCTATGGACGAACTTTGAATGTCCTTTGAACTTCCGAGAGTTGGCTTAGAGCTGGACCAGATATAGTTAACAAGCTTATGTGTGCAGAGTGGCAGGCAGAATTAAAAACACCTCTTACCTTTTTGTAGTTAATAAATATAGTATCTTTAACTAACATTGAAAAAGTTAATCCATTCTTCTATAATATTTAGAGAATGGATTAAACTTTTCAATGCTAGTTAAGTTTCACATTGGATTTATTAACTACAAAAAGGTAAGATTATTAAACATTAAACGTCTCTCCCTATCTTCTGAATCACACTTGTAATGCCATTACAGTAGCCTATGCTTCGGAGTGGGAGGTTCAGGTAGCCTAGACAGGCACACACACTGGCAAAGATTTTCAGCTGGCAGGCAGACAATGGAAGAAGTTACTGAGTGACAGAGTGAAGGCTTTGCATAGTTGCTTTTGCTATGTTTTTTTGCGAGGCTGGAAAAAATTCCCAGAACGTAAAAGAAAGTTATTAATCGGTTCTCATGCTGTTAAAATAACGGTTATGTTTCGAAACAGTATAGATCACTTTTGCTCGCGGTTATGTTTTTGTTCCTCAAAAAAATGAGGTTATTTTCCAGTTTTCGGTTCTGTTCTCTGTACCAATTCCAATCCCTGTTTTAACACACAAGAAGATTTGATTAATAAAATATTCCTCTGATATTGTCAGAGAATGAAGGGATGATGACGCACTCTTTGCGAGATAGAGGGAATCTAATTTGATTGGTACTCAACTTACACCTCAAACACATTCAGGATAAGTGGAGTTAGCACTGAGTTAGCCTGCCCCGGAGCAGGCCAGTTCTGAAGGAACCTTCACCATAAAAATGTACCTGGCTTAAAGGTGAGCCACATTCACCGGTTATCCCAAGTTGAACCAAACTCCTCTATCTAGATTCGTAGTACACAACTCTGGTTGGGTTAAACTACCTCATCTTCATAGCTAATGTGGGTTTACAAGGGGAGATGCTAAATGCCTCCACATCTGTGGGCTCTTTGCACACATCACTAATCCTGTCTAGAAGACCCTCTCCAGAGGTCCACAGAGTGTGGCACAGAGGTCAGAGGTCAAAGTGATATCAGTGGTGGGGTTTGGGATGGTAGCCTGGTAGTTTAAACTGCTATCCTGATGGGCGAGCTGAGTTGCAGCCAGGCAAATCAGTCAGTCCCATATAAACTGATAGCAGGACATGATAACCCCAGTTGACCTCCTTCAGACAGCCTCTGGTAGAAAGGGTCAAATAAAAGGTCAGGGGTGGGTGGTCTACATACCCAGACAGTAACTTACAGCATGCAGGACAACAGGGCTAACAGTAGGGCTACCCCAGTGTGGAGCACTGATCTGTGGGTAAGAGAGAGATGTTAGCGAGGGGGTCAAGGATCACCATGAGGTCATCACAGTACCAATGTCCTATCAGCCACCTAATTACAGATAATTGTGTGTTTGCGTGTATGTGTGTGTGTATCTGTTTGTGATGTCTTCTACTGATCTGATATTTTGTTATGTTTAGCAGATAATAATGTTTTGTGAAACACTTGAGTAACAGAGTCTATAACTGGACATTTAGACAGCTGAACAAAGTATCTAAACAGTGGAACATTGACTAATGGCAATACTAGCACAGGCAATACTAATAACACGGATAGTGACATCACAGTGATGCTGTTATTGTGCTGTGCGTCTGTCCTCTCTGAATGGGGTGACACAGACAGCTCTCCGTAGCCCACTTGAACAGCCTTTTTCATTTATTTGTATTTTTTATTTCACCTTTATTTAACTAGGTAGGCTAGTTGAGAACAAGTTCTCATAATTACAATTTAGCAAATTAACACTGGAGTGATAGATGTGCAGATGATGATGTGCAAGTAGCAATACTGGTGTGCAAAAGAGCAGAAAAGTAAATAAAAACAATATGGGAATGAGGTAGGTAGATTGGATGGGCTATTTACAGATGGGCTATGTACAGCAGCAGCGATCGGTTAGCTGCTCAGATAGTTGATGTTTAAAGTTAGTGAGGGGAATATAAGTCTCCAGCTTCAGCGATTTTTGCAATTCGTTCCAGTCACTGGCAGCAGAAAACTGGAAGGAAAGGCGGCCAAAGTAGGTGTTGGCTTTGGGGATGACCAGTGAGATATACCTGCTGGAGCGCGTGCTACGGGTGGGTGTTGTTATCGTGACCAGTGATCTGAGATAAGGCAGAGCTTTACCTAGCATAGACTTATAGATGACCTGGAGCCAGTGGGTCTGGCGATGAATATGTAGCGAGGGCCATCCGACTAGAGCATACAGGTCGCAGTGGTGGGTGGTATATGGGGCTTTGGTGACAAAACGGATGGCACTGTGATAGACTGCATCCAGTTTGCTGAGTAGAGTATTGGAGGCTATTTTGTAAATGACATCGCCAAAGTCGAGGATCGGTAGGATAGTCAGTTTTATGAGGGTATGTTTGGCGGCGTGAGTGAAGGAGGCTTTGTTGTGAAATAGGAAGCCGATTCTAGATTTAATTTTGAATTGGAGATGTTTAATATGAGTCTGGAAGGAGAGTTTACAGTCTAGCCAGACACCTAGGTATTTGTAGTTGTCCACATATTCTAAGTCAGAACCGTCCAGAGTAGTGATGCTAGTCGGGCGGGCAGGTGCGGGCAGCGAATGGTTGAAAAGCATGCATTTGGTTTTACTTGCGTTTAAGAGCAGTTGGAGGCCACGGAAAGAGTGTTGTATGGTATTGAAGCACATTTGGAGGCTTGTGTCCAAAGAAGGGCCAGAAGTATACAGAAGGGCTATATCTGTTCTTAGTTCACATTTTTTTAAAGAGAAAGAGGTATGCTTATTTAAGAACGACCAGGCATCCTCGACTGACGGGATGAGGTCAATATCCTTCCAGGATACCCGGGCCAGGTCGATTAGAAAGGCCTGCTCGCAGAAGTGTTTTAGGGAGCGTTTGACAGTGATGAGGGGTGGTCGTTTGACTGCGGACCCATAGAGGATGCAGGCAATGAGGCAGTGATAGCTGAGATCCTGATTGAAAACAGCAGAGGGGTATTTGGAGGGCAAGATGGTCAGGATAATATCTATGAGGGTGCCCATGTTTACAGATTTAGGGTTGTACCTCGTGGGTTCCTTTGTGTGAGATTGAGGGCATCTACCTTAGATTGTAGGACTGCCGGGGTGTTAAGCATATCCCAGTTTAGGTCACCTAACAGAACGAACTCTGAAGGTAGATGGGGGGCAATCGATTCACATATGGTGTCCAGGGCACAGCTGGGAGCTGAGGGGGGTCTATAACAGGCGGCAAAAGTGAGAGACTTATTTCTGGAGAGATACATTTTTTTTTATTAGAAACTCGAACTGTTTGGGCATAGATCTGAAAAGTATGACAGAACTTTGCAGGCTATCTCTGCAGTAGATTGCAACTCCTCCCCCTTTGGCAGTTCTATCTTGACGGAAAATGTTGTAGTTGGGTATGAACATTTTGGTGGCCTTCCTAACCAGGATTCAGACACGGCAAGGACATCAGGGTTGGTTGAGTGTGCTAAAGCAGTGAGTAAAACAAACTTAGGGAGGAGGCTTCTGATGGTAACATGCATGCCTTGAAATCTCCCAGGGTATGCAGACGTCACGGTACTTACAGTATGTACGCATAGCACTCACTGCCCTGCTACATCAGTCCAATTCAGACTAGCGGGAAAACCATGCCAGAAACAGGCATGCGCATGCTGCCATTAAACTAGAGGATTCACTGAGCAAAGCCTGTCTGTGTGAGAGAGATTCTATTTTCTCTCCCCAGCATGATGGCATTCCCTAGAGGATGCCACTGGCCAGCTCGGTCTGCCCAGTGGAGTCATGGAGCATGCTCAATGCTTTTTTCCCACAGAACTGGAGTCTCATTTGAAATTATGTGTGACTGTGACCCACTCTGACTACCGGCTGCTGCGTCAGACCAGACAGAGAACGGTCACTTCCCCGTCTACCACTCTTCGCTCAAACACAGCCCAATCAGAACACCAGGTCAAGAAGGGTCTTGGTTCCACCCAGGAAGTCTGTCCTGTCCCTCCATGAGGAAGGTCACGTCCAGGGGTTGCACAACTCATCTGGGTGTAGTATGTCGTATGTCTCTGAGGTCCGGTCTCAGCACCAGCCCCAGCCCATTGTGAATTCCCCCTCAGCGACACAGCCCTGCATTCTCAGAGGATGTAACCCCTCCCAAAGCAGTGGTGATGCACACCTCTCATTCACCTACTTACCGTAAAACCTGAGATCTGGCCATGGGCCATGAACATGTGCTTCCTCACTGGTCGAGAAGGGGGGGTGCCGCAAAGAATTCAAGGAAGGGACCACTCCTTCCCCCCAGCCAAGCGGACCTGAGGTAGGCTCCTATACTTGGCAGGTTCTAACACCTTACCAGCAAAACTCCTGTCTCAAAGGGGAAATGTACAATACACAGTGTGCCAAACAGTGAGTTCTAGCATATGGTAACATCTTAGCCATTCCAGCTCACGCTACTACAGAGTGGAAGGAAGTAGGAAGCTCGCTCAGTTCCTCACTTGTTCTTCCCTATCTTTCAAAATCCAATCTTCCACAATTCCCTATCTATAATAAGACCTTTCCTTAGACATCCTCTTTCCCGTCACCTTTCTGCAGTAGTTTCCAGTTATATCCCCTCCCTGCATCCATCAATCAACCCCTCCCATCGTTACACTGCAGACAGTTTTTCATCTCATGATCACATCGGATGATCATATCAATGGTCATACAGTAATCTTGATTCCACAGTTCCCATCCCTGCCCCTTCCGTCACCATTATTTCTCACATAATCTTTACCCAGAGTACACATGATTTAACCTAACTCCACTTGGCCAGGCACGCTTAATCCCCCATTTCCAGAAACCTCTCTTTCTGGTTATGCATGTTATTTGTTAATTGTGGAAATTAAGAGATATTCTATATATACACAGTACTAGTAAAAAGTTTGGACACACCTACTCATTCAAGGGTTTCTCTTTATTATTACTATTTTCTACATTGTAGAATAATAGTGAAGACATCAAAACTATGAAATAACACATATGGAATTATGTAGTAAACAAAAATGGGTTAAACAAATCAAAATATATTTTATATTCTTCAAAGAAGCCATCCTTTGCCTTTGTAATGATGGGGCGGTGAGTCGGAAGCAGGTGCAGGTGAAACGTTTTAATAAAACAAAAAAAAAAACAAGAACACAACACTAACATAAGGCAGAACGCCGATACACAAGAACAATACCAACTGGTGAGTGAACATGGGAGAGTGACATATAAAGGGGAGGAAATTATGTAGGTAACAGAGTCCAGGTGTGAATCACAATGATTCACAATGATTCACAGGTGCGTGTAATGATGAGTGCCAGGTGTGCGTAATTATGAATCCCAGGACCGGTGGTTAGTACTCTGGCGACGTTGTACGCCGGAGGAGCAGGAGCAGACGTGACAGTACCCCCCCCCTGACGTGCGGCTCCAGCCGCAGGATGACGCCAGCGACCCTGAGGACGAGGAGCGGGTCGGTCGGCGAAGGTGGTGTTGGGGTCCAGAATGTCCTCCACCCGGGATGAGGGGGGGAGGGGTGTTCTGGGGGACAGCATCAGCTAGGGGACCAGGAACCACTGGCCTGAGAAGGGAGACATGAAAAGAGGGTGAGATACGGTAGTGACTGGGTAATTGTAACCTGTATGTCACCTCATTGACCCTCTGGAGAACCTTGAACAGCCCCACAAACCGGGGGCTCAGTTTCTTGCAGGGCAGGCGGAGGGGGAGGTTGGCGGATGTCCACATCTACGTCCCAAACCATTGGACCCACGACTTGGGAGGATGGGATTATGGGTGCCCTCTGGACAGGAGCCTCTCTCGAATCGTAAATACGGGACAGGGCATCGGCCTTGATGTTCTTAGAACCTGGGCGATATGTCAGCGTGAAGTCGAACCTGGTGAAGAAGAGGGCACACCTGACTTGGCTCGGATTCAGTCTCCTTGCTGTTAATATGACCAGTCTGTGATTCTCATCCTCGACCATGAGATGGTAGGGTTATGGCGCTGAAGCCAAGGTAGGCTGAGGATGATCTTTTGAGCTGGTGATGAAGAAGGGGATGTTTTCCTGGTGATTGGGCTCCACAGTGAGGGTGTGTGGTTGGGTGATGTGTGTGATGGTTCCGGATCCTAGAGGCTGACAGACAGTGTCACCAGCAAAGCACTTCCACACCATCACGCCTCCTGCTCCATGCTTCACGGTGGGAACCACACATGCAGAGATCATCGGCTCACCTGCTCTATGTCTCTCAAAGACACGGCGGTTGGAACCAAAAATCTCTAATTTAGACTCATCAGACCAAAGGACAGACATCCACCGGTCTAATGTTCATTGCTCGTGTTTCTTGGCCCAAGCAAGTCTCTTCATCTTATTGGTGTCCTTTAGTAGTGGTTTCTTTGCAGCAATTCGACAATGAAGACTTGATTCACGCAGTCTCCTCTTTACAGTTGATGTTGAGATATGTCTGTTACTTGAACTCGGGGTCTTTTTTCCTGTGGCGGTCCTCATGAGAGCCAGTTTCATCATTGCGCTTGATGGTTTTTGCGACTGCAATTGAAGAAACTTTCAAAGTTCTTAAGATTTTCCGGATTGACTGACCTTCATGTCTTAAAGTAATGATGGACTGTCTTTTCTCTTATTTGAGCTGTTTTTGCCATAATATGAACCTGGTCTTTTACCAAATAGGGCTATCTTCTGTATACCACCCCTACCTTGTCACAACATAACTGACTGGCTCAAACGCATTAAGAAGGAAAGAAATTCCACAAATTAACTTTTAACAAGGCACACCTGTTATTTGAAATGCATTTCAGGTGACTACCTCATGACGCTGGTTGAGAGAATGCCAAGATTGTTCAAAGCTGTCATCAAAGCAAAGGGTGGCTACTTTGAAGAATCTCAAATATAAAATGTATTTAGATTTGTTTAACACTTTTTTGGTTATTACATGATTCCATATTTGTTATTTCATAGTTTTGATGTCTTCGTATTCCACCAAACAGAAAATAGTAAAAAATTAAGAAAAACCCTTGAATGAATAGGTGTGTCCAAACTTTGGACTGGTACTGTACATTTTTTAATGACTGTATAAAATACAATCGAGGTGAGTGTGTTGAAATATACTTCTCCCATGGGCAAAGAAACTCAAAAGGGGTGATGATATTAATTAACAATTTTGATACTAATGTGCAAATTGTTCATACAGATCCAGAAGGTAGAAGGATTCTTTTTAAATATGTTATAAACAGATTTGTCTCATTAATCTTTGCAGTCCAAATAATGATGATCCACACCGCTTTGAAAATATATGTAATTTTTTATCAAGTCTACAAGCAATACAAGACTCTATTATTATGGTGGGAGATCATAATACGGTTTTAAATACCTGAATGGACCATAAAGGAAATCACACTACAAACTATCACCCTCATGCACTTAAGGGTATCACGAATATCATGGATATATTGTAACTAGTGGATATATGGAGGCGTAAATATCCTGACGTAGTGAGATATACTGTGCATTCGGAAAGAATTCAGAACCCTTGACTTTTTCCACATTTTGTTACATTACAGCCTTATTCTAAAATTAATTAATTTCCTCATCAATATACACACAATACCCCATAATGAGCAAAAACAGGTTTTTATAATGGTTGCACATTTATTAAAAATAATAACAGAAATACCTTATTTACATAAGTATTCAGACCCTTTGCTATGAGACTAGAAGATGAGCTCAGGTGCATCCTGTTTTCATTGATCATCCTTGAGATGTTTCTGCAACTTGATTGGAGTCCACCTGTGGTAAAGGCAATTGATTGGACATGATTTGGAAAAGCACACACCTGTCTATATAAGGTCCCACTGTTGACAGTGCATGTCAGAGCAAAAACCAAGCCATGAGGTTGAAGGAATTGTCCGTACAGCTCCGAGACAAGACTGTGTCAAGGCACAGATCTGGGGAAAGGGTACCAAACAATGTCTGCAGCTTTGAAGGTTCCCAAGAACACAGTGGCCTCCATCATTCTTAAATGGAAGAAGTTTGGAACTACCAAGACTATTCCTAGACCTGTCCGCCCGGCCAAACTGAGCAATCAGGGAAGATGGGCCTTGGTCAGCGAAGTGACCAAGAACCCAATGGTCACTCTGACAGAGCTCCAGAGTTCCTCTGTGGAGATGTGTGAACCTTCCAGAAGGACAACCATCTCTGCAGCACTCCACCAATCAGGCCTTTATGGTAGAGTGGCCAGACGGAAGCCACTCCTCAGTAAAAGGCACATGACAGCCAGCTTGGAGTTTGCCAAAAGGCACCTAAAAACTCTCAGACCATGAGAAACAAGATTCTCTGGTAAGATAAAAACAAGATTGAACTCTTTGACCTGAATGCCAAGTTTCACGTCTGTAGGAAACCTAGCACCCAGAAAGTTGGTGGCAGCATCATGCCGTGGGGATGTTTTTCAGCGGCAGGAACTGGGAACTAGTCAGGATCGAGGGAAAGATGAACGGAGCAAAGTACAGAGAGATCCTCGATGAAAACCTGCTGCAGAGCACTCAGGTCCTCAAACTGGGGCAAAGGTTCTCCTTCCAACAGGATAACGACCCTAAGCACACAGCCAAGACAATGCAGGTGTGGCTCGGGACACGTCTCTAAATGTCCTTGATTGGCCCAGCCAGATACCGGACTTGTATCCAATTGGACATCTCTGGAGAGTTCTGAAAATAGCTGAATAAAGCTAGTCATATTGTGCCTTTAAAGGCCATGCGATTCAATACTCATCTTTAAAATAAAAGCAATTTAGGTCAAAAGAATGCATATTAACAAAGGAAATAGATGGACTAACAGTACACATAGATAGCAATAAAAAACTGTACCATAGAGGCACAGAACATGTTCGTGGAAAAACAAAAATAAATGTAGGAACTTATTCAAGAAAGATCGAAACAAATCAAATTGTATTGGTCACATACACATATTTAGCAGATGTTGTTGTGGGTGTAGCAAAATTATTGTGTTCCTAGCTCCAACAGTGCAGTAGTATCTAACAATTCACAACAATACACACAAATCTAAAAGTAAAGAACGGAATTAAGAAATATATACATATTAGGACGAGCAATGTTGGAGTGGCATTGACTAAAATACAGTAGAATAGTATATACTGTATTCAGTATATACATATGAAATGAGTAAAGCAGTATGTAAACATTATTAAAGTGATTAGTGTTCCATTATTAAAGTGAACAGTGATTTCATGTCTATTCACATAGGGCAGCAGCCTCTGAGATGCAGGATTGAGTAACCGGGTGGTAGCCGGCTAGTGATGGCTATTTAACAGTCTGATGGCCTTGAGATAGAAGCCTTGAGATAGAAGAAGTAAAACAATTGTAATATAATATAAAAAATAAAGGAAACTGCATGGAATATGGGGAAAAAGCACCAAAGTCTTTTCAATCTTCAACACAGAAATGCTACCAAAAATAATTTACTGAAACTTCACCCATGATTCACCAAACATTATTTTGAGAGGAAGCAAAGTACTTTAAGCATATGTTTTTATTTCAGTCTCCTCCATTTCCACTAACGGAAGTTAATTGTAAGTATTTTTTTTATATTAATAATGTCAAATGAACAGCTGTACAGAAATACTCATGTGAAAGCCAAATTACAGAGGAGGAATTTCTTGATGCAATTAATGCCTTTAACACCTGCGTTCTCAGCCCTCTCCTGTACTCCCTGTTCACCCATGACTGCATGGCCAAGCACGCCTCCAACTCAATCATCAAGTTTTCAGACAACACAACAGTGGTAGGCTTGATTACCAACAACGACGAGACGGCCTACAGGGAGGAGGTGAGGGCCCTCAGAGTGTGGTGTCAGGAAAATAACATCTCACTCAACGTCAACAAAACAAAGAAGATGATCGTGGACTTCAGGAAACAGCAGAGGGAGCACCCCCCCCATCCACATCGACGGGACAGTAGTGGAGAAGGTGGAAAGTTTTAAGTTCCTTGGTGTAAACATCACGGACAAACTGAAATGGTCCACCCACACAGACAGCGTGGTGAAGAAGGCGCAACAGCGTCTCTTCCACCTCAGCAGGCTGAAGAAATTCAGCTTGTCACCAAAAACATTCACAAACCTCTACAGATGCACAATTGAGAGCATCCTGTCAGGCTGTATCACCGCCTGGTACAGCCACTGCTTCGCTCACAACCGTAAGGCTCTCCAGAGGGTAGTGAGGTCTGCACAACTCATCACCGGTGGGTAAACTACCTACCCTCCAGGACACCTACACCACCTGATGTCACAGGAAGGCCAAAAAGATCATCAAGGACAACAACCACCCGAGCCACTGCCTGTTCACCCCGCTATCATCCAGAAGGCGAGGTCAGTACAGGTGAATCAAAGCTGGGACCGAGAGACTGAAAAACAGCTTCTATCTCAAGGCCATCAGACTGTTAAACAGCCATCACTAACATTGAGTGGCTGTTGCCAACATACTGACTCAAATCTCTAGCCACTTTAAATAATTGAAAATTGGATGTAACAAATGTATCACTAGCCACTTTAAACAATGTTTTATATAATGTTTACATATCCGACATTACTCATCTCATATGTATATACTGTACTCTATACCATCTACTGCATCTTGCCTATGCCGTTCAGCCATCGCTCATCCATATATTTATATGTACATAGTTGTATTCAGTCCTTTACACTTGTGTGTATAAGGTAGTTGTTGTGAAATTGTTAGATTACTTGTTAGATACTACTGCATGATCGGAACTAGAAGCACAAGCATTTTGCTACCCTCGCATTAACATCTGCTAACCATCTGTATGTGACAAATACAATTTGATTTGATTTGATTAAGTCCGGGAAAACTCCAGGCCTGGATAGCATACCAGTTTAGGTATATCAAACCTTTTTGATGTACTCAGAGGACCATTATTAGCATTTTTTTAACCAATCCTATACAAATGTTGATTATCAGATACTCAAAAAGAAGTTCTGATTTCATTATTACTGAAACAGGACCCAAGTGGTTAATATAAAGATCCAGTCCATTTAAAAAATTGGAGGCCCCTTACACTTCAGTGTAGTCGTGCAAAAATGATAGCGAAATGCAAAGCGCATAGATTTAAAAAGGTATTGTTGGATATTATTCATCCTAATCAGACAGGTTTTTTACATGGACGATACATTGGAGATAATATAAGACATGTACAGGAAACAATAGAACACTATGAAAAATCTGTGAAACCAGGCCTGGTGTTCATAGTTGACTTTTAAAAGGCTTTTGATACAGTACGACTGGGATTTATATATACATTTCAATTTTGGAGAATACAATGGGTTAAAGTTATGTATGGTAACCCTAGGTGTAAAACAGTAAATAATGGCTACTTCTCAGAAAGTATTAAACTGTCAAGAGGAGTAAAACAAGGTTGTCCATTATCGGAATATCTATTTAATATGGCCATCGCAATGTCAGCTATTCAAATCAGATCCAACAATAATATCAAGGGGTTAGAAATCCAGGGCTTAAAAACAGAGGTGTCATTGTACACTGATTATCCATGTTTTCTTTTAAATCCACAATTTGGATCCCTCCACAGCCTCATAGACTATCTAGATACTTTTTCTAACCTCTCTTGATTACAAACTAATTATGATAAATGTACTATATTTCGTATTGGATCCATAAAAAATACAACTTTTACAATATTGTGAGGTTTACCAATAAAATGGTCAGACAGTGAAGTGGACATACTGTATTCATATCCCGAAAATAAAGAAATGATCTCACTACAATACATTTTAATCGTTTTAACTAATGGACAACAACAGAAACCTGTTGTTGTCCATTAGTTTACTCCAATTAGGGAAGGGGTGGTAGGGTTAGGGGAAAATAATAAAGGAAAATATATAACAAAAATATATATATATTTTATATATATTTACAAAAGAAATATAATGGGGGTTTGGTAATTATGCAGACAATTACATTGATGCAATACATCTATAATAACAAAGCGTATCTACCTCCTGAATAATTGAGAAAAAAATCTTCCTGGTTGCTATATAGCTGTGCCAATGGATTTACCACTCTACCGTATATAAGCACACAGAGTGCCCCAATATAGGGTGATAATAATAATGTCCACACGTACGTAATAATGACACCACTGGCATACATACGGAGGGGCTTTCATTTGTCCTTGATTCATTGGGCAGGATTTCTGCTGACAGTTTTATTTAGTGATGATTACAATTACATTCCGAACATTTTCACTCTCCTCTGCCATAGATGTCTATAGATAATGTTTCTTCTGTTATTTTTCATTATCACAAGACTTCATGCTTATCATGTTTGAGGTATGACCCAAATGCAGACAGAGTTTATTCCTACAACAGGGGCAGGCAAACGACAGGTCAGGGAAGGCAGGGGTCAATAATCCAGAACGGTGGGGTGAGGTATAAAACGGCAGACAGTCTCAGGGTCAAGGCAGGCAGAACGGTCAAAACTGGGAAGGACTAGAAAACAAGAGCAGGAAAACAGGCAGGAGCAGGGAAACAAACGCTGGTAGGTTTGATGAAACAGGCAACAGACAAACAGAGAACACAGGTATAAATACACAGGGGATAATGGGGAAGATGGGCAACACCTGGAAGGGGGTGGAGACAATCACAAAGACAGATGAAACAGATCAGAGTGTGATAATGGTAGAGTTACTTAAAAAACATTCAGCAATCAGCAAGTTGTCAAATGTCAGTGATTATAATCTTTGACTGAGCTGAGGTCGTAAAGAATACTGAAAGAATGGGATAGGTGAAAACAATATTGCAGATACCGTTCACTACTTAGCTTTCATCTATCCAGATGGGTTGGGACAAATGTTATTGTCTGTATGCACACACATGCAACCAGAGGACATGAATGTCCAGGGAATCCCCTTTTTCTTAACAGAGAGGCCACTGGTCAACATGGAGTCTAGACTGTTATTGACCATTCCCAAAGCCCGCTCCACAGTGAAGGGTCCCCTGCAGGCTCCGGGCCCCAGAGAGCAGGACGTTTACGGCTAGCCATGGTCAGCCTGAAGCCTGAAAAGTGTCTGTCTTTGTTCCAGAGAGCAAAGGGGCTTTGTTCTGCAATAACAAAAATAATCCCTAAAACAGGAGTGAGGAGGAAAGTCTCAGGATTGTTTGATAGTTGGTGATGGTTGAAGACCCTGGAGAAAACAAAGCTCTGGAGTCCATTATAGCACAGTCAGTATGCTTACAATACCAGGTTGCACAAAAAGCCATTGTGTCGGAATGTTTATTACAAATAAATCTTTTAGCATTTCTATTTCAATTTTTCTACTCAGTCAGGTCAACCAGCAGATGGATATCTCATGTGCTCATGTGTTGTTCTTTGCAAACCGCAGGCTGATTTGCATGCATTGTATCTCCTGTGGAAGTCCCTCTGTGGAAGGGCACTGTGTGTTGAAAGCCCCCTGCAAAAACACTGCCATTTGTGTTCCCAGGATACGACCTCAGTTCAACTGAATTGCGACAATATGAAAAGGTACATACACAATGTGCAGTGCTGTGTCCAGAGGCAATGACACTACCTTCACATTGGGAGAGGCTACAGGTCATCATCAGCTCTATACATATTTCTGTGTGGCTAACTGAACAAAATCCAGTGTAAAAACTAGCAGCCTGGGGATTCAGGCATTATATATGGGCGAGTGGGGTATGTTCAGCCGATCTTTACATTCAGCATTACTACGTTAAGGGAAATACAGTATTCTTTCTAACAAGATATCTACATAGACACTGAGTGTACAAAACATTAGGAACACCTGATCAAGACAGTAGATCTCCAGGAAGAGGGTTGGGGAGCCCTGACATAAACTGACCAGGTGAATCCAGGTGAAAGCTATGATCCCTTACTGATGTCACCTGTTAAATCCACTTCAATCGGTGTAGATAAAGAGGAGGAGACAGGTTAAAGAAGGATTTTTAAGCCTTGAGACAATTGAAATTGTGTATGTGGACCATTGAGGGTGAATTGGCAAGACAAAATATATAAGTGCCTTTGAACAGGGTATGGTAGTAGGTGCCAGGCGCACCGGTTTGAGTGTGTCAAGAACTGCAACGCTGCTGGATTTTTCAAACTCAATAGTTTCCTGTGTGTATAAAGAATGGTCCACCACCCAAAGGACATCCAGCCAACTTGACAACTGTGGGAAGCATTGGAGTCAACATGGGCCAGCATTCCTGTGGAATGCTTTCGACAACTTGTAGAGTCCATGCCCCAACAAGCTGTTCTGAGGGCAAAAGGGGGTGCAACTCAATGTTAGGAAGGTCTTCCGAATTTTTTGTACACTCAGTGTATTTCAGGATGTTGTGTATCCCTGGAAATAATCAGAATTCATGTAAACATAACAGTTTTGAAAACATAGCTTGTCCAAAATAAAGTGGTCTCTTGGCACAACGTACCCCGGGTATGGGGTAAGTTGACCATAGGGACAGGGTAAGTTTAGCCGCCTTTGGGTAAGTGGGTAGGGGTTTCCTGTGACAGTGGATGCTGGTAGATAAATGTTTAATGGAATGGGGGTGTGGTATATTGTATAACTTAAATGTGTGCCTACATTCAGATATAGATCTCTCTGTTCAATGTAACTTACCCCTCCATTTCTTGAGCAGTTGTCTGGGACAGGGATGTTGTTTCGATGTGCCAATTCGTAGGCAAGTTCTTTGCATTTGAGGCTACTCTAAGCCCAAGAAATTGGTCTGTGAGATTCTTGGTATGTTTAGCAAGCTCAGACTCCATGTCATCAGATAAGACCTTGTATCACTCTGCTACTCTTCCACAGCCTCTCTTTCACACAGGTACATATTTGTTTATTTTATGTTAATGTTCCTCTTCAGTGTCATAAGGTCTATTTTTTTCATCCCTTGCTGCTACTCGAATGGACTTCTTCCCTTCTCTCACTTCCTTGGGTGATCTCTCAAGAACATCAAGGGGGGCGAGACCCCTGCTTGTTTTATGTTTGTATACATGGGGCATGATAATGTCTGCTCTGTACCAACAAAAATGAGTTCACATGCATGACACATTGCAAAAATATTATGCATAAAAATGACTAAATGTAATCATCATTTCTATGGGGTATGGTGGCCATTGGCTCAACTTCCCCCAGGGAACACATTTGGACTATATTAGCCCACACAGCTACACAGATGCACTTTCATGCTAGGTTTAGGACGTCATATTGAAGCTTATAGAGACCCCAACTGATGTACAAAACAATCTTAAAACAATTTACTTTGGTTTAGATACAAGCATCATGAAACCTAGAGTATAAAACAAACTGATTTCACTTTGTGAAAATGTTTTTTGGACCTAAGATTGCATACCACTTTTTCCTTGTGATTTCATCCTTCACAGACTCCATTAAATTATGACCTCTTCCTAAATATTTGGTCACATTATTAATTTTGTGTATGGTTTCCTAGAAACAAGGGGTGGCTCAACTAACCCCTTGGCTCAACATTCTCCCCTACTGAGCAAAGATAAACTGCTGGGAGAAAATGCCAGATATATTTACATTTGCATGCATTTTCTCTGAAAATCTCTGCAACTGGTAGCCCAAGATTTATTTGACACCTCCTGCACAGTTCATCTTTATCTCTAACACACTACATGATAAATAAGGCCTTTCATCTAGGGATTTATGTGGACTATGTGAGAACCGTTAAGTGCAGTTGTGGGGCTGTAACTCCCTGACACAGGAGACGATGCTAGAGTGAGAGAGACTGTCTTTGTTCATTCAGACAGAGAGGGAAAAGAGGTGAATCAGTGTTGTTACTAAAATCACTGTATCTCCCCACACCAACTCCCTCCTCACATATATAGAGAGAAACTCTTTTATATAATTCACCAAATAATTTATCACTCACCCAAGTCTCTCAAACACAAACAATATTCCTTTGCTTTTCTGTTAATTTCCAGAGTGTATCTAGACAGGGGCCGCTCCCTAATGGTCACAAAGAGTGTAGAGTGTAGATAGGTGTCAAGTGAAGTCATGCTGAGCCGCGACTCTCATGTCCTTTGAAAGCCCTCAGCATGGAGTGGAAGGACCAAATGGTGAGCCAAAGCAGAAACATCTGTGGTGTAAAGTCATATTTTTTTAACATTGTACATTTTAGACACTATATGTTAAAGACCGAAACCCTGTTGCACCATATCTCACTGAAAGACCTGTCCATTATTTTGATCAACAGCAGAAGGCGCATCATCTCCATCTCTGAGATGTGTCCCAGGGCTGTGAAATCATGCTGTATAAAGAAGGCTTGTGAAGCGCTGCAGAGAAGAACACTCAGCCTTGGCTCCTACCATGCAGTAAAATAGTTACTACAGATGATATTGATCTGTGAATCTACCGGCACCACTCCTAGTGACAGAGACCGATAGGTCATTCCCTACCAATGGCCTTGAATGAGAATAAACTAGCTACAGGGAAAACATCTAGTGTTCTCATTCATCCCTTTTATGTCCAACAATAAAAAATACAAATTAAACATATATATTTTGTTTTGCTCAGGAAACTTGGGGGGCTAAATAAAACCACCAGCGAGCCAAATTCGGTTGAGGTACCCTGCCACATCATTCAATCCCTTAATGTCAGCCTGTGTGACATATTGTTCTGTAGAGAGCCATATTTCTGCCACCAGCACAGTCCAATTCTGGCATGTGCAGGCAAAACACTGGGATAGGTGACATCACATACTGGGTGGATGTGATTTCACATGCTGACCATAAGGTGGCACTCTGACACCTACTTGAATATAAACCAAGAAACACACGGTTCATTTGGGGTACCAATGCAACCTAAACATTCCTGGGCCCGGTTTCCCAAAAGTATCTTAAATTCATCATTAGAGTAGGATCCTATGGTTCTAGGATTAATTTAGCCTTAAGATGCTTTTGGGAAACCTGGCCCTGTCTTACCATTGAAACACTTCAACATATAATTGTCATCATATCATTGTTATTAAGTGTGTTTATTCTGAAAATGCCATTGTAGTTCAAACTAAAAGTGGCCAATGCAATCTTTCCAAGTATGCCAGTATTATGTTAACTGATCTTGAATATATAGGAATGGTATTTTTAATTGTCACAAAAGGTACATTGATTTCGTTTTAATTATCATGCTACAAAAACTGGCTGAGCTTTATTCCCTGCCAGGAGCAATGAGGTGCACTGTAATTAAACACAATTCAAACTCCCTATGGTGATTCTTAATTGCTTATCCAAAATGTGTGGAAAACAGACGCTATTTTAAATTCTCTAAATATGCCATTGTTGGGGGGAAAGTGAGTAGGACAAAGCACCATGCGGGCCTTTACTGTATATCTGAATAATTGACTCTCAGTGAAGATTCCAACACAGTGTTGTGTCACTTTAGACCAATTACTCTAATGATGATTGACAGGTATCCTGCTATTTGCCGTAATAACCCTAATAATATCCCTAATGGTCCTAATAACGTGAATAACTTGATGAGTAGCTAGTTCAGAGCACAGTCGGATTAATGATGATGGACATATTAACCCTAATATCCTGATCAGTTGCTTGTCAACTCAAAGCAGCACTGATTATTGATCAATTCATCAATTAATGCCATCACATCAGTCCTGGTAATCAGGTGAGCCCCTTTATAAGGCTGACCATTGGGGGTTAGTGCTCAGTGGGTATCTCAGAGTATCCCAGTACCACCTTCCCAGGACCCCTCAAGGGTTACCCACATACACCCACAGACTCTACACATACAGCAACCATGGAAGGCACAGAAGGACCCAAATTCTATATCCCTATGCTACAGGAGTGGTGTGGAGCCTTTATGAGTTCCCTCAATACTAACTGGCTGAGCCCTGGGCCTACGCATGTCTGTCCGCATACATGTTCTTCCTCATCATCACCTGCTTTCCCATCAACTTCCTCACATTCTACGTCACCATGAAACACAAGAAGCTGCGGACGGCCCTCAACTCCATCCTGCTCAACCTGGCTGTGGCCGATCTCTTCACAGTGTTTAGCGGTTTCACCACCACGCTCTACACCTCCATGAACGGCTACTGCACTATTGAGGACTTTTGCGCTACCCACAACAGTCAGATTGCCATCTGGTCCCTGGTGGTGGTGGCTATCGAAAGGTGGTTTGTCGTCTGCAAGCCTATTTCCAACTTCTGCTTCGGGGAGAGCAATGCCATTCACCTGGGTGAAGACTGCTGCTGGTTCCATGCCCCCTCTGTTCGGCTGATCACGTTTACATCCCAGAGGGCATGCAGTGCTCATGCGGTATTGACTATTACACCTGAGGTCAAAAACGATTCCTTTGTCATCTACATGTTCATCTGCCACTTCACCATTCCCCTGGTCATCATCTCCTTCGGCAACCTGCTCTGTGGAGTCTGAAACACCCCAGAAGGCTGGGAGGGAGGTCACCTGTATGGACATCATGATGATTAGCTCCTTCCTGGTGTGCTGGGTGCTAGCATTTTTGTGTACGTCTTCACCCACCAGGGAATTACCTTCGGACCCTTGTGCATGACAGTTCCGGCCTTCTTTGCCAAGAGCTCAGCCCTGTACAACCCCCTCATTTACATTTTGATGAACAAGCAGTTCTGCCAAATAACACCTTTGAGGAGGAAGGAGCATCCACCACTAACTCCTCTGTGTCTTCCCGCTCTGTGGCCTCTGCATAAGACGGCTGCTGCAGCATCTCTGTCTCAGATTATAGAAAAGGTCTACGCTAATGTACAATTCTTAAGGCACTGTATCAGGTTGATTTTGAAAATACGGGATGTTAAATGTTTTTGAAAATGAAACCTCTTGAAACTGCTTTTTATCTATCTGAATATTTTCTTCACTCTGTCTGGAAACAAGATCTAATAGTGACTGAGACCCTACTATTTAGTCTTTAAGAATATAAAATATTTGTATCTATTTCCCCAAATACCCGAGGGGAAATATAATTTCCACCACGTCATATACTGTTATGTGCTATTTTAGTTGAAAAGGAAATGACAGAACTTGTGCCTAAGGTATTTTAAATAACATTTCAGATGAATTTGTTTTAAATCATGTTTTTTTTACTATTTGGAAGTTTTCTTAATTATATGTATTCATCATTCTCATGTCTAAATGTCCATATGTGCCTTGATGATACTCAGAAACATGTATTTACCACATCAAATCTTAAAATTGTACATGATTTTTTACAATTATTTTAAGATCAAGCATAAGGTTCACATCATCAATATCAATTGTAATTTAATACCCCTTTTCCTCAAAAGTATGTACAGTGATGGTAAAGACTTAGTGTTGTGGTAATGACCGAGTGTGGTGGAAATTACATTGCATATAAAAGAACTGTGAAAAACATTTTAATGTTGCATTTTTTGAAGATATAGAACACACCATTCAAAACCACAAAAAAACGAAGGTTACAAAGCATATTTTATAAACATTTTGGGATTCATTGCATTAGACAGAAATACACGTACATGGTTTGAAACACTGGTTGAAATTAAACAAATTATTGTTCACTGGCTGCAGTATATTCAGTATATCACTGGCTGCTGGGAAAGTTGTGAGATGGGTTTCAGTTCAATACTTTCTTTTCTATTGAGGTACCTTTCTTTTTGTTTCTTAAGATACTCCTGGTATCTTATAGGATCTTGTTTTGATTTTGTTTATATATACACGACATGACCAAAAGTATGTGGATACCTGCTCAAACATCTCATTCCAAAACCATGGCCATGAATATGTAGTTGGTCCCCCCTTTCCTGCTATAACAGCCTCCACTTTTCTGGGAAGGCTTTCCGCTAGATGTTGGAACATTGCTTTGGGGACTTGCTTCCATTCAGCCACAAGAGAATTAGTGAGCTCGGGCACTGATGTTGACGAATAGGCCTGGCTCGCAGTCTGTGCTCCAATTCCTCCCAAAATAATTTGATGGGGTTGAGGTCAGGGCTCTGTGCAGTCCAGTCAAGTTCTTCCACACCAATCTCAACAAACATTTCTGTATGGACCTCGCATTGTGCATGGGGGCATTGTCATGAGGAAGCTGGAGTCTTATATCTCCCTCACTAACTTTAATTAAGCATCAGCTGTCAGAGCAGCTTACCGATCATTGCACCTGTACATAGCCCATCTGTAAATAGCCCACCCAACTACCTCATCCACATATTATTTATTTTTTGCTCCTTTGCACCCCAGTATCTAACATAATTTGATGAGTAATGACGTACTACGCAAGTCATATTTACCTTTATTTTTATATAATTCCCGGCATAGAAATGTGAATGTCCCTCCATGACATCAATGTGCTCCACTGTCACTATTCATATTCATGGTAACCAAGTACACAAACTTTAGAAATGTTTTATTATCATGTAATTTGCTTGTCCTGGTGGTAATGACACAATACTTAGAGACGACTGTTGTGTTTTGTGTAAAAAAGGTAACCAATGGCTTACTCACATCTAATATGTATATACAGTTGAAGTCGGAAGTTTACATACACCTTAGCCAAATACAATTAAACTCAGTTTTTCACCATTCCGGACATTTAATCCTAGTAAAAATTCAGTTAAGATCACCACTTTGTTTTAAGAATGTGAAATGTCATATTAATAGTAGAGAGAATGATTTATTTCAGCTTTTATTTATTTCATCACGTTTAACTTGGGTCAAACATTTCAGGTAGCCTTCTACAAGCTTCCCACAATAAGTTGGGAATTTTGGCCCATTCCTCCTGACAGAGCTGGTGTAACTGAGTCTGGTTTGTAGGCCTCCTTGCTCGCACACACTTTTTCAGTTCTGACAACAAATCTTCTATAGGATTGAGGTCAGGGCTTTGTGTTGGCCACTCCAATACCTTGACTTTGTTGTCCTTAAGCCATTTTGCCACAACTTTGGAAGTATGCTTGGGGTCATTGTCCATTTGGAAGACCCATTTGCGACCAAGCTTTAACTTCCTGACTCATGTCTTCAGATGTTGCTTCAATATATCCACATCATTTTCCTCCCTCATGATGCCATCTATTTTGTGAAGTGCACCAGTCCCTCCTGCAGCAAAGCACCCCCACAACATGATGCTGCCACCCCCGTGGTTCACGGTTGGGATGATGTTCTTTGGCTTGCAAGCCTCCCCCTTTTTCCTCCAAACATAACGATGGACTTCATGGCCATTACGGCCATTTTCGTTTAATCAGACCAGAGGACATTTCTCCAAAATGTACGATCTTTGTTCCCATATGCAGTTGCAAACTGTAGTCTGGCTTTTCTATGGCAGTTTTGGAGCAGTGGCTACATCTACAGGTACACCTCCAATTGACTCAAATAATGTCAATTAGCCTATCAGAAGCTTCTAAAGCCATCATTTTCTTGAATTTTCCCGAGCTGTTTAAAGGAACAGTCAACTTAGTGTATGTAAACTTCTGACCCACTGGAATTGTGATACAGTGAATTATAATTGAAATAATCTGTCTGAAAACAATTGTTGGAAATGCACATGCACAAAGTAGATGCCCTAACCGACTTGCCAAAACTATAGTTTGTTAACAAGAAATTTGTGGGTGAAAAACGAGTTTTAATGATTCCAACCTAAGTGTATGTAAACTTCCAACTTCAACTGTATTTCAGCCACACCCGTTGCTGACAGGAGAATAAAATTGAGCACACAGTAAAGCAATCTCCATAGACAAACATTGGCAGTAGAATGGCCTTATTGAAGAGCTCAGTGACTTTCAACGTGGCACCATCATAGGATGCCACCTTTCCAACAAGTCGGTTCGTCAAATGTCTGCCCTGCTAGAGCTGCCCCGGTCAACTATAAATGCTGTAATTGTGAATTGGAAATGTCTAGGAGCATCAATGGCTCAATCAGGAAGTGGTAGGCCACACAAACTCACAGAACAGGACTGCAAAGTGCTGAAGCATGTACCGCTTTAAAAATGTCTGTCCTCGGTTGCAACAGTGATAAAGTGAATTATACGTGAAATAATCTGTCTGTAAACAATTGTTGGAAAAATTACTTGTGTCATGCACAAAGTAGATGTCCTAACCAAATTGTAAAAACGACAGTTTGTTAACAAGACATTTGTGGAGTGGTTGGAAAACGAGTTAATGACTCCAACCTAAGTGTGTGTAAACTTCTGACTTCAACTATAGTTTCCATTCATTTGACTCTTTTTTTAAACAGGTGCATAAAAATAAATATTTCACTTTAAGTGTAATACATAGCAGAATGTCAAAAGTCGGTGTGAGACAGGACAAAAACAGTGCAAAGCAGTGAAATTCAGACATTAAATTATTTAGAAAATAAAATAAAAAGTTTAAGGTTATTTTAGTCTCTACTTAATGGATGTGGAAAAAAAATCTGAATTAACATTTTATCTTAAAATCTCTGTAAGCTAGCATGGGTGGGATGGTCATCTGAATCAGGGTTAGTTGGCAGCTGGGGTGAAAGAGGAGCAATTATGATAGAGGAAACCAAGTCTAGATTTAACTTTAGTCTGCAGCTTTGATATGTGTCGAGAGAAGGACAGTGCACCGTCTAGCCATACTCCCAAGTACTTGTGTGAGGTGACTACCTCATGCTCTGAACCCTCAGAGGTAGTAAAAACACCTGTGGGAGGAGGGTCATTCTTCTTTCCAAACCACATGACCTTTGTTTTGAAGGTGTTCAGAACAAGGTTAAGGGTAGAGAAAGCTTGTTGGACACTAAGAAAGCTTTGTTGTAGAGCATTTAACACAAAATCCGGGGAGGGGCCAGCTAAGTACAAGACTGTATCATCTGCATATAAATGGATGAGAGAGCTTCCTACTGCCTAAGCTATGTTGTTGATGTAAATTGAGAAGAGCATGGGGCCTAGGATCGAGCCTTGGGGTACTCCCTTGGTGACAGGCAGTGGCTGAGACAGCAGATTTTCTGACTTTATACACTACACTCTGAGAGAGGTAGTTGGCAAACCAGCCCAAAGACCCCTCAGAGACACCAATACTCCTTAGCCGGCCCACAAGAATGGACTACTGTATAAAAAGCTTTGGCCTTTGTCAATAAAAATAGCAGCACAATATTGCTTAGAATCAAGGGCAATGGTGACATCATTGAGGACCATTAAGGTTGCAGTTACACATCCATAACCTGGGCAGAAACCCGATTGCATACCCGAGAGAATACTATAGACATCAAGAAAGCCAGTCAGTTGATTATTTACAAGTTTTCCCAACACTTTTAATAAACAGGGCAAAATAGAAATAGGCTTATAACAGTTAGGATCAGCTTGATCTCCCCCTTTAAATAAAGGACGAACCGTGGCTGCCTTCCAAGCAATGGGAACCTCCCCAGAAAGGAGAAACAGGTTAAAAAGGTTGGACATAGGCTTGGCGATGATAGGGGCAGCAACCTTATAGAAGAAAAGGTCTAAACTATCCGACCCAGACAGTTTTTTGGGGTCAAGTGCAAAAGAAGACATGACAGTAATGTAGAGCTATTCAAGGCATTAACCTGACAAGGCAACAATTAGTCTATCCCTTTTACATTTCCCCTTGCCTGCAGACTTAGCGGTGTAACATGTTACAAATGACAATTGGCATGAAAATAAACACACACACACACACACACACACACACACACTATTTTTTCAAAAAAATGCATGCATGTCTGCCTTAAACAGAACATGGCTGTCATCTTTGCTACAGTCAGGTTGACAGGACGGAACCATCCGTGTGTTTCCATGGTGACAGGATAGAGAGAGAGGCGGTAAGGTCACGGAGACCCCGAGCTGCAGCACAGAATCTGATTCTGGGCTGCTGCTGCTGTGGTATCGTTACTACAGATTTCATTACCACCTCTTCCATGATGAATTGTCACCATTCATTGCTCTGATTCTATTTTGATGAAGGCTCAGGGAGAGAGAGAGGGAAGAGTGTTTTGGTGCTGGAGACTAGATTATTTAGGTCCTGATTCCCCTTCACTGGCTATTGGAAGAATTTCTCCTTCACCATATGAGCATAGATACTGGATATAATGACGAGATGCTTGTGTGTCCGCTCTAACAATGGGATTCGATGTCCACAGAGCAGAATGGCGGGCTTGCAAGCTCCCACCTATTCCTTTTTTTGAATTGGTGGATACATCCCGTAATTTGAACACTATTTTGAATATTCGATGAGGGGTGTTGACATCAACCGACTGTATTCAATAGAGTGAGAAGCTATGCATAGACTCTCAAATTTCAATAGGGACAACTCTTTTCTCAAAGTTGCTGGGAGGTCAAGTGCATCACATTTATATCAGTACACTTGTAACATCCTAAGCACTACGAAAGTTATTTTAGATCAAAGCCTCACGTATCAAAATAGCAATTAATCTTTATTTAGACTAAATTCAACTCTTATTGCCCCCAATACCAAAACTCATCACATGCTTTAAGTGGACAGATTTATGGCAAAGTAAACCCTCACACTTTGCCTCTTCCTCTCTGCTATGGGAAGAATTGCTCCTTCACTGTTTATTGGAAGAATTGCTCATGTGCTGCTGTAGGCATCCTTGTCTCCATTCATTTCAGCTGGCTAAAAAACTCACATTGACCTCAATGTGCTACCTGACATTACGAATCATTGTAATATAGAGAAATATTTGCCTGTTAATTCTGTTAATTGCAAAAAAATTAACATTAACACAGAAAATGATACATTCAGAAACAAAACTGCATTAAAACCTGTATGTAGAATGAAATAGATTTTGATTTTATTTCCATATTCATTCATGCAAAGTGACCAACCTGTACCCCCTGTACATAGCCTTATTGTTATTCTATTGTGTTACTTTATATTATTTTTTTTACTTTAGTTTATTTGGTAAATATTTTCTTAACTCTTCTTGAACTGCACTGTTGGCTAAGGGCTTGTAAGTAAGCATTTCACGGTAAGGTATACACTTGTATTCGGCGCATGTGACAAATACAGTTTGATTTGATAGGCCCTATTTATCAAGTTTTTATTTCCATTTTCATATAAATGGGAAACAGTAAAGTGCCATGTTTTGGTTGGTTGACTTTTTGTGTTACCATCAACCCAGACAGATCGTTATATTTGGCTTGACAAAAACATGAATTGAATCTATAAACATTGATCAGTGGTGTTAACATGCAATAAAGCTATACGTTATTTAATAATGAGAGGAGACCTTCAGAAGCCCCAGGAACTTCACACACTGATGACATCACTAATATTAGAGAATACTGTTTTCCGCACATTCCACAACTCAACTTCAACAGTTGGACATTCTATCTAGAGCCCACCTGTGTGAATGTGTGTCCCATTAAACAAGTTTACAGGACTAGCTGGAGGCCTCTGGAAAATGGGATTGTTTCATCACACATTCATTATACACTCATTATCATAATATTTCCGGAACCAAATCTCTAAATGTCTTCAGGCTAAGCAGGCAATTGAATATCCATAAATTTAAACAATCTTGTGAATTTTATATTAACTATAAATATCCAAATATGCACATAAATTGTATTACAAAATATTGTATTAATAGTGATTAATGACAGAGGCTGTGTGGGTGCAATTATCTGATTGATACTCTCACAGTACGTAGATATGCTTTTTAAGCATCAAAGTGACAATATTTTTTTACAGGTGATTAAAAACAAACTTAAAAGAAATCTTATAAGAAACTGGCATGTTCCTAAAATGTATTATGCCATGTAGTTAAACAGACCCAGTTAAGCCTAGTTATTAAAAAGTGAAAGGATAATTGACTGAAATTATTTGCAATTCAGCCAATATTCTAAGGCTTATCTAAGCACATCTTCAAAATAGACATTTTCATTATGATACAATTTTATGCACCAGGCCATGAATAAGTTATATCTAACATAATTCCATCGTCAACCTGCCCGGCCAGAAGCTGACAGCTGATAGGTTCATTAAAGGAAAACATCGGAGTGGCCTCTGTCTGCATCACTTTCTGGCTGTAGTCTGGGAGTAAGAGAACATGAGAACATGACCTTGGTGTCCCCATCCACTGGCTCCTGTCATCGTCTTGACATCTGAGGACACAGATTTCTTCCTCTCTCATTTTAAGAACAGAGAGCAAAGAACCACACTGGTTTATAAACAGACAGATCCAAATTAACAACACTTTACTTTGAAGTATTATATTATTAATCTACCATTTTGTCATCTCTTGGGACATCGGCAACATTACATATTGGGAAAGTCATGAGATAGTAATGAAACGTGTTCCACATTTCCACTGAATAATGCTAATACAATAATACCAAAACAGAAGATATGATTGATATATTATTTTAATTTTAACATCATCATCATCATAGTTTAACTGTATTCTCCCCGTCATCTGTTTAAAATGATCACCTCTGAATGTACACATACTGCAAACTGTCCAAAAATATACAAACAAATGCAGGCTTGTGCTATAGTCTGGTCAAATGTCTAAAAACAGTGGCACTGGGGGAGAGAAAGAAAAGAGAAGACATTGAAACCGTAAAGACATGCACAGCATCTGTGTCAGTGGCACCAGTCACTGGGGCTGTGTAATGCCTGCCTCCTTGGGCTCAGTGGAAAAGTACATACCACTTTTGACTGAGAAAACACTCATCTCATATCAAACAAAAACCAAAGGAAAATACACTCATTAAAATAACTGTTAGGCACATCATTGTTTTTTCTGTTTTACATTTTCTGCAAAATTAGGATAAATATACAATGCTTAACCAACTAACGACCCCCCAAAAAATCCAACAAACAGAAAAAGTTGATAGGTTTTGGAATCACTGTCTAGTAGGAAAGCAGGAATGTCATATAATCAATACATTTGGTTCATCCAAGGTCCAGGTGTGTTCTGCTGTGTGAAGAGTATAGCTGAGTGGTGAGGGAGAACTGTTGCTGTGGGGAGGTTGGAGGGGAGGCTGGTTGTGTTACAGCAGACGACCCATCAGATGCTCAGGTCTTTGGTGCCATCTTTATGGGCCTTCCGCTTGGGCTCTGGGAGCGCTTTGGAAGCACGGCTGGCATTAGACTTAAGTGTGCTGTAATACTCCTTCAGTCTAGGTGCTGCCGCTTCCTCTTCTTCTGGTTCTCTGAAGCTTCTGACAGGTGAAATGTCTCGGCCCAGGCTATGGGCTCTATGGTGGGGATCTGGGGACTCATCCCTGGGGCCGTAGCGCGGCTTTCTCTCCACCCTCTCAGGCGAGCGGCCCCTCAGCAGTGAGCTGTACCTCTTGTAGGCGCTGTCTGACTCAGGGGTGCGGACCCTGGGAAGGATCTCCACTCTCTGGCCACGGGCAGCAGCAGATAACAGGCTGTCTCCTCTGTAGTCACGCTCCAGGTTGGAGGCCCTCAGTAGAAGGCTGTCCTCCCCAAACAGGTGCTCCTCTCTGGACTCCCTCAGTAGCATGGCCTCCCTGTTGAGCCGGTCCAGGGCTGGGGGCTCCTGTAGGAGGCTCTCATCCAGGAAGGGTCTGGGCACAGGGCCAGGAGGCTTCCTCAACACTGGTTCCATCTCCCCGTTGGGCCTCTCTGGCCCTCTGCGTCTCTGTCTGTCTGGGGAGGGCTGCCGGTAGGGGTCTGAGGATTGGGTACGGCGGTAGCGGGTGGGAGACCGGTGGGGGGAGCGGTAGGGGGACCGGTGGTCATAGGGGGACCGATTGCGGTGAGTGGACCTGTAGGGAGAGCGGTGGGTGTTGTGGTGCCCTTGGCTGTGTCTACTGTCTAGGGTGTTCTCTGAGCTGCGGGCCCGGCTACGGCCCTTATCAGGGGAGCGGTGTCCTCGGTGGCGAGTGCCGTGGCTATCCCCGCCAGACCTCTTGCTCTTGTCAACTTTTTTCTTGGACTGCTTGGAGGCCCTTGTCTCGCCAGACGCCACTCCCTGGCGCTTGCTCTTCTTTTCTGGGGATCGGTGTTTGGAATGGTGGTGGCCCTTGTCCTTGCTCCGTGATGGTTTGTGAGGGACTGTTGCGTTAGTGTCCGATGCTGCGTTGTTGTGGGGCAGGGTGCTCACTTCCGAAGCGTTTTGTACCCCTGCGGCTGGGCCGGCACCGTCGATGCTGGGGTCTGGAATAGAACATGACATACAACACAGGTTGCGGATGAAACAAATTGCTCTCACAGACTCCCTGACTAGACCAGATCAACTATAGTGACTAATAACCAGGCTGCTAACATTATTTGTATACTGCCAATTCTAATGTTAATGTCAGCAAACAAACACGGCTATATCAATTCTCCATTTGGATGCACAGCCACAGCTGATGGTGAGTTATTAGTATTGCTATGTATGAGCCAAAAGCAGCAACGTACTGTACGAGGAGCTGAAGGGGACCAACGGTTGGTTAAAATGCTGTGTGCTGCATGGTGTTGATGCTGATTGAGATAGTTTGACATCACTCGTTCATGCTCAGGCGATGCCTTCGATGTGAGATCAATATTTAATGCAACTAACAAAACCAAGATGAGTTTTTGAATTGAGTAATGATGTAAATAATGTATGAGCATGATTGGTTTCGGAACAACATTGTGGTTGTAAATTAGTTTCACAGATTGGACTCCATAAAGAATGCAGGGAGTTGGCTCAGCACCATGGATAAAGGAGGTGTACTGAATGGTTTTAGGGACTAATCAAGGAGATAAGAGACTATTGATCGCCATTACATGACTGCAGGGCTATTGGTTCTTACAGGACTCTAACCACCTCAGCCGATCTTTGAATAAACCACATGGATGGTAATCAAAGTGTCACGAGACGGCTTCTAAAAGTCTTAGTAACTCTACTTGGATCTAGTTTTATCTCCAATGCTACAGTCACTAAGGGACTAACCACAGATACTAACTAGACAGCTAAATAGTAAATAGCTTGAAGAGAAGAGAGGAACAGCGGTAGAGGAGGGATTGATTGATTGGTTGAGAAAATGTCTAGGAAAGACAAAAACTTTACCAATATCCCACAACAACTATCACCAAACAAACGTGACATGAATCACACGCCATGCCCAGAGGTTGAATGCGAAAGGTGGGATGTACGGATCCATTCCTACTGGTCAGCATGACAACAGCGGCGGCGGTATTGGCAATGCATTCTGGGTGAATGGATTCTTATGCATGGAGAGCAGAGGCACGGTACGGGTGAGTTGAGGCCACAGCACACAGCGAGAGAGAGAAAGAGAGAGAGACCGGAGAGAGAGATCGGAGGAGAGAGATGGAGAGGACAGCTACAAACCATGGTCTGATTTTGGTAGGAACTAGGATCTCCCAGCTTGTCATTAGAGGATCTCATACATGCGGTGAGATGGGGAACAACCATCTCTGAAGGAAGGAAGAGCCCAGCGAAACAAAAGGAAAGGTAGATAAAAAAAGAGAAAAAGAGAAAGAGGCAAAAGGTTTAGATTACTAAAACAATAGGCAGAAGAAATGAGAATTATTGTCTGTGTTTACTTTTCAATGGAAAAGGTGTTTATTTGAACATTTAATCATTCAGAGAAAGAGACAGTCCAGGAAATAACCCCATCCTTGAGTGAAAAGTCCCGGAACCGAGCACACACACACACACACACACACACACACACACACACACACACACACACGTGACACCAACCCCATAGTGACAGCGAGATGCACACACAACACAGTATGACGCCGTTTACATTGCCAACAGAAAATAAATGTCAAAGGGTGGAAGCTCAAAGTACAATTTAAAAAAATTTATATACAACCTCACAGAGATGTCTTATTGGTGCAAGAAAGCATATTCTCAGCGCAACAAAATACATGAATAAAAGGACAGTATTTTCCAAAATCAAAAATGCAATAAGATGAATTGTGACTATCAATTAACAGATCAATACAATTAAAATGAAAAATACCATAAATATTATGGAAAATTGACAAAAAATAAAATAAACATTTGGATTTCAACTTTGACAACTTCATGCAGCAATATACTTTCGAGATGAATATGTGGGTTGATTCATGGCACTGTACATGAACAAAAATACTTGTAAAAATGTTTCTTTTTTTAGTTACAAAAATGTCTGCGGAGGTGGAGCTGAATTGAGTTGAATTGTCAGGAATGAGTGGTCTCCAGAATCACAGTTTTCCAATGACAGTTATACAGTAGGTGAGAAGAAATCCATGAGTTTGTGAATATGTCAAACAAAGTATTGTGAATTTCCCATTGAAATTGTAGAAAGTATTAGAATGCTCTCATTTCAAGATAGTCTCGACTGAAGTCCTAAACTCAGTAGCTTACA
Source organism: Brachymystax lenok tsinlingensis (assembly GCA_030435695.1). Classification (NCBI taxonomy): domain Eukaryota; kingdom Metazoa; phylum Chordata; class Actinopteri; order Salmoniformes; family Salmonidae; genus Brachymystax; species Brachymystax lenok. The sequence continues at coordinate 40,539,870 of CM059813.1, forward strand.
TTCACCTTCAATAAATATCATAAATATGTTCATAACGCTATATTAAAGCTTGGAGATGCATTTCCCAGTTTAGCACGGGATGCAATAGATCAAGTTCTTTTTCTTTTTTTACACTAAAAATAGAATTCAGACTCAATAAACATACTGTATATCCACATTTAGAAACACTGATCTTTTTAGGGTTTTTTTCTCTCCTCACAGTTCTTTCATTGTTTTTCTTTCTATCCATGTGACCCTCTTTTTCTAAGGGGTTACATAGACCCCTATCATCCTTGGGGCATCCCAGAAAGCCCTGCTCCCCAAGCCCCGTCCCGCTCAGTGACAAACAGCAGAAGGTTAAAAGGTGACAGCAGTTGACCTAGACCCGAAGGGAGCAAAACCAGACACACCCAGTGGACAGTGGAAGTCAGTGGAAGGCCCAGAGCATAGCACAGGACATAGCAGGACAGGAGAGGAGACAGGCGTCCTCTCGTATACCCACCCCGCCCCTCCCCCATGGGGAGTGTGTGTGCGCTCAGGGGGTGAAGACGGGGGAAAAGGGAATGTTTTCGTAGATTGACCCACCATATTCAGGCACCGAGCCGTCGCCCCGCTTGAGGACTAGGCGGGCACGGCGGCCGCCATTTTTAATCAGTTCGATGGCGCGGGCGTGCTTCATGCCCTTGGTGCTCTCACCGTTTATCTCCAGGATCTCATCTCCCACCTGAAGGAGAGAGGAGAGGGGGAGACATTGGAGGAGGGAGAGGAGAAGAGTGGAAGGGAGTGGGTGAGACAAATATGGGGACAGAGTGTTAAGGACGGAGGGGTGAGGATAGGTAGGAAAGGGACAAGAGGAGGAGGAGAGAAGGGCAGAGGGGGTGAACAGGGGAGGAAAAAAGGAACAAAAAGTATGAAAAAGGCGACAAGTGGGGAACATAAGAAGTGCCAGAGGGAGGAAAGTTAGATTACAGTTAAAACGTAAAGAACAACTACTCTGACTGCTGTGAAGGCATACTCTCTATAAATCCACAATGGTACAAAAGGAAAAGAAATAGTGTCAAAGAACTGTAGGTTTGCCTCATGCAGGCAGAGACAGAAAGAGGGAGAATGCTGTTCTAATTCTCTTTTCTTCCCTCTGCGCCTCAAGTTATCTGTCAGTGTTCTCTCCGTCGAGGGAATTCCACTTGTACAGAAATGGGTCTCCTACTGACACCTCTCTCCGCCTCACAGAACCTGGGCCTATTAATACCTAATCTAACAAGCCCTGCTCAGAACAGTAACACACACACACACACACACCTCCCTGACAGATGCCCTCGCTAACATTCAATGTTATTTACATACATCACATACTCACAAATAATAAAGGAAAATCAATTAACCCATTAATTGACTCTTTAGGACTCAGGGGAATGGTAAACTTGTGTTTTCATTTTGTATTGGGTGTTCAGCATTACATGAGTGGAATTCATATGATGCATCAACTTTAGATTTCTATGGGGGTCATACATACCTTCATCTTGCCATTGCGTACAGCCGCTCCGTCCTCGGCTAGTCTCAGCACATACAGGTCCATGTTGTACTCATGACCTCCTCTCAGGCTGAACCCAAAACCTTTGTTCTCCCTCTCCAGGTCAACCGAGTAGAAGCCAGCATCCTGAGGAAAAAACACACACATACACATGGCAATGTCAGACTGGTGATTCAGCGGTGGCTAGACTTGCCAGTGTGCGTCTGTCTGTGGATGGCTCGTATTTCAGTGTGGGAACGAATGCCACCTTGAGAAAAGTCACACCTATTTGATCGGAGTTCGAGAGTGGTGGTGGTTGAAATGAATAATAGATGGATTGGACTATGGGGCGGTTTGAGGCAGGCAGAGAGGGCACACAGAGCCACAGACACTACAAGGGCACTGCCAAGGACACAGACTCAACACCCTCCCTCCCTGCTCTGTTCAGGAACTAATCAATATGATATCAGAATAAAGCATCTCCCTAGTGTGACAACCACTTAGAGGGAACACATTGCTGTAGGGCAGGGATTGTCAACTAGATTCAGCCACGGGACAATTTCTTCTTGAGAGGATGGTCGGGGGGCTGGAACATCATTACGAATAATTTGTAGACTGCAAATTGACTGCAAGAAAGTCAAAATCATGATTTCCTGGTGATTTTACAGTCGTGTGTCGAATAAAAAAAAGAAAAAGACAAATTCGGCCGTGAGGCTGCCAGTTGGGGACAGGCAGGCCTTGGCAGCGCTGGACAGATCCTTACCTGGGCTGGAGGTTGTGTTGTTGGGGCAGGGGGAGGAGGGGCCTGGGGGGATTTGAACTCAAAAGAGGACTCCTGTTTTGGTTTGGTGTTGTTTCTGGAATGAGAAAGATTACAAAATATTGGTTAAAAATCATACATTTTAAGCAATTAGGTCCTACATACATGTATCCCAGAATCCCTCTCACCTGGACTCAGGTGTAGCCTGTTGTTGGGCTGTGTGAGTGGTTGTTATAGTGGCGATCTTCTCAGCGTTGGTCAGCAGTGATGCATTAGAGGACTCTGATGAGAGAGAGAGGGAGCGAGAAAGAGAGCAGGGGAGTCAGCGGCCTGAAGACTGAACCATGGCGTACGAACCAACCTTCGTACGCCATTCTAACACTTCAGCTCCACTGTAAGCATCGCGTTGCTCTGCCATCAGCATCGTGTAAATGTGACGTTCTACCTGCTACACAGAGCATGTCGTTTTGAGAGCGTCTTCATTCTATTTTCCCCTACTGTACAGTACCATATTCATTCATTATGCGTAAGTCCAATAGCTTTGGTCCAGTTTTCACAAGTATTCATTAAATTGCTGCTAGTCATTGTACTTAATGATTGTGAACCTAGCTATTTATTGTAGCTAGCTAGCTAGCAGTAGTAGCTTCTTGACTTCATAAATCTTAGTAAAATTACTAGTGGTGTGTAGTCGAGGCCATATGCAACCAACATTTACTTTATTTCTTTATTTCAATTCACAAGATAGAACGAACGAGCGCGACAGCCATCAAGAATTGAATCTCGGCGATTCTTGAGCATGGAAGCCGCCATTGGAGGTGACGCAACCCGAGCGCAACATGGACAGTCAAGCAGCTTTCATTGATTTCAAAGGAAGCATTTCCTCAACGGCTGACGGTTGGCTGGTGGCAATGCCGGACGCCCGATATAGAGTAGCAGGACCATTACATTTTTTATATAGAATTTATTCAAACAGGGATACATGGAAGCCTGGACCGGAGGAAGTGCTATACTCATGGCTTTCATCTAATCACAGCATATGGCATCATTTGTGTAATCAATGACCTATGCTTGACCATAACCCTTAAATAAACACGCAATAACCGCACAACCTTCTCCTCACTCCAAACACACACCACTCATTTGTTTCTAATAACTACAAATCCCAGCCCCTGCTCTCGGCCCAACCACCGTCCCTAGACTAATCCCAGCCCCACCGGCTGTGCTCAACTCCAGTTTTATATATCCATCACTCCAACACTAGTCCCCTTGAATCCCATTGGCTTAACTCTCCATTCCGCCCACGGCCCCGGAGACATTGGGCCGGTCAGCCAATCAAGGTGGAGGCCGAGCTGAGGTTGGGCCAAGTGGGTTTAATTCCAGCCAGCTGGGTAGTCACATTGCTGGGGAGACCTGGTGTTTGATGAGTGCTGTCTCTGTCCATGAATCCCAATGTCTTAAAATAGACCTTCTCCCTCCTCCACTCTACGCCAGTGTCAACCAGGGGGTTGGAACCGTTTCAAGGAACAGAACTGAAAACTGTAAAAGAATTAAGGAACAGAAACGGAACCGGGAATGAAAGTGATCCATACTGTTCCGGAACAGAACCGTTATTTTAAAAGCATGGAAACCGGTTAGTAATGTTATTTTATGTTCCTGTCAAAGACAACAACGCACCTATGTAAAGCCTTCACACTGCCACTCAGAAACATATTCCAGAATCTACCTGCAAGCTGAAAATCTTTGCCAGTGTGTATGCACGTGTGTAGGCTACCTGCCCTTCCCTTCTCCGAAGCACAGGCTACTGTACTGATGTTAGAAGTGGTAGAAGATAGGGAGAGATGTTTTATTAGCTAGAGAATAATGGAATTTTCAATGCTCGTTTAGGATACTATAGGCCTAGTTATCAAGTTTAACATTGGATTTATTAACTACAAAAAAAGGTAAGACGTGTTTTTAATTCTGATGCTGCTCTGCACACATACGCTTGTTCACTTACTAGCTCAAGCTTGTTAGTTAGCTAGCTCAAAGGACATTCGATGTTCCTTCATAGAAGCCGCTCCTCCTAGGTATAATTCTGTGGACCTAATTCAGATAATGCATGTCATAACAAGATGCCCAGCGCTTCAAGCCTGCACCTCAACCCTCTCTCGCTCTCTCGCCACCCGTAAAATGTCAGTCACATCTTGTGCCATTGGCTACACTTGTCTGTCCATTACTCATGTAAACAACTAGCTGACCTGCTCCATCCACACTGATTGGTGAAGTAATTTAATGAGCTCAGTGTAAAAAACTGTGATTTCACAGGTTAAAAAAGGAACGATGTAAACCAGTACTTTTTTGGGGGTTCGAACTGGTTCAGAACTTTATTTTGCTGGTCAGAACAGTGGAACGGAACAACAAAATGTGTGGTTCGGTTCAGAACGAAACGATTGGAAAATAATTTTGGTTTCAACCCCTGCTGTCACACACTCCCTCCCTCTCTTTTCCTCCCTCAATCTCTGCATCTCCCATCCTGTACTCCTTCTCTCCCACTTTCCTCTTTCCATTGCGTTTTCCCTCCCTTCCTCCCTCCCCGCCCCCTTACCAGCCTTTGTCTCTCTCTCTCTCAAAACAATTGTGGCTCAGTATAATCATCTGCCTCTTCAGAAAAAGGCTTTCATCCGTAAAAACAGTCCAAACAGCAGCAACATGGACAATTTCTCCAACATGCAGGTTGACAAAGACTAGTGTTTACACTGGCGTTCTCCCTGCATCTCTCTCACTTAATCAAACAGCATGCCAGGGTGATCTGTCAGTGCAGTGTAACAAGAGCTCTTAGCCCCAAGAAAGACACACACACAAACGCACACACCGTTACAGCCTCTGACAGCTGAATTACTCTTGAATGTTTCAGGAGAATGTGAAATGCACGACTGCACTAGAAAGTTCCCTCCCATCCAAGAGAAGCAGCTCTGTCAACATTGCGGGGGTGATCAGACTAACAAGAGCACTCGAAATGTAAAAACGCTGTGACGGTGATGTACTGAGATAGGCTTTCCTTTACCAAAAGGTGTATACTGTACATTCCAATACAATACAGGTTTACATAACTTTAGTTTTACATGTAATGCACAAACATGTAATGCACAAATATTTTACATGTAATGCACAAATATTCCTATGACGCAGGCTGATCCCAGCTGCTGAGATCTACAGTCTTAGGTCTAGATCTGCCCAACCCTGTTCCTGGAGAGCTACCATAACCCTCCTGTAGGTTGTCGCTCCAACCCCAATTATAACCAACCAGCTAATTAGTACAACCATTTGTTCTAGATTAGGGTTGAAAAGAAAACATACAGGCTCTCCAGGAACAGGGTTCTGTCTTACCGTCTCCGGGAATGATCCTTAGCGTGACTGTGTTCCCAGCCTCCTTGATCAGGTTGACGATGTCCGAGTGGGACTTGTTGGTGATGGAACAGCCGTTGACGGCCAGGATACGGTCTCCCACCTTCAGCTTCCCACAGCGGTCCGCAGGGCTCCCCTCAATAATACGACCTATTTTGTGGGGCATGGCCACACATGCATTTCCAGCTTTTTGCGTTTGTGTGATTCATAGTGTGTGTGATGTGACATTGTTGGTGGTGGGGGTATTGTTTGAAAAGAGAGAGAGAGAACAAGAAGAAAAAGGGACAGAGGAGGAAGAGGAGAAGAAGAGAGAAAGGAAGACAGACGGTTAAGGGTTAATTCACCAAAGCCACCAAGCCAAGTGCCAAGAGACAGTGCCTGGAAATCTGCCCGTGAGAAATGGAAAGCATTGGTCAAGTGAGAGGGAATGTTGAAGGAAAAATGCCTTTACATACTCTATATGTACTGCATTCAAATTAGTTAGAACTCCATACTAAATACTCAAGGTGTCACTGACCATCTCTCTCTGTCAACAGTATGTACTAGCGCTGCTTCAAAGGACACGTTCTTCTATTTGCATGAGTAAATCTCTCCTGACATCCTTGTACAGCTGAAACCTACTAATCAGGAAACTATGTCAACCTTCAGCTCTGATAAGACAGACACCTGCAGCTGCAGCCTAGATTACAAACAAACGTACAGACAACACAGCCAACTTCTTCGCTAGTACCCTCAGGTCCTCTCCTACCCACAATCCTCAGCAGCACAAAGGCTTCTACCCTACTAGAGAACGTCTCTCAATCATTACAGAGAAATATAGCACATATCATTCCCTCTCCATCTCTATTCCTCTTCTTCATTCATGGAACTACAAAGACAAATCAGTCTGTCTCTTCCCTCTGCTGTCAGTAACTCCAGTCAAGAGCAAATCTGTGGAGCTCAACTCATTGACTTCTGTAACAGCTAGAAGCTTTGTTCGTTTCACAGCAGAAGGACGTGTTTGTTTAACGAGCTGTGAGGATGGATAGATATATCTGTGTCAGAGTAATTGGGATCCATACAGATCAAATGTAATTTCTGTACACTATTGATCAATAACCAATGTGCTCCTCTTTGATATGAAGCCTGGAAGATGAACAAAATGGTACAAACTTGCCAACGCCTTCCATTCAGTAAATGAAGATGTGCTTTGCCTGATCGTTTGACGCCCAGCGGGAGTTAAGTTAAGCAGTGTTTCAGCACACCCAACCTAGAGAGACATCCTGAGGAGTGGTCAGGTAGGTACAGAGAGTGGCAGCGAGATTTCTCTGTTGCAGTTATAGGCAGAATACACTGCACAGCAAAGACACCAGAGCAGACAACGGGGCATGCTGAGGGACAAGCAGAGCAGGAGGACAGTGGGAGAGGGTCTATCCATCAACAAATGATCCCACTTACAATATCACAATACTCTTCCCATTCATAACGAATCATTATAACTGCTGCAATCAGCTCATCGGAGCCATTTAAGTAAGAGCATCTAAATTATACAGGATATTATGCAACATGCTCTTACTTGTGATCAATTATGAAAGATAGTATAAATATTACAGTTCTTTGGGCTGGGTTTCAGTGTCTCTGCTTGACAAAATGAAAGAAAATAGAAGAGGAACACCACTCGCTAGAAGATGGAAGAATGAGGATGAAAGCTATTCACCAGAAATATGGGCTATTAACAAACTCATTTGCATTGATGTAGAGGGACAGTACCCAGTAGTCAAACAGTGATTAGTTACAAAAAAGATATGTTCTTCTGTACATTGAGAGGAACCTTGTGTGTGTGTGTGTGTGTGTGTGTGTGTGTGTGTGTGTGTGTGTGTGTGTGTGTGTGTGTGCATAGTACATGCATATGTGTTACTGTATCTATATTTAAGTACAGAAAGTTAGAGAAGACGAGTGTTACCAAAGGTGGTGCCGGATTCGGGTCGGGACACAGAGGAGACAATCACAAAACCGAAGCCCTCATTCTCCCCGCGGCGGATCTCCACATCGTAAGGCTGCAGGGCAGTGTTGACCACGGTGCTACCTGAGCCCCCACCGCCCCCGCTGCCGATGCCGCTGGTGGAGCCACTGCCGGAGCTGACAGTGTTGAGGGAGTTCTGGCTGCCCTGGGGGGTCCGCTTCTCCTCGGTCAGGAAGGGGGCCTGTGTGCTGCTGTGGTGGGACGAGGCTGGGGACGGGGGCACCTCACCCTCCCCTTTAGACCCTGAGGAGGAATTGACACAGCTACTTTACAGAAATAGCACACAGCTCATAACACTAAATAAAATATTTTGCTAATCAACATTGACACCATTGCTCCTCTCTACCCACTCAGCCTGACGTAATGATCACACTGGTAGCAGGAAGCAGGTCTACGGGGAGCATGCTGCTCTAACAGCCACACTTTCATCTATTCCTCCGCAAAACATCTAAAGATATGGTTTCCTGATTGCATCACAACGGAAGGTTCCCATCTCATTTCCTGGCATTGAGGCAGTGCTTCATACTGGGCGTCATCCCTCTGACAACCATCATGCCCTCGGTCTGGGCGCTCTCATCAGTGGCTGGCAGGCAGGCTGGCGCGTGGCGGGAGAGGGGGAAGGTTGGGACCCTCTTCATCACGTTTAAGGAACTTTATTTATCCTGCTGAAGGGCAGAGCCAGGCTGGGCACGTTGAGGGCCTCTGATAAATGTTTCCTCACACACCCATGAACTTTTGAAGAGCAGCGGGGCGACCCTTCAAATAGCAGCCCTGTCCTCGGGCCCTTCACTGCTCTGATGAAAACAAATGGAGCCTGGAGCAGTGGTTTGCTCTGATGTTTCTGCATAGACTGCTGTTGATTGTACTACTGCACAGACTGCTGCTCATCTGCTGTTTGTGCTATACTTGAAATAGGAACACTCTGTGACAGATTATCAAATTATGTTCTACATAATATTCTACCATGATCATTAAGCATTGCACAGAGAAGACAGAATTACTGGTAAAATTACTGGCAGACAAAATACATCAAATTACATTGTCTGACTAAAGCCAACACTGCTACCACAGATTTCTCTCAATCTCTTGCTGTTGAAAGACAAGGTCACACAAATCACTCATATAATGTAGCTGTTATTTGAATGCGTTCACTCTGGATAGGAGTGTCTAAGTAAAACTTTGTTGCCGTGTTTAACTAGCTGCTGTGTTCCCATACCGCTGTAGCCGGTCTTCCGTCGCACGGTGAGGTTGACGTGGCCCTGCTTGGCGGCCTGCTGCATCAGCTGTACCACCAGCTGATGAGACTTCCCCACCACCGCCGTGCCGTCCACACAGATGAGCTCATCCCCCGAACGCAGGCGCCCATCCTCATCCGCCGCCTCGTACTTCACTATGTGCCCTATGTAGATCTGGGGAGAGGGGAGGAAAGGAGGAGGGGAGAACATGAAAGAAAAGGAGATGACAGAAGAGGTTCTTGGTCAATCAACAGCACGCCGTGACAGAACATCAACATGAGATATTAAAGTTTGTTGAAGAATATTTCTACCTCTTAGGTAAGATCATTTCAGTACAACACTTTCCGGCAGCACTAACGCCCCGGGTCCAGCTAGAAAGCTGGCTAGTACGTCTCCTCTCCTTTTTCTCTGCTTGGCTGCACAGCCTGGTCTAAATCTCTTGTGTGTCATTATTTTCCTTCTTCAAAAGCTGTACAGACCAGCTCAAAAGAACAAACAACTTGGCCTCTTTAAAAGGGGAAAAAAAGTGGCGGGATAGATATTCTTCTCTCTGATTGAGGCTGCAGCAAGGAGATGAAAGAGCAAGTGGAGCAACAGAACAGAGCTGAGACCTCAACCACCACCACACACAGACCACCACTGCTGCTGTAGTTGATTCATCTGGCTCCAACAGAGGAGTTAACAACCATCAATGAAACAGTAAAATATGGCACAAAGATGCTAAAAATATATAAAATCCATACTAAATATTTGTAACAATAAACTGAGAAGTCTCATAATAAATGTCCAAGCCAAGACTAATAAACCAATACTTAGAATCTGTTGAAAGGTGTATTATTTTTCAACTGAATTTAAAATACCTATTGAGTATAGATATACAGTGCGCGTTCGGAGAGTATTCAGAGCACCTCCCTTTTTCCACATTTTGTTAAATTATTTCCCCCCTCATCAATCTACTCAATCAATCCATAATGAAAAAGCGAAAACAAGTTTTTAGAAATGTTTGCAAAATTATATATATATTAAAAAAAAATACTTTACATAAGTATTCAGACCCTTTGCTATGAGACTCGAAATTGAGCTCAGGTGCATCCTGTTTCCATTGATCATCCTTGAGATGTTTCTACAACTTGGAGTCCACCTGTGGTAAATTCAATTGATTGGACATGATTTGGAAAGGCACACACCTGTCTATATAAGGTCCTACAGTTGACAGTGCATGTCAGAGGAAAAACCAATCCATGAGGTCCTAAGGAATTGTCAGTAGAGCTCTGAGGCACAGATGTGGAGAAGGGTACTAAAAATGTTATACAGTGTTGAAGGTCCCCAAGAACACGGTGGCCTCCATCATTCTTAAATGGAAGAAGATTGGAACCACAAAGGCTCTTCCTAGAGCTGGCCGCCCGGCCAAATTGAGCAATCGGGGGAGAAGGGCCTTGATCAGGGAGGGGACCAAGAACCCGATGGTCACTCTGAAAGAGCTTCAGAGGTCCTCTGTGGAGATAGTAGAACCTTCCAGAAGGACAATCATCTCTGCAGCACTCCACCAACCAGGCCTTTATGGTAGAGTGGCCAGACGGAAGCCACTCCTCAGTAAAAGGCACATGACAGCCCGCTTGGAGTTTGCCAAAAGGCACCTAAAGATTCTCAGACCATAAGAAACAAGATTCTGTGGTCTGATGAAACCAAGATTGAACTCTTTGGCCTGAATGCCAAGCGTCACTTCTGGAGGAAACCTGGCACCATCCCTACTACGAAACATGGTGGTGTCAGCATTGTGTTTTTCAGTGGCAGGTACTGGGAGACTAGTCAGGATAAAGGGAAAGATGAACGGAGCAAAGTACAGAGAGATCCTTGATGAAAACCTGCTCCAGAGTGCTCAGGACCTCAGACTGGGGCGAAAGTTCACCTTCCAACAGGACAATTACCCTAACCACACAGCCAAGGCAACGCAGGAGTGGCTTCGGTACAAGTCTCTGAATGTCCTCGAGTGACCGAGCCAGAGCCCGGACTTGAACCCGATCGAACATCTCTGGAGAGACCTGAAAATAGCTGTGCAGCAACACTCCCCATCCAACCTGACAGAGCTTGAGAGGATCTGCAGAGAAGAATTGTAGCGTCATACCCAAAAACTGAGTAAAGGGTCTGAATACTCATGTAAATGTGATATTTCCGTTTTTTACATTGTTTTAAAATAAATTTGCAAATATTTATGAAAACCTTTTTTTTTTCCCTCATCAGTCTACATAAAATACCCATAATGACAAAGCAAAAACTTGCTTTGTCATTATGGGTATTTTATGTAGACTCGTTTTTTTCCCCCTCATTGAATACATTTTAGAATAAGGCATTGTAAAAAGTCAAGGAGTCTGAATACTTTCAGAATGCACTGTACACAGGGCAGTGATGTTAGTGTGTGGTTGAATCCTATAACTCACTGGCTCTCCTGGCTCGTTCCCTCCCAGGATCCGGAACCCGTAGCCCGTGTCCTTTCTCCACAGGAAAATGTCCTGCTCCTGGAAATCAGGCACTGCAACCAGAGAACAAATCATCCTCATTGAGAACTACATCCTGGATCATTATATCAGAACCCACACTGTGTGACCCCTCCTCCCCCCTGTTCCTTTCAGAGGAGAACAGAGGCAGATGACTGGAGGAGATGGAGGGAGGGAGCTGATGATGTCATTCATGGCTTTAATGAGCACATAGCACACCTGCGGTTCCTTCTGAATCAGGCCAGTGGTCCATGCCTCACTCAGCCTGTCTACTGCACTGTTACGGTAACCTCTACACCACACCACTGCATTTTCCTCTATAGCCAGCTAGTACATTCCTTACCCTGAGGAATGTGTAAATATCTAATAACTTCCCATCAAAATAAAATAATTTATTCCCAAAATACCTTCAAATCACCATTCAAAGCAAGAGAGGAGACGGCTGTGAAATTCCCCTAAGTACCTACTTTATCAAAGTTCCATAATTAGGATCTATTTGAATACTATCCTTTCGGATGTCTTTCAAGACAAAATCCTTCTTCACTTTGTCCCATCAACCTGGGTAGGTAGGTGACAGGGACTGGGAGTCTCTCCCTAGCACTCAGCCAGGTCACCAGTATGCCAGCCTGGTTCTGTATTATTGAGAAGGGCCTCAGCAGTGCTGCTCCTCAGGCTCAGTCAGGAACCCCCTAGCCGAGGAGATCTGAGCAGGAAGGAAGAGGAAGAGGGTGGCAGTGCTGGAGCTAGCTGTCAGAGAGGCACTAAGTTGCTACATAGCGGTGCACTGCAGCGACTGACAGCGCATGGTTCATGTAGCACTGGAGGTGGGCGGACCACCGAGAAACAGGGGTCCAAGCTGTCTGTGTCTGTGTCTGTGTGTCCATGCGTTCAGCCCCCCCATGAGATACACCATGTAACTATACAGACCTCCACAGCTAAAGCCACTAAGAGCCAGCAGGAGGGAGGGAGAAGGGCAAGAGGCCAGCTTGGCAGCAATCTGTTCCAGAGTCAACAGAAGAGCTCAGTGTTGAGCTAGCTCTCTTTCTACCACACTGGGACTCAGGGTATGGCCGAGATGGGCATGTCACAGGCTAACCGTCTCAATCTTCTCGTTCACAAGGGCCCCAGCTAGCTACTGGGCAGCTTATCAGATCAATACAGCAGCTCAACTTCTGAACCACTGACTAGGAACAGATCCATACTAAACAAAGATTATTCAATCTGCCCAGCTCAGACTGACCCTGGAGAACAAGCAGATTAACTTCAGATCAGGAAGAGGAGATGGGAAGAAAGAGTGGCTAGTATCCACTATCCAGCTAGCACCACCAAAATGGCATCTGAGCAAACATTAAGCATGGGCAGACTTCGAAGCTCATCCAATCTGCATTGCTCAGGTTTGGAAAATGCTCAAAGGGTGGTCACCAAATGGTGCGTTTACAGCCTCAGCTCTCCCAGGCTTTGATTTCAGAATCTTTCAGGTAAACGTGTCATCACAACGGTAATGAAGTCCTATTTCCTCAGGACAGGGATGTACAAGTGCTGAACACGGCTGAGTTGACTAAACAATCCCCTATTCTTCTTCCTTGTTTCTTTAGAATTCTAGAATTTCTCTCCTCTTCTCCCCTATCCTCTCTCACCTGAGGAGATAGGATAGGGGAGACCGTACCCAGTTCCTCTCCCTTTAAGGCCTCTAAATAATGAAACCTTGATGAAAGCAGGAGCACCAGAGAAATCATTAGATGTTAAACCCTCTGGAACCTCCAATCCTCAGAGGGCGACTGACAGCAGTTGAGAGATATTCCTGTTAATTGGGGAGGCTAGCACCCATTAGCCTCACCAGACTACCAGGGAAATACTGGAGCCACCACCACTGCAAATGATATCCACATTTGTCTGGAGCTGTGTTCTAAAGAGTAGCGTAGAGCTGAACATGGCCCGGTCTGTTCCAGAGAGCACACGACTTACTGATACTAACACACACATGGTCAAGGTTCAATAGATCAGGAGTGTGGTTAGCGGCACCAACTCTCCTTAGAGGCTGTTGTTATCACTCTTACTCCAACTGCCACAATGCTCTTCAAACAGTCCACACCCCTAACCCACCAAGTTAACACCCACTCTAGGTCAATATACAAAAGATGACAGGATACTATTAGACAATATGTCTTGGGTCACAAGCCCCCGGACTGCAGTACCAACCCGACAGGACAGAGGGAGCACCCGAGCCAACACCAAAAATAAATACTTACGCCTACTTTCATACATGCTCCTGGACTGGGCCCAGATCTTGAAGGGGTCCGGTTTCCTCTGGATGGTCCCGTCTCCCTTAGGCTCCTGGGGAGGCAGGCCGGGCAGGGGCTGGGAGGGGGGTGGGGGGGCGGCGCTCTCGCTGAAAGGAGTGGCCAGGGACGGGTGCACAGGGGAGTCAGTGTGGGTACTCGGGTGGCTGGACACACTGTGCACAGAACTGTTCTGACTGTCCTTCCTCACTAACTGCTGTATGAGGGAGAGAGAGAGGGAATAGAAGGAGTAAGACAGGGAGAGAAAGGAGGAGGGGGAGTAGAAGGATGGTCAGAAAGAGAAATAGAGTTAGAAGGAATAGGAGAGAGTGGCAAAGATAAATAAATACATATTACAGAAGTCAGTCAAAATACATACTTTTTAATCAAGGCCAGTGATGTCAACCAGAAACACATTCTCTAACAATACCCAAGGCATAATCAAGCATATTTGTTCATGAGATTTATTTTTGGGAAAGTGAAGAATTCAGTCAAAAATCCTAACAGAAAAAAACAGAGCTCGGCTGACAAGAGTATATAGTCTATTCCTTTTGTTCAACACAGAGCTGAATACATTAATGCAGACCCTATCCCCCAATGCATGAGGAGACATTCAGAGACATACAGTAACACTGAGAAGGGTGTTTAACTGAAGAGTAACGTAATATCATTTCAGCAAGCCATGACACCCAGCATCCAAGATTGTTCTGAATTTGTTCCTGTAGTTAGAAATAGGTAAGATTGGCATTCCTGAAACATAATTTTGTTGAAATGTAATTTGATTTTGGAGAATTAAGCTAATTGATTGCACCCAAATTAGCCATTAAAATTGATAGGATTCAGATAATATTCAATAAATAAAGTACCCAACATCCAATTTGGACCAAACTTCCTACCAATAAGTAAGATATGAAGAATAAATTAAATGGTTGAAAGCCACGGACCCCCCACACCCCACGCCAATCCCACCACAACAACCAGTATAAGGTATCAGTTCTCCATGTTTGACAAGTAGTATAAAGGTGTGGTTTGGATCATTGCTTCTTCATACTATGTGAATCTGGTGATGCGTTTTTTCCCCCTGTTCTGAGAATTAGTCATTGAAGTTGCTTGCATTATTTACCATAAAGAAGTGTGGAAGATATATATTTGACCACTAGATGCCACTGTTCTTGCTATACCGCAACACTCTTTTATCCATTTTGCTGGGCTCTTAAATGTTTATTAAATAGATAATTTCCACAACAACTTTGGGTACAAAAATTCAAGAAAGTCCTCCATGTCTGTGCTTGCCTATTGATGTGCTGGTTTTAAATTGTGCAGGGCTCATTTGTAAAAGAGACTTTAGTCTCAATATGACTTCCCTGTTGAAATAAAGGTCAATAAAAAAGCCAATTCAGTTTGTCCTTCTCTTAGCAACCCAATGCTTCAACCCAACTCTCCTTGAATAGTCCAATAAGTGGCAGCTCTCAGAGAGGGCTAACCATATGGTGCAATTCTCATATGAAGACTTTTCCTACAAGCCCAAAACGTTGATGCAGAAATGGACTAGTGACTAAAATGTTGTAACCATACACAAAGGGGTGGTTTCTTGGACACAGATTAAGCGTAAGAACAAACTTAATTTGTTCTTACGCAAACTGAATTGCTTTTATGGAGGATTTAATTTGTGAAGGTGACCACACAATGTATTTTCATCATGAGCCAAATCTATAGGTTTTCTACCCAAAGTTACCAAAGGAAATGTTGTGCTCTATTTAATAAACACAAGAGACGACCAAACCTAAAAATAGTGAGGAGGTAAAGTAGGAACAGAGGCATCTAGTGGTCAAAACATGCTATTTTCACACTACTTTATTTTATTTTTTATTTTATTTCACCTTTATTTAACCAGGTAGGCTAGTTGAGAACAAGTTCTCATTTACAACTGCGACCTGGCCAAGATAAAGCAAATCAGTTCGACACATACAAAAACACAGAGTTACACATAGAATAAACAAACAAACATTCAATAATACAGTAGAAAAAAATATATAAATAAAAAATAAATGGTAAACAATGCAAGCGACTTCAATTACACATTTTTCTGAACAGGGCAAAAAACCCATCACCAGATTCACAGGGAATTCATTATATAGTACGAAGAAGCAATAATCAAAACATTGAGAATTGATACTGTATTCTGATTATCGGGGTGGGATTGGCGTGGGGGGTCTGTAGGTGGCTTTTGATTTTAAAGAAATGTCATTTTTCATGTCTTTCTCATTGGTAGGAAGAAGTTTGGTCGAAATCAGATGTCGGGTACTATATTTATTGAATATTAACTAAATCCTATAAATTAAAATTGCCAATTTGGGTGCAATCAATTAACCTAATTTCTCAGACATCAAATTACATTTCATCAAAATATTTCAGGAATGCTAATAGCATCTGTTAATAACTACAGAACAGATATCAGAACAATCTGAGATGGTGGGTGTCGGAATCCGCTTTCTTGTGCTTTTTGAGGTGTAACGACCCTGAAGGGAGAATACATCTAGGAGGGGAAAACACAGAAGCACAAATCCACCCCCATTCTTCCCTCGTACAACACAGAGAGAGCACACAGGCAGCATCTCCCCCAAGAGATAGGCTACAGGGAGAGGGTAACACAGACTGACAGTGGTCCAGTCTCTAGCAATCACATTACTTCTCCATACTCTACATTGGGGACAGAAATAGAAGCTGAGAAGAGCCGGACCATTCTCAAAAATCATCCCTACACCTGGACCACAAGCTTGGAATGCTTTTCCAAGGCTGGCCTAACGCACTGATCTATTTACCTAGAATTCATTAAGCCAAAAGAACATGGCACAGATAATGTTTTTTTTTTTTCCCCATGAGCAGGCCTGCTCTGCCTACCAATGGGTCAACATAATCAACCAGTGCAGCATTATCATCCAGCAAAAACAGTTTCACCCAACACAACATTATTCCGACCCAGCGCACAGGTCTTTAGAGCTCTCATCAGGACCAAAACACAGCGGGAGTCCTGATAGAGAAAATCCCTCACTGCTCTGGGATGCTCTAAACAACAACCAACATTAGCACTCCACATAGGAGAGAGTGGAGAGAGGGATGGATGGAGGAGAATGGAAGGGATATGTGGATGGGAGAGGTATAGATATGTTTGGTACTCACCAGCTTTGGGCTCTTCTTTGCAGGAGCCACCCCTGGGAAGCAACATCCAGATCAAGATGGAGAGAGAAAAAAGAAAGAAAGAGAAAGAAAAAAACGTGTTAACGACACACAATCATATTTCACCTTCCCCACAGGTAAAAGAAGAACAAAACCCCAGCGTTGAGCAGATGGGGGACTCCAAACAGGGACTCCAGTGGTGGGGCAGCGCTAGCCTGCTTGTCTCTGCTTGAGTTATCTTCTCCCTCTCTTTCTCTGGCTCGTTCCCTCGCTCCCTCACATCCACCCTCGCGCGCACCGCGTTAAAGGGGGCAGCGCGATCTATCTGCATTAGCACGGCGGCTGACTGCTGCAGCGGAAGAGGGGCCAACCCCGAGGGCTAACCAAGCGCTCCGCTCGCTAGACCCTGCCTAACCCACTGTCAGAGAGAAAGACGGAGTGCGTGTGTATATGTGTGTGAGAGAGAGACAGACAGAGGGGTAGAAAGAGCGAGAGAGGGGCAGCTCTGAGCTAACTCCGCTATCATTCCCATGGAGAAGGACTCCAAGATACTGAACATTAAATTATAGGCAACCTGTCAGTTCCCCTCTTACTGAGACCATCTTTCTGCGTCCATTCAGCACGCCGCTCGGCTGTGGAAGGCTCCAGCATCTAGAGGCAGTCACACCGCTCTTCTCCCGTCTCGATCTCTAGCGCTCGCTTTTTTCTCCCTCTCCTCTTTTTCACCCTCCCCCTCATCTCTCGATCTCGCTTTTCCCCCTCACCATCCCTCCCCTTCTCTCCCCTCCACCCACACGCTAGTAAACATACGTGCACACAGACATGCGCACACACACACACGCGCGCTCACTCCGCTCTTTCTATCCCACTCTCATCAATCGGAGGCAGGCTCTGACAGGCAGGGCCTGTATTAGCATAAATAATATGTTCATACATTAATAGAGTCCCACACTGGCAGGAATATCATTAGAGCCTCCAACATGAACACAAACAGAGAGTAATGGGATACTAAAATGAAAACATAGCCTAGATCTTTGGAAGGCCTAGCTTTTCCCTGTGTGTGTGTGCGTGTGTATTGGTATTCAGCAGCATAAAGAAGAGAACAAGTAAAACATACATGTATTGTATTCAGTTTGTAAAAGCAGGTGTACATGCAGACAAGATTGGATGGGGTGAAGTGTCTATCTCTGATCCTGACAAAACAGGGCCAGTTTGTGTGTAAATCCTTTAGGGAGATCTGGGGGATTGGGGTGGATTAGGCAGTTCTTTATGGCTCTTATCCCCTCAACATCTGTATTCAACAGCCACTGTAATGTGGTCCACAGTCCAGCTACCTTAGAGAATGTTCCCCTCTCCATCACTGCTCATCTCAACAAATCTCTTCACTCCCCTAATCCCCCTCTCTTCTCCCCTACCTGCTCCCTTCCACTATAGCGCTCTTCTCTTCTTTCAGCAATTGTTATTCTCTCGGCATACCACAGCCACACCCTACTCCACTCACCCTGAACACCATTTGACCAGCCCAGCCTCTGTGTGTTTGTGTCAGTCTCTTCTTGATTATCCTGTGTACTACGTGTCTAATCTGCCTCTGCAGTATGTTGCACGACTCCACACTGGCTACTCTTGGTGGCCATTAAACCGCCATATACTCTGCAGCAGAGAAGCCTCTCCTCTCCAACTCACCTCCCCTCAACCTTCCCCCACTCTACCCACGCTATGCTCTCATCACCTCCCCAAACTTTCCTTCTCATCCCCTGTACTAACCTTCCCTCCACAGCCCTCCTCTCTCTTCTCCTCAAATGAGTTACACTACCATTTATGGTACCTCACGAACTGTACAGTTCCTAAGAGAGCAGCACTGAGTTTTAACAGACCTTTAGAATAATTATCAAATGTAGAGCCATCTGCCCGTCCCAGGTGTCAGACAAAGTGACAGTGCCAGAGACAGGTTAGGGGTGTCCTAAACATGCTAGCTAGTAGCTACTTCACTTCTCACTCTGTTTCAGGGGTAGGGTAGTGCTACTGGGCATGTGCGGAGCCCTGGATCCGCTGGTGTTCTTATCGATGCAGCTTACAGCATCATCCACCCTCCATCTTTTAATTACACACAGGGGGACTAGCATGGCTGGTTCTCACACTGATGGACTGTGCAGGAGAGAAAACACAGGCTTGAGCAAGCCGTATTTTAAAACTCAAAACACACTACTGAACATGCCTGTCAAATGGATTTAGGTGACTGATCAGCAATGGTTGTTTTCATCTGAAAACAGCATACCTTCTATTTATTCACTACCGCAATATGTGATTTATTCTGACGCCATTTTTTGGTGATGCCATCATGCCACTTCAGTGGAAACCCTCCGCCACTGCCCTCACGTAGGTTGTAGTGGTCACTAGGTTGCTCAGTCCACAGAGAGAGGCCGCAGGTCAGTGAGAGGGCGCTGGCCAAAGCGGCTGCTAAACGGAGGCTATTACTGAGGCGATTATCATGTCCAGCGGGGTGGGAGGGGGTACACTGTGCCCATGTCTCGGCCCCTCTCCTCCTTCTGGCCTCAGATGGATGGCTTCCGACAGCCCAGCCCATCTGTCACAACGGCGCCAGCAACAGGCGCACAGGGGACTGACAGATGGTCTCTTGGCAGGCCGGTCCAGGCTATTCCACAGTACAGACTGAGCCACATGTCATCAATGTACAAATAGGCCGTCATGGACGTGACTGCGATGACCAATGCAGATGTTTATTTACCCAAGGTAGCGAATGTATAGAAGATGGGATTGAAAGTGACATATGTGCACCCCAGTCTTGTGACATGGAAATGTTGACCAGGAAAAGGTGCAGACGTTAGCAACCTCACCTTTGAATCATACACCCACAGTAAAGAGAAAAGCATCCAGGCCTGGAGTAATACACGTTGTCCATGTTTTGTCTGTGAGAGGCTTATGCAGTAGCTTACGATGCTGAGCAGAAATGACAATTGGGAGCAGTTCCTTTCGTCTGTCCTGTCTCTCCTGGCATTTAGAGAGAACAGGATGAGGGGTGACCCACTCCCTCACACTAATCTCAGTTGTATATACTGTATTCTATTCTACTGTATTTTAGACAATGCCACTCCGACATTGATCAATCTAATGTAAATATATTTCTTAATTCCATTCTTTTAGATTTGTGTTTATTGTTGTGAATTGTTAGATATTACTGCACTGTTGGAGCTAGGAACACAAGCATTTCGCTACACTTGCAATATCATCTGCTATATATGTGTATGTGACCAATACAATTTGATTTAATTTGATAGAGGAAATCCCCACTGCAGAGTATTGTCATAGAAACAAATGAAGCCCCCCC
Source organism: Brachymystax lenok tsinlingensis (assembly GCA_030435695.1). Classification (NCBI taxonomy): domain Eukaryota; kingdom Metazoa; phylum Chordata; class Actinopteri; order Salmoniformes; family Salmonidae; genus Brachymystax; species Brachymystax lenok. Next base: position 40,560,037 of record CM059813.1, read on the forward strand.
CCCAGACATGGAGGTGTGGAGAGAAGGGGGTGGAGATAGGAGGGGAGGTGGACTCACCTTGTCTTTGTTACGCCAGTGACTCTGGCTTATACACAAAGAAAGCCCGTCGCCCAAAAGTGCAGGGGCAGAATCTGGAGGCCAAGCTGCTGGCACTCTATTCCTCGATCATTGGATTTCTGTACAATTTCTCTGCAATGCCATTCGTTATCAGCGTTGAACATGAAGTCAGCTAAATGTTATGCAAAGCTTTCAGCCCTTACATGCCGCCGTAAGGCAGCCTAAGATCTTTGTAGATGTTTGGCATCACCATCATCAAACCATCATCTAACTCAGTTTAGGAGCCTGAAATCGCTGATCTACTGAGGGAGTCCTGCTCTATGTCTATGACAATGTTATCCTGTCCTTTGTTTTGTTATGTGTGTAACCTACGCAAGCCTAGCAGACTAGGCCTACTATTTTAAGTTTATACATTTTTTAAACCATTTATTTAACAGGACCACAATGAAGATTTGTGTTATCCTCTATGATTTTAAATACATTATCCACGTGTGGTTGTTTGCGTTTTAAATGGTCAAATAAAGCTACACTATACAGTATATAAAAAGGTATGTGGACACCCCTTCAAATGAATTGATTCGGCTATTTCAGCCACACCCGTTGCTGACAGGTGTATAAAATTGCAATCTCCATAGACAAACATCATCAGTAAAATGACCTTACTGAAGAGCTGAGACACATTTAATGTGGCACCGCCATAGGACCTTTCCAACAAGTCAGTTTGTCTGCCCTGCCAGAGCTGCCCCGGTCAACTGTAAGTGTTGTTATTGTGAAGTGGAAACGTCTAGGAGCAACAACGGCTTAGCCACAAAGTGGTAGGCAACACAAGCTCACAGAATGGGACCGCCGAGTGCTGAAGCGCATACAAATCATCTGACCTCGGTTGCAACACTCACTATTGAGTTCCAAACTGCCTCTGGAAGCAACATCAACAGAATAACTGTTTTTCGGGAGCTTCATGAAATTGGTTTACATGGCCGAGCAGCCGCACACAAGCCTAAGATCACCATGTGCAATGCCAAGCGTCAGCTGGAATGGTGTAAAGCTGGCCGCCATTGGACTCTGGAGCAGTGGAAACACGCCCCGAATCACGTTTCACCATCTGGCTGTCCAACAGACTAATCTGGGTTTGGCGGATGCCAGGAGAACGCTACCTGACCGAATGCATAGTGCCAACTGTACAGTTTGGTGGAGGAAGAATAATTGTCTGGGGCTGTTTTTCATGGTTTGGGTTAGACCCCTTAGGTCCAGTGAAGGGAAATCTTAATGATACATCATACAATTACATTCTAGACGCTTCCGTGCTTCCAACTTTGTGGCAACAGCTTGGGGAAGGCCCTTTCCTGTTTCAGCATGACAATGCCCCCGTGCACAAAGCGAGGTCCATTCAGAAATGGTTTGTCGAGATCGGTGTGGAAGAACTTGACTGGCCTGCACAAAACCTTGACCTCAACCCCATCGAACACCTTTGGGATGAATTGGAATGCCGACTGCTCAACATGAGTGCCGAAACCTCAATAATGTTCAATAAGTCCCCACAGCCATATTCCAACATCTAGTGGAAAGCCTTCCCAGAAAAGTGGATGCTGTTATAGCATCAAAGGGAGGACCAACTCCATATTACCACCCATGACAAGCAGGTTTCCACATACTCTTGGTCATGTAATGTATCTATCTACATTAAAGCAATTCCTTTTGTCTGGGTGGGTGTGTTCGTGTCTCGCTCTGTTAGCAGCAGAATGTCTAGAGCAGGGTGGAGATAAGAGACGTCTTCTTCCTAGCAGCCCTCTGGCTTCACTTCTACAACAACCCAACCCTGAGCAGAAACAACCATCTTACACTGTGCTCTGTCTGAGAGGGACAGTCTATCACGCTCCACAGCACTTAAAGCTCCTGGTGAAGACACAGAGGAAAGAGAAATATTGGCTAGAATATTACACTTGTTGGACATTGGCTTAGAGACCTTCGAACCCACTGCAGGTGTCGATTGGTCATTTCGCTTCAGCCCACTGGCAGAAAGCAACAGTGTAGTGGATGGATAGGTTATTATCAGATTGGTACACATCCTCACTCACCATGTCAGTCTCTAACCCGGTTCATCCTCCATCCCTCACTCTGCTCTGGGGGAATGAGGAGTGCAAGGGCCCAGCCCCACCGGGAACAACCCTGTCACCTCTGATGGATGTCTCAGAAGATGAACAGATCGACAGGGGTGTCGCTGTGCCACTCTTTCATCATCCTCCCACCTCTGACATCCTCTCTCCTTCCTCTACTGCTCTGCGGTGGTTGAGATGCTAAGCCTGTGGTGTATGCATCTACTGTATTGTCCACCATGCCCAGCCTAACAAACAAGTGAATGGATACCTTTAAAGCACAGGAATGGGACTGACTTGGATGTATCTGGGTGGATAATGAGGGAGGCTGTAGGGCTACAAAGAGCTAGCCTAGCGCTCAGGTATTCTCCTCACAATGGCTCTGCATGGAATACAACCGATGCTGGCTGCACCACCTCTCCCATAGATCACTGACATTTACACCCATTCACAGGCGCACTTCAAGGAAATTCACAGGAAGTGCGTGTCTTTAGGGGCTAGAATGAATTATGTCAGTGTCATAATCAGAACGTTTCAGAAGGAAAGTGGAGAAAAGGAGCACATTAGGCAGCATAATTAGACAAATGGAGGGATGGGCATCATAATGGATTCTTTGATGGAAGCTATTAATCACACCTCCTGGCTCAAAAAGGCAACAGGATGCAGAACAACAAAAGACGGGAGACACACCCACACAGGACCTTTGGTGTATTATATAGACATGGTTCAGTATGGAGACTTATGCAGTGCACGCCATCATCAGTGAGAAAGAGGAGGATGAGAAGAATCCAGCGATAATCTACTGTTGTGCTGGGGAGCCAGTGAGCTTACTCCCAGAGAGGGGAGAGGAGCACTGTTGCATATACAGGCCTTAATGAGCTCAATGCACTGTATGCACTGAGATCCCCCGGGATTGGACCGTACGCTCGGGTGGGAATGGGAATCTGTACACACTGGAAGGGGGCAGATCTCTGCCAATGAGAGTTTTCCTCTGGCTCCCTGTCAAAGGCTTGTAATTGGCTGTGTGGACTGACTGGTGACACTCTCATGCCCAGAGAGAGAGAGAGAGAGAAATAGAGCAAGCGGGAAAGCAAAAGAGGGAGAGAGAGGTGATGCTGATATCAGACCCCCCAATTAGCAGCCAGGCCTGAGGAGGACAGAGTAATTAATCCTGCTGTCTGCAGGGGGCAGGCAATATCTTAGCTGTCTGATCCACACACACACACACACACACAACCCCAGAGCAGAGCTCAGACTGAGAGCAATGATCACCGAGAGAATGACATGAAGCACCCACTGACATGTAGCACCCACTGAGAGAACAGCACTCAATATGAGACAAATTAACTATGTGAACCATAGAGAAAGAGAAGTGTTAATATTGTACTACCCATACATGACACTCATGAGTCAATAGGTTTCCCACATGTTTTCAAGGTAAATTGCCGAAGCAATCCTCTCCTGAGTCCTCTGCTTTCCAGAGAGAGTATGTCTCTGCTTTTCTCTAAAGACACAGACAGCAGCAGTAAAAAGTGCTTTCATATCAGCTCTGTCTTCCGTCCATGACACATTGAGGAATGATCCTCTCTAACCGTCCCGCCCACCCTTCTCTCCACTCTCTGGTTCAGAGAGTCTCTGTTAAACGCACAAACATTTTCTTTTATTGACAATCCATAAAAAGCGTACCATTATGGCTGTAGCATTTTATGGGCTTGTACACAACCCCCTCAGACTAATGGCGGTCATTAATAAAGCAAGACAGGGCGAGGAACGGAGCCATTTGGGATAGCAGAGCACCCAGTCAATGTCCTGTTCCGTTCCTCAACACTCAGCATTACAGGACGGATGTTCAGGTCCTTTAATTCCACAAATGAATAATTCCGAGAACTTCCAATGCCAGTTCAGATCGCTCTGTCTCAGTGAAAACTTTCCAATTACATGTCTCTCAGTGTGAGTCAGGGCTCTTTGTGGAGGTGTGTTCTGGGTAGTGGGTACTGTCTGGGGATTGGAGTGAGACCAAAATTCAATCATCCCCCCTCATACACGAGTCTTCTCTTCAGCTCTTTTATGAGACCGTTTTTCCAATCATACACCTAGTCAAAATCCTGTCCCGAGTTCTCACTCGACACAGACAAATCTGCACGCTCGCTTGCACAAACGCTCATGGACACACACATACACACAAAGCTAGGGTGGAAAAAATTTGACACCACAATTGTATCTCAATAATGTAACTTTCTCTTTTGTGTTGTTTTAGGGATAACCTATCCTTAAGAGTCTATTGACGCACCGGTGCATCAATCTAAGTGACATAATAAAACAATGCTCATAGAAATCTGTCGGTATAAGCTATAAGTTATGCGGTGGAAGGTGGCGGAGCTACAGCGGTGTTTGTCAGACCATGAGACATCCCAAAAATTTGTCTTCTCAAAAAAACGTCTGTAGATTCCGAACTCTTTGGCCTACAAACTACTCTATGGAAAGGAGAGACTCTCACAATGGTGTTTTCCGTTTTGCTCTACCACCACCACATGTGTCAAGGGACTCATCTGAAGTAAGTCGGTAACCCTGAAGTGCCACCTTCTGTCTGTAGCGTCCGAAGCGTTTGAGCTACAAACTAATACAGGACTTGTCTGAAGTCAATCCATACAAATGGAATGGAAAAATGGAGATAGTTTTGTGCCAACAAAAATAAGGGGTTTACTACAGTTGAAGTCAGAAGTTTACATACACTTATGCTGAAGTGATTAAAACTCGTTTTTCAACCACTCCACAAATTTCTTGTTAACAAACTAAAGTTTTGGCAAGTTGGTTAGGACATCTACTTTGTGCATGACAAGTAATTTTTCCAACAATTGTTTACAGACAGATTATTTCACTTATAATTCACCGTATCACAATTCCAGTGGGTCAGAATATTACATACACTAGGTTGACTGTACCTTTAAACACCTTGGAAAATTACAGAAAATGAAGTTATGGAATTAGAAGCTAATTGACATAATTTGAGTCAATTGGAGGTGTACCTGTGGATGTATTTCAAGGCCTACCTTCAAACTCAGTGCCTCTTTGCTTGACATCATGGGAAAATCAAAAGAAATCAGCCAAGACCTCAGATTTCTTTTTTTTTTTTTTAGACGTCCACAAGTCTGGTTCATCCTTGGGAGTAATTTCCAAACGCCTGAAGGTACCAAGTTCATTTGTACAAACAATAGTACACAAGTATAAACACCATGGGACCAAGCAGCCGTCATACCGATCAGGAAGGAGACGCGTTCTGTCTCTTAGAGATGAACGTACTTTGGTGCGAAAAGTGCAAATCAATCCCAGAACAGCAGCAAAGGACCTTGTGAAGATGCTGGAGGAAACAGGTACAAAAGTATCTATATCCACAGTATATAGATACTATATAGTCCTATATCGACATAACCTGAAAGGTTATACCACTGCTCCAAAACCGCCATAAAAAAGCCAGACTACGGTTTGCAACTGCACATGGAGACAAAGATCATACTTTTTTTGAGAAATGTCCTCTGGTCTGATGAAACAAAATTAGAACTGTTTGGCCATAATGATCATTGTTACGCTTGGAGGAAAAAGGGGGAGGCTTGCAAGCCCGAAGAACACCATCCCAACCGTGAAGCACGGGGGTGGCAGCATCATGTTGTGGGGGTGCTTTGCTGCAGGACTGACTGGTGCACTTCACAAAATATATGGCATCACGAGGAAGGAAAATGATGTGGCTATATTGAAGCAACATCTCAAGACATCAATCAGGAAGTTAAAGCTTGCTCACAAATGGGTCTTCCAAATGAACAATGACCCCAAGCATGCATCCAAAGTTGTGGCAAAATGGCTTAAGGACAACAAAGTCAAGGAATTGGAGTGGCCATCACAAAGACCTGACCTCAATCCCATATCAAATTTGTGGGCAGAACTGAAAAAGCGTGTGCGAGCAAGGAGGCCTACAAACCTGCCTCAGTTACACCAGCTCTGTCAGGAGGAATGGGCCAAAATCCACCCAACCTATTGTGGAAAGCTTGTGGAAGGCTACCCGAAACGTTTGACCCAAGTTAAACAATTTAAAGGTAATGCTACCAAATACTAATTGAGTATGTAAACTTCTGACCCACTGGGAATGTGATGAAAGAAATAAAAGCTGAAATAAATCATCCTCTCTACGATTATTCTGACATTTCACATTCTTAAAATAAAGTGGTGATCCTAACTGACCTAAGACAGGGAATTTTTACTAGGATTAAATGTCAGGAATTGTGAAAAACTGAGTTTAAATATATTTATGTAAACTTCCGACTTCAACTGTATGTGTCCAAAAAACAACAACATATAAAACATGTGTTGTGGCTAATTATGGTAAGACAGTAATTCTTCTCATAGATTATGCATGTATGAACCACACATTGACACATTCACCCCAAAGTTCCGGAGTGTGTCATTAACCCTTATCCAACCAAAATATGTTTTAGCATCTTCCAGATTCCTGAAAATGGCGACAGAGATAAGAATCGGGAGTAAGAGGAAAGCTTGCCAACCAGAACTCAAAACGTTGCATTTTGTGGCCAGCTTACTGTGTCTATGTCTTACCTCCACCTCTCTGCACCAGCATGGTGACCTCACTTCCTTTGGGGCACTTGCTGAGCAGGTCCACCACCTGGTTGTGGCTCATGCTCTGAACGTTCCTCTTGTTCACCTCCACAATAATGTCCCCCTCCTTCAGGCCCCTGCAGCGGGGGTAGTCTACAATCTGTTTGACCCTCTGTCCTCCCCCTGCAGGGCTGTCTGCGATGGTGAACCCAAAGCCTTTGTCTCCCTTCTCCATGTGCACTGTGATCAGCTCCGGCTGCGTCGCTATGGACGACGCCAGCGTCACAGAGTCGCTGGGGTAACTGTGCGAGCCGTTGGACGCTACCTCGGCAGAGGAGGGGCTGTGGGGTCCTGACTCTCTCATCCCGTTAACGGGGCCTCCGGTCTGGCTGCCGTGGCTGGACGGAGAGTCGTAGCTCTCCTGGCCGTTGATGATGATAGGCTCCTTGTCCACGATGGCCACGGAGGTCACCAGGCTAGTGTTGGGGTCGTCTGGGTCAAAGGGCAAGGGGTAGCCACGGCACAGCTCCAGGTTGACTATGGAGCCGATCTGGATGGACTGGAAGACCTTCACCACCTGGGCGTGGGTGTAGCCCAGCACGCATGTGTCATTGACACTCACGATCACATCACCTAGGGGAAGAGAAGGTGAAATTAATGTTGGATAATTAGCTCCATGTCACAAACTGAAATCATGGAAGTAACACAAACTGTATATTGCTCAATTAGAACACCTACACTATTACACCTACACCATTCAGTGGTCACCCACGTGGAGAGCACCAGCTTCAGTTAATCAACCAACCTTGATAAGTCAACTGTTTTAGTGCAGGGTTGGAACCTGCACAGAAGCCTGCACCCTCTGTTGCTCTCAAAGAGTTGGTGACCACCTCTTAATAATGACATGACGACAGAGCGGAGGCCCACCTGTCTCCATTTTGCCGTCGACCGCAGCGGGTCCGTCCAGAACCAGACTCTTGATCTGTAGGAACTCATCAGGCTCATCGCCCCCGACAACAGTGAAGCCGAACCCTCGGTGGCTCTTCCTTAGTTTGGTGTTGATAAAGGTTCCCTTCAGCTCTGCCGGGTTCCTAGTGAAGAAGGGCTTCCCTCCTGGGGAACACACACACATAAGCCTTACACACCTTTCATAAGGATCTCATTTGCTGTGCTACCCAAGGAAGGAGGGGTTACCCTAAACAGTCTTCACTCCGGATCAGTGAGTGCTCTGTAAGAGAAGTGTTGGTTTGATGAGCTCCATTAATCATAAAGGGACTGATTAAGATCGATAGATTAATTAGGCTAAGAGGGATTCCAAGAGCTAGGGGGCACCAGCCTGGTGGTGCCTGAGAATAGGGGTAATCCTATGGGTAAATCCCCCAGACCTAGCCCAGGCCCCAGTCTGTGGGGGCTGCAATCCCCTATGGAGTGCTACACTGTTGGGTAAGACCCAGGAGCAGCCAAACGTTTAAAATAGCTTTTCACGGCCTGACACTAGGATGGGAAGGAAGTGAGTGTTTGTGAGTGTGTGTGCAGGGTTATTGTCAGACTAATTCCCAGTGATTTAGAAACAGATGTTTCTAAGCTTATGCGTAAAAGCCTAGCGTGCCACCAAGACTGCCAGTGTATAGAGACCAAGACAGTGCATAGAGACCAAGACAGTGCATAGAGACCAAGACAGTGCATAGAGACCAAGACAGTGTATAGAGACCAAGACAGTGTATAGAGACCAAGACAGTGTAAAGAAACCAAGACAGCGCTGAACTCTCTCTACTCTGCTACACTCTGGAGTCTAGACATGGAGTTGGCAGACTCCTATAGCTTAGGCAAATGGACACCGAGTCGGTCTGATGAAATAAGAACTGCTAGAGTCTGGAGTCTGTAATCTAGATCCAAGCCCTCGGTCTCTTCTACTATGACTGGCTCCAGTCATGCTGTCAGTTGGAAAAATGTTCACAGAGTTTATATGGGAGATGGAGTGGGATATTCAGAGTTTATTGAAGTGATATATTGACTGTGGAAGGAAGCGGGTGGAATGAAAAGGGAGACATTAAAGCAGGGAAGATGGCCGCGAGGGATTGGAGAGTGACTAACAAACCGCAGATGCTACACTTACATGGTGGAGGAGTACAGCTTATGCATACAATGAAAAATGTATTACCCTTGGAGTCAGCCAGTGTCCTTGTGTTTGCCTTGAAATAATTCAAGACACAAGATGCAGACCAATGCCGTAATATTGAGGACTTTTTTTTTTTTTTTTTAGAAAAGAGAAGTGGGTGTAGGAACTTGAAAGCAGGGTGACTTAAAAGAGCTGGGTAAAAAGAGAGATTTGTGTGGTGGAATCTCAAGGCCTTGAGTTGCTTTGGGCAGCGTCGGTCAGGGGCCTGAGCTTACAGAGATGGAGAAAGACAGAGTGTGAGTGAGAGAGAAAGGCAAGCGAGAGAGAGAGGAGTGAGAGAGGAGAGCGAGATAGAGAGAGGCACGTGATGAGGGAACACATCCACAATGTCGCAAACAGAAATCGACCAATAACCTCACAAAACTAGGATATTGACCAGACCAGGACTCACGTTTTGGCCCGATGAGGGGTGGCAGTGGGGGTCTGGCTTGGGTGTCCCTGTAGGTCTCCTGGTGGTTGGCGGAATAGCTGGCCAGGGGGGCACCAGCCAGGGTGGCATCCTCTATCCATTCTGGAACAGCAAAGGGCACACTTCCTGTCTCTGGTGTCTGTACAGTTACAGTGATCCTTATGGTTCACCACAATGGGTGGCTTGAAAACTACTGTACTGCATTGAGCCACAATGGCTGCCGATTAAAGTAATACCATGTCATCCAATCTCTGATCGATCAAAATGGCAGCCTCACTATGTAGTGTATTGGAGGCTTAAAATTCAATCAATGAAAGAGTAAAAGTCATAGATATCGAGCGTAAAGAGATATTAAGCTTAAAGGAGAAAAAGTCAGCAGATAGGTAATCAAGTCAGAAGCACATTTAGCTGATTGTGACGAGCGGGGACCAATAGGCAGGTTCCTTGTGGTGTGACCTGCATGAAGAGAGGAAATGTGGAGGACATTCTACATACACTTCCTTACGTCCAGTATGTATTTGGACAGTGACGCATAACTTTTTAATTTGTCTCTATATTTCCGAATTTTGGATTTGAGATCAAATGTTTCATATGAGGTGACAGTACAGATGTCACCTTTTATTTGAGTGTATTTCCATAAATATCTGATTTAGCATTTGAAAATAGCCTCAAATAAACAGTGACATTCTTTACGGTCACTTAATATAAAACATTTGATCTCAAATCCCAAATGCTGGAGTACAGAGCCAAATGTAAAATGTTTTTACCTAACTGTTCAAATACATACATAGCGGAGTGTATAGACTAAAGAGACGTAAAGCATATGTCCTGAAATGCTTTCACTAGGAGAACAAGACCCAGAAATATTAGAACTATCATTTTCATTGCTGTAACAGACTTTTAATGTAATATTGTCAAACCCAAAAAAACTTACCTAGACCTGTAGACTTACAAAATCATTCATATTAGCACAAATACCTTGGAGAGAGTATCAGTGACACTTAAAACATTGCCAAATAAAAAAGCAAAAGACCCATTTTCAAGGCCATTAAAACAAATCATAGGTATGCCTTTATGGTTTCTCGATAGCAAATCATAAAGAGAAGAGAGCAGGGCAGAAGGACAGACAGACACGATCACAGACATGGAAAAAGAAAGAAATGACGCCCGGCGGGGCTGGAAACGAACCTCGGATGTAGCGCTCACCTTCTGGTGGCTGCTGTTGCTCGAGCTGCTTCCGCCGCTTAGCTTCCAATATAGGGTTCTCATACTGGGTCTTTCTGTTGATGTGACTGAGAGAGGGAGGGATGGAGGACAAATTAGGACAACGACACAGGAAAGTAGAAAGATAATTAATTGTAGTCAGCAAAAGAAAAAAGAGAACAAGGGGGATGATGACAGGAAACACATGTGTATGAGAGAAAGAAGAATAGAAGAAAGCCAAAAAGGCAAGGGATGGAGAGGGAGAAAGAAAGAGATACAGAGAGGCAGTGGTGAGGGAGTTAACACAACACACAGTTAGAAAGTCTCTGGTGGCCAATGCTCCAGGAGCCAAGGGCTTAAGTCAGGGAAGTCAAGTCTGGTACAGACAGTGCTCTGTTGGAGCCGACGAGACAGAGACGATGAGGCCTGAATATCAACAGTATCACACAATCACTAAAGAACACTGCTTCAGGAGGTTAACACCACCACCAAAACACGTCATACCACAAACCCAGCAGGGAATTAGGAGAGCAGTACACCGCACCGGAAAGGAAATTACACTTCAAACAGTACAGAAACATGCTGGGAAATGATGCAGTAAACAGGAAAGAAATAGGAATAATATATATTGAAAAATCTCAGACAAAAAAAAACAGTGCCTCTGCCTCTAAGGTATTGCTTTGAACAACATCAAAACATATGAATGCATTCATATTAATGCACAGGCCCAAGGGTCTCCCACTAGATGAGATATTACATGTTTCTAAATGATCATGACAGCAACAAATGGCCTATTTTTACCATAACGGACTAGATGAAAATAACAGCCGTCTGGTGTACTGCATTTGATGTTGTTTTGCATATTCTGGGCCACTGCCCAGTGTCAAACGCATTCTGAATGTACAGTACAGTGAGGTAGTGAGAAACGCAACAGATACATCCGGAGGTGTGTGTCACTACTTACTCCACATAGTAAAGCCCATAGACTGGGTCCTCTATTTTCTCCCAGCCTGTTGGCAGCTCTGGATGGGACATAGAGAGAGGTGGAAAAGGCAGGATGTTAGAGATGGTGTCATAAAGACATTTTCCTACCACACACAGCCTGTCAGTCACCTGGGAGTGAACAACACTAGAGAGGCTGTCTGGACCTGGCTCTTGGCTCCTGGCAGGACACGGCTGACATTTAACACATCAGATAAAGAACTACAGGGGGGCTTTGACCAATCACGATCAACCCCGCGCCCAGATGGAGAAGAGGAGCTGGTGGTATGTGGGTGGTGGTCTAAATGTGGACATGGTTTTAATTGTGGTTTGCAGTTTAAAAATGTCACGGTGAAGAAATTTTTTCTTATTGTTCATGGCAGTAAGGGAATCTGATGTATAACGTGACTGGCATCCTTGATGTAGGTGTGTAAAAATGGTATTCAGTGTTGTCCTTGATTGGTTTACCACTGTCACATGGCATTGGAGACCATCACAAACTGGATGTCCTTGATCCTGTATTACTCACTGTGGTCTAATTCATTAAGGATGCATTCTCCTCAAGAAGCCTTTTCAGACACACAGACACACACACGTTTATCTTCCCTGACATCAATGCTGAGCCTGGTCTGACAAAACTGCCATGAATGGTCTGACAACACAGCCAAAAATCAGGACTTATTGGATCTAGACATGGACTACTCAGCTGTAAAGGCTGCTACATTGATACAGTCTACAGTATACAGATCAGTGTGATTAAAACAGCCGGGACAGCTAGCTAGCTAGCTACTGTACTAATGGCTAAAGGCAGTAGGTAGCCTAGCGGTTAGAGCATTGGGCCAGTAACAGAATCCCTGGGACGACTAGGTGAAACATTTGTTGATGTGCCCTTGAGCAAGGCACTTAACCCTAATTGCTCCTGTAAGTCAAGTGTCTCCTAATTAACTACAATGTTAAATGTATAGAGAAATGTCAGAGGGCTGTAATTGGTTACAAGCAGATGTTTGTGACTGACTCCTCTGCTGTGCATTATCAGTGCTGCATGTCATTAGCCCCAGTTTATTATATCTCAGTCTATATTATGACGAGTGGTGTACACTCGTCATAATCACTCTCCCGGTGTTAAGCCGGGAGAGTGATGGCAAGGGGGTGTTGTGTTCGGAACATTCGCAATACACAGACTAGGGTTTATTTTTCCCAGATGTTCTGAAGGGAAACAGTCAACCTTGAGCCAAGGTAAATTCTAAAACTCACCTTATTTCACACCAGAGTGACTGTATTCCTAAAGGAGATCTGTCTGTGTGATATTATCGCTAGACGCCAGAGCCCTCATGTCACTTCTGGCCTTGCTGATACTGAGTGGCTGCAGTGGTACAAATCTGACACGTATCCAAAAGAGCTCCCTCGCTCCACGTTCCCCGGTAGACGCCCATGCACACTCCAGCTCAAGGGGGACTCGGGTGACAAATTGCCTATTAAACTGTTTGCATCTCATTCGGTCTTCCTGACTATTTGATTTCTCCTGAGCGGGGGGCTGCACAACCGGGGCCATACATCTGCTGTCCTATACACAACTGGAGTAATTGCCTTTTTCTCCATGTATTGAATTTCACAATCAATACATATTGACTGTGCTCATCCAATCTGAGCAGTGGTATGAAGAAGGGATGCTCCTGTCCTGGGCTGGCTGCTGTTCACAACATGGAGGAGACCATCTCAGAGGCAAAACACTGGTCTAGGATCAGCTTACCCTCACTTACCTCAGACCTAACCTTAACCCAAGGGAGCACTTCTTCTTATCAATTAATTGATCAACTGATATCACTGATTGACCTGGTATTGTACACACCTGGTTCCCCAGTCTAAATCAGTCCCTGGGCTCTATTTTTGGTTGCAGGTGAGGCGCAATTGTCAAACACACCTTAGTTTGCAATTTCGTCATGTAAAAACTGGTGCACTGGCATTTTACACCTTTTGCACCAGGTTCGGCAATTTACCTGTCTAACATCAGCTTGCTGGCGCTGAGGTGTGGAAATATTAAAGGCGTGCACTTAAAAAAGTGCACCAGTATGCCAATTTCAGTCATCGCAACTAGGGATACTTAAGACCGACCAAAAGCTGGTCTTAACGTAACGCAATTGGTTGTAGAATAGATTTTTCAGCGGCGGTGCACACACTAGCCTTATGTACATCACCAATGTTTTATTAAAAAGGCCCAGTGCAGTCAAATTTGTTTTATATATTATATTGTACAACAGCTGATGGAACTAACACTGCAAATGTGTGAAAAAACGTGATCAGTGTTATTTCCTGATAGTTGCTGGTTGAGAATACAATCTACACAAGACCTTCCAATCAGTAGGTTTGCATGGGCGGGAGTTTCGGCTTTCCATGGTGACATCACCATGCGGTAAGTTGATTGGTTAACAGACCAATAACAAAGAGAGTTCCAAAACTCCCTGCCAACAACAGCTAGACCACTCGCAGGCAATCCTAAAAAAAATTGTTGCTTGAGAAATAGTTTACTAAAAAGGTACTTTTGCCCATTTTAATGGAAATCTGTTACATTAATGTACTTATTGTTACCCAGAAATGATTTGATATTGATATCAAAATGGCTGCACTGGGCCTTTAAATATTATTTTTGTCCATCTTCTGTGAAAAGTTTGGACTCAGCCTTTTTAGGAATATCAAGTTATTTAAAAAAGACTGCTTATTGTTTTTAGTTTATCATTTTGTCAAAAAAATTATCTTCCACTTTTGTTTGCTTAGTAACATTCATTGCGTGAATTCTGATCGTTGTCTGTGGTGCTGAATCTGCTTGTAGGCTATATTTGCCTGTTTGTTTGTTTACCTTTCACGTGGCAAAGTCACTACTGGCCATATCAACAGTGAGGGTAGGCTCTATCTATCAATCAATCTATATTTTGGAGCAGTATAATGATGAGCGGACATTCGTTTTTTCTTTATTTTTGATCATTTTCCAGCTTTTGAGAAACGCTTGGATGTGGGTAAAACCCTCCATAGTCTACGCTGTCTTAGGCATAATATTATATGAGCACGGGGAGCAATTATGGTGCCTGTAACTGTATTTACACAGTCTTTTTAGGTCTTATCAATAGTAAATGTGATATTGCTTATTGACGACATTTGGTATGTCCATGGCTCAGATAATGCATTTTACAGTAGTCCTCTATCAGTGTGAATGCTATGTTAAAACCTCTCAAGCTCCAGCAGCAGAGGTGACTGTTTTGGAGAGCCTGGCGTGCCCAAAGTAAAATGCCTCCCATTTAGGCCCAGAAAATGGGATATGCATATATTTAGTACCATTGGATAGGAAACACTCTGAATTTTCCAAAACTGTTAACCATTTGTCTGTGGGAACGCATATAGCAGGCAAAACCCTGAGGAATCTCTGTCCTGGAAAAAGTCATTTTGACACATTGCTCATTTTGGAACCCCTCCCTATTGAAAATGACCATATATAGGCATATGTTTGCAATGCAGGAAGCTTCCTTGTGATGTCACCAGCCTCTGGATGGTGTTTTCCTCCATTTTGGGTGAGTAATCCCAGAGAAAACGAGGAAACCATGCGGTCCCCTCTTTATGAAAACTCCTCCATGGTGCGCGCCACGAGAAGTCACGGAGCGTCTGTTTTATCGTCGTTATTGATCAGTTTATATTCCGGCTGATTTATAATAGTAAATATACGTAAAAGTGTTCCTAAGGAAACATTTAAAACTATGTTTGATTGTTTTTGGACAAGTTTATAGGTATAATTTGAACGAGTTGGCGCCGCGTTTCAATAGAGGAGTGGAGGCTGTCGTTTCTGATTATAACGCGCAAACCAAATGGAGGATTTATGGATAAAAGACGTTACTTTTTCTAACAAAAGAACCATGGATTGTCTTCGTTGGACACTTAGGATGACCTCAGCAGAAGTTCTTCAACAGGTAATTTATTTGTTTTCGCTGTGAAATGTGTTATGTGTGTGCCATGATGGCTAATCGATTCATGGCTATTGGAAAATATGTGAGGTGCTAGCCTCAAACAAATGAATGTGCTGCTTTCGTAAAGCCTTTTTGAAATCTGACAACGCTGTGATATTGCCAAGAAACAGAGCTTTTGATGAGTATGGAACACTTGTATATTGCTGGATGTTTAATAATTCAACTTTCGGAATTAAAATTTGGCGCTTTAGATTTTCGCTGGTAGTGTCGGGATGAGCCCGCTAGCGACCCCCTGGTAATTGAGAATGCTTAAGAGGTTAACAATATATTTACACATTGAAGACATGCAAATACTTAGAACAATGTGGACTGCAAACATGTTCAACATATTGAGTAAATATGGGATAGGCTGACATTTTTTTATTTTGTTTCTGTCGGCTATTTAACAAACTAGGCTATATCGGACTAACATTGGAATTGGAGTTGATGACAACGCAATACATAAAAGACTGTAAATGCACAACTTGAAGCAACCACATATTTACCATGGAGCACGTTCTGAACGGCCAGTGAGGGGGTCAAGCCTCGACAAACCTTCATCTTGTTTATTCATCAAAACTCAGCCCTTTCAAGCCACTGCCAGCTCCAGCGGCTATAATTCTGGTTGTGAAAATAGCTAAAATATTTCTGACACCCCCACCAACCTATAGCACTACCATCAGTCCTAAGACTTACCATTGCGTTAGATTTGTTAAAAGAGCCATATGACTAACAGCCTACAACAAAAATCTTCAGACACTGATCACTCTCGAGAACTGTGACTATTCACCGATGCGTTCGCCATTGAAATAAAATAGTAGGCTGCAGATATCAGAGCCCATCTCAGAGCCATGGTTGTTAGCCTCCCTCTGGCTCCAGAGACTGATGCACCGGCAGACGGTGGTGGGTAAAGTGCTCTCTGTTATAATATGAGCAACAGTGGATGGAATGACGGGGCTTGATAGTGAAAGGTCCATTTGAATGAGAGGCCCATTAGGAAATGATCATCAGGCCAATGTTCCCCTCGTGAATGGTTCTCTCTTTATTACTGCATGCTGGCTGGCCGGGCGAGTGCATTAACCCTGTAAGAACTGCCTGCTCAGCAGACACAAGCCTGCACACAGGAATGTACATGCACATCTTTCACAGCCCAGGTGTTATAAAGCGTTTGATTACATGTTTACACCCTCTAAGCAGAAAGGGAGAGGTGTTATGCGCTGTAATAAGCCAGGGTGACGTTGTCAAGTACAGTAGACAGGATTCCCATAAGACACAGCAGAGGAGAGGGGGGATGAGAGAGGCCTACCTAGCTCACTGTCCATCTCTTCTGTGTGTACCCCTTCTTCTCCAGGAGAACGCCAGCAGACCAGGTGAGAGCGAACGTGGGGGGCCGTGGGTAGAGGAACAGGGGGAGGAGAGGAGAGTGAGAGGGGGGAGAGAAAGAGAGTGAGAGCAGTAGAGGGTTAGCGATTGATTTTGATTTTAAGCCTCAAGCAAGCAGAGAGAGCAGCAACATTTGGCTCCATACACTGTAAAAACCATAATGTGTCCGGAATCATGCTACCTGTGACTAATTAGCTCAAATGGTTTGTAAGGTGTAAATCTATACTAAATCCCTACATGCACCATGACAATAGCTCATCGTTTTATATTAGCCACAGTCTGTACAATAACGTTAAACACAAAGAACAGATCTCTGAAGAGCTTTCTACTTCACCATTAGGTGACACTGTTTCATACCAGGTGCATACTGTGCTGTAGGTGCATTTATGTGAAATAAATGAGTCATACCATACAGACAGACATACAGGTAACCGCCAAAGTAAAATAAACACTTGAGTAAATCAAGGATACAAAGTATATTGAAAACAGCTGCTTCCACACAGGTGTGGTTCCTGAGTTAAGTAACCATCCCATCATGCTTAGGGTCATGTATAAAAATACCCAGTTTCCCATTATTTTGGCTACCATGGCTAGAAGAGATCTTAATGACTTTGAAAGAGGGGTCTCAAAGGGACATAGGGGGGTTTAAAGGTTGTGTGTGTGTGTGTGTGCGCGTGTGTCTCAGTCACCAGATATCAACCTAATTGAACACTTCCGGGAGATTCTGGAGCGGCGCCCCGAGACAGCGTTTTCCACCACCATCAACAAAACACCAAATGATGGAATTTCTCATGGAAGAATGGTGTCGCATTCTTTCAATAGAGTTCCAGACACTTGTAGAATCTATGCCAAGGTGCATTGAAAATGTTCTGGATCGTGGTGGCCCAATGCCCTATTAAGAAACATTATGTTGGTGTTTCCTGTATTTTGGCAGTTACCTGTACATTTTTATACGGACCATCTGAGATTGGGGTGGGTGAAAACAGCTGCCACTAAATAGGAATTCTAGTTCATGCACCATATGCTTGACAATATGAATAATATCTCTATCCTATGTGTGACAGAACTTATAGAGATATCTCAATACAAGGACCACAGAACACATTGAGAGGACACATGGCAGGGGAGAGGAGGGGAGGGGGAGACGAGGGGAGAGGAGAGGCAGTTGAAACGCTAGTGTTTTGTGTGGGCGGGCGGGTGGACACTCCTCTGTAGGACAAGGAACATTATTTATTTATGATAGATGATGCGAATTATCCAGTCAGTCCTTCAGGCTGCCGGGGCGTCTTGCTCAGACGTGAGCGCAGGCAGGCAGCACACAAGATCAGAATATTAACGCGTCTCATCTCATCTCACATTACGGTGGCTCAAGTTTGCCATCTGCAGGCCACTCATTGAACAATTGAGTTGACAGACATGTATCTGATTCTGCACGGTTCCCTCTCCACACAAACAAATGAGTCAACAACAGACAAACAAACAAGACAGTGAATACACAATTTCCCCAACACACACACATGCATACACAAACACACACACAGTCAGTGGTGGACGTACCGTCGTCTTCACATTCATCCAGGGGTTTGGGAGGTTTGTTCAGGCACCGGGGGTCGATCCAGGAAGTGGTCTTTGTGTTGTGGCTATAGATAGACACACAAGACAGAGTCAGCCAGACAGACACATTGTTCTGACTGGGAAGACGTCAAACACTCACTGTGTGAAAAGCATCCTCACTTCCACGGCTAAGTATCATACACGCAGTGAAGTAAATCAGACTCAATGCTAAAGGCAAATATCACAACTTCCAGTGTACTAAAGGTTCAAGTTAGGGTTCTACAATCAGTCAGTCAGGGTTCTACAGTAAAAAACAACCTTAAAAACAGTAACAAACATACAACCAATATACACATAACATGAAGCAATGAGAGGGATAAAAAGGAATAGTCTTTTTGCAAAAAAGGTGGAAGCACAATATTTTCTTGAGAAGATACTAACTGAAATACTTTTATGGATGCTGGGTATAGAGCCATTTAGGCTATGTTATATGGTGTGTTATGGGGTGCAGGATATGTTATAGGGTACTTACTCTATGAAGTGGACCTCTCCTATCTCGGTGTATGGTAAGGGTACAGAGGGTACATAGGGCATAGGACAGGGTGTAGGGTGTACATACGGTAGGGTACGTACTCTATAAAGTAAACCTCTCCGTTCTCGGTGTAGGCCATCTCCCAGTTGTCAGCTAGAGGTCCCAGGGGGGTCCTCTTCTGTGGGAGGACGACTGAGGTGTGTGTGTGTGTGCTGAGAGCCGTCCGTGGTGGATGACGACGCGTTCACACTGTAGGACGGGGCGTTCTCACGTAGGGCGTAGGGGCGCACGGAGGGGTGCTCGTCGGGTTCACTTGAGTCTCCTGTGGGGGGGTGGTGAGGAGAGGAGGAAAGGGAGCGTAGTCATTTGCACAGAACAAATACATGTGCGTAAACAAAATACACTCACACACTAAGGCAATGACACTATAGTTGGTGGCCTCATATCTGTTCAAACCCAGACTGATATGTAGCCTAGTAGTTTTAGACCTGAAGGAATCTCTCTTTCCTTCATAACCAACACTTGACAACTGTTGTGGCTGACTAAGCGAGGACCCTGATCTGACCTCTCTGAGGTCATCAGATCCTGTTCAGTCATTCAACCCCCTGACACCTGGCCAGACTGCCTCTCGTCTCCTCTCTCCTCTCAGACAAACACTAACACACTGGGAACAAATCAACTGCGCTTGGTCCCATCTGAAATCAAATCAGAATCATGCTCCATTGCTGAAGACTAAGGGTCAGTTCATTTGACCCAATCACAAATGTAAGTAGGTTATAGCAGGAGAATGGAAAAAAAGTACCTTTGTTTAAGAGTGATGATATTTCAACACATAACTTTCTTACATTTCAAAACGAAACAGTTTAATGAAGTTCTTACATAACACTCTCATATGAAGAATAGGGAACACTACCAGATACAACACAATCACAAACGGAAACCAGCAACACGTGGCCCATACATCCATACATGTAGACGAACCTGTGTTCACAAGCCTAGTATTTCTATAACAATATCTATTATCTATTGCAAATACAAAAACAAGAGGAAACAGTGAGATGTTAGATGAAAACTAATATCAAGAACACACACAACCAAAAAAGAGTTCTCTCAAACAGCACATGTCAAATCATGTTCAATTACTGACCATTAACCACCGAATTCAGACAGAAACAGAGAGAAACCAGCATACTGGTTTCAGACCTGGGCTGCTGCACATTCTGTCTCCTATTGCAGCCAGATGGCACTATTTTTTAAACCCTCAGACAGTGGCGGATGTAGACTAAACAACCAACCAACCACTCTCCACACAAAGGACCACTTGTATCCTGTATCCCTTTCCCATAGTGCAGCAGTTTAAATCTGTCTCTCCGCGTGAGTCTCTCTCCGTGTGTGCGTCTCTCTCTCGCTCTCTGCGTCTCTCTCTCACTCTCTGTGTCTTGCTCTCTCTCCCTCTCCCTCCCTCCCTCCAACTTGCTTTATTGGCATGATGTAACAATGTACATATTGCCAAAGCTTACTTGGGATATTTACAATATGAAAATAATAACAATCAAAATTGTCAACAGGACAACAGCAACAATAACCAAGGGTCAAAATAACCACACATTGAACAATAACACTAAGCATACAGTAGAGGACATGTGCAGGTTGGTTGGTCTGTCAGACACTGTCCCTCATCTTATGGCAGGCAACAATGTAGTGCGCTGCCAACCCACAGCTTTCTGCTTCCTCCTCCAACAGGATGGGTAGCCTATTCTCATCAGAGAGGTCTTTGAAACCTTGAATAAGGGTTTCAAATTTGGGGAAATGACACTCTCTAATTGTTTTATATTTTTGACATTTTGTCAGGAAATGCAGCTCTGTCTCAGGTTCTGCTGTTGTGCAGTGGTTGCACAGCCTTTCCTCTACAGGGAGCCAGGTTTTCCTGTGTCTACCCTTCTCAATGGCAAGGCTGTGGTCACTGAGCCTGTACTTTGTCATGGTTTTTCTAAGGTTTTGATCAGTAACCATGGTCAAATAGTTTGCCATGGTGTACTGTCGATTTAGGGCCAGATAGCACTGCATTTTGCTTTGTGCTTGTGCTTGTGTTTCCCAATGAGAAATGTAGTTTTGTTTTAATTGTGATGTTTTATTCTGATTGATTGGATGTTCTGGTCCTGAGGCTTCAGTGTGTTAGTAGAACAGGTTTGTGAACTCAGCCCCAGGACCAGCTGGATGAGGGGACTCTTTTCTTTGCTCAGCTCTTGGCATTGCAGGGCTTGGTAATGATTATCTCTGTCTGTTTCTCTCTGTCTGTCTCTCTCTCTCTGTGTCTGTTTCTCTCTCTCTCTCTCTGTGTCTGTTTCTCTCTCTCTCTCTCTGTTTCACTCTCTCTGTTTCACTCTCTCTCTGTCTGTTTCTGTATGTCTTGCTCTCTCCTTCCCTCTCTCCTTCCTTCTCTCCTTCCCTCTCTTACCTGTTAAGCTACTGTTCATCTCCGGGAGTTCCTCGTCCTCCTCCAGGTCTACAGGCACTATTCCAGCATTTTGCATCTCATTGTAGGACTTGGAGCGTCGGGGAGTGGAGTGCTGGGAGCCCGGGAGGCTGTCTTGCAAAGCATCACTAGTAATCACTTTCCCACTAGGGGGCTGGCTCGGCGGCTTGGGTGTTCCATAATAGTTACCTAGGCAACATGAGGATATTAGCATGTTTAGAAAAACCAAAAGGGAGGGAAAGGAGGGGGTACAATCACATAGTCTTCGCATGCAGATGAGGGGGCTAAGAAGGCATGACCACAGAGTTCCTTTGGGGCTTTCTAGTCTAGTGCATTCTATTGGTGGAAGTGAGGAGGCTGTTTGTCCCCCCTGGCTGTATGTTTTCTCTGGGAAAGTAGAGCAGGCCCATTGTCTAGGCCCACTGACCAAACTACACGGACGGAACAGCCACTTCATTAAACGTGCATGTGAATGAATGATGAATTTATGCATGACATGTTTAATGCTCCACTGTTGTTGATTGCTATTCTTCGCTATTAAAATATACACAACACTGGAAGTTACGTGCGAACAAAGACAGAAATCTTCCCCTCTCACGTCCCCTTTCACACAGAGCATGATGCCAGGGTAATGATGACTATATCTTGTGGGAATGGCTTTATACACACAAGGCTGTAAAAGGTCTCGTCATCAATACTCAACTTCATGAAGAAGCCTGTTTAAAACACCTAGTTCACTCTCACCTCCAGAGATATACCACCCACATACAGTAGACAGTAGATACCTCAGTAAATAACACACCTAGTACACTCTCACCTCCAGAGATATACCACCCATACAGTAGACAGTAGATACCTCAGTAAATAACACACCTAGTACACTCACACCTCCAGAGTTATACCACCCACATACAGTAGACAGTAGATACCTCAGTAAAAAACACACCTAGTACACTCACACCTCCAGAGATATACCACCCACATACAGTAGACAGTAGATACCTCAGTAAATAACACACCTAGTTCACTCACCTCCAGAGATATACCACCCACATACAGTAGACAGTAGATACCTCAGTAAATAACACACCTAGTTCACTCTCACCTCCAGAGATATACCACCCACATACAGTAGATACCTCAGTAAATAACACACCTAGTACAATTTCACAATTGAAACCCAGTAACAATTCCCTGTCTTAGGTCAATTAGGATCACCACTTTATTTTTAAGAATGTGAAATGTCAGAATAATAGTAGAGAGAATTATTTCTTTCATCACATTCCCAGTAGATCAGAAGTTTACATACACTCAATTAGTATTTGGTAGCATTGCCTTTAAATTGTTTAACTTGGGTCAAATGTTTCGGGAAGCCTTCCACAAGCTTCCCACAATAAGTTAGGTGAATTTTGCACCATTCCTCCTGACAGAGCTGGTGTAACTGAGTCAGGATTGTAGGCCTCCTTGCTCGCACATGCTTTTTCAGTTCTGCCCACAAATTTTCTATAGGATTGAGGTCAGGGCTTTGTGATGGCCACTCTTATGGCCAAACAGTTCCATTTTTGTTTCATCAGACCAGAGGACATTTGTCAAAAAAGTACGTTCTTTGTCCCCATGTGCAGTTGCAAACCGCAGTCTGGCTTTTTTATGGCGGTTTTTGAGCACTGGCTTCTTCCTTGCTGAGCGGCTTTTCAGGTTATGTCGATATAGGACTCGTTTTACTTTGGATATAGATACTTTTGTACCTGTTTCCTCCAGCATCTTCACAAGGTCCTTTGCTGTTGTTCTGGGATTGATTTGCACTTTTCGCACCAAAGTATATTAATCTCTAGGAGACAGAATGCGTCTCCTTCCTGAGCGGTATGACGGCCGCGTGGTCCCATGGTGTTTATACTTGCATACTATTGTTTGTACAGATGAACGTGGTACCTTCAGGCATTTGGAAATTACTCCCAAGGAATGAACCAGACGCGTGGAGGTCTACACATTTTTTTCTGAGGTCTTGGCTGATTTCTTTTGGTTTTCCCATGATGTCAAGCAAAGAGGTACTGAGTTTGAAGGTAGGCCTTGAAATACACCCACAGGTACACCTCCAATTGACTCAAATGATGTCAATTTGCCTATCAGAAGCCATGACATCATTTTCTGGAATTTTCCAAGCTGTTTAAAGGCACAGTCAACTTAGTGTATGTAAACTTCTGACCCACTGGAATTGTGATACAGTGAATTATAAGTGACATAATCTGTCTGTAAACAATTGTTGGAAAAATTACTTATGTCATGCAAAGTAGAAGTCCTAACCGACTTGCCAAACCTATAGTTTGTTAACAAGACATTTGTGGAGTGGTTGAAAAACAACTTTTAATGACTCCAACATAAGTGTATATAAACTTCAGACTTCAACTGTACCTAAGTAAATAACACACCTAATACACTCTCACCTACCGAGATATACCACTCACAAACAGTAGACAGTAGATACCTAAGTAAATAACTTGTCCAGGATTCAACTGATGACATGGATGGTTTACCTCTACGTGGTGTTCACTTCTGAGGGGCCCTACTCAGTCTCCACACTGAGACTATGGATACACTGAGTGAGTGAGCATTGCTGCAGACAGTTACCTTCATATGTTCCTATTTCCAGAAGGGTTCCCCTCTGCTCCAGCGCCAGGAAGTCCTCCACCGGCAGGAAGTTGTAATCTACCCCAGGGACCTCTCCGTGACGTGGGGGACGGGTTGTACCTGAGGAGCCAATCAGAGAGAGGGACGGGTCATCAACCAGGAAGATAACGTAAGTTGATGATTTAGCCTTCCACACAGATAATGTGGCTCAAGTTGGAGTGAGATTAACCCAAAGATAAAGCATTTTAAACATAGTCAGTTTCATGATTCACACGACATGGTGACAAAATAATTAATTTAACAGTGACAATGACCACGTAATTGGATGACAACAACTTAAAGATGAGTCTTGTTTATTTATGCATTCAGGATGTGCTGTGAGAACCCTGTGTCTGAGTAACACTACTATGTGGGGTGTGTGTGTGTGTGTATAGAGATGTGTGTTAGGAGGACCGTTTGGTAATCATTGATGTGGACAGCTCTCATGTGCGTGCCTGACACTGGGACAGGTGGTGTAAAGCAGTGGTTCCCAAACTTTTTATAGTCCCGTAGCCGTTCAAACATTCAACCTCCAGCTGCGTACCCTCTAGCACCAGGGTCAGCACACTCTCAAATGTTGTTTGTTGCCATCATTGTAGGCCTGCCACACACACACACACACACACACTATACGATGCATTTATTAAACATATGAATGAGTGTGAGTTTTTGTCACAACCCGGCTCGTTGGAAGTGAGAAAGAGCTCTTATAGGACCAGGGCACAACTAATAATAATCAATAATTTTGCTCTTTGTTTAACCATCTTACATATAAAACGTTATTTGTTCATCGAAAATGGTGAATAACTCACCACGGGTTATTGAGAAGGGTGTGCTTGAAAGGATGCACATAACTCTGCAATGTTGGGTTGTATTGGAGAGAGTCATTTTCCACACACAGTCTGTGCCTGTATTTAGTATTAATGCTAGTGAGGGACGAGAATCCACTCTCACATAGGCATGTGGTTGCAGCACGATTTGCAGTGCACCCAAGTGACGTCGGGAGCAACTGCATGCAAGCACGTTACCACTCCACTATGTCTCCCTGTCATTTATTTTGCACCATCAGTACAGATACCAACATGACCAGCAGCTACGTTTGGCTACATACGGACCGTTAATGGAATTCCCGCGAGAGTAACGGTTAATGTGATTGGATGTTCATTATTTGACTAGGCTACCTGTATTTGATATTGTGTTGTTATTTCTCTGAACACTAGATGGTTTCATTTTATTTTGGGCAGTGAAACGAGGCTACTCAGGCGAGAAAAAAACCTCACCCAAATGTTTAGCCCCGTTGGAAAATATAAATGGACTGTTTTATTTTTAAACACACACGTGTGTGTGTGTGTGTGTGTGTGTGTGTGTGTGTGTGTGTGTGTGTGTATATATATATATACACACCTCCGTATGGGAATACCTGGTGTAAAGTCAGTGTTAAACGGCTCTATGATACATTGGTGATGAGATTATGGAACCCTGCCATGATAATTGATGACAGAGCCAGTCAAACTCATCTCCTGCCCACTATCACTCTCTTTTTGCTCCCTCTCTCATTCTACCTTTCCCTCTCCATTACTAAAGATATGCTGTTTACCTACTACTACTACTCCAAAGATATTCTGCTCGACCCAATAAGGATTGAGGTAATGCTTTGTCATGGTGGATGAATTAGAAAACGCTTATTACATTTTCAAGAAATCTCATCAACAGAAAAACAATACCATCGGTCTACAATGCTACTTTACTACAAGCACTGTGATAACTGAACAAAGATGGCCGCCCACGAGGCAGCAGCTCCTTCTACCTAAACAGTGGAGGGAGAACCAATCACCAATCTCTCCTGCTTGTTCCTTCTCTTCAGTATGAGAACAACAGCCTCCTCACTCCAGTGAGCTGATGAGAATATGGCTGCTGGTAAAAATAGCCCAGGGAGCTGGGAGGAGAAGCTGGGAGAGGCTCTTGCCACTGCGGCCATTTCAATGACAGCTGAGATAAATCATAGATGTGACGATAACTCACACACACCAGCTCCATAGTCTCACTCACACCACTGTCATATTCTCAATCACACCACTGTCATATTCTCAATCACTTCTTCAATATCATCTCCCCTGTAGCCACAGCTGCACGGGAGATGTGACTTAATGGGATTGCTCCTCTGTAAATTGTGTTCTGTGTACGATGTAGCTTGTGTACGACATCACTGTGGTCGGTGATATAAAATCTCAGGCTGGTCATTGTTCACATATCCTCCACCCTCAGTGCAAACCAACTCATCTTTCTTCTAGTGAGGGAAAATCGATGCATAAGACAAACTCTCAAACAAAGGCTGAACTCTATCAGAGGAACCCCATGGAGACAGTACATCTGTAGTGTTGACCTTGGTGGAGGCTTCACACAAGATGAGTGTTCTACTACCAAAGCAGACTCAGTAGTGATGTTGACTCATCCCACCAATCACACGGCTCCACTCAGAGACAAACAGGAAGTGTGAGTTGTGACCCGTATTTCCAGGCCAGAATAGCCAGCATCTCAGCCAGATGATTAGAACACTGTCATTCCTATCAAGTTAATTAATTCCCTGTCCCACACAAAAGCTCCATTGATGTCTGCTGTGGAAGAGAAAGTCCTTCAAAGCTCTTCAGAGAATCGCTTTAACGAGTAAAGCGACAGCACAGCCCTCTTCTGTTCCAGCCTGACCTCACAAACCCGGAGGAACACTAGAGATAGCCCCAAACTAACCTTTACACAGTTAGCATAAACTACCAATCAACACACAATAAGGCCTTTGAGATTTGATGCAAGCAATAGCCTAACGTTAACGCATGGCTAGAGGGATTGTTGAGAATCGGCAGTGAGGTAATATCATCAGTAATACAGCAAAAGCTTGGTTGACGATAAGGCTTTAAATACTGAGAAGCTGTCCACTCTATTGCACTATTTACCAGGGTAACAATTATTTATATACTACAACATTAGGATATTGTATTAACCATAACGCAGACATGCATTTCCACACAAACAATGTACACTGATTAACATTGTGTGTATGGAGTAGGGCAGTGAATGTTGCAGGCCTAGGCTTACATTGCATGCAGTGAGACATTATTTTCTGTTGGTAAGGACAACCCTGGAATGACAATCACTCATAAGCTAGCCTCAGTCTCCTCTGACATTGAGGTCTTCATTTACTCGTACTGCAGTTGATACCATTTTCCGTATGATTCTGATTGCTCTGGACGCCAGAAAAGTGACATTGTGAAGTTTTGGTGCAGGACTGGTCGACTAGGGCAAAGGTAATATTGCAATATTGTCTAAAATAATACCCTAATATGTGACTATGTGTGCGCACCATGCCGTGCTCCTGTTTCCACCAGTGGCCCAGTCACCCATACATGGACCCCTAGCCCACCCCCAGACTGGGCCACCAGTGGAAACAGGAGCACAGCATGGTGTGCACACAGGCCTGTAACGCTCCAAAGGTTAACAGAGGAAACACTTATCACAATCAGCAGCTGTTCACACACATATCTGTAGCTTCCCCATTGCTAAGGGGAGGGGTGGGGC
This sequence comes from Brachymystax lenok tsinlingensis, assembly GCA_030435695.1. Taxonomy (NCBI): domain Eukaryota; kingdom Metazoa; phylum Chordata; class Actinopteri; order Salmoniformes; family Salmonidae; genus Brachymystax; species Brachymystax lenok. Next base: position 40,587,732 of record CM059813.1, read on the forward strand.
CGCCAAATGGCATGGTCCAGGGCCAAACAAGGAAAAACAATCACCTAATGGGCTTTAAAAAGCAACCTCCCCCCAGAAATTCACACACACCCCACCCTTCCCCTGTCCTTTCTTAATTGCATTATTTTACTTTAGATGTGTGTGTATTGTTGTGTATTGTTAGATTTGCTAGATATGTGTATGTGACTAAATATAATTTGATTTGTCACTGTGAAAGGCCTGATCCCTCTGCTGTTCAGCATCAGGATCCTGGCCTGGCCTAATCATCCCCATAGCCAGTGACCTGACCACAACCCCATGTCACTGCTCCCAACATATTGATCATTTCAGTCAGCACCCTTACATCTAGTCCACAATCATCCCTGAACAGCTAGCCTCATTAACCTATTATCACCCTCAAAATAGATCACATCTGAATTCAAACACATCTCCAGGCTGTGTAAGGGCTATTTGACCAAGAATCAGAGTGATGGAATGCTGCATCAGATGACCTGGCCCCCACAATCACACAACCTCAACCCAACTGAGATGGTTTGGGATGAGTAGGACCAAAGAGTGAAGTGAAAGCAGCCAACAAGTGCTCAGCATATGTGGGAACTCCTTCAAGACTGTTGGAAAAGCATTACAGGTGAAGCTGGTTGAAGGGTTTTTCTTTCTTTTTACTATTTTAAATTGTGTAGACATTTAAACTATGAAATAACATACTGTATTGAATCATGTAGTAACCAAAAAAAGTGTTAAACAAATCAAGTTAGCAGTTAACATTTAACCCTTTCATGTGTGAGTTCCAAATATCTCTAACGGTCGCCCTGAGTTTTTTTATGCATGTGATGTTAGAACTCTCTCCATTCCAGAATGTGATTGTTACGCAACAGTACATTTGTTACGCAACAGTCAAACCAAGGCACACAGCCTGTTTTAATTTAGATTTTCAAATTGTCCATTTCAAATGATTTTCTAACAAGTTTTTATTTTCTAAGAACAGTTTGAATTGAGGTGTGTTCCGCCTCATTCTTTCACATAAAAGTAGTAATTTTTACTTTTGCGTACAATACATTTTTAAGACATTTCTGACCCGGACAAAATTCCCCAAGCACTTCGCAATTGTTTGTGCAGTTCAAGTCTCCAGACATTTTCGCATGTCCCATCAGAACAGGATCTGCACACGTGTTCACATTTTCCGTCTGTTGCCCACATCGCAGTCATTGTTTTCGTCACCAATAATAACTTTGGAAATGTGTGGGTGTCTATCAAAATAAGTGCCTTATTACGTTATAATAGTTTCTGTATATCGTTTCTACTGTAGCTCACTGTATGGATGGAGCATAATATATTTGTTTATATTCCTTATAACCTTATATACAGACACCCTGGTTCAAATCCAGGCTGCGTCAAAGTAACTGCCTTATTCCGTTAATAGCTTCTGTATGTGATTTGCATGTGAACTGTACCTCCAATTACAAACAGTCCCTTGTTCAGTAATCATCTCACCTGTTAGTTGGCGGTGAGCTATGTAGCCATTGAGGGCGGCGGCAATCAGATGGAAAAATATCTTCATTTACCACTTGGTCATTTTCCGAGTGCATTCCACAAAGCTGTTTAACTTCTTTGGGAGCAGCGCACGACGGTTTTGGAGAGCCTGGCGTGCCCAAAGTAAAATGCCTCCCATTCAGGCCCAGAAAATGGGATATGCACATATTTAGTACCATATTTAGTACCATTTAGTGCCATTTTTAAAAGTCTTAACATTTTGTCTGTGCGTATAACAGAACGGATATGGCAGGCGAAAACCCGAGGAATTTCTGTCCTGGAAAAAGTGGTTTTGACACATTGCCTCATTTGGAACCCCTCCCTTATGAAAATACCCATATAAGGGCATATGAATGCAGTACCTATTGCTTCCTCTGGATGTCAACAGTCTCGAGAAAGTGTTTTGATTCTTTTTAGCTGCTTTTATATTGTAGAAGAAGACGAATAAGGAAGTGGCCACACAGATGTCAATAGAAGAAAATGCGTGTTCCCGGCTGGCGCACTCTGTGGTTTTTTCCTTTCTTAATCGCCCAGTTTATATTCCGGTTGAAATATTATACAACATATACATAAAAGTGTTCCTAAGGATACCTTTACAATTATGCTTGATTGTTCTTGGACAAGTTTATAGGTATAAGTTGAACGAGTTCTCTTCACATTTCAATGGAGGAGTCGACGCTGTATTTTCTCATTATAACGCGCCAACCAACCAGAGATTTATGGATATAATACATTACTTTTTCTAACAAAAGAACCATGAATTGTCTTCATTGGACACTTGGGAAGCCCTCAGCAGAAGTTCTTCAAAGGTAATTGATTTGTTTTCGCTGTGAAATGTGTTTTCTGTGAACCGTGAAGGCTTATGAATTTATGGTAATGGTAAAAATATGTGGGTGCTATCCTCAAACAATCAAATGTGGTGCTTTCGCCGTAAAGCCTTTTTGAAATCTGACAAAGCTGTGATATTGCCAAGAAGCAGAGCTTTTGATGACTATGCAACACTTGTATATTGATGCATGTTTAATAATTCAACTTTTGGATTTTGAATTTGGCGCCTTGCATTTCACCGGGTAGCGCCCCACCGCTCCCTAAGAAGTTAATATGTCCACCTTATCCACTTCCCCCAAGCACACAGTCTGGTTTGATTTTTCTCTCTCCCGTCAGGTGGTCCACCTTCCCTGTGTCTGACATGGTTGCTGTATGGACAGTGGAGAGGACATGGATGTCTCGTTTGTCATGCCACTTTACTGCCAGCTGTTGACCGTTCTCCTTGAACTCTGCCTCTCCTCTCTGCATCCGAATGCCGGTATCCCCTTCCTGTTCAAACTGACTGTGCCACAGGCCCCTGTGCTGTTGGGGAGCAGATGCTGGAAGAGTGTGGGAATTCTGTAACAATTGTCCACATACAAAGTGTGTCCCTTGCTGAGATGAGGAGCCAGCATGGTCATCACCACGGACCCGGACACCCCAAGCCCCTCATAATGTTGGATGTCAGTAGTGGACCCTGTGTAAACTATAATGTCCTGGACAAATCCTGTCTTCACGTCACACATGACAAAGAACTTGACCCCAAACCTGTGCCTTTTGGAGGGAATATATTGACGTAACACCAGAATAAAAAAAATGTATCCAGAATTCCCGCATTTGTGAGTTGTCTCCTTTTGAAAGACATTGCTAATGCTACAGCTTAGCTCACTAGCTACATACATAAACAACAACACTAAATGGGTCAGAGTGAGAGGTTACGTGATCGACTGCCGGCACGCAACACTTCTATCGGAAAATGTTTTGTGTGGTAATTATTTATATATTTACTGTTCTATTCACGTTTCAATCACTGGTGACAAATCATGCATTCCGATTCTTGCATAGATTGTAATGGGCACATATTATGTGTGTAAAATACTTATTTGAAGGTTGTACTGATTATGATGAGCTAAGCTAATTCCAGCTGTGTGTGGAGCCATGTCTGTTGACATACAATGCATTCTAGATTTCACGTAATAGTCTGTCGGACCAAAGATGTTATAACAAAATGAGGTGAGTAAGGGTTCACTCATTTTTTGAGAACTTCCGGAAATGAATAGTGGGATGTGAACGATGGTAGACGACACACCCACTTCAACATGCATACTATAAACAGACCAAACTCATCTCGTCTTCTCTTATTATCTTTGGTTTCTGTGAGAGAAAAAAATGCATGGCAGCATGCAGAAACTACCCATCATCGGATTACTTTCGATTTCTAGAGTGTTTTACTCAATTATTTCGATCAATGGTGAGCTCACCCGTGATGTGATTAAAACTTCTCAAGTACCAGTGGGTCGCTAGCGGGCTCATCCCGACACTACCAGCGAAAATCTAAAGCGCCAAATTCAAAATCCGATAATTGAATTATTAAACATCCAGCAATATACAAGTGTTCCATACTCATCAAAAGCTCTGTTTCTTGGCAATATCACAGCGTTGTCAGATTTCAAAAGGCTTTACGGCGAAAGCAGCACATTCATTTGTTTGAGGGTAGCACCTCACATATTTTCCAATAGCCATGAATCGATTAGCCATCATGGCACACACATAACACATTTCACAGCGAAAACAAATCAATTACCTGTTGAAGAACTTCTGCTGAGGTCATCCTAAGTGTCCAACGAAGACAATCCATGGTTCTTTTGTTAGAAAAAGTAACGTCTTTTATCCATAAATCCTCCATTTGGTTCGCGCGTTATAATCAGAAACGACAGCCTCCACTCCTTCATTGAAACGCGGCGCCAACTCGTTCAAATTATACCTATAAACTTGTCCAAAAACAATCAAACATAGTTTTAAATGTATCCTTAGGAACACTTTTACGTATATTTACTATTATAAATCAGCGAATATAAACTGAACGCTAAAGACGATAAATAAGGCATTGCGCGCCTTCTCGTGCGCGCGCAATCTGAAGAGTTTTCAGAACGTGGTGTCCCCATCCCATGCTGTGTATCAATGGTCTAAATTCATCCAAGATGGAGTAAAACACAGTCTCGTGGTTGATGACATCATAAGGAAGCGACGTGCACTGCATTCATATGCCTATATATGGTCATTTTCAATAGGGAGGGGTTCCAAAATGAGCAATGTGTCAAAATGACTTTTTCCAGGACAGAGATTCCTCAGGGTTTTGCCTGCTATATGCGCTCTGATTGACTCACAGACAAATGGTTAACAGTTTTGGAAAATTCAGAGTGTTTCCTATCCAATGGTACTAAATATATGCATATCCCATTTTCTGGGCCTAAATGGGAGGCATTTTACTTTGGGCACGCCAGGCTCTCCAAAACAGTCACCTCTGCTGCTGGTACTTGTGAAGTTAATTATAAATAGTAATTTCTATTACTTAATTCATTTTGTAGTTTATGTCAGCGGAGAGTTACACAAACATGGCCGCTTGTGGTATGTCAATCTTTCCTCAGTTAGTGCGAGGACAAAATGTAGCCTACATTTTCCGGTTTGGATGATTGTGTTATGCTGTAGATACTTCTGTGAATGTCTGAACATTGCATCCAAAAATAAACTGCTCACATTTTGGACATAACTTTGTAAGGACTGTGTTTGCGCAAATGTTTCTGAAAAAAAGTGTGGCCAGCTCAAATGCTGATTGTTGCGTCATTCGAAACTGGCCGTTCTAAATAAGCGTTCTAATCACACCGGTGTGATCGTACGACTGTAGAATGATCACACCCATGTGATGGTTCGTGTGAAAGGGTTAATGGAGAAGGTTTTGGGGGAAGTATTTCTGTCATCACATACACTGGCTACATACTGTGCTACTGTGACAAGATGGCACCGACAGACATGGCAGCTCTGCTTCAAGCTCCTAAGCAACTTTGGAGTATTTTTTTTTTGAGTGTGTAATTTATAACATTATTAGTCTAGAATGTTTTTTTGTGTTACTACATACAGCCGGAAATAACTTTCGGATATCAGAGCAGCACTAACTCACCAGCATTACCACCAGGAATACGACTTTCCCTAATTGGATCCTTTGTTCTTACCCCCTCCCCCCCGGGGCAGTTGAACTTATCCCAGAGGCTGCTCCAAGACACCGCCGGCGGAAAAGAGGTATTCGAAGTGTACTTCTAGTCTGACTCAGGAGGCGAGCACACAATCCACCACTTCCGAGTATATTACTTGCTAATTTTTAGTCTCTGGACAATAAAGCAGATGAGCTAATGGCAAGGATCTCCTTCCAGAGGAACATCAAGGACTGTAACATACTCTTTCACAGAATAATGGCTCTCTTTGGATATACTGTCCCGTCCATACAGCCAGCTGGGTTCTCAGTACATTGTGCAGACAGGAATAAAGAACTCTCCAGGAAGATGAAAGGTGGTGGTGTGTGTTTCATGATTAACTACTCATGGTGTGACTGTGATAATGTACAGAAACTCAAGTCCTTTGTTCACCCGACTTAGAATACCTCACAATCAAATGCCGACTGTATTACCTCCCAAGATAAATTTTCTTTGGTTATAGTCACTGAAGTTCTATCAACACATTCACTGTAGTACTCGCGCTGGAAAAACTTTTGACCACTGCTACTCCCCCTTCCGGGATGCCTACAAGGCCCTCCCCGCCCTCCCTTAGGTCAATGAGATCACAACTCATTTTGCTCCTCCCTTTTTATTGGCAGAAAATCAAACAGGAAGTACCCGTGCTACGTTCTATTCAACGCTGGTCTGACCAATCGGAATCTATGCTCCGGGTAGCCTATTAGAATAACAGTGACATATAGATGGACACGGTGAAGTTATTCCCTCCGTAAGGCAATCAAACAGGCAAAACGTCAGTGCGGAGACAAATTGGAGTCGCAATTTAACAGCTCAGACATGAGATGTATGTGGCAGGGTTTACAGACAATTACGGATTACAAAGGGAAAACCAGCCATGTCGTGGACACTAACGTAGTGCTCCCGGACAAGCTGAACACCTTTGCCTGCTTTGAGGATAACACCGACGCAGCCAGCTCTCAAGGACTGTGGGCTCTCGTTCTCAGTGGCCTACATGAGTTAGACATTTAAGTGTGTTAACCTTCGCAAGGCTGCCGGCCCAGACCGCATCCCTAGCCGCGTCCTCAGAGTATGCGCAGACCAGCTGGCTGGAGTATTTTTACGGACATATTCAATCTCTCCCTATCCCAGTCTGCTGTTCCCACTTGCTTCAAGATGTCCACCATTGTTCCTGTACCAAAGAAAGCAAATGTATCTTAACTAAATTACTATCACCCCGTAGCACTCACTTGTCATAATGAAGTGCTTTGAGAGACTAGTCAATGATAATATCACCTCTAATTTACCTGACACACTAGACCCACTTCAATTTGCATACCGCACCAATAGATCCACAGACGATGCAATCGCCATTGCACTGCCCTATCCCATCTGGACAAGAGGAATACCTTTGTAAGAATGCTGTTCATTGACTATAGCTCAGCTTTTAACACCATAGTACCCTTCAAGCTCATCATTAAACTCAGGGCCCTAGGTCTGAAACCTGCCCTGTGCAACTGGGTCCTGGACTTCCTGATGGGCCGACCCCAGTTGGTGAAGGTAGGAAACAACACCTCCACTTTGCTGATCCTCAACACAGGGGCCCCACAAGGGTGTGTGCTCAGCCCCCTCCTGTACTCCCTGCTCACCAATGACTGCATGGCCACGGACGCCTCCAACTTAATCATCAAGTTTACAGATGACACAACAGTAGTAGGCCTGATAGCCTACAGGGAGGAGGGGAGGGCCCTGGTGGAGTGGTGCCAGGAAAATATTCTCTCCCTCAACATCAAACAAAATGAAGGAGCTGATCGTGGACTTCAGGAAACAGCAGAGGGAGCACGCCTCTATCCACATCGACAGGACCGCAGTGGAGAAGGTGGAAAGCTTCAAGTTCCTTGGCATACACATCACTGACAATCTGAAATAGTCCACTCACACAGACAGCGTGGTGAGGAAGGCGCAACAGCGCCTCTTCAACGTCAGGAGGCTGAAGAAATTCATCTTGGCCCCTAAAACCCTCACAAACCTTTACAGATGCACAATTGAGAGCATCCTGTCGGGCTGTATCACCACCTGGTACAGCAACTGCACCGCCAGCCCTCCAGGACACCTACAGCACCCGATGCCACAAGGAAGGCCAAAAATATCATCAAGGACATCAACCACCTGAGCCACAGCCTATTCACCCCGCTACCATCCAGAAGGCAAGGTCAGTACAGGTGCATCAAAGCTGGGACCGAGAGACTAAAAAACAGCTTCTATATCAAGGCCAACAGACTGTTAAATAGCCATCACTAGCCGGCTACCACCCGGTTACTCAACTCTGCACCTTAGAGGCTGCTGCCCTATATACATAGACATGGAATCACTGGCCACTTTAATAATGGAACACTATGCTTTACTCATTTCATATGTACACTACCGATTCTACTGTATTCTAATCTACTGTATTTTAGTCAATGCCACTCCGACACTGCTTGTCCTAATATTTATATATTTCTGAATTCCATTCATTTACTTTTAGATGTGTGTGTATTGTTGTGAATTGTTAGATACTACTGCACTGTTGGAGCTAGGAGCACAAGCATTTCACTACACCCGCAATAACATCTGCTAAATATGTGTATGTGACCAATATATTTGATTTAATTTGCAATGGACCCCTGATCAACATTCTACAGTCTTACCCCTGTCATCTCCAATGAAGTGCTAACCATCACACACAACCCTGTGTGTCTATCCTGCTCACCATCATTGACAATAGTTCCACTCCCATGGGTAGACAGGAGTGGGGTAGGAAGGGTGGGCTGGGCAGGGGGTGGGGTGTGGTATGATACAGTGGGACAGAGGTGTTGATTCAATTAAGACAAGCCAGACAGGTCTCCCCTCACGCCTCACAATCTCATTCCAGATCCACCCTGGCCTGGCCACAGGAAGCCACTTATTTATTTGTCCCACTGTCTGTCCAGCAGGAAACAACAGTGAGAGTCTGAGTACACAGAACCAACCAGCAGCCTCCTATAAACTGTCCTCTCTACCTCTAATCCACTAAACAATGGAGGCTTCTAGCCCACCTCAGTGGGAATAAAGAAAAGGTGGGAATGTGTCCTGTGTTGAGTGGAACAAACTCCTCCCGTACTGTACTTCAAATAAACAGTTTATCTTGTGCCTTGTCCAATGAAATGGATCACTTCAATGCCCTCAGTGACGGGGATTCAAGTCAACTAACCTCTGTCTTTTGGTCACCACTGAACTGCTGCTCTGGCAGACTAATCCAAGGGCCTCATGCATATGTAATTGATGACTATTTTAGGGAGCCTCTGCTCTCTCTTCAGCTGGCACAATTGACTCAGATCTTTTCATTTGACATTTGTGAGGCTTGGACTTGATTACAAGACAAAAATAAATAAATAATTCTATGACTCATTTACATAACATTATACATTCCCTCGGCTGATGAAGGAGTGGCGAGGAGAAGATTACATTCAGATCACCTGCTTTAAAAAAAAAAATGTTATATATAGAACCAGGGTAGAAAATAGCCCATCTCTACACTGACAGACACAGCACCACTGAGGCAAACACACGGCGCTCTAAAATCAGCCGTGTTTTGATCATCACGGTTCAAAACACATCAGAAAGGCAAAAGGAGGTTGTGGAGGCATGCTGCTGCTCACGACCCAGGCTCTAAAAATAGCTGTGTTAAAAAAAAAGGTTTATTTCCTCTCTACAGCTCCGTTCCCTAGAGCAGTGAAGCACGCCGGGCCTACACATCCCCCTTGAACCTGGGCTTGGATTTCAGCTGCGACCTACATTCATCCCACAAGGGCAACACAGAGTTTGACTTCTTGGCCGACTTCACTGTGACAGAAAGGAGACAACATATTATTGACTGCTTGTCTTCCTCCTTGAGAATGAATGGGCTCCTGGGTGGCGCAGCAGTCTAAGGCACTGCATCTCAGTGCAAGAGGTGTCACTGCAGTCGAATCCAGGCTGCATCACATCCGGCTGTGATTGGGAGTCCCATAGGGCGGTGCACAATTGGCCCAGATTTGGCTGGGGTAGGCCGTCATTGTAAATAAGAATTTGTTCTTAACTGACTTAAATAAAGGTAAAAAAAAATAATTGATTCAGAGATCTTCTAAAGAAACGGACAGCCATGACTTAATATTGCAACAACCCACTGGAACAATGTCCAAGTCTTTAAATATTCAATGTAAAAAAAACTAACAGAATATGCTGATTACTGTCACCTACATTACAGTGGTCAAACAGTGTTTAGTTTTGTCTGGGGTGAATCCTACATATCTGGACAGAGGAGAGGCTACTGTTGCCTGCTGCTGGTGAGCTGAGCTCAGATGACACAGCTCTGTGTGCTGTGCTCTCAGCAGCCAGGTCACAGTTAGATTTGCTGACTTCCAATGTTTACTGGACAAACTAGGAGGACGACCTCTCTCACCCCAGATCTGTACAGACCACAGGGGGAGATTACTGTGAGATCCCCCCTGCTCCTCTCCCTATGTATCCTTGGAATGGCAAGAATGACAGACACCCAGATGTGACTATCTGACGGTAGCGCTCCTCCATGGTCCAGAGGGGAAAATTGTTACAGCAGGGAGTTGAAATTGTTGAAATTTATCACTAGAGTGGGGAAGCAAAGGGAAGGACACTGAAGTGTGTGTGTGCACGCTAGCGGTCTATGCGGGACTGAGTTATTCATCCCACTCCTGCCCGCACCCACAACTTTCATACCTTACCCACACTCTTCCGATGGCTTTCTGTCTGACTACCACCTGCTATTGCAAGAACTGGGCCCGAACCCAACCGCAGTTCCGCAATGTTATTTTAGGCAATATGTGATGCAGCTCACTTGCTAGCCATGCTCCCAGCAATATCAAAACAACAAAGTTACTTAACCTCTTAAGGAGCAGCAAGATGCGCTGGGGCGCTAGCACCCCACTCCCGACACTACCCGGTGAAATGCAAGGCGCCAAATTCAAATTCCAGAAGTTGAATTATTAAACATTCATCAATATACAAGTGTTGCATAGTCATCAAAATCTCTGCTTCTTGGCAATATCACAGCGTTGTCAGATTTCAAAAAGGCTTTACGGCGAAAGCACTACATTTGATTGAGGGTAGCACCTTCAATATTTTCCCCATTACCATAAATTCATAAGCTTTCACGGTTCACAGAAAACACATTTCACAGCGAAAACAAATCAATTACCTTTTGAAGAACTTCTGCTGAGGGCTTCCCAAGTGTCCAACGAAGACAATCCATGGTTCTTTTGTTAGAAAAAGTAATGTATTATATCCATAAATCTCAGTTTGGTTGGCGCGTTATGAGAAAATACAGCGTCCATTGAAACATGAAGAGAACTCTTTCACCCTATACCTATAAACTTGTCCAAGAACAATAAAACATCATTGATTAATGTATCCTTAGGAACACTTTTATGTATATTTTGTATAATATTTCAACCGGGAATATAAACTGGGCGATAAGAAAAAAACACAGTGCGCGCAAGCCGGGAACACGCGTTCTCCTCTGTTGACATTCTGTGAGGCCACTTCCTAATTCCTCTTCTTCTACCATCTAAAGCAACTAAACAGAATCAAAACACTTTCTCAAGACTGTTGACATCCAGAGGAAGCAATAGGTACTGCATTCATATGTCCTTATATGGGCATTTTCATAAGGGAGGGGTTCCAAATGAGGCAATGTGTCAAAATCACTTTTTTCAGGACAGAAATTCCTCTGGTTTTTCGCCTGCCATATCCGTTTTGTTATACTCACAGACAAAGTGTTAACACTTTTAGAAACGTCAGTGTTTCCTATCCAATGGTACTAAATATGTGCATATCCTATTTTCTGGGTCTGAATGGGAGGCATTTTAACTGAAGTTAACTTCTTAGGGAGCGGCTCCCGAGGTGACGGTTTTGGAGAGTCTGGCATGCCCAAAGTAAAATGCCTCTCACTCAGGCCCAGAAAATAGGATATGCACATAATTAGTACTATTGCATAGGAAACACTCTGAAGTTTCTAAGAGTGTTAAAATATTGTCTGTGAGTATAACAGAACTGATATAGCAGGCGAAAATCCGAGGAATTTCTGTCCTGGAAAAAGTGTTTTTGACACATTGCCTCATTTTGAACCCACTCCCTATTGAAAACAGCTATATATAGGAGTAAGATTGCAGTACCTATTGCTTCCACTGGATCTCAACAGTCTCTAGACAGTGTTTGATGATGTTAGAATGCTCTGATGGTAATAGAAGAATTTCGAACTGGTCACCAGATGTAAACAGAAGAGGATGCGGGTTCACGGGCTGGCGCGCGCTGTGGTTTTTTCCTTTCCTATCGTCCAGTTTATAATCCGGTTGAAATATTATAGTAAATATACATAAAAGTGTTCCTAAGAATACATCATCAATGATGTTTGATTGTTCTTGGACAAGTGTATAGGTATAGGTTGAACGAGTTCTCTTCACGGATCAATGGGCGAGTGGACGCTGTATTTTATGAACATAAGGAGCCAACCAAACTGAGATTTATGGATATAATAAATGACTTTTTCTAACAAAAGAACCATTGGATGTCTTCGTTGGACACTTGGGAAGCCCTCAGCAGAATTTCTTCAAAAGGTAAGGGATTTGTTTTCGCTGTGAAATGTGTTTTGTGTGAACCGCGATGGTTTATGAATTTATGCTAATAGAAAATATTGGAGGTGCTACCCTCAAACAATCAAATGTGGTGCTTAGATCAATATTTATTTCTAGACAATGTAGTAAACTATAACCTAAACATACTGTATTTAGGAAGTTCATTTCCTTGCAAAGATAACTGCCCCGTGCTTCTCCACCCATGCATAGCCTATTCGTCAAGTAGCTTAGCGGTTAAAAGCAGTGGGCCAGTAACTGAATGGTCACTGGTTCGAATCCCAGAGTGGGCAAGGTGGAAAAATCTGCCATTCTGCCCTTAATCAAGGCAGTTAACTCCCAACAACAACTGCTCCCTGGGCACCTTGGACATTACAGCAGCCCCCAGCACCGCTCTGATTCAGAAGGGTTGGGTTAAATGTGGAATTTCAGTTGAATGCAATCGACTAGGTATGCCCGTTCCCTATTTAATAGAGACCACTCGCACGCCCAACTACTGTAGGTTGAGGAGATGTATGGCTACTGAACTTAAAGCAGCAAGAATTATGAGTGGACACTTTCTCTTGAGCTACGTTTTGCATATAGGATAAAGCCTACCTTTAAGGAGCGGAACGATTAACAGGCAGAGAGAAATAAATGGGTTATCAATAATTATTAAAAAGGAAAAGCCTCAAAGTTCCCTCACTATGGTATGCACGTTGCACCTTTTCCTTTTGAATGATCATTGTTGGATTGCACCTCAACTCACATTGGCTGAGTGCCCTCCCCTTCTTTCCATTTTTAATATTTGTTAAGTAGTAAACTAGAGCCTGATTATATTTAAGTTAATTTCCTTGGAAAGATAACTGCCACGTGTTTCTCCTCCCATGCATAGGCAGCCTATCCATTTCATTGAGACCACACGTATACTGTAGGCCCACTTGACCTCGCACGCCCAACTAGGAGAGGAGAGGTAGGCTACTGAACTTGAAGAAGCGAATTCTGAGTGCGTGTGAATAATGCGACAGAGGTGCCTTTAATACAATAGGCAGGCCCCTGATGTATATCCCAGCCACTATACTACAGGAATCAATACAGCTCCAGACAGAAAGACCATACGCTATTACCTGTGTCAACACCAATGTTTAGCCAGCATTTGGTAACTACATACCTGACCTGAACAGACAGGTTGGTCATCTCCCTTTAACCAAACACAGCCAGTTACTCCCCAAATATAGCACAGTACTAATGTATTTATTTAAAACTGAAATCCGTAGAGGTGAATCTGCCATGTTCATTTGTGATATTACAACAACAAAATATGTTTTTTCCCTTGGACATGTATGTGCTACAATAATTTTTTACCACGACGCTGGATGCTCATCTACAACTTTCAGAAACAAAACAAAAACAATAACAAATGAGCCTAGGGCGACCAGTGGCGCTGTTTCCCCTAATGCGGATTCCAGCTTTAACTAGACTAGTTCCCCTGTTCAGTCTGAGCTGATTGGGATGAGGCGGTGATAATCCGCATTGCAGTTGTTGATGGAAGACGTTATTATACGTCACCTGCCCCTCATCTCCCTCCCAATCTCTCATAATTGGACCAAATATATTTCAATTACATGGTTAAAATACAACAACGAGTCAGTCATTCATTGGCCCTTTCCAGTATTAGTTCCTATTGGCGCACAAGGCTATGGCGATCTATCAGTTGTTTTGTAAGTATGCTTCAGAAGCTAAAGCCTTCAGCATTCAAATAGAAAAACGTTAACTAGCAGGCAGCCCAGGCCATGGAGCCAGGACCATGTTAGAGGTGTTAATAGCCTGAAAACACAGTCGTGTTAACATACAAATAGAGCTCATTATCGCCGAACATGGTAATCATGTATGACTTATCATAAACCAGACAGTGGAGAAAAAAACAAATGTGCTATCCATGATAGTGATCCGATATATGCCATGGTGAAAAGTAGGCCGTTGTAAATGTGTTTGGCAATGATTCATTATTATTGTTCTAATAATAGGACCTCTATTCTTATTCTGCTGGTGTGCTGGTATGCCAGTCTTTCAGGACAGAAGAAAGAGTGGATTGAAAGAGCTAGTTGTTGGCTAAAGAGGAAACAAAGAAAGCCCTAGCGAATGGCGAGACTGGCTAGAATTGGAGTTTATGACTATATACAGAAATAAATCTATTCTGAAAGAGTATTCTGTTTACCACAATGTAAAAGCCATTGATCCATCATTGCGTTTGAGAAAACTCATCCGTGCAGATACACAGATATGTTTTTGCTAAGTTGGAAGGAAATTATCTGTAAAGCTTGATTACATTTTCCATGAGCATCACCCAGTGGATAGGCTTGTGGTGCTCACTCTCTATCCCCCTCTTCCCCTCCATCTGTTTCTCCCTCATCTTCTCTCTCCTTTCCTTCTCTATCCATTTCTCTTCCTATATACTATATCTATACCTTTCCCTCTCCATCTTCTATTTCTTTCTCTCTAATCTTGACATTCCTCCTCTTTATGTTTTTCTTTCCTTCTCCGCTTCTCTCTCTCCATTTCTCCCTCTCATCCCTCTAGTCTCCCTCCCTCCTTTTGTGGACATTGGTATAATACGACGGCAGTCAGCAGTCCACTCTCTCTGCCCACACTTTGTGCTAATGTCCTCCTCAAATTGGCCAGCTGGCTATGTGGCTGCCCGCGCCTATCTGTTTCTATATTTTGGTCAACACATATCCTTCTCCTGCCAAAACCCCAAACTGCATCCATGTGCCTCTACAATGTCAAAGCCCCAAGACTACTCTAAAACACTATAACATTAATTTAGAGAGCACTTATGTAGAAACAATGAAGCAAATCACTGATATGTGAAACAATTAAAACGACTTAATAGTCTTGGAACCAAGGCTAGCTTATAATTAGTGTCCTATAGCTGGGATTCAGGGAACATGAGTCAGCTGCTTCTATTCAACCACTGATTACAGAACAACTAAGACAGTGTGTTTCCTCTGTGGTTATTCTCAATGATCATACAGATGACTAGGACTGTGTACGCGTACATATATGTACATGTATAAATGGTACATTCCTGATAGCTATAATCAATATATCCTGTACTATTTAAAGTAGTCCTACACCGCAGCACAATGTATCCACTAAACAGTATAAACTTGTATGGCTGTTGGTCGGGTTATTCTGCCTTAAACAGCATACGTTAGAGTGGGTTAGAGTGAACGTGTCTCTATTCTCAGTCTGTGCACGTCTAACGTGAGAGGGGAGAGGGTGAGTCGGTGAGAGACTGTGTCTATGTGCTGTGCACACTAACATCTCTCTTCCAAGGATGAATGGGCCAAAATGAGAAAATATTTTTAGCGATGGACAGTATTTCCCTACAGCGGACTGGTTAGTCAACTGCATAGCAATGCTTCTGTCCATGGCAAGAAGAACATGAGAGGAGTTAGGAATTTAATTTAAGATGCACTATGTGCCCGTAAAGCCACCAATTAAAATGTTGTGTTTCAGCGCAATAGCAGCCCTGCCACTTGATTTGTTACAAAACTGCCTTGTCGATGTTGGACTTCCAGGAAAGAAGATGTGCACCAGAACACAAATAAATAGTACACTTGGCTATTCGAGTAGCATTTCTGATACCACACAATGTGTTCTTTCACATCACTGACTGAGGCATGTTTTCATGCAGGTTTTCCAGACAGCACACAAAGAGGCTAGCAGATTCTCGGTACAGTAGCATAAGAAACATCTCCATCTTGGCCTGATACCAGTGTGTGTTGGTGTGTGTGTGCAGGGTAAGGGGGCACCAGGACGGGTGAAGACTGGGGTCAGTGCCCGTGCTCCTAGCTCCACAGGGGACACAACCATCAGTCCCACAAAAGGGTCCATCAACAACACACAGGCTGCCCATTCCAGCATTTACCACTCCACATTTTGCCCTGCGGATTGGGGGTGGGGGGTGGATTCCTCGATCTCCAGCACCCCTGGACTGAGTTGACTCCCCAACCCCCGTTTTAGGAGGAAGGGGTCGAGAGGCTTTGTTATAGCTTAAAATTGATTGGCAACATTCAGAGGTTTGATGATGGAGAGGATGGGGGGGGGCTGTTGTTTTCACAACACTGGTTGAAAAAGACTCATGGTGACGAGAGAGACAGACACAGACACGCACACACACACACACAGCCACACACAATGAGATCAAAACAGCCCTTTCTCTTAACCTGTGACATGCTCCATTTTCCTCTGCGAAGCCTCGGTTTACAGCCCTTAATGATTTGAGTGGAGGGGAAGGGGGGATTCAAATAAGAAAAACCTGAAGACCACAGAAGCTAAATTACCCAGAAACCTGCCTAAAATACCTACGATGGGTCTTTTCTTCAGCCAGTAAAAGCTTCTGCACCGAAGGCTAGAACGGCAGCAGAGGATATAAGAGAGAAAGGCTTTAAAACTATCCATTTACAGAGGGAAGGAGAGAGAAAGGCTTTAAAACTATCCATTTACAGAGGGAAGGAGAGAGAAAGGCTTTAAAACTATCCATTTACAGAGGGAAGGAGGGAGAAAGGCTTTAAAACTATCCATTTACAGAGGGAAGGAGGGAGAAAGGCTTTAAAACTATCCATTTACAGAGGGAAGGAGGGAGAGCACCAGAGGGTGGAGGAGAAGAGTAGACAGAGAGATGGATAGAGGCAGAGAGAAAGAAGGAGACGGTGAGGGGGCTGGAGGAGAGGGGGTTAACTAGTATCCTGGAAACCCTGCTGCTAGCCAGCTCTGGTGAAGATAATGGCCTCCAACAGGAGCAGGCATGTCAACAGATCACAGCTGAATAATACAGCCCCCCCCGTCAGAGCACTGCCATCTCCGCCAGACACACACACACACCAGAGACACACACACACAGAGACACATTCACAAAAGTAAGACGGACACACGGCATTCCGTTTGACCATTCCACTGCTATTACTGCCAGCGACCTGCTTCTGTCTCTTATACTGATGTGTTCCGCCTGATGCACAGTAACCCCCTCACTCCCTTTCTCCTCGCCATCCCTTCTCCCCCCCCCGCCATTAAATCCCAGAAGCCAAAGCATCATTCTCAAATTAATGACAAATAGAGAGCAAATACCTCTGATTTCCTCAGCTAGTCCAGGGCTACACAACACACATCAGAGAGAAACCAGTCAGGTAGGATGAGAAAACACAAAACAGGTCGCTCTTTATCCACAGGGAGCGTATCAGACACTCGCATCCGAGCTACAGCCTCCCTCTGTCTGCCTGTTTGTAGTGTCGTCCGTCCAGTACTGGCCACCGAAGCGATCCGCTGTCTGTCTGATGAGGCTTCCTGTTCCTGCCAGGCTCAGAATCCAGGCTCAGCCAACGTGAACTATACACATGCATACATATACGCTGTGCTCCGCTCTGCTCCTGTCTGACTGAACCCAACCAATGTCTCCAGTCTCACACTTACCCACATGCACCCGCCCACCTACACTCAGTCTCTCGCTCACTCTAGCTGTCGCTCGCTTGCCCTCGCTCCCCCCTCACTTTTATCTCTTTCCTCCCCTCTGTAGCCTATATATCTCTCTCTTACACACAGACGTCGTCACACATGCTCCCTCTGCTCTGACAAACAAGGCAGTCCCAGCGAGAGAGCCCATCCCCATGCATCATGTGACCACCGAAATCAACACTACCAAGGGCAAGCACGGGGCAGGGATGGATGTAGCTGGGCTACTAGGGCTGGGATGCTGGGGCTAGAATGATGAGGTTAGGTCCGGACATAAGGCTAAGGTAGAATAGGACTCCGATTAAGGACTAAATGAGATATGACATATAAAGTGTGGGTGCATGCATTCAGTGCATTCGGAAAGTATTCAGACCCCTGACTTTTTCCACATTTAG
This sequence comes from Brachymystax lenok tsinlingensis, assembly GCA_030435695.1. NCBI lineage: Eukaryota > Metazoa > Chordata > Actinopteri > Salmoniformes > Salmonidae > Brachymystax > Brachymystax lenok. Next base: position 40,605,846 of record CM059813.1, read on the forward strand.
TTACGTTATTCTAAAATTGATTACGTGTTTTTTTTTTCTCTCATCACTCTAAAACAAACTACACACAATAAAATGACAAAGGAAAAACTGGTTTGTATAATTTTCTGCAAACGTATAAAAAAACATTTACATAAGTATTCAGACCTTTTACTCAGTATTTTGTTGAAGCACCTTTGGCAGTAATTCCAGCTTCGAGTCTTCTTGGTTATGATGCTACAAGCTTGGCAGACCTGTATTTTGGGAGTTTCTTCTCTGCAGATCCTCTCAAGCTCTGTCAGGTTGGACGGGGAGCGTCGCTGCACAGCTATTTTCAGGTCTCTACAGAGGTTTGACCGGGTTCAAGTCCGTGCTCTGGCTCGGCCACTGTGTACTTAGGGTCGTTGTCCTGTTGGTAGGTGAACCTTTGCCCCAGTCTGAGGTCCTGAGCGCTCTGGAGCAGCTTCCGTTTGGCCACTCTTCCATAAAGGCCTGACTGTTGTAATGCTGCAGAGATTGTTGTCCTTCTGGAAGGTTCTCCCATCTACACAAAGGAACTCTGGAGCTCTGTCAGAGTGACCATCAGGTTCTTGGTCACCTCCCTTCTCCCCCGATTGCTCAGTATTGGCCGAGTCTTGGTGGTTCCAAACTTCTTCCATTTAACTTCTTAGGGAGCAGCTCCCGAGGTGACGGTTTTTGAAAGCCTGGCGTGCCCAAAGTAAAATGCCTCCCACTCAGGCCCAGAAAATAGGATATGCACGTATTTAGTACCATTGGATAGGAAACACTCTGAAGTTTCTAAAAGTGTTAACATTTTGTGAGTATAACAGAACGGATATGGCAGGTCGAAAACCCGAGGAATTTCTGTCCTGGAAAAAGTTATTTTGACACATTGCCTCAATTGGAACACCTCCCTTATGAAAATGCACATATAAGGGCATATGAATGCAGTACCTATTGCTTCCTCTGGATGTCAACAGTCTCGAGAAAGTGTTTTGATTCTTTTTAGCTGCTTTTAGATTGTAGAAGACGACGAATAAGGAAGTGGCCACACAGATGTCAATAGAAGAAAATGAGTGTTCCCGGCTGGCGCGCTCTGAGGTTTTTTCCTTTCTTAATCGCCCAGTTTATATTCCGGTTGAAATATTATACAACATATACATAAAAGTGTTCCTAAGGATACATTATCAATGATGTTTGATTGTTCTTAGACAAGTTTATAGGTATAGGGTGAACGAGTTCTCTTCACGTTTCAATGGACGCTGTATTTTCTCATAACACGCCAACCAAACGGAGATTTATGGATATAATACATTACTTTTTCTAACAAAAGAACCATGGATTGTCTTCGTTGGACACTTGGGAAGCCCTCAGCAGAAGTTCTTCAAAAGGTAATTGATTTGTTTTCGCTGTGAAATGTGTTTTCTGTGAACCGTGAAAGCTTATGAATTTATGGTAATGGGAAAAATATTGAAGGTGCTACCCTCAAACAATCAAATGTAGTGCTTTCCGCCGTAAAGCCTTTTGAAATCTGACAACGCTGTGATATTGCCAAGAAGCAGAGCTTTTGATGACTATGCAACACTTGTATATTGATGAATATTTAATAATTCAACTTTTGGATTTTGAATTTGGCGCCTTGCATTTCACCGTGTAGTGTCGAGAGTGGGTAGCGCCCCAGCGCTCCTTGCTGCTCGTTTAGAGGTTAAGAATGATGGAGGCCACTGTGTTCTTCGGTACCTTCAATGCTGCAGACATTTATTTCATAACAAAGATCTGAATACTTATGTAAATAAGGTATTACTGTTTTGTTCTAAAAAACTGTTTTTGCTTTATCAATTTGGGGTATTGTGTGTAGATAGATAACGAAAATGTTTAATTTAATACATTTTAGAAGGCGGCTGTGGAAAAAGTAAAATGGTCTGAATACTTTCGGAATACTTTCTGTCATCTGTGGGGAGTTAGGAGGGGTGATGTGGGAAAGGAGGGGTACAGGAGCAGCAGCCTTGAGTCCTTGTTCCTTTAACCCCTCGAGGATAGTCTGTCCATCCATACAGCATTCCTAATCACATCAATGATAATGGCAACAATAACCAGGAATGAGGCAGTTCTTTTCCTACAGAAAAGCCCTTCATTTATTAAATGGCTTCATCCTTGACCACTGAATGGCTATCTTTGTTATTATATTATGCACATAACAAGACAGCATTTCAATTACAAAAACATTTAAATGTGTGACCTCTGTCTAACCTCTCTCACTGGCCACTTTCACAGCCGATTGATCACTTCAGGCTTCAGGACGTCAGACAACAAACAGTTCTTAAAAAGTAAACTCCTCAGAAAATAGGGCAAAGGTGTTTAGGTGTGTGAGATGTCCCCTAGATTGCACAGAGAGACAAGAAAGCTGCCAATTTGGGGAGCAGGCATGAATCATTTCACCCACGCTGGATTGGTGCTTCAGAATAAGATGTTACACAGGGAGAAGCAGTTTTAATTTAGATCAGCCAGAAGTTTGGGTCAGTCCATCTGTTTTTTAAGGCACTTAACCATAACTGCTCCATGGGTCCCCGTTGATAATGGTAGACCCTGGCCGTGACCGCACTCTCCGAGGGTGTCTCGGGAAGAGTTGGGATATGCAAAAAACACATTTCCAATTAACAAATGTATATTAATAAACACTTGTACATGAAATTTGACAAATATAAAAGCACCACCAAATTATATAAAATATGCTTCCAAGGTACTCAACACAGAAGCCAGAGAGGGAAACAATGAATCACTAGCAGGATGAATTCACATCCCCACACACAACCTCTGAGTGTGTGTTTGTTGGGGATGAATGGGTGAGTGCATGCCTGGACGTATGTTCGTGTGGAGTGGGTATGACTTCCTGGGAATCATCCCTTCATTGAATCCCTCTTGACAATGCCTTTCTTTAACTTAAACTAATGATGATGTCAGCGTAGTGACATTTCAAAAGACATTCAAAGCCTGTTTACCTCCCCCTAAGATCCATCCATCCAACCAAAATCTAGGCCCTGCCCGCATCAATCAAACCAGTGTAGGTGATACCACTGTGGGCCATCAATGAGTGTTCTTGCCTTTAAACAGTAGATTTGCCGTGGTAAACAAGGAAATACTTAATTTATTTTGTACGGAATGCTTGTCAAATAGATAAATCTCCCTTAGTCTGTTAAAAAAGGACTAAGTTGTTCCTATGACAATACGAACATATCTTGAAAGACTTTGGTTGTAAGCACGACTAAGGCAGAGAGGAAGAGGCGAAGCGAGAGGGCTCTCTCGCCAAAATCCTGTCTAGAATAAGCCCAATATTTTTCTATGTGCTTAATATGCAGACCTAAACGTGTTGCCTACCTTCCTTTCCTGCCTTTGGGATAATAACTCCCATTGATAGGGCGGAGATATGAGCATCGTGCCATTATATACACAGATCTCTGACTAAGGTAACATCGAAAACTTTTAGGGAGCGCTAACGAGGTAACCAATAACGGCTGCAATTGAGATGAGCTGTGCGGGTGAATTTAGTGCATATTGAAGGTTTAACGAGATATCAGCTAGCGATAATCTAGTGCCATCAATGGTTGCAATAGGCCCCTTATTATTTGATTATATTCCAATAGGCTACATTCTGTATGCTATCTATTAGAGATAGTAAAATTACTATTACTTAGATTGTAATTTACTGAAGTAAAAGTAAAATTAACCCTTAAGAGTAAAAAAGTATCCGGTAAGAAAACTAGTTACACATTTATTTTGGTATTTCTTTTTTTACACTTTATGTTAAACTGTGACAGCAAACAAATAGGACAACAACTTAGTGCGATTGATTTGACATTCATTAATTATTTAAGCCTGCCAGCACCATCTTGCAGATATCCTCCAGCACAGGTAGTCTCCATTGAAGACTGACATCAAAGTCAGTAGGCTGTAGAGTTTCAATTACGGTCTTAATCGAAGTTGACTTAATATCTATCAACGTGTTCAATTTCATAAAAAGATAAATGGTACTCGAGACATTGTAATAATTGTAAAATTTTAATACCATTAATAAAAATGCATTTCAAAATATAATTTCAAGTACAAGTGATGGTGAACGCATACTAAAAAGATTTACACCAAGTGAGATGTTTCATTTTTCACTCAGAATGAAATATCAAGGAGGATCAGGTAAGTGATCAAACAACAATCAAAATTAAAATTAAATTAAAATGTCACTATCGATCATGTTACTAGTATGCAAATCAAACACATTTCAGCATGGAATTAAACATCAAGGTAGGTACTTACATAGTAAGAACTATGTAAGTAATAAATCAAACATTGCCATAGTCAACTCAATCATATTTTTGATAGGATTTACCATCCCTTCTCCTTTCCTTCTGAAAATTGTATTTTATTTTCTTGGCTGGCCATTCTCCTCCCTCTCGGATGTGCCACTACAAGCTGTAAATAAAAAGACACACAAAAATGTACTTCTAGTACATGGTCCAAAAATTTTCATCTAGCTAACGTTAGCTATCTACATGATTGACACTGCAGCGAGCTAGCTTAGCCAGCTTATCTAGTGGCAACCTAATGTGATAGCTTGTTAGCCATTGCCACACACATCTGATTAATCTGTTAACACTTTATAAACTTTATAAACAGATTCTGGTTTAGCTACCTAGCCATTTGATTTGCACTCTAAACACAATTTTAACAATGCACTCGAAACACAATTTGAACATATTTATATCTGAGAAATACTTCTCTTACTCCAGAAATATATAATATTACAAACGTAGAAGGTAATTAATCGCGTCTCACTAAGAACCCCAGAGCAAAATTATCCTCAGGGTGAAGCCGTGTGCTTCACTTCAAGAGCCATGGTGGAGATACAGGGTTTGACGGACAACTGTGAGAGCCAATGAACTGAAGAGTTTTGATGAAAAGCTATTTTGAATACATTTCATTGGTCAACGGGTCGTGAAACGTTCACTGAGGCAGACGTAAAGGGGAACCAATAGCATAAATTCTTGAAAAAATAAAAAGGTACCAAATTTGTAGTTACAAGGTTGTCATCAAACAACAACGATAGATTTATATTATTATATGTACACTGAACAAAAATATAAACACAACATGCAACAATTTCAAAGATTACAGTTGATATAAGGAAATCAGTCAATTGAAATAAATTCATTAGGCCCTAATCTATGGATTTCACATGACTGGGAATACAGATATGCATTTGTTGGTCACAGATTCCTTTAAAAATAGGTAGGGACGTGGGTCAGAAAACTAGTCAGAATTTAGTGTGACCACCTTTTGCCTCATGCAGTGCAACATCTCCTTCGCATACAGTTGATCAGGGTGTTGATTGTGGCCTGTGGAATGTTGTCCCACTCCTACTCAATGGCTGTGCAAAGTTGCTGGATATTGGTGGTAACTGGAACACGTAACTGTCGTACACGTCGATACAGAGCATCCCAAACATTCTCAATGCGTGTAATGTCTGGTGAGTATGCAGACCATGGAAGCTGGGACATTATCAGCTTCCAGGAATTGTGTACAGATCCTTGCGACATGGGGCCGTGCATTGTCATGCCGAAACATGAGGTGATGGCGGCGGATGAATGGCACGACAATGGGCCTCTGGATCTCATCATGGTATCTCTGGCCATACAAATTACCATTGATAAAATGCAATGGTGTTTTTGTCCGTAGCTTATGCCTGCCCATACCATAACCCCACCGCCACAATGGGGCACTCTGTTCACAACGTTGACATAAGCAAACCGCTCGCCCACATGTCTGCCATCTACCCGGTACAGTTGAAAACGGGATTCATCCATGAAGAGCACCCTTCTCCAGCGTGCCAGTGGCCATCGAAGGTGAGCATTTGCCCACTGAAGTACTGTAAGTTACGATGCTGAACTGCAGTCAGGTCAAGACCCAGGTGAGGAGGACGTGCAGGCAGATAAGCTTCCCTGAGACAGTTTCTGAAAGTTTGTGCAGAAATTCTTTGGTTGTGCAAACCCACAGTTTCATCAGCTGTCAGGGTGGCTGGTCTCAGACCTGGGCTGGCGTGGTTACACATGGTCTGTGGTTGTAAGGCCGGTTGGATGTACTGCCAAATTGTCTAAAAAGACGTTGGTAGAGAAATTAACATAAAATTATCTGGCAACAGCACTGGTGGACATTTCTGCAGTCAGCATGCCAATTGCACCACGCTCCCTCAAAACTTCTGTGTCGGGGCACAGATCTGGGGAAGGGTAGAAACAAATGTCTGCAGCATTGAAGGTCCCCAAGAACACAGTGGCCTCCATCATTCTTAAATGGAAGAAGTTTGGAACCACCAAGACTCTTCCTCCCCAAGACTCTTCCAAACTGAGCAATCAGAGGAGAAGGGCCTTGGTCAGGGAGACCAAGAACCCCATTTTAAATTCTTAATACATTTGCAAAATGTTATAAAAACTTGTTTTCGCTTTGCCATTATGGGGTATTGTGTGTAGATTTATGATAAAAATAAATAATTTAATACATTTTAGAATTAGGCTGTAAAATAACAAAATGTGGAAAAGGTCAAGGGGTCTAAATACATTCCAAATGCCCTGTATATTTTGATTTGGTTATCTATTCTGTTGTTTATAATTTTATAGGCTACCTGCTGCTGCAATGTCTCTCATTCTCTCCATTGGCAAAGTGCCCCACACACGCAATATCAATGATCATTTTACTCCGATGTGCTCTGCACAGATTGGGAGAACAGATACAGTGCATAGAGGACACTGATCCAATTCTTATCTGAATAATTGTTGTCCCCCACGATTAAAATCGGGAAGGGGACTGTGGATGTCTCCGTCTGTTCGTTTGTACGTTATTCACACACGATATTTCACAAAGCAAGGGCCCGATTTTTACGAAACTTGGGTGAATGATGTGTCATACCATAAAGATCTGGCATTTACACTGATTGGCCCAAGGTGGGAGCTATAGTAATGAACTGAAATCTGTTAGTCACACACAATATCTCAATTGGCCCAAGGGTGGTGCAGCATCATTCGTGGGGATGACATGTTTACTGTTGCCTTGTTTGATATTGTGATTTTTGTGTAATATTTTTACTTCTATTCAGACAACTTCAATATATATTCTGCTTGTCCGACAATTTTTTTTTTTACTCGTCCCAGACAAGCGGACTAGCATTAATGTCAAGCCCTATAGAGAGGCCTGTGAAAAGCAGGTCCTACATACAAACCCTGCAGGGTAAAATTAGGCAAAACGGGAAAACGTGCTACTAGCAGCCCCCCATCTGTGCCTGTGTGCTAGCTACATAGCTGAGCATGCTTGCGTGTGTGCTTAGTTCCATCCTCCCTCTTCCCTTCTGCCCATCCCCTCTCCAACCCCACCCCCCAACGCAACCTCGACCCCACCACATCCTTTTAGCCTATATACAAGCCATCCACCATGCTCCAGAACAGTGATACATCACACACCTCCCCACACACACACTCGCTTGCTCACTGTACCTCTCCAGCCACCTGTCATCTAGGAGAAAGAAACAGTGGAAAAATAACAGCAGAAACAACAGACAAAGCACAGCCCACTTGCCTTGATGCAAAGAGTGGGGGAGCGAGAGAGAGAGTAGAGTGGTAGCTACCAGACTGTAGCAGGGATCCTGCTGATCTCTCTATGCAGCGCAGGCAGGCTGAGGCACAAACCCACAGCGGAGAGCTCTGCTGCTGCTGAGTTGATCACAGCGACGAGTGGAAAACAACAGGGGACAAGAGGGAACAGCAGCCACAGCTACAGCAGTGGGAATCGGGAATGAGTGTGGGTATGGGATCGGGAATGAGAGTGGGTATGGGATCGGGAATGAGAGTGGGTATGGGATCGGGAATGAGAGTGGGTATGGGATCGGGAATGAGAGTGGGTATGGGATCGGGAATGAGAGTGGGTATGGGATCGGGAATGAGAGTGGGTATGGGATCGGGAATGAGAGTGGGTATGGGATCGGGAATGAGAGTGGGTATGGGATCGGGAATGAGCGCAAGGCGACCGCAGGGATGCCGATGGATGCTGGAAGATTGAAGAGGAAGTAGAGGGAGACAGAAAAAAATTGAAATAGCGATATAGTGGGCTGTGGTAGTTGGAGGTGGAGAGGGGCTATGGTGTGGCTAGTGTGAGAAGTCAACAATGTGATAGGAGGAAAGACAGAAGAGGAGCCAGAGTTATCACGCTGGTCTTCTATGCTGTAGCAGCTGATATTTCCCATCCAGGACAACAATAGGTGTGTGGATCTGTAGAAGGCCAGGCAGGGACACATGCTGAACTGAACCCTGGCTCTGCTACAGGAAGGAGAGGGGATACAAAGGACATGGCATCATTTAATTAAAGACATGTTGTCCAGGACTAAAGTGTCCATCCCATCTAAATCCTATCAGGTCAAATCAACACTAATACACTCACACGCTAAACCAATAGCACTGTCCTATAAGCCAATAAGACTTCCATCCTACTGTATCTGTCAACTTGTGGCAGTATTACACAGTAGAGGTCTTCACGGGTCCACCCGAACCAGAATACCCAAAACCTGAACCGAGTCCAAAATGCAAACATGTCCCTAGGTTTTAGGTAAGTTCATGTTTGATCGTTATAGGGTCTCGGTTCTATGTAACTACAGCTGATAGACCCAAGTGGACCCGATCATGGTTCTGCATAATCTGTAGCATATTTATTTGACGCTAATAAGGTTAATTTATTAACTTGTAGAAAGCTTAGCCAACATACAAAGAGATATTCGTTAACCAGATGAGCAACTTGGCTGATAAAAAAAAACATGTTTGTCACTCGGGTCCGGGTATGATTGTTCTCAGGTTTTTTAAGGATCGATCCAGTCGGGTCTGGGTCCAACTTTGGTCGTGTCTACACTTGCCACTTACGTGCGGCTTATGCTATCAGAATACAAAGATCGCATTTAAAAGACCGGTTGTGTTCAGATCTGGCTGACCACTTCTGAAGGTGGTCAGGGATGCATTGTGTGCGGATTTCTCCTCAGTCTGGAAGCAATCAGGCTACCGAAAGCGCATACAGTGGGCAAAGTCATCAGCACTCCTCGCACAAGTCTCCAGAAAACTTGTGTTTTGAGGCACCTTTTCATTATAACATTGGAGGAAATACAGTACGTTCCTACCGTGTGAGGAATGTGTTTGCTGGCCTCATAACTGCTAGCCAGCTAGCTAACAAAGATTTTTTGTTTGGCTAGAGTTATGCTAACCCGTTTGAAATCTCTTTAGTGTTGCTCGCTAACTTTTATTATCATTATCATATTTAGCCTATTCCACGTTTGTAGAATGCATACTGGCATTTTAATATAGCACGGAATCTGGACACACTGTGGACACATTTAAATGTAGGTGTAGATGCATGACTCGTTCGGAATTTCATGAACAGAACTCTATGATCAGAATACTAAAGCTGCATGAACTGTCAAGTCTAGACAAAGCTTTTTTGGACCCGAGAGAACTACTACACAGTCTAAGGTTCATTGACAAAACACTTGAGACATCCCCAGACAAATTTCTCTTCTGTCAGGGTCACATGTCCTCATTGTCACCCGTCCCCTCTCAGTCACCCCACACCCCTGCTCTGGTCACTGGCCACCTGGTGGGGCCACACTCTGGTCAGCCTTTCAAAGCTTCAGCATGTTACCCAAAGAGGCATCTGCACACACAAACGTTGTCTGATTACATGAATGATGCTAGAGTGGAGTCAAGCATTGTCTTGGAGGTGTGTGTGTGTGTGTGAGAGAGGGAGGGGAGTTTGAGCTGCATGGTTTGAGCACCATAAAGGTGACGAGAGGCTTGAGGAGGATGTTCCCAGTCAGGAGTAGAGCAGAGCGAGTAGGGTCAGGCCATCTGTCACCTCCAGCAGCTTTATGTCCATTAATCACAGCCTCCTCATGCACACACTAGTTGACCCATGGACACAACTATACCACCACACACTGACCTCCAGTCTCCAGGGTCTGCAGAAACCAAACCACTGCTGAAAACATAACCAGTCTTGGTGCCCTTTTCACCTCTTCCCGCATCTATAATGTGTCTTTTTGGAATAAATGTATCAAATGAATAAATGTAAATCTATTATTCATGGTGGTATGTTTCCTTGGTTAACAATAAGACGGTTCATCAGGATGTCAAACAGTCAGAGTCAGAGAGAAGAGCTAGGCCTTTGGTAATTAAAAATAGCCATTATGACCAGACTAGCACAATCCAGGCCTGTCTGGCTGACATATGGCACACTGGGTAATTCCAATAAAGTCCTGAGGAAAAAGCCCCTGGAATACAGATAGCAATTTGCGTGAGCGGCTCATGAATAAACTAATTGAATACCCAATGATGAGAATCCTTAGGAAAAAGCCCTGTTAGGACAGTGTTCCCCCTAGGATTTATTTCAGCAGCGGCGGCAAAGTTAGCGTGGGGTAGGTGATTTCTCTTGGCTGCAGAGACATTTTGCTGTTTTAAAAGAACATTTCCTGCAATTCCACACATTTTTCCATGGGCAGAGAGAACATTTTACAGTTTAAAAGCTAGATTCCTGAAATTCTATATATTTTGCTGAGAAAAAGAATTGCAGTTTTAAAGCTAATTTCCTGCAATTCTACGTATTTTGCAAACGGGCCCAGGACAAAATGTGCAGTGTAGGAGCAGACTGATGGTGTATCTGGGGGAATTAGAAAACATGTTTGGATAACAAAGCATTGAAAGAGGCATGTAATTAACATTGTTGACATGCCCTACTACTCAAGGCCCTGATAATGTAATAGACACATTGAATTGTGGGTTGGGTGAAGGGGACTAAAGTAACCTAGCCCAACAAATAAACAATGCTTTATATAACAAATAAACCACGAGTACTCTGCCATTCATTAATGACAGATGCAAAATGGCTGTTGCTAACTAACACATCTTTAACCTGACCACACGTCCCTCTGCTCTGTGTAGGACTCCTAGTCTCACTACGTACTATGAGTTGATCGAGTTCCTTTTCTCTCTCTCTCCGTCTGTTGGAGTGTCATGGCCAGCTCATAATCACTAGGGAATTCCATCTCCAATATGAGGAAGATGATAATCCCAGCTGCTGTACAGGGATTGGTCCACACAGCTGGATTTAGGTATTTTTCTTAAAACTGCATTGTTGTTTAAGGGCATGTAAGTAAGCATTTCACGGTAAGGTGTTGTATTCGGTGCATGTGACAAATATAATTGGATTTGATCTGGTCTATCGCAACGTTGCACTATCAGTCCCCCCACGTCACTGTGAAAGGCCCCAGCATGCCATAGTGGTGTTAGGACAACTCCACATTACTGACACTGAGCAATATGATACATTAGAAGCCTAAAGGTACCTCTGAATTTCCTTTACACAATCTATACAGGACAACTGCCCAACAGAAAACAGATCTGAATCCTTGGACATCATGACATACTGTACATTGCGATAAAAAAAAAATAGTAGAAGATGGGTGTGAGGTTCTGATCAAGACGTAGTGCGTTTAGTCACTCTGCCTATTGATCGAGCGGCGGGAGATCCTCCTGGCCTATCGACCATGGGGTGTGCTGGAGCTTCTTGCTCTAATCACATAGTATTGAGAAAACTAAACATCTGGCTGATTTAATGAATGACGAGGGTTGAGAGCATGAGCTCCATATTAATCTGGTTCCAATCGTCAGTGGGAGGAGACCACCATCTACTGCGGTCTGTGTGTTGTCCAGTGCTTACGACTCACATAGTAATCTAAGTATTTGTATTTTTGAGGGGAAAGAAGCTCCCTTAAAACCTGAAAACCATTCAGATGACTAAGAGACATACAGCAACATGAGAATGACTAGCCAAAACCACCAAAGTCCAGTGTGACGCTTCACCAAACAGCACAGAGTCCTTGCAAAGCTACAAATCAATGCCATCAAGATGAGGAGGAAGAAGAGAACGATGAGGAGGAGTATAAAAGGGTGTGCTACTCACAAGGCACGGCGTGGCGGTAGAGGTTGTCCCGGATGGTCTGCTGCAGCTCGTGGTCCGGAGAGGACTTCTGGAATCGCTGGCTCAGATAGTGCTTCAGGTCCTTATTCAGCTTGTTTCCTGTAGACAGCCAGACAAACAGGAAGACGTGTGTTAACTACATCACAACACATGACAGGAATATAGATGCCATGTAACAACAACAAATCCAAATCCACAACTCTCCGTCCATGTCATCACGTCCATAGAAACCAGTCGGACGTGAATAGGCATAATATAACTGAGTAGACTCTCTCTCTCGCTCTGTTTCTTTCTCTCAGTCTTTGTATCGTCTGTTTGACACTGCATTACACACCTTCCATAGTCACTCGGAGGGGTACCTGGCTAGCTCCCTTTCTCCCAGGCTGTAGTCCCAGTGCTGCCTGGTGGCTTAGCCCCCTCCCACAGCTAGGCCATCTGTCTCTCAGACACACAGTGGAAAGGCTAACTGTTAGCCACTAACACAACGCTATTCAGAGAGAGAGAGGAGCCAAACGGTTTCCTCTTGACACGTCACAGCGACACAGTCCTTGGGAGAGCCTACTGTACATCAATGCCAGGCAGCACGTTCTCACATGTTTATTTACACACAACATACTAACATATGCCGTGATATGATGAGCACATGCAGTACCTTTTGCAATGGACTCAGGTTTTTTACAGTGCATTTCTGTATAGGGTGGTGCAATAATGATTCAGTGAGCTAAATGACAAATCCCATCAGAACAAGCAGGAGGACAGAGGGAAACTGACCTCCAATAAGATCTATGGTTTTTATTATATGTGTGAGATTCTGTGCTTCTGTATGATGTAAATCCCTCTGTGTGATTGACAGATACTGTGCCTTCAGACAGTATTCATATCCCTTGACTTACACATTTTGTTGTGTTACAGCCGTGATATGATGAGCACATGCAGTACCTTTTGCAATGGACTCAGGTTTTTTACAGTGCATTTCTGTATAGGGTGGTGCAATAATGATTCAGTGAGCTAAATGACAAATCCCATCAGAACAAGCAGGAGGACAGAGGGAAACTGACCTCCAATAAGATCTATGGTTTTTATTATATGTGTGAGATTCTGTGCTTCTGTATGATGTAAATCCCTCTGTGTGATTGACAGATACTGTGCCTTCAGACAGTATTCATATCCCTTGACTTACACATTTTGTTGTGTTACAGCCTGAATTCAAAATAGATGAATTCATTTTTTCTCTCTCACCTAATCTACACACAATACCCAATAAGTGAAAACATGTTTTTAGATTTTTTAGCAGGTTTATTGAAAATGAAATGAAGAAATATCTCATTTACATAAGTATTCACACCTGAGTCAATACTTTGTAGAAGCACCTTTGGCAGTGATTGCAGCTTTGAGTCTTTCTGGGTGAGTCTCCAAGAGCGTTCCACACCTGGATTGTGCAACATTTGCCCATTACTATATTCAAAATTCTTCAGGCTCTGTCAAATTGGTTGTTGATCATTGCTAGACAACCATTTTCAGGTCTTGCCATAGATTTTCAAGTAGATTTAAGTCAAAACTGTAATTTGGCCACTCAGGAACATGCACTGTCTTCTTGGTAAGCAACTCCAGTGTAGATTTGGCCTTGTTATAGGTTATTGTCCTGCTGAAAGGTGAATTCATCACCCAGTGTCTGGTGGAAAGCAGACAGAACCAGGTTTTCCTCTGAGATTTTGCCTGTACTTAACACAATTCCATTTATTTTTTATCCTGAAAAACTCCCCAATCCTTAATGATTACAAGCATACCCATAACATTATGCAGCCACCACTAAGCCTGAAAATACAGAGAGTGGTACTCAGTAATGTGTTGTATTGGATTTGGCCCAAACCTAACACTTTGTATTCAGGACAAAAAGCGAATTGCTTTGCCACATTTGTATTACTTTAGTGCCTTGTTGCTAACAGGATGCAAGTTTTGGAATATTTTAAACTGTACAGGCTTTCTTCTTTTCACTCTGTCAATTACGTTAGTATTGTGAAGTAACTACAATGGTGTTGATCCATCCAGTTCTCCTAACACAGTCATTCACCTCTGTAACTGTTTTAAAGTCGCCATGCTCAAAAGAGACATTCAATTACTGTTTTTATTTCAATTTTACCCATCTACCAATAGGTGCCAATCTTTGCGAGGCATTGGAAAACCTCCCGGATCTTTGTGGTTAAATCTGTGTTTGAAATTCAGGCTGTAACACAACAAAATGTGGGGAAAAGTCGAGGGGTGTGAATAGTTTCTGAAGGCACTGTACGTTCTAACCACAATCTTTGAATGGTTGGATGCTGCTGAGACATTTTTTGGCCTTATCGAATTAAAACCACCAGATGGTGTTGCCATGGAAACAGTGTGTGCGCGCATCACTGTGCAGGACTACTCTGCTGGTAAATAAAGCCAGAGGCCTCTAATACAATGATTAAGGTAGCAAGCCTAGCACAGACTTCTAGCACACTGCTCTTAGTGTACTACAATGAAGGCTACTGCGCTCATCCATCCAGTCATGCGAGACCCTCCCTCACCACATCTCCTCTCCTGCTGTGACAGATACCCATCATCAGTGCCTCCACTGTGTTAAAGTTAATGGCCTTTCCTCAAACTCATCCTGTTCTTCTCTGTCCTCTGGCTTTTGGGCCCAGCCACTGGAAAGTGTCAATTGCTTTGATGATCTGAGATTTGTCCCTGCATGAATGATAACATTATTTTCCCCTGTTGAAAACCTCCTACAGCTGTGTGTGTGCCCTCTACCATATGCCTTCTCTGGAAGTAAAGTCTGGCTTTGGCCCACCATCTCCCATCCAGGCATTTCATTGTGTCTTAACCCCTAAAACAGTTTACTCAGGCCAATGGATAGTGTTCGACACAAACTGGACAGTTCCAGCAGCAGTCTGACCTCCATGACAGACCCGCAGCTAGCCTGCCCGTCTGAGCAGGCTGGCACCACCATCAGCAATCCAAGATCCAACCAACAGAAGACATACGAGGGCTAGGGAGGAGAGGAGGGGAGGGCCAAGGGAACAAAAGACGTGAGAATCTTCATAGAGGCATTGTATTGGACATGGGATATGGCATTTTTCACATCCAAATCAATTCAGTTTAATTGGCAAGACAGTACGGGAGCTACTGTGGAACAGTGGGCAGATTTAATCTAGCATACAGACATAGTTATCCAGTGGGTACTAGTCTAAATCCAGCAAGACAAGACAAAGGGCTAACAGTGGCGAGCTAGCTGGTGAATCACGGTCCTGCTCTGCGTTGCCTCCTGTAACCTCCAGTAGGCATTACATAACAACTCATTGAGTTATGAATCTCTTGCTCTAGCAGGCTAACCTGCGAATAACCTGAAAATATCCTTCAGAGAAGAACAAAATACATTCTTCAAAACAAGACAGGACTGAACGCTTGTAATGACACAGGGCCTTAAGACTGAAGCTGGATTTACTAATTGATACCTACTGTACATTAAAAGGGAATGCTATACCTTAGACGCATGCCAAAGGTCATCCATCCTATGCTGCACTGTGGTGTGCAATCACTAAATGCTGACCGATACTGACTGAAGATTAGAGCCAGACCAAAATGGGGAGGCAAAAGTCACTGATTACCGATATGTTAGTTTTTAGAGGTGGAAAAACATATTTATTTTCCCCCAAAATTGTGCTCCAAAGGATTAACAGACACTCTAATCCAGACGACACTGGGCCAATTGTGCGCCTCCCTATGGGACTCCCGGTCACAGCCGGTTGTGACACAGCCTGAGACCGAACCCGGGTCTGTTAGTGACGCCTCAAGCACTACAATACAGTGCCTTAGACCGCTGCGCCACTCGGGAGGCCCGTCCATCGGGTTCTTGGTCACCTCCCTGACAAAGGCCCTTCTCCCCTGACTGCTCAGCTTGGCCGGGCGGCCAACTCTAGGATGAGTCTTGGAAGAAGTTTGGAACCACCATTTAAGAATAATGGCCACTGTGTTCTTGAGGACCTTCAATGCTGCAGACTTTCCTGTCCTGGAGCTCTACAGACAATTCCTTCAACCTCAAGGCTTGGTTTTAGCTCTGACATGCACTGTCAACTGTGGGACAGGTGTGTGCCTTTCCAAATCATGTGGAATAAATAGAATTTACCACAGGTGGACTCCAATCAAGTTGTAGAAACAGCGCAAGGATGATCAATGGAAACAGGATGCACTTCAATTTTGAGTCTCATAGCAAAGTGTCCAAATACTTATGTAAACAAGGTATCTGTTTTTGATTTTTAATACAGTACCAGTCAAAAGTTGAGTGTACAAAGCTGTCAGGGTGGCTACTTTGAAGAATCTAAAATATAAAGTATATTTTGATTTGTTTAACACTTTTTTTGGTTACAACAGGATTCCATATGTGTTATTTCATAGTTGTGATGTCGCCACTATTATTCTACAATGTAGAAAATAGTAGAAATAAAGAAAACCCCTTGAATGAGTAGGCGTCCAAACTTTTGACTGGTACTGTGCATTTGGTAAAATTTGTTTTCACTTTGCTGTTCATTTGGTAAAACCTGTTTTGCCATTTTGGGCTATTGTGTGTAGATTGATGAGGATTTAAAAAAAAATTGAATCAATTTTAGAATAAGGCTGTAACGTAACAAAATGTGGGAAAAAGTCAAGAGGTCTGAATACTTTCCGAATGCACTGTATTATCGGTGCATTATCTGTGGAATAAAGACAGAAACAAATATTTCTGTGAAAGGCTAATATCGTCCGATAATATCGGTTAACCGATTTATCTGCTGGGCTTACTGAAGATGACATCAAACGGCAAACAGGGGCACACACAAACAGGTACATTCACATACTCAACATACTGTGTGTATACATGTGCGCACACACACACACACACACCTCTAGAAAGTGCTTGTTCAGCTGACTTCATGAGTCATTGACCGCAGAGAGCCCAGTGTGAGATGAGCGGTAGAACCACGTCCTTGAGCTAATCACTAATGGCCTAAATAATTTGTCTGCTGTTAGAAGACAAGAGCAGCCAGCATCTCTCAGAGTATGCATCTCAGCTGGTAGGAACAGTCCATTGGCATCACTACATTATGGGAACCTACTGTTAGTCTCTGTCTGACATCAAGCAACAGTTGGTCCCCCAAATCCCTCCTCAAACAGATAATTTGTGAATATATTTCCTCCAAACAGAGCCCTCCTCGCAGAGATTTCCGTAAGCCCCCAACAGTGGGCAGGGTTTTAGTATGGACACACAATTACAGTATCCTGTGTCTCGTCTGGCTGAGCCATTCAACTAGTGTTGAATGCAGAAATGGCTAATTATACAATGAACTCTTTAGCATGTTCATCTCAAACTTTGTTCTGCTAAGTGTGTCCTCTGGATAGCCTAACGAAGCAGGGTTAATCACAGGCTCATTAATGAATTAAAGGAGCAGCAGTGGGATGGAGCTAGGCTACATGGAGGGGGAATACGTTGACCCTAACCACTGGTCCTGGATCAGATATATTTCACCACCCGTGATTGCTAAAGTCAGGATCAGGGATAATCTGATACTAGATCAGGGCCTTCATTACCAACAGCTGAAATCTCCCTCAGCGTCTCCCCTGGGACCCCAAATGATACTGTTTTTTAATGAGAGAGAGAGTTCTCAATACGCTAAAGGCATGGTCATCAGGGCCATCAGGGCTCCCAGTTAATAAACATTCTCCTGGTACTGACTTACCTCATAACTGCCTGCCTGTTACTCACCACTCTGACAGACATAACATGTACCCCGTTCACGAAAATGGCTCGCTCCTACAGACAGTGAGTCGCGTGGCTTGTTATATAAAGCAGGCATTCAGTTACTGTTCAATTGAACTTTAGAATGGGCAAAACAGGTGACCTAACTTTGAGCGTGGTATGATCGCCGGTTCCACTATCTCAGAAACGTCCGTCCTCCGAGAATAGTGCGACAAACAAAAAACATCCTGTCAGCAGCAGACTAGCGGGCAAAAACAGCTCGTTGATGAGAGGTCTAAGGAGAATGGCAAGAATCGTGCAAAATTACAGGCAGGCCACAAACAGGCAAATAACAGTGGTGTGCAGAACGGCATGTGGGAACGCACAACTCATCAGTCCTGGTCACGGATGGGCTATTGCAGCAGACGACCACACAGGGTTCCACTCCTATTTGCTAAAAACAAGAAGAAGCGGCTCCAGTGGGCACGCGATCACCAACACTGGACAAATGAGGACTGGAAAAACAATGCCTATTCTGTCGAATCTCGGTTCCTGTTGCGTCATGCTGATGGCAAAGTCTGGATTTGACGAAAGCAGCATGAGTCCATGGCCCCATCCTGCCTGCTGTCAACGGTACAGGCTGGTGGCAGTGGTGTAATGGGGTGGGGAATGTTTTCCTGGCACACGTTAGGTCCCTTGATAACAATTGAGCAACATTTCCATGCCCCAAATAATTCAGGCTGTTCTGGAGACGAAGGGAGGGGTCTCAACTCTGAATTACAAAACATGCATCATACTTATGGAATTATTGTGATAGTGATAAGCACATTGTAAATAAGTGTACTACTCTCTTTGTTTCTTTCTCCCCCTTCCTTTAGGCCTGTCTCTGTCTCTCTACTTACATCTCTCGGCTCAACACTGCCCTCTGCGTTCCACTTCATTAGGCATCTCTTGCGTCACCGCTGGGCCCATCGCCATGGCAACGCCAGTGGGATTAGCATGCATACTGCGGTGGTGACAGATAGCGAGCCTGGTCTACTGCCCCCAGCTGGACCACTGGAAAACTACAAACACATCAGGCCACATCAGGACTGCTGCAGCGTTCCTGACACACAGTTTTCTAACAAGCTTCTGGTACAACTCTAATGAATTTCTGTTAAAGTATCAGGTGCACACTACTACCTCCACTGAAAATGAATAATTGTATAGCTGACCTGAAACCACACACAAAGGGATAATAATATCATTGTCCATTCCACTACATATGTTCACAACCACACACCTCCTTTCACAATGGGTGATTAATCAAGAGACAGGCAAAGGGAACACAGCCCTATAATCAATTATTCTATAAGGATCTAAGGGATTAAGCTAGTGTAACACTGTCCCCCCCCACACATTTTATCTACACCCAATGTCAAAATGTGTAGAATTGGGGGGGCAGGGGATGTGGGTACACAGACCCGCGAGTCATCGTGATTTCAGATGTTTTGTGGCCCTCACCCCCATCAAAGTTGCCCATCCCTGATCTACACGGAAACACACAACAAATGGCTGATGATATACACATCTGTATTATTGATGGATTTGGTTACTCTGTTGGGGAAAATGTAGTCATAGAATGCCACCTTAAATCCAAGACTTGGGATGGAGAGAGAGAGGGATTCTATCATTTCTAGTTTAAATTACTTATTGTTTAACTGAGGTCATGGGCACACAACACAGGCCTTGGATTGGCAGATGAGGAATGGCAAACGTGACAGAGTAATTTATAGGTCGCTATCAATTAACGTCACAATACGTTGCAAAGTTTTCGATTTGGCAGCTCGGGGGAGGAGACCCCCACCACCGTTGACAACTATAGTACATGCTGTTTTCAAGGGATTGTTAAATAAATGTTATAACTGGTTTGTTTTAATATCATCACTATCATCAGAGTTAAACAGCATGTAACTGCATGCTTTTTATTGATCATATCATTTCAGATATGTGAGGGTAGCCTATTCATTTGGCATGTAGCTAGATAGCGAAGCAAACAACATTTAGCTTGCTTCATTAGAGATTAGGCTTTTGGAATGAGCTTGACATCGGCCTCGTCCTGGTAAAGTAGTCAGTCAGAGTTCTGTCATCACCACTATAGAAAATCAAACAATATTTGCATATAGCCATCTAGTTTATCCACTGAAAGTTAGCTTGTTAACTAGCCTTATTGACATGATCTGTTATTAGCTAACTAGCTAGCCAATTTGTCCATCAATCAATGTAGCATAGCAATCATGTCAGTCAGCGGGAATTGTAATTAAAAACAATGTTGAAAAGGGGATAATGTTAGCCAACTTCGCTAGGTAAGCTTACGTTGGATGGGGCAAAGGTACATTAAGTCTAGCGAACTGTTTAACTAACGTTTCTACCAGTAGCTTGCAAAGTAAACATTATCAGCTAACAGTACATCTGCAAATGCACCCTTTTGATGCTTGACAGGCAGTGCCCACAAAGGATGGAAAATTAACCTAAACCACTTACACTTGACAGGAATAGATCACTTTTAGATCACTCAAATATACAATTAATGGTGGCAAATATTGAGAGATATCATCAGGCTAGCTTCACATATCTGAAATTACATGATCAATTGCTTACATCAGCCGGAAGCTGTTGCAGAGAGAGGCTTGATATTTGACAGTGGAGAAGGAGTGCATGGCAGTCAAGTGGTCTCTGGATTCGTTCAGGTACTATCTCCTTTGCAGGAAGTTCTCATTAGAGATGGACCAGGGTGCTCTGCAGTGGATGGACAGGAAAAGGACTCCAATGCCTGCATCACCCACTGGTATCTTTCCATGCAGCCATACAGGTTCACCATCAGCTATGTCCCGGGAAAGGACAATGCCACGGCTGACTTCTTTTCCTGCTGGCCCGCCAGCTGGAAACTAGAGGGGTGGTGTGTGACGGCTGCACCGCGAGCTAAAAGTAAAAACCACTGCCTAACAAATATCATTTTAATTTTATGCACATTAACACTCATTTTGCACTATACACATGGCGATACACATAATGGGCTCTATTTTCGGCTGGCGTTAAGACGGTGCTAGTTTCAAATGCACGTTAGTTTGCAATTTCGTCATGTAAAAACTGGCGCACTGGCATTTTCCATCCTTAACGCAAGGTTCAGCAATTCACCTGTCTTATATCAGCTCACTTGTGCTCAGATGGGCGGGTGGTAATATTTGAGGTGTGTCCCTAAAAACATGATCCAAAGTGCTAATTTTATGCAGCGCTAATAGAGATATTTAAGACCAACCAAAATATTTTGGGGATTGATGTGCATGGAACAAGAGTAGGACAATGTGCTTTTGGTGCCTGTATACTTAACTTCTTAGGGAGCGGCAGCAGAGGTGACAGTTTTGGAGAGTCTGGCGTGCCCAAAGTAAAATGCCTGCCACTCAGGCTCAGAAAATAGGATATGCACATAATTAGTACTATTGGATAGGAAACACTGAAGTTTTTAAAAGTGTTAACATAATGTCTGTGAGTATAACAGAACTTTGTGAGATTGTGAGTGCGCCCCACTTTATTTTCCTTTCCTATCGTTCATGTTATTGTCCGGTTGAAATATTACAGTAAATATACATAAAAGGATACATTAAAAATGATGTTTGATTTGTTTGGAGAAAGTGTATAGGTATATTTGAACGTGTTCTCTTCACGGTTCAATGGGCGACTCGATGTTGGATTTCCTGATCATAACGCGCCAACCAAACGGAGATTTATGGATATAATAAATGACTTTTTCTAACAAAAGAACCATTGGATGTCTTCGTTGGACACTTGGGACGTAGAGCGTGATCATTATGTGCAAAAAAACACAAAATAGCACAATTGGTCAGGAACCCGTAAAACAGCAGACACCCCCTTCCGCGCCATTCTCACTCTCTCAGGTTGAGAATGGAGGGTTGTTGAAAGAAATCTTTCCCTTGATGAGTTTAAAATAGCTAAGTACAGATATACATTGATATTGTGTACTGTTATTGCTAAAATACTTATTGTACTTAAACATGATCAGTAGATCTAAACGTTATATCATTATTGTCTGTACTTGAACTTGATGGTTTGCACACTTGCCTTGGAACAGAGTATGGAACAGCCACTCCCCTTATAGTCTCTGTGCAACGTTCCTTCTTGGAGTAAATTTTTGGTTTATGTATGTTCTGTTCCTGCACTTTAGATCTTAGTTATTTTTTAAGTTGAGACTTTATAGGACAGTCCGTTTTTTCCCATTCCAATGAACGTATCCCTTGTCTATTGTAAAGCATATATTATTATCCCTAATCAGTTGTCTCTCTTTGCCTGTTAGGTCATCCCTGACAGTACAGTATAGATTGATTGGTGGGTGGGGTTATTCTGGAAGTAATTAACTCTCAATCATACAGCCCTCCTTATTGATAGGTCCCATTAAGACCTTGTGCGGGCATTCCTCTCCTATGACAGTAACACTGATTGGCTCCCAGATTTAAACCAGGTCCCCAGGCTACAGGGGCCACTGCCAATATAGATATATAAAGAAAGACAGAGGGAGGAAGAAAGAGGCAAGGACACAGGGGGAGGGAGAAGAGGAGGAGAGAGTAGAACAGACAGAAACTGAGAAAATTTGAGAAAAGTAAAGAGTTAGTGAGAGCATTGTGCAAGCTCAGCATGTATAGCCATGGCCTTGGTCTGTCTGAGGGGAGAAATTAAGACTGAAGCAGGTCGGAAAGACTCTCTCAGTTCACGGGTACACACACACTATTTACTGTAAAGATTCTTTGAGATGAAGATTTTTCACACTGTGTCACATGCATGGACTGTGCACAAGCACACGTTACTGAGGGTGTGTAAATAATGCAGATAGTCAGTGACCACGTTCTTCAATGGGTAGGTATGCTGATATGACTGGTCCAAACACCCACGGTGTGAAGATCACAGGTGTGATACCTTGATTTTTCCTGTTTAGCATCTCCTTGGAAGAAATTACATATGGCTTATTGTCTCCTGCCACTTCTCTCCCTCCCTCTCAACCTGTTCCAATCCCACCCTCCCTCCTCCCTCCCTTCAGTCTCTCTCTCTATTGGGTAAATAAGCTACTGCTGAGGTTGAATTAAAGACTGTTTGATAAAGCTCCCCAGGCCACATTGTGATAATATTGGAGCCTAGTGGGCTCTGCTCCCTGTGGTCCAGACATAGGGGCGAGAGAGGTAGAGACACAGACAGCGAGAGAAACCCTGTGATTACTCTGCAGAAGCATCATTCAACCTCTTTGTCCATCTCCTGATGTCCAACTGTTCTGCACTGATCTTCATCATGGATTCATACACACTTCTCATTGACCACGAGAGATCATTTATTTGACTAATCAAATCACAGTCTCCAAGTCATGTGTATAGTCAGTGGAGTTTAGTTAGTAAAACAAAATGTATTTGTCACATAGACGTGTTTAGCAGATGTTATTGTGGGTGTAGCGAAATGCTTGTGTTTCTAGCTAACAGTGCAGTAATATCTAACAATTTTACAAAACACAAATCTAAAGTACCAGTTTTCAGCACTGCCACTAGGTGGCAGATGTCACTCAACATCACCTAGACGTGTACCTACTCTGATTAAGACATCAGTGCAGTGCGGTAATCACAGGCCTCTAGCCTCCATAATTAACCTCTCTGATTATAATGATTATGTTCCTCACAACAGACACACAGATCAAATAGCCAGGTCAGCTTTGAGATGATCTAAAGCACAAGACAGAAGACAAAGATGGAATTATCACTTCTGAGACCACCACGTTACAGCCTTAATCCCAAGGTTTAGAAAAACAGGACATTGGTTCATGTTGATGATATCAAGGACCTGCTACAATAGTCTCACAATCATCCTTCCCCTCCTATCCTTTTGAACCTTGCCCAAGCTTTACACTGGGCATACCTCCTAAAATAGTATCCTATTAATCCCAAATCTCTCTTTCCCCTTTCCTCAAGCACACCCCTCACATCTACCATCCCTCCAACTGTACTTCTCTTATCATTTCCCTCCCCTCCACCCTCTTCCTCTGACCCTTGGAGCGGGCACAACTGACGCACTTTCCTGCGCATGTGACGGTGCTGCTGAGTCAGAGATGGCCAGGATGTTAAACACACACACCAGGGTCGACGGAGAGACACTATCCACATCACAGACCCACATTTACACACATCACATCTACATTGAAATGTTTGTTACACACACACACACACACACTTTCCAAGCTGTACAGCAGCATAGGCTAAGGGAATAGTGGCACAATGAGAAGAGACATGGAATAAGAGAGAGAGACAACGAGAGAGAGACACACCGAGAGAGAGAGAGAGAGTCACCGAGAGCGAGAGAGAGACACACCGAGAGAGAGAGAGAGAGAGAGAGAGAGAGAGAGAGAGAGAGAGACACACACCGAGAGAGAGAGAGAGACACACACACACCGAGAGAGAGAGAGAGAGAGAGAGACACACACACATACCGAGAGAGAGAGAGAGAGAGACACACACACACCGAGAGAGAGAGAGAGAGACACACACACACCGAGAGAGAGAGAGAGAGAGACACACCGAGAGAGAGACACACACACACCGAGAGAGAGAGAGACAGAGAGAGAGAGACACACACACACCGAGAGAGAGACAGAGAGAGAGAGACACACACACACCGAGAGAGAGAGACACACACCGAGAGAGAGAGAGAGAGAGAGCGCGAGAGAGACACACCGAGAGAGAGAGCGAGAGACACACACCGAGAGAGAGAGAGAGAGAGAGCGCGAGAGAGAGACACACCGAGAGAGAGAGAGCGAGAGAGAGACACACACCGAGAGAGAGAGAGAGAGAGACACACCGAGAGAGAGAGAGAGAGACACACCGAGAGAGAGAGAGACACACCGAGAGAGAGAGAGCTAGTGGTCTATTGCAAAACAGTAAATGCATTTTCAGGAAGTAGTTGCCTTCTTCAAACAGAAATACATTTTTAACTAGGCAAGTCAGTCACTACTTAGGGAGCAGTGGGGAGCTAGCGCCCCACTCCCGACACTACCCGGTGAAATGTAAGGCGCCAAATTCAAAATCCAAAAGTTGAATTATTAAACATTCATCAATATACAAGCGTTGCATAGCCATCAAAAGCTCTGCTTCTTGGCAATATCACAGCGTTGTCAGATTTCAAAAAGGCTTCACGGCGAAAGCACATTTGATTGTTTGAGGATAGCCCCTCTCATATTTTATGCATTAGCATAAATCCATAACCAAAGCAGGTCTCATAAAAGGCACAAAATCGCTAATATAAAATCCCTTACCTTTCGAAGAACTTCTGCTGAGGGCTTCCCAAGTGTCCAAGAGAGAACTCGTTCCTGAAGAGAACTCATTCAACCTAAACCTAAACACTTGATAATGTATCCTTAGGAACACATATATTTACTATAATATTTCAACCGGATTATAAACTGGACGATAGGAAAGGAAAAAACCACAGCGCGCTCGAGCCCGTGAAAGCGCATCCTCTTCTGTTTACATCCTGTGACTAGTTCGAAATTCTTCTTCTATTACCATCCAGAGCATTCTAACATCATCAAACACTGTCTAGAGACTGTTGACATCCAGTGGAAGCAATAGGTACTGCAATCTTACTCCCATATGTGGCTGTTTTCAATAGGGAGGGGTTCAAAATGAGGCAATGTGTCAAAAACACTTTTTCCAGGACAGAAATTCCTCGGGTTTTCGCCTGCTATATCAGTTCTGTTATACTCACAGACAATATTTTAACACTCTTAGAAACTTCAGAGTGTTTCCTATCCAATAGTACTAATTATGTGCATATCCTAGTTTCTGGGCCTGAGTGGCAGGCCTTTTACTTTGGGCACGCCAGACTCTCCAAAACCGCTCCCTAAGAAGTTAAGAACAAATTCTTATTTACAATGACAGCCTACCCCGGACGACGCTGTGCCAATTGTGCGCTGCCCTATGGGACTCCCAATAACGGCCAGATGTGATACAGCCTGGATTTTAACCAGGAATTGTAGTGACGGCTCTTGCACTCTATTACATGTATCAACTAGGGTCTAAGCTACGATACATGTGAATTTCTGTGTTTTTGACGTTAAAGGTAAAAAAAATGCAATGTTTTATTAACTTTTCTTTTGTTGAAATTATGAAATAAACTACATTCTGTGATCTTGTGTGGTCTAACACTTCACGTTGTTGCTCCTAGACGTTTCCACTTCACAAAAACAGCACTTACAGTTGGCCATTCTACTGCCTATGTTAGTCTATTGAGATTGCATGGCGGTGTGCTCAGTTTTAAACACCTGTCAGCAACGGGTGTAAGGGAAATAGCCGAACCCACTCATTTGAAGAGGTGTCCACAAACTTTTGTTTACAGTTGAAGTCAGAAGTTTACATACACTTAAGTTGGAGTCATTAAAACTCGTTTTTCAACCACTCCATACATTTCTTGTTAACAAACTACAGTTTTGGCAAGTCTGTTACGACATCTACATTGTGCATGAAACAAGTAATTGTTCAAACAATTGTTTACAGACAGATTATTTTCATTTATAATTCGCAGTATCACAATTACAGTGGGTCAGACGTTTACATACACTAAGTTGACTGTGCCTTCAAACAGCTTGGAAAATTCTGATAGGCTAATTGACATAATTTTAGTCAATTGGGGGTGTACCTGTGGATGTATTTCAAGGCCTACCTTCAAACTCGGTGCCTCTTTGCTTCTATTATGGGAAAATCAAAAGAAATCAGACAAAAAAAATTGTAGACCTCCACATGTCTGGTTCATCTCTGGAGCAATTTCCAAACCCCTGAAGGTACCACGTTCATCTGTACAAACAATAGTACGCAAGTATAA
Source organism: Brachymystax lenok tsinlingensis (assembly GCA_030435695.1). NCBI lineage: Eukaryota > Metazoa > Chordata > Actinopteri > Salmoniformes > Salmonidae > Brachymystax > Brachymystax lenok. Next base: position 40,632,514 of record CM059813.1, read on the forward strand.
ACACCATGGGACCACGCAGCCGTCATACTGCTCAGGAAGGAGACGCGTTCTGTCTCCTAGAGATGAACGTACTTTGGTGCGAATAGTGCAAATCAATCCCAGAAGAACAGCAAAGGACCTTGTGAAGATGCTGGAGGAAACAGGTACAAAAGTATCTATATCCACAGTAAAACGAGTCCTATTTCGATATAACCTGAAAGGCCACTCAGAAAGGAAGAAGACACTGCTCCAAAAGCGCCATAAAAAGCCAGACTACGGTTTGCAACTGCACACGGGGACAAAAATCGTACTTTTTGGAGAAATGTCCTCTGGTCTGATAAAACTGTTTGGCCATAATGACCATCGTTATGTTTGGAGGAAAAAGGGGGATGCTTGCAAGCCGAAGAACACAATCCCAACTGTGAAGCTTTGCAGGAGGGACTGGTGCACTTCACAAAATGGCATCAAGAGGTAGGAAAATTATCTGGATATATTGAAGCAACATCTCAAGACATCAGTCAGGAAGTTAAAGCTTGGTCGCAAATGGATCTTCCAAATGGACAATGACCCCAAGCATAATTCTAAAGTTGTGGCAAAATGGCTTAAGGACAACAAAGTCAAGGTATTGGAGTGGCCAACACAAAGCCCTGACCTCAATCCTATAGAAAATGTGTAGGCAGAACTGAAAAGGCGTGTGCGAGGAAGGAGGCCTACAAACCTGACTCAGTTACACCAGCTCTGTCAGGAGGAATGGGCCAAAATTCACCCAACTTATTGTGGGAAGCTTGTGGAAGGCTACCCGAAACGTTTGACCCAAGTTAAACAATTTAAAGGTAATGCTACCAAATACTAACTGAGTGTATGTAAACTTCTCCCACTGGGAATGTGATGAAAGAAATAAAAGCTGAAATAAATTATTCTCTCTATTATTCTGACATTTCACATTCTTAAAATAAAGTGGTGATCCTAACTGACCTAAGAATTTGTACTAGGATTAATTGTCAGGAATTGTGAAAAAACTGAGTTTAAAATGTATTTGGCTAAGGTGTATGTAAACTTCTGACTTCAACTTTAGGCTGGTAATGCTCATAGTTTAGTACAGAGAGTTCCCAACCTTTTTTCTCCCAGGACCCACTTTTTCACATTAGACTTTTTGTTTAATGAGATATTATTAAATACAACACCAGCTTGATTTTGTTTAATTCGAGGGACCTAGGGAAATGTTGTTTTGAAGCTCATTTCCTGTAATTCCACGTAGATAAACAAGACTCATTAGAGTCCCCTGGATCAATGAATTGGAAAATTGTAAGGTTCAAAGAAAGTACAACAAAATTGGGAAAATAAGTCAGGCTGCTCAGCTGATTGGTTGACACACTGTCAATTGAGAAATTGTGTGACTAAACGTATTACCAAAACAAGATAAATGACAAACAATGGAAAAATATATTGGAGCACCTTAAATTATATTACGCCAGAAAACCCAATTAATCTCCATTGTTCATTGAAGTTAATGGGTCACTGTTCTTAGTAAACAGATAGAGAAAACTGTGTTTGAAAAAATACAATGGTATTTTTCAAGAACAAGTTAACTACGGACTTTCAGCATGCATATAGGGAAGGACACTGAACTTGTACTGCACTGACTCCAATGACTGACGATTGACTAAAATATATGGATAATAAGATGATAGTTGGAGCTGTATTGTTAGATTTCAGTGTAGCCTTTGATGTTACTGATCATAATTTGTTATTGAAAAAACTAACTTATGGCTTTACATCAACTGCCATCACATGGTTGGAGAGTTACTTATCTAATAGAACACAGATAGTATTATTCAATGGAAGCTTCAGTTATCATGGTCAAGTCATATTGACAAAGTGGATGTGAAGATGAGAAGCGGTACGTCTGTTATAAAAAGATATTCTGTGTTTTTGACACACAACGATTAACTGTACTAGTTGATCAGGCTCTGATCTTGATTACTGTCTGGTAATAAGGTCAGGTGCAGCAAAGAAATACCTAGTAAAGCTGCAGCTGGCTCAAAACAAACCAGTACACCTTGCCCATAACTGCACACAGAACTAACAACAACATGCCTGATAGTCAGGGTTGAGAAGAAATTGACTACTTCTCTTCAAGTTTAAAAAAACATTTTTTTTCTCCCCAACTTCACGGTATCCATTGGTAGTTACAGTCTTTTCCCATCGCTGCAACTCCCGTACGGACTCGGAGAGGTGAAGGTCGAGAGTGCGTTCTCCGAAACACGACCCACACTGCTTCTTGACACAATGCTTGCTTAACCCGGAAGCCAGCCGCACCAATGTCTCAGAGGAAACACCGTACACCTGGCAACCGTGTCAGCATGCATACGCCCGGCCCGCCACAGGAGTGGCTAGAGCACGATGGGACAAGGACATCCCGGCCGGCCAAACCCTCCCCTAACCCGGACGACGCTGCGCCAATTGTGCACCAGCTACGACAGAGCCGGCTACGACAGAGCCTGGACGCAAGCCAGGATCTCTAGTGGCACAGCTAGGACTGCGATGCAGTGCCTTAGACCACTGTGCCACTCGGGAGGCCCCAGTTCAAGTCTTTTAAAGAAGCATTTGTGTGTTGAAAATGCCTAACCACTTGTATAATCTATTTGCATACACTTCAGAAAGACATAGATATCCCACCAGACACGCCACTATGAATTTCTTCACGATACCCAAACCAAAAACAGATTTAATGTGTCGCACAGTTCTGTATACAGCCATGTCATCGTGGAATGCTCGAGCAAGTTTAGCTTTAAAACAGATTTTAAAAAATACATATTGCATCGCAGTGCCTCCCCATTTCTAAATATCTAATTTAACTGTACTTTATATAAGAATATATGTATAGTGTGTTAATAGTATTATTTGAATTTATTGTAATGTGCAGTAGCTAATGGGGAGCTTAATAAACTAAAGACATCGTTTAGGTAGGCTATTTGATGACGATAATAATAATAATAATAATAGAGAAGGAAAACAAAGTCTAAACCCAATTTCCCCAAATGTTATTCAACTACCAAATATGTTTTATTAACATCATTTATATGAACACTCAATGTAATTATACACATTCTCTTTTACAGCAATTGATTTGATTGGGCTCCCGAGTGGCGCAGCGGTCTAAGGCACTGGATCTCAGTGCTAGAGGCGTCACTACAGACCCTGTTTCAATTCCAGGCTGTATCACAATCGGCTGTGATTGGGAATGAGTACCTCATTTGGAACCCCTCCCTTATGAAAATGCCCATTTAAGGGCATATGAATGCAGTACCCATCGCTTCCTCTGGATGTCAACAGTCTCGAGACAGTGTTCATTTTCATTTTGGATGAATTAGACCAGAGAAGAAGAGGAAACCAGGAAGTGTCTCATTTATGTCAACAGTAGGCACTGCGCGCTCCCGACAAAGCGCGCTGTGTGTTTTTTACCGTCTTTATCGATCAGTTTATATTCCGGGTGATTTATAATAGTAAATATACGTAAAAGTGTTCCTAAGGATACATTTAAAACTATGTTTGATGGTTCTTGGACAAGTTTATAGGTATAAGATGAACGAGTTCTCGTCACGTTTCAATGGAGTAGTGGAAGCTGTCGTTTTTGATTATAATGCGCGAACCAAATGGAGATTTATGGATAAAATACATTACTTTTTCTAACTAAAGAACCATGGATTGTCTTTGTTGGACACTTAGGAAGACCTCAGCAAAAGTTATTCAACAGGTAAATGATTTGTTTTCGCTGTGAAATGTGTTATGTGTGTGCCGTGATGGCTAATCGATTCATGGCTATGGGAAAAATATGTGAGGTGCTACCCTCAAACAATCAAATGTGCTGCTTTCGCCGTAAAGCCTTTTTGAAATCTGACAACGTTGTGATATTGCCAGGAAACAGAGCTTTTGATGAGTATGGAACACTTGTATATTGGTGGATGTTTAATAATTCAACTTTTGGATTTTGAATTTGGCGCCTTGCATTTCACCTGGTAGTGTCGGGATTGGGGCTCCAGCGCACCAGCAATCCCCAAGAAGTTAACTGACTTGCCTAGTTAAATAAAGGTTAAATAAAATGACACCATGAATATAATTGATAGCGACAGAGCCACACATTGTATAAGATTACTTCCTAAGCAATGTACAATTTCTTTGACTCCTTGACTTTAGGTTGTAGCTCAGCTTCTGGATATCATAGAGACAAACCATCATAGTCATGTCTTCCTTTGGCATTTTACCACTTGTTTCTGGCCTAAAGCTTTGTTGATTTATGCGATGTTTTAGATCGGTATAAACAATTGTGAATAGTAACAAAATATATATATCAAATCAAGGGGTCAAGCGACCACCCACGAAATGTTGGCGCCCCATATGGGCAGAGCACCCCCTAGATTGGGAACCCCTGGTTGAGTAGACTTTCCATTGGCACACTGAAACACAATCCACAATAGAAAAAGAAAATTGAACACAACTAATATAAATGTATAGGCCTAAATCCACACTAAAGCTAAGATCTAAAGAGGAAGGTCACACTCTTGGAGATGGGACGATACCAGTATTGCAATATTTTTACCATGGCAAAAATGAAAACATGAAGCAGAAGAAACTCTATAGTCCTTTAAAAACCTGCTGTATGTAAAATATTGTGTGCTTTAGCTTGGATTTTTTCTCCTATATATATATATATATATATATATATATATATATATATATATATATATATATATATATATGAGAACAGACTCTACTCATCAATGCCAGAGACCAAGGCAATTACCATTAAGTGATGAGAAAGTAGATAATTCTCTACCCGGAAAATACATATATGGACAAACTAAAGAGGGATAACTTAAACTACGTATCCTTTTTTGTCTGTGTGTGTGCGCGCGCATGTGTGCGTGTGTGCGCATGTCAGTGGTAGGGAGAACGCAGCTGCTAGCATGATGAGTGCGGTAAAGTGCACCAACTGAGAGCAACTGAATTTAGTCAAATGTTGCAAAAGAAAAAGGATGGTTTTGTAACTGCTTATTCATGGTCTGATGAGAACAGTTGAACTAAGGCACACGCAGCAAATAATTACATTCTTGACATCTTTCCACACTGCTGCAGAGCCCAGAAAGAGACACCAGCCTCCTCGTTCTGCTCTCCTGCATGCAACTGAGCTAAGTGAACTTTACACAAACCGGGCCAGAGCAAATTCCAGACAGGGGATAAGCGCGCTGGAAATGAGAGCCATGTAAACACTAATCTGGACAGGTCCTGCTGAAATGAGGGAGAGGAAGAGATGAGGGGAGAGCTGAAGCAATGATGCTGGCCTGTGTGGAGAAGCAGAAAGACAGGGCCACACAGTGCCTTCAGAAAGTACTCACACCCCTTGACATTTTGTTGTGTTACAAAGTGGGATTAAAATTGATTTAAATGTAAATTTTTGGATTGTAAAATTTGTAAAAAAATAAATAATAATATTAAAAATAATGTTACTACTTGCCTTCTGAAAGTTTTCAGACCCATTGACTTTTTCCACATTTTGTTACGTTACAGCATTATTCTAATGAACAGGTTTTAGCAATTTTATTAAAAATAAAAAACAGAAATATTTATTTACATAACTATTCAGACCCTTTGCTATGAGACTCTAAATTAATCTCAGGTGCATTATGTTTCCATTAATCATCCTTGAGATTTTCCACAACTTGATTGGAGTCCACCTGTGGTAAATTAAATTTATTGGACATAATTTGGAAAGGCACACACCTGTCTATATAAGGTCCCACAGTTGACAGTGCATGTCAGAGCAAAAACCAAGACATGAGGTTGAAGGAATTGTCGGTAGAGTTCCGAGATAGGATTGTGTCGAGACACAGATCTGGGGAAGGGTACCAAAAAATGTCTGCAGCGTTGAAGGTCCCCAAAAACACAATGGCTTGCATCATTCTTAAATGGAAGAAATTTGGAACCACTAAGACTCTTACTAGAGCTGGCGGCCCAGCCAAACTGAGCAATCGGGGGAGAAGGGCCTTGCTCAGGGAGGTGACCAAGAACCTGATGATCACTCTGACAGAGCTCCAGAGTTCCTCTGTGGAGATGGCAGAACCTTCCAAAAGGACAACCATCTCTGCAGCACTCCACATATCAGGCCTTTATGATAGAGTGGCCAGACGGAAGCCACTCCTCAGTAAAAGGCAGATGACAGACCACTTGGAGTTTGCCAAATGGCACCTAAAGGAAACTGGGCCTCTCAGGAACATTCACTGCCTTCTTGGCAAGCAACTCCAGTGTAAATTTGGCCTTGTGTTTTAGGTAAATACATGTCCCGGTGTCTGGTGGAAGATTTTGCCTGTGCTTTGCTCCATTCTTTAATTTTTTTTTACCTTAAAAACTCCCCAGTCAAAGATTACAAGCATACACATACCATGATGCAGCCACCACTATGCTTGAAAATATGGAGAGTGGTACTCAGTGATGTGTTGTATTGTATTTGCCCCACACATAACACTTTGTATTGAGGACAAAAAGTGAATTGCTTTGTCACATTTTTTGCAGTATTACTTTAGTGCTGTGACGACCCTCCCACTCTGTCTGTGGTATTCTCTCTTTGTTCTTGTTTCCTTGTTAGGATGCCGGTGGGCGGAGTCGGGAGGGTCGTCAGTGACATGGGAAACACCTGGGCTGGGGGTGTCCCAGGATAAATGGAACTCTTCCCCAGTCATTGGAAGACTCTCGCCAAGCAGACACCTTTATGGATTTTGGTTGTGCCAGTTTTGTGGCTGTTTTGGTTGTTTACTTTGACTTTAGTTAATAAATATGATATTTTGTTCCCTAACTCCACGTTGTCTCCCTTTTTGTTACGAACTCTGAGCCGGTTCGTGACAAGTGGGAGCTCGTCCGGGATTTTGAACTTGTTGTGTTTGGGAGAAAACGTGGAGTTAATGTTAAATTCTGTAGGTGCTTTGTTGGCATATTTTCTGGTTTGTGGTGAGAGTACATTGGTTTGTTTTCAGGGCCTTCCCAGGCTGGAAACGTTTGCTCTACTCGCTGTTGGGACATCGGTCCGAGGAGGTGAGTACCTCAGTGGGAGATTTAGGTAGGGTAGTGACACTTACTACCCGGAGCTATAGCCTTTCTTTTCCCCTGATAGGCTTAGCGATGTGTTTCATTTTGGAATATGTTGGGCATGGTTAATGTTTGTTATTTTTGTGTGGTGTCTGTGGACTGAGCAGTTGTCTCGGGGCACATCCGTGGCTTGGGGGATCTGCCAGCTTGCTGGTAGTTTTTCCTTGCCAGCGGGCTATAGTGCGTAATTACCCACCGCAAATCTGCACGAAGACTAGGGTTGAGTTATTGTAGATTTTGGGGAAGCTCCATATATGTTATCTCATCTCTCTTTTGTGGTGCCCAGTGTGATTGTCACTTCTTGTGGTCCGGTCTGGTGTTCAGCAGAGGGAAAGAGCAATATATATATATTTTTTTTGGTATTTACTTCTGACTATGGCATCTAATGTAGATGAATTCATTCGCTTCCCATCAGAGGAACTGTTAGAAGTATGTACCAAAGAACAGCTGTTGAAGATTGCTGAACACTGTAAGGTTGAAATTAGTGAAAAACGTCTAAAGAATTCTATCAGGTTAATATTGAAGGCTAATCTGATGGAGAGTGGTATTCTTGAAGTTACCACTGGGGTAGCCTCTGCTGAGTACTCGCCGTCTCCCCGAAACGTAACTATGGTCGCTCCGTCTATTAGTCCTAGTAGTCTTCTTTTTGAACAGCAGAAAGAACTGCTTCTGTTACAGCTAGAGCATGATCGTGAGAAGCTAGAGCATGACCGTGTAAAGTTGGAATTTAAACAGGATTTGGAGCGTGCAAAAATCAAGCTACAACAAGAGCGGCTAGAGCTGGTTAGGGAAGGAAAGCTCTCAGGGGAGAGTTTACTCTGGGAAGGTGACCCAGATTTACCTAGGGGTCGTTTCTCTTTTAGTCATGCCCCAGACACATTTGATATCGTTGGGAACTTACGGTTGTTGCCTAAATTTAATGAGAAGGATCCTGAGACATTCTTTTCGTTGTTAGAGCGGGTTGCTGACGCTAGGAGTTGGCCTGATTCTGACCGCACTTTGATGTTGCAGTGTGTGTTAACTGGTAAAGCGCAGGAAGCATATTCAGCTCTTAGTGTAGCCCATAGTGTCATTTATGATAGGGTTAAATCTTCTGTGTTACAGATTTATGAATTGGTCCCTGAGGCTTACCGCCAGCGATTTAGAACTTTAAAAAGGGATAATAAACAGACTCATGTTGAGTTTGCGCGAGAGTTATCTTCACAGTTTAATCGCTGGTGTTCTGCTTCTGCAGTTATGACTTTCCAAGGGCTGTGTGATCTGATTATGCTAGAGCAATTTAAGGACACAATCCTGACCATATAGCCACATTACATTAACGAGCGAAAAGTAAAGACTGTCGCTGAAGCTGCGGTTTTGGCAGACGAGTATGTTTTGACTCACAAAAGTGTCTTTGCAGAGCCCGTATTTGGAGGGAGTGGGGCGTTCGGAAAGATTTGGGCCTCGCTCACCGAGATATTTTGGTTCACGGGCAGAGTTTCAGTCAAACAGGGTTGAGCCTGATTCCCGTGGTAAAGCTGACTTTGGTCAAGAGTGTCATTACTGTCAAGGTTCGGGTCATTGGAAAAACGAATGTCCGGTTCTCAGGTCTAGGGGTAAATTCAGTGCTTGTGCTTACATGAAATCTAAGCCTACGGCGTTAGCTGCGCCTGTTCCACATCAGTTCACTCCTGACACATTGTCTCATGCCCAGGGGCATATGAAAGTCCATATTGACCCAGATTATTTACCTTTCGTTACGGAGGGTTTTGTGTCTATGTTAGGAAGTAAAGACCTAGTACCAGTGACTATCCTGAGAGACACAGGTGCCTCGGAATCGTTTGTGTTGGAGTCTGTGTTACCCTTCTCTGCTGAGACTGATTCTGGGAATAGTGTTCTAATTAGGGGAATAGGATTGAACACTCTGTCAGTTCCATTGCATAAACTGAGGTTGGATTGTGGACTGGTGAAAGGTGAGGTTGTTGTGGGGGTGCGTCCTTCGTTGCCTATTGAGGGTATCGACGTTATCCTTGGGAATAACTTGGCTGGTGAGCGTGTATGGCCTGTCTGGTTTCCATCTCTAGTGGTTTCTGCTAAGCCGTCATTTTTAGAGATTCCAGATGAGAGTGCGCAGAGTTTCCCAGAGGTGTTCTCTGCGCGCAGTTACGCGTTCTATGAGCCGTGGCGACCTCATCACTGCGCCAAGCTAACGAGATGGCCACAAAGAAATCTGTTACTACTTTCCCTGTTATCCGTTATCTGTACCCCGCTCTGATCTAATCAAGGAGCAACAGGCTGACCCCACATTAGAAGCATTGCGTGACCAAATTGTGCCTGTGGAACAGTTGCGAAATGTAGCCCATGGCTATTTTCTCCAAGAGGATGTCCTGATGAGAAAGTGGGTGTCTCATGGTAGTTGTTTTCTGGGGGAGGCGATTAGTCAGGTTGTTGTACCAGTTAAGCTTCGTGAGTTGGTGTTGACATCTTCCCACAATGATGTTGCTGGACATATGGGTGTGAGGAAAACCTACAATCGCATATTAAGACATTTCTTTTGGCCTAGGTTAAAGAGATGTTTCTGAGTTTATCAAAACTTGTCACACGTGTCAGTTAACTGGTAAACCTAATCAAGCTATTAAGCCGGTACCACTATTTTCTATTCCTATCCTCAGCCAACCATTTGAGTATCTGATTATTGACTGTGTTGGTCCTCTGCCTCGTTCTAAAAAGGGTAGTAGTTACCTGTTCACTGTGATGTGTCAGACCACTAGATTTCCTGCTGCTTATCCTCCCCGTTCTATCACGACTAAGTCTGTGCTAAAAGCTTTGACTCAGTTTTTCTCACTGTTTGGAATCCCAAAGGTCATTCAGAGCGATCAAGGATCTAATTTCACCTCTAATCTGTTTGGTCAGGTTCTCCAACAGCTCCATATTAAACACAATTTGTCTAGCGCCTATCACGCGCAAAGTCAAGGAGCGTTGGAACGTTTCCATCAAACACAAGTCTTTGTTGAGAGCTTATTGTACTGAAATGGATAAGGATTGGGAGGAGGGGTTGCCTTGGTTACTGTTAGCCGCTAGGGAGGTTTCACAGGAGAGCATGGGGTTCAGTCCAAATTACCTTGTGTTTGGACATACGGTGCGTGGAATTCTATCTGTTCTCCAGGATGACTGGAAGTCTCCCGAGGCTCCTCAGTCCCTATTGTCTTATGTGTGTGATTTCCGGCGACGTTTGTACGCCGCTGGTGAAATGGCTAAAGAGAAGCTATCATCCTCACAGGAGAGGATGAAGGGCATATTTGATCGGAGAACTGAGCCACGTCAATTTAGTCCAGGTGACCAGGTTCTTGCTCTGCTGCCAATTGTTGGTTCTCCATTTCAAGCCAAGTTTCAAGGTCCATATACGGTGGTGCGCCAGTGCACTGAGCAAAACTATCTAGTTGCCACTCCAGAACGGAGAAAAGCACACCAACTGTGCCATGTAAATTTGTTAAAACCCTATTATATACGCTTGTCTGAGGCTGAACAGTTGGAATCTACAGAGGACGGTAAACCTGTTCTTTTGGCTGATACCGTTATTTCGCTGGGTTCTTGTCATGCTAGGTCCATGCATGAGGAGGAAGATGTTCCTGGTCCCGACGATTGCATACTGCAGGGTAGATTGAAAAATTCAGAGACGCTGAATAATTTAGACAGCCTTCTCGCTCATCTACCTGTTGATGGGCGGAAAGAGATGGTTGGTCTGATTCTGAGATTTCCAGGGTTGTTTTCTGATACACCTACACGTACAAATTTAATAGAGCACGATATTGACGTTGGAGATGCTGACCCCATTCGTCAGCGGTTCTACAGAGTTTCTTCAGAGAAACTGCGTTGTCTAGATGCTGAGGTCCGGTACATGCTGGAGAGTGAGATAGCAGAGCCTTCTTTCTCTAGTTGGGCTTCTCCCTGTATCTTGGTCAGTAAACCGGATGGGACAAACCGATTTTGTACAGATTACCGTAAGGTAAACAGTGTCACTAAGCCAGATTCATTTCCGCTTTCTCGGATGGAAGACTGCGTTGATCAAGTCGGCGCAGCTACGTTTGTGAGCAAGTTTGACCTGTTAAAGGGCTATTGGCAGGTGCCACTGACGAGTAGGGCACGTGAAATCTCTGCTTTTATTACGCCCTCTGGTCTGTACTCGTATTCGGTTATGAGTTTCGGCCTGCGTAATGCACCTGCCACTTTTCAGCGACTTATGAACAGGGTTGTCTCCGGGCTGGCCGGGTGCGCTGTTTACCTGGACGATGTAGTGATTTATGCAGATACTTGGGAGGAACATCTGTCCCGTATTCAAGCCTTGTTTGAACGCCTAGCTGAGGGTCGCCTCACGATCAATCTGGCTAAATGTGAGTTTGCTCAGGCGACCGTTACATACCTTGGAAAGGTGGTTGGGCAGGGTGAAGTGCGTCCTGTTCGGGCTAAGGTGATAGCTATTGATGCTTTTCCAACCCCAACTACTAAAAAGGAACTGATGCGTTTCTTGGGAATGGTTGGTTATTACCGTAGTTTTTGTAGGAACTTCTCTACTGTGGTCGCTCCCTTGACAGATTTGTTGCTAAGGCTATTTATGTATGGTCTTCTCGTTGTCAACGGGCTTTTGAAGATGCAAAGAGGTTGCTTACCTCAACTCCGGTGCTAGCTGCTCCTTTAACGACTCAAATACCAGTGGGTCGCTAGCGGGATCATCCCGACACTACTAGCAAAAACCTGTAGCGCCAGATTTAAAATCCGAAAATTGAATTATTAAACATCCAGCTATATACAAGTGTTCCATACTCATCAAAAGCTCTGTTTCTAGGCAATATCACAGCGTTGTCAGATTTCAAAAAGGCTTTACGCGAAAGCAGCACATTCATTTGTTTGAGGGTAGCACCTCACATATTTTCCAATAGCCATGTATCGATTAGCAATCATGGCACACACATAACACATTTCACAGCGAAAACAAAGTAATTACCTGTTGAAGAACTTCTGCTGAGGTCTTCCTAAGTGTCCAACGAAGACAATCCATGGTTCTTTTGTTAGAAAAAGTAGCGTCTTTTATCCATAAATCCTCCATTTGGTTCATGCGTTATAATCAGAAAGCGACAGCCTCCATTACTCCTTTGAAACTTCAGGCGCCGACTCGTTAAAATTATACCTATAAACTTGTCCAAAAACAATCAAACAGTTTTAAATGTATCCTTAGGAACCCTTTTACGTATATGTACTATTATAAATCAGCCGAATATAAACTGAGCGCTAAAAGCGATAAATAAGGCACAGCGGCGCCTTCTCATGCAGCGCACTCTGAAGAGTTTTCATAACGTGGTCTCTCGTTCCATGCTGTTTTTCAATGGCGAAATTCCCCAAGATGGAGTAAAACACAGTCTCGTGGTTGATGACATCATAAGGAAGCGACGTGCACTGAGTTCACATGCCTATATATGGTCATTTTGGATAGGGAGGGGCTCAAAAATGAGCAATGTGTCAAAATGACTTTTTTCAGGACAGAGATTCCTCAGGGTTTTGCCTGCCAAATGCGTTCTGATTGACCCACAGACAAATGGTTAACAGTTTTGGAAAATTCAGAGTGTTTCCTATGCAATGGTACTAAATATATGCATATCCCATTTTCTGGGCCTAAATGGGAGGCATTTTACTTTGGGCACGCCAGGCTCTCCAAAACAGTCAGTTTTGCTGCTGGAGCCAGTGAAGTTAATGGATATGGCATTTGACTTGCAGGTGGATGCTAGTCATGTGGGGGCAGGTGCAGTTTTGCTGCAAGCAGATGTGTCTGGTGTTGAGAGGCCTGTAAGTTATTTTTCCAGGAAATTTAACCATTATCAGTTGAACTACTCGGTCATTGAAAAAGAGGCATTAGCGCTCATATGGGCGCTACAACACTTCGAGGTCTATGTCGGGTCGGGAGTAGTACCTATTGTGGTCTACACCGACCATAACCCTCTCACCTTTTTGAGGTCCATGATGTGTCCTAATCAGAGGATAATGAGATGGTGTTTATTTTTACAAGCATTCCATCTTGATGTGAGGCACATTCGAGGAACTGATAATGTCGTTGCTGACGCACTTTCTCGTGCGCCATGTTCCTGAATGTCCACGGAACTGACCATGGTTGTTTTGTTCGATATTGTCCTGTTCTGTCGCTCCTGTCTGGTCTCGTTTGTCCTTTCTTCTAAAAGGTTGCTGAGGTCTGGGGAGGACAAGGTTGGCTGGGGCAGGTGGAGATGTGGGCACATGGCCCCCTCATCAATTTGGGGACTCGGATGCTGGGCCAGGTTGTTATGTGTGGACGGGTATGGTGTTCCGGGGTCCTTGTTGGTCCCGGTTTTATGGGGGGTGTGACGACCCTCCCACTCTGTCTGTGGTATTCTCTCTTTGTTCTTGTTTCCTTGTTAGGGTGCCGGTGGGCGGAGTCGGGAGGGTCGTCAGTGACATGGGAAACACCTGGGCTGGGGGTGTCCCAGGATAAATGGAACTCTTCCCCAGTCATTGGAAGACTCTCGCCAAGCAGACACCTTTATGGATTTTGGTTGTGCCAGTTTTGTGGCTGTTTTGGTTGTTTACTTTGACTTTAGTTAATAAATATGATATTTTGTTCCCTAACTCCACGTTGTCTCCCTTTTTGTTACGAACTCTGAGCCGGTTCGTGACAGTGCCTTGTTGCAAACATGATGCAAGTTTTGGAACATTTTTATTCTGTACAGCAGAGGTGTCAATCTTATTCCATGGAGGGCCGAGTGTCTGCGTTTTAATTTTTATGTTTATTTTTTTAAATTAGACTAACCAGGTGAGGGGAGTTTCTTACTAATTAGTTAACTTAATTCATCAATCAAGTACAAGGGAAGAGCGATACCCCGCAGACACTCGGCCCTCCTGGAATGAATTTGACTCGAGCTGTGCAGGCTTCCTTCTTTTCACTCGGTCAATTAGGTTAGTATTGTGGAGTAACTACAATCCATCCTCAGTTTTCTCCAATCACAGCCATTAAACTCTGTAACTGTTTTAAAGTCACCATTGGCCTCAGAGGTTTCCTTCCTCCCCGGCAGCTGAGTTAGGAAGTACAACTGTATCTTTGTAGTGATTGGGTGTATTGATACACCATGCTCAGATGGATATTTAATGTCTGATTTTTCTTTTGTTTTGTACCCATCGACCAATAGGTGCCTTTTTGAGAGGCATTAGACAACTTCCCTGGTCATTAGACAACTTCCCTGTGGTTGAATCTGTGTTTGAAATTCACTGCTTGACTGAGGGACCTTACAGATAATTGTATGTGTGGTGTACAGAGATGAGGAAGTCATTCAAAATAAAGTTAAACTCAGAGTTAGTCCATGCAACTTATTATGTGGACTCTTAAGCCCATTTTCACTCCTAAATGTATTTAGGCTTACCATAACAAAATGGGTTGAATACTTGACTCAAGACATTTCAGCTTTAATTGATTTGTAAACATTTCAAAAAACATAATTCCACTTTGACATTATGGAGTATTGTGTGTAGGCCAGTGACGAATCTAAATTGAATCCATTTTTAATTCAGGCTGTTACAACAAAATGCGGAAAAGGTCAAGAGCTGTTAATACTTTCTGAAGGCATTGTAAACTAGCAACAGCCATTCACTACTGCTGGTTGTAGGGAGGGGAAGGGAGGGAAGGTGATGGCAGCAAAGGGGAGATAGGAGCAGAGTGGAGGGGCTGAGAAGGGAGCAGAGGGAAGGCCCGAGATGTCTGGCAGGGCTCGAGGTCTGATCTCTGGGACCGTGCCACAGATGTGACCCCGCTGGAGAATGTGCTGAAGGGCCAGGAATGCTCACAACAGTCATCATACAGTAGGCTGTCTATCTCTCACAGTCCCATGACCCTCTTAGAGAGATGGACCACCGCACCAGTGCACAGGCACAGTCAGGAACAAGGCCACAGTCAGCTGTCCAGAGCCATCACAACATGAGGCCCCCGAGGCCTACTGTACCAGCCAGACAGACAACTAGCTCAGATTTACTCTCATTCACAGACATGAAGTGAACAACGCTCATAAAACAATGGGACGTGAATTGAATTAATCTCTTGAATAAATGAAAATAGTTCTGCCCCACTAGTTCTGCCCCAACTTCTCCAGTCCCAATCCCACAGCCAGTCTATTAACCAGGGCTAAAACAGGGGTTCAGAATAGAAGAGTGGTATTGAAATTGCATCTCTCCAACACTTTGCTTTTAGAGGCCACTCTCTATGACTTAGCGTTTTGTCATTTTCTGTTAGTTAATCTAATAGTGTGTGGTGAGTGTGGTTGTGACTGTGCTAGCTGTGGATTAGGTGATCCCGGTGAGGGAAGGCAAAGCATCTTGATCAGAAACAAACGTCAAGAGTGACACACGGACCGCTGCTTTAGGGGACTGGGCTGTAAAAAAGAGGAGTGCTTCTTCAGTGGAAAATATGTAATCTTTACGACATCGTCACAGCTGGCTTTCAGCTCAAGGAGCTGCTGGCCCGCTCTCTCTCTGACGATGTCCCCCTGCTCTGTCCATCCTATTCCTCCTCTCATCTTTCAATTCTCCTCATCCCACCCTGTCAGTGGTCCGGTGTGCAGACAGACACATGTAGACTATTCCTCCGTAAAAAAAAGATTCTATGAGTGTTCCCAATGACACTTCCACTCGAGGTATGATGGAAAAGTCTAATGATCGTGCCATGACAGTTGGCGGGAAGAAAATACATTGTGTTCCAATGGAACAATCATCAAACTCACTGCATAGGAGTCAAGATGACTCAAGTCTACAGTATACACAAATCTCTTACCTGAGAGGAGGAGCAGAGAAGTCACATTGTAATCAGGGGGGGAAATTGGGACCATGAAAAGGAAGAGAAAAAAGACAATTGTTAGTCTCGCATTTTGAGGTCTTTAAACTATGAAAGCTCTTCAGCACTACCTTTAGACTATGCAACTTCAGCGCTACCTTTTTTGTTAGAAAAGGCAGTGTTGGAAAGTGAAACTGGGATAGAACACATGGACATTAAACGTACTTGCTGATCGTTTTCTCTGTAAGTTAGAGTAAAGTATATTCTTAAAGATATAATAGGTGGGGAAAAAAGCAAGCCAATTCAAATCCCCACTAAAGAATGACTCAAATCTGAGCAACCTCTAAACAAACATTTAAAGCAGTATACCAGAGTCAGAGAGCTGTCTAGATATGCCAATATCACAGCTCTTATGATGCCTGATAAGTAAGAGAAAATTGTTTTATTAGGACTCATATGCTGGATTTCTAAGGTCTTTGAGGTGTTGACATGAGCTCTCTTTTTATGTCCTGGGCACTGGGAGAAGCCCTAATGGTAACTCAGGCCATGTGTGTGAACAAGACCCAAAGCTAACAGGACACACTCCTCAGGCTCAGCGACATGTTTTCCTTGGATGACTAGGGATGGAGATCCATTAGCACTACACTCTGCCCATAGAGCCTCTATCACACAGGGCTCATCGGTAAAAAATACCTTGGTCTCAGTAGAACTCCCTGATAAAATAAATGTTATATAAAAAAAAATTAAGTCCCCTTCCACTCTACCAATACGTACAATGACAGCACATAAATCTGAATCAGATTTTTTTTTTTTCATATTTCATTTCAAGTTTTGCCTAAGTGATCCCTTGCTGTGCCGAGTGTTTGTGCCGAGTGTTTGTGCCAAGTGTGTGTGTGGACTGCGGATTGGGGGTGTGTGTAGTGTGTTCTGCCCTATGAGAGGGTGATGGGTCATCGAGACGTGAGCGAGCGTGGAGATCACCGTGGAGACAGCGTGTCTCGGTAGAGACAAGGAAATGAATCTGTCACATAAATCTGGAGAGGGCCTGGACAGCTGGCACCACTCCACCACCCCCAAATCAGACGGAGCAAGACTTGATAGCCCGTAACATAGAGAAGAGGAGGACATGATGAGAGCAGTAAGTGGGATATCGGGCCATATCAAGGGCCCTGTACAAAGAGAAGGAAGAAAAATGTATGTGGTTTACCATAAGAGAACACTAAAGGAGAGTGACAGGGAGCCAATGAAAGGCAGAGAGAGGGAGATTGAGAGACAGAGATAGAGGTTGACTCAGTCCGAGCCCCAGACTGAAGGTGAGAAAGGCAGAGAGAGGGAGATTGAGAGACAGAGATAGAGGTTGACTCAGTCCTAGCCCCAGACTGAAGGTGTCTGAGCTGAGATGCAGTGCTCCACCAGGTCAGTCCAGGGAGTCTAGTAATGTGAGAGTGAATGAAAGTTAACGGCCTCACTTTAACCTGCCTAGAGGCTAGAGCTAGACAGAAGTATTCGACAGTTTCACTACTCAACAGTTTATTGTAGCCCTCTCAGTCAGGTAGATCGTCGACCTTTCACATCTGCTGATGTAGCTAAGCTGGCACAATTATCCTATAATTGTGTAAGCAACAATTATGGACAATAACTGTGAACAAAACAAAATTATTGTCATAATACATGTATTTTAGGAGAACAGGGATTAAACTTTATATTCAACTAGATATAGTTTACCTATTAGCAGTATTTCAGTTTTACATTAAGCGGGTAAAGTTGGTAATAACTTTATGAGCAGAATGGCGCGGTCGGGAGGAGAAGCTTCATTTCCAAAAGTTCAAAGCGGTCAAAACCATTTGTTTTTGAGACAGGGGTGCCACCAAAGCTGTGTTGTATTCATCTGGTATGACTTAGCTAATTTGCAAATATGCATTATGATGCATTACAAGCTCAGCATTTTCTCAGCCAAAATTTTAATTATGACAATAACTGTGGATATGTGCATGACAAGTAATCGATACACAAAAATCCATCATCATCATCACAGCCTCTCGATGTAGCTGTGTGTGTTTTTGTTTGTATTTGTTTGTGTACGTGTGTGCGGGCTGTAGTAATAATCTCAGTTTCCTCTGCTAGCTGAGAGGACCTGACATAGGGCTGGACGATATATAAAATTAGCTTGATTAATTAGACTTATGTTTTAGCACGATGTTCCAAATGCCTGTATTGCAAGAATCTAGTTTTTGTTTTGGTGAGAATTTGTCTCCTTTGCTCCCTTTGTGCACCTTCCCACTCGCACATAGACATCAAGCCCCTCCCTCTGCCACTCACAACAACAAAGATGAAAGATCACCTCTTCCTCTTATTTTACTGTTATGTTGACTAGGAACACATTCTCATTTACAGCAACAACATGGGGAATAGTTACAGGGGAGAGGAGATGAATGAGCCAATTGTAAGCTGGGGATGATTAGGTGACCATGATGGTATGAGGGCCAGATTTTGGAATTTAGCCAGGACACTGGGGTTAACACTCCTACTCTTATGATAAGTGCCATGGGATCTTTAGTGACCACAGAGAGTCAGGACACCCGTTTAACATCCCAACCGAAAGACAGTACCCTACACAGGGCAATGTCCCCCATCACTGCCGGGGTGGCAGGGTAGCCTAGTGGTTAGAGCGTTGGACTAGTAAGGTTGCAAGATCAAATCACCGAGCTGACAAGGTACAAATCTGTCGTTCTGCCCCTGAACAGGCAGTTAACCCACTGTTCCTAGGCCGTCATTGAAAACAAGAATTTGTTCTTAACTGACTTGCCTAGTTAAAAAAAAAGTTCAAATAAAATGTTTACCTTTATATTTTTTTTAGACCAGAGGAAAGAGTGCCTACTACTGGCCCTCCAACACCACTTCCAGCAGCATCTGGTCTCCCATCTCCCATCTGGTCTCCCATCTCTACCAGGACCAACCCTGCTTAGCTTCAGAAGCAAGTCAGCAGTGGGATGCAGGGTGGTATGCTGCTGGCCACTCTTCTGGGAAGGCTTTCCACTAGATGTTGAAACATTGCTGCGGGGACTTGCTTCCATTCAGCCGCAAGAGCATTAGTGAAGTCGAGCACTGCTGTTGGGCGATTAGGCCTGGCTCGCAGTCAGCGTTCCAATTCATCCCAAAGCTGTTTGATGGAGTTGAGGTCAGAGCTCTGTGCAGGCCAGTCAAGTTCTTCCACATCGATATCAACAAACCATTTCTGTATGGACCTCACTTTGAGCATGGGGGCATTGTCATGCGGAAACAGGATATGGCCTAACCCAAACTGTTGCCTCAAACTTGGAAGCACAGACTCATCTAGAATATCATTGTATGCTGTAGCGTTTTCCCTTCATTGGAACTAAGGGGCCTAGCCCGAACAATGAAAAACAGCCCCAGACCATTATTCATCCTCCACCAAACTTTACAGTTGGCACTACGCATTGGGGCAGGTAGCGTTCTCCTGGCATCCTCCTAACCCAGATTCGTATGTCGGACTGCCAGATGGTGATGTGTGATTCATCACTCCAGAGAACGCGTTTCCACTGCTTCCGAGTCCAATGGCACCGATCTTTACACCACTCCAGCTGACGCTTGGCATTCGCATGGTTATCTTAGGCTTGTGTGCGGCTGCTCAGCCATGGAAACCCATTTCATTAAGCTCCCGACGAAGAGTTATTGTGCTGACGTTGATTACAGAGGCAGTTTGGAACTCGGTAGTGAGTGTTGCAGCTGAGGGCAGACGATTTTTATGCGCTACGCGCTTCAGCACTCGGTGGTCCCATTCTGTGAGCTGGTCGTTGGTTGTTGCTCCTAGATTTCCACTTCACAATAACAGCACTTACAGTTGACCGGGGCAACTCTAGCAGGGCAGAAATTTGACGAACTGACTTGTTGGAAAGGTGGCATCCTATGACGGTGCCACGTTGAAAGTCACTGAGCTCTTCAGTAAGACCATTCTACTGCCAATGTTTTTCTATGGATATTGCATGGCTGTGTGCTCAATTTTATACACCTGTCAGCAACGGGTAAGGCTGAAATAGCCAAATCCACTAATTTGAAGGAGTGTCCACATACTTTTGTATATATAGTATACATCATCAAATCGGCCTAACCTGACAGGGTTTCGGAGGGAGGGGAGAGAGTGTTTACGTAACCCCACCTCACTCGCTCTACCCCTCCACCTCTTCTCTCCTCATCCCTCAGTCCCTGCAGCCCAAGCCTCTACAGACACATGCAAACCTCTAATCCCACCCCACTAAGGAGAGGAGGAAAGAAGAATATGTTGGAGCAAGGAGGAGAAGATTATGGTAGATGAGAGTGGGTAGAGAAGGGATGGGATAAAATGGGAGGGGAGGAAATGCCAGTTTATCTTGTTGGCTAGACTCCTGACTAATAGCTGTATGAGATAAGAGGACTGGAGAGAGACCAGTCTGAAGAGTATCTCTGTCTGATCTGATGAGATATACTCTGCTCTTTAGGGCCGAGAGGACAATAGACTGGAATGGTACTAAGACGCTATTACTAGACACATTCACATCAATCTGATATGTTTTGCCCTTAGAGGCAACCTGCAGTTGCTACACCTATGTTTGGATGTATAAATTAATTATAAGTACCTATTGATTCTTAAAGAATATAACATATAAATGACTCATGAGCTTATTTCAACTGTCGTACCCCATCAGAACCCACAATATACGCTTGTTTTACGCCAATGACTGTAAACACAGTAAATGTAAACACACACTGTATAGCCTCAAAACATGGTTAAAACAATATGACATCATGGATGGTCAGTCATTTCATCCATAGCTCTGTCTATGGATTTTTAGAGTGATTACATTTCTCCGGCCCCATCCATCAGCTTTTTACCGAAACAGGGGCTGGCAGAACGATTTGCTATTGTTTGAACTGCTGATTGCCACTTTAAGGGGGAATACAAACATTTATTAGTCCTTGGTTTCTACAAATGCTAAAGTCTGAGGTCGAGAAAACCAAGTACCTTCAGCTTCGTAGTGGGGTTCTTTTTTTACTTCAGTAACAAAGTTGTTTAACCAAGAGAAGAGAAGAGAATGACAAAGCCATTTATATGCAAATGTAACTCGTTTCAGGAAACTAGGCGTATGTTGCACGTCACTACTTCACAGGAGAGGCATTTGAATGTAAACAAATGTTATTGGTCACATACACGTGTTTAGCAGATGTTATTGCGGGTGTAGTGAAATGCGTGTGTTTCTAGCTCTGACAGTGCAGTAATATCTAACAAGTATTATCTAACAATTTCTCAACATATACCCAATACACACCAATCTAAGTAAGGAATGGAATTAAGAAAAGGCTCCATAACAGCTTCTACCCCCAGGCCATAAGACTGCTGAACAATTAATAAATGGGCACCAGATTATTTACATTGATCACCCCCATTTGTTTTGTACACTGCTGCTACTCGCTGTTTATTATCTATGCATAATCACTTCACCCCTACCTACATGTACAAATTACCTCAACTAACTTGTACCCCCACACATTGACTCGGTACCGGTACCCCTTGTATATAGCCTTATTATAGTTATTTAAAATGTGTTACTTCTTATAATTTTTTATTTGGTATATATTTTCTTAACTCTTCTTGAACTGGGCTGTTGGTTAAGGGCTTGTAAGTAAGCATTTCATAGTAAGGTCTACACTTGTATTCCCTGCATGTGACAAATAAAGTTTGATTTGATTTGAGATGAGTAATGCAAGATAAACATTATTAAAGTGACTAGTGTTCCATTTATTAAAGTGGCCAGTGATTTCAAGTATATTTATATAGGCAGCAGCCTCTATGTGCTAGTGATGGCTAATTAACAGTCTGATGGCCTTGAGATAGACTGAAAAACAGCTTCTCTCAGTCCCAGCTTTAATGCACCTGTACTGACCTCGCCTTTTGGATGATAGCGGGGTGAACATGCAGTGGCTTGGGTTGTCCTTGATTATCTTTTTGGCTTTCCTGTGACATCGGGTGCTGTAGGTGTCCTGGAGGTCAGGTAGTTTGCCCCCGGTGATGCGTTGGGCAGACCGCACCACCCTCCGGAGTGCCCTGCAGTGGTGGGTGGTGCAGTTACTGTACCAGACGGTGATACAGCCTGACAGGATACTCTCAATTGCGCATCTGTAGAGGTTTGTGAGTGTTTTAGGTGCCAAGCCAAATTTCTTAAGCCTCCTAAGGTTGAAGAGGCGCTATTGCGCCTTCTTCACCACTGTCTGTGTGGGTGGACAATTTCAGTTTGTCAGTGATGTGTATGCCGAGGAACTTGAAGCTTTCCCTCTGCTGTTTCCTGAAGTCCAATATCATTTCCTTTGTTTTGTTGATGTTGAGTGAGAAGTTATTTTCCTGGCACCACCCTCCCAGAGCCCTCACCTCCTCCCTGTAAGCTGTCTCGTCATTGTTGGCAATCAAGCCCACTACTGTTGTGTCATCTAGACATAACAAAATTGTATGCCATCTGTAAATATGAATACAATTGTTAAAATTATGAGCCTAGTTGGTTTAGCCACGGAAAAAGTCAGGAACCTTCCCGTTAGCCATGATTGGCTGAGATAATGGATGGGCTGGACATGCCGAGAGATGAGTTCGAATTGGTCTGCCATGTAGCACGCTTCTGTCTATAACAAAGGGCTGCTCAGTATGTGTAGGCAATCCTTTCTAATGCAGCTTATTTTGAAAGATCTCACGAATAACTGCACGTGTTGCTTTCCACCTTCTGGAGGACAGAGTTTTGAAATCAGTTGAATGCCCCGGCGGAAGCAGAGTATGATAGCTAAGGAGATGGAGAAAATGACTGCAAATATGGCGTTTGATTACAAATATGCAGACGGAGTTGAAAAGAGAACACACAGAAGGCTGTTGTATACATATTAAAACTAAGGGCAACCATGGCATCCGTGACAGAGGGAGAAACGTTAATCCATAGATACAGATAAGATAGTCTAGCTAGCTATATTTTCAGATATTATACGTCGTTTAAATTGCAAATTAAAGCATAATGTTAGCTAGCTAGCTAACGATACTTGTATGATCTGTGTAATATTATTTGTATCTCAGAGCCATTTGCATTGCTAGTTATAGCAAATTATGTTTGTAGCCCTGTGGGTTTGAAATTGGCTGAATTTGTTATATTTTTTGCAAATGACTGTAGGACGATTCCAGCGTTATTGACATTACATTTGCATGCAAAAGCACAACTTTAATATCTCACAAAATGGACAAACCAACTATAAAGGAAACGTTTGATGTGTGTGTTTATAGTACCCCTTGGGGGGAGTGTATACCCAAGAAAGAAAACTTAAAATACTGGCATGTTGGAGAAATAAAGCAAATAAGAAGCCTTTTGGATGTAACATGAAATCGACAAACTTTTTGGGGACACAACATATTAGCAAAAGTCTACGTTTTTAAGTCTTAGGTCAAAACATACACATTTCTAAGGAAAGGCTTGGCTAAAAACAAAAGACAATCATTTTGAAAAGATTTTTGGAAATACATTTACATTATTACTTTAGAAGAAAAATTACTGCTATGTTGGTTACACCCTCCGTTACAGATTCTGAAAAATACATTAAAATCTTAAAGATATTGTGATCAAAATCTATAAAAAAAATGTCATTTGGAAAGTAAAAAAAAAAAAAGAAGGTCAGCTTGTACTTTGATTGCATAATTACAGGTAACCTGAATAGTATACAAAGCCAGGCACCCCACCACAACATTCTATTTTTTTCACCCACCCACCCTAATACATACATACAGTTGAAGTCGGAAGTTTACATACACTTAGGTTGGAGTCATTAAAACTTGTTTTTAAACCACTCCACATAATTTGAGTCAATTGAAGGTGTACCTGTGGATGTATTACAAGGCCTACCTTCAAACTCAGTGCCTCTTTGCTTGACATCATGGTAAAATCGAAAGAAATCAGCCAATACCTCAGAAGAAAATGTGTAGACCTCCACAAGTCTGGTTCATCCTTGGGAGCAATTTCCAAACGCCTGGTGGTACCATGTTCATCGGTACAAACAATAGTATCCAATATAAACACCATGGGACCACGCAGCAGTCATACTTCTCAAGACGGAGACGCATTCTGTCTCCTAGAGATGACCTCACTTTTCTGTGAAAACTGCAAATCAATCCCAGAACAACAGCAAAGGACCTTGTGAAGATGCTGGAGGAAACAGGTACAAAAATATCTATATCCACAGTAAAACGAGTCCTATATCGACATAACCTGAAAAGCCGCTCAACAAGGAAGAAGCCACTTCTCCAAAACTGCCATAAAAAAGCCAGACTATGGTTTGCAACTGCACATGGGGACAAAGATCGTACTTTTTGGAGAAATGTCCTCTGGTCTGATGAAACAACAATATAACTGTTTGGCCATAATGACCATCGTTATGTTTGGAGGAAAAAGGGGGAGGCTTGCAAGCCGAAGAACACCATCCCAACCGTGAAGCACGGGGGTGGCAGCATCATGTTGTGGGGGTGCTTTGCTGCAGGTAGGACTGGTCCACTTCATAAAATAGATGGCATCATGAGGAAGGGAAATTAGGTGGATACATTGAAGCAACATCTCAAGACATCAGTCAGGAAGTTAAAGCTTGGTCGCAAATGGGTCTTCCATTTGGACAATGACCCCAAGCATAATTCTAAAGTTGTGTAAAAATGGCTTAAGGACAACAAAGTTAAGGTATTGGAGTGGCCATCACAAAGCCCTGACCTCAATCCTATAGAACATGTGTGGGCAGAACTGAAAAAGTGTGTGCGAGCAAGGAGACCTACAAACCTGACTCAGTTACACCAGCTCTGTCAGGAGGAATGGGCCAAAATTCACCCAACTTATTGTGGGAAGCTTGTGGAAGGCTACCCGGAACGTTTGACCCAAGTTAAACAATTTAAAGGCAATGCTACCAAAAACTAACAGTGTATAAACTTCTGACCCACTGGGAATGTGATTAAAGAAATAGAAGGTGAAATAAATCAATAATTCTCTCTATTATTCTGACATTTCACATTCTTAAAATAAAGTGGTGATCCTAACTGACCTGAGCCAGGGAATCTTTACTACGATTAAATGTCAGGAATTGTGAAAAACTGAGTTTAAATGCATCTTGCTAAGGTGTATGTAAACTCCCGACTTCAACTGTATATCTATGGACACGACCAGCCGTTTCGTTCGAAAAATTCCGGCAACGCTCTTATCCCTTGCTTGCTAGCTAGCCAACTATGGCTAAAACAGGCCAAACAGTGCAGCTAGAATAACAGCAAAATAGCTGCATTTGCATTTGTTTATACTGTTTTGGATACATCCATAACCAAGAGATAATGATGCGCGACTTCGCCAGGCATAGAAACTGTGAGCTAGCCAACTTTACAGCTAACTCAATAACTTCCAACTGAAGCTGGTAAGACCGCAAACTAGCTACATTTCATGTCGATCAAAATGTTTTTCTATCAACATTTCTTCGTATATATCCACAAAGACTATGCTGATTCATGATTTCGACTGGCCAAGAAAAGATGTCTGTTCATTCGCCAGAGAGGCGACCCAGTTGTGAAGTCTTTTTGTTCTATATCCATGGACGCCATAGGAGGTTGGTGGAACCTTGATTGGTGGAGAACGGACAGCCTCTGCAGCCTCCTGTGATGGACGTGACCCAATCGTTTGTTGTAAAATGTTCCGTTGCTATGCTGGCTGGCAACGCTCTTATCCATTGCTTGCTAGCTAGCCAACTACAGCTAACAGTCATGTCAAACCGTGCCGCTAGAATAACAGCAAAGTAGCTGCATTTCACTTAGTTTGAACTGTTTTTCCATTGACATTTCTTTGTGTTTACTGTATAACCCTAAAAATTATGCTGATTCATGATTGACTGAGAAAATATGTTTGTCTCGTCCTGATGTTAGTTCTCAATAGCACAGTGGAGATCAAATTTCAATATTGAAACAATGTTGCAAATGTCGAGAGACAGGCAACAACGTTTGTACAAACCCCCGTTGTTGAAAATCAAATGTTAGGCTAGAAGCAAGGGGAAATAATGTGTAGATGCTTTTTACAGTGGATATCAAGTTAATGAATTGGCCGGCTGGGCTGATGGGACAGCAAGGATTTCTCAGATGGAACAGATAACAAGATGCTATTTTTTGCATCATAAGCTTACCCGTGCTAAATGTGGTTTTTAGTGTGGCTTAGAACGGGTCTCAACCAATCACAATGCTTGTTTTGACCAACCCGTTATAGAATTACACTGTTAGAATGTTACAGTCAAAGCCTTCCGAGTGGCACAGCGGTCTAAGGCACTGCATCGCAGTTCTAGAGGCGTCACTACAGATCAGGGTTCGATCCCAAGCTGTGTCACAGCCGGACATGACCGGGAGACCCATGAGGCGGCTCACAATTGGCCCAGTGTTTTCCAGGTTAGGGGAAGGTTTGGCCGGCTGTGATGTCCTTATTCCATTGCGCTCTAGCAACTCCTTGTGGCAGCTGGGCGCATGCAAGCTGACTTCGGTCGCCAGCTGTACAGTGTTTCCTCGGACAAATTGGTGCGGCTGGCTTCCGGGTTAAGCGAGCAGTGTGTCAAGAAGCAGTGCGGCTTGGCGGGGTTGTGTTTCGGAGGACGCGTGGCTCTCGACCTTCACCTCTCCCGAGTCCGTATGGGAGTTGCAGGGATGGGACAAGACTAACTACCAATTGGATATCACGAACTTGGAGAAAAAGTGGTAAAAGTACCCCCCCACTATTATTTTTTATAATAATAAAATATGGTTTCAGTCAGAATGACTGCTCATTAGCTTGAAGGGGGGGTTTGTCGAGGCACAGCGGTTCTACAAGTCACATAATAAGTTGCATGGACTCACTCTGTGTGCAACAATAGTGTTTATCATTACTTTTTAATGATTACCTCATCTCTGTACCTCACAAATACAATTACTATATCTGTAAGGTCCCTCAGTCAAGTAGTGAATTTCAAACACAGATTCAACCACAAAGACCAAGGAGGTTTTCCAATGCCTCGCAAAGAAGGGCAACTATTTGTAGATGGGTAAAAATTTGGAAAGCAGACTTTGAATGTCCCTTTGAGCATGGTGAAGTTATTAATTACACTTTGGATGGTGTATCAATACACCCAATCACTACAAAAGATATAGGCGTCAGAGGAAGGAAACCGCTCAGGGATTTCACCATAAGGCCAATGCTGACTTTAAAACAGAGTTTAATGGCTGTGATAGGAGAAAACTGAGGATTGACCAACAACATTGTAGTTACTTCACAATACTAACCTAATTGACAAAGTGAAAAGAAGGAAGCCTGTACAGCACATGGGCCAAGTGTCTGCGAGTTTTCACTCCTCCCTCACTAATTAGTAAGGAACTCCCCTCACCTGGTTGTGTAGGTCTTAATTGAAAGGAAAAAGCAAAAACCCACAGACACTCAGCCCTCCGTGGAATGAGTTTGACACCTCTACTGTACAGAATAAAGAATTTCAAAAAAAGTAATTGTTTGCGCAACAAGGCACTAAAGTAATACTGCAAAAAAACGTAGCAAAGCAATTCACTTTTTGTCCTGAATAGAAAGTGTTGTGTTTAGGGAAAATCCAGTACAACACATTACTCTCCATATGCTCAAGCATAGTGGTGACTGCATCATGTTATGGGTATGTTTGTAATCATTAAGGACTGGAGTTTTTCAGGATAAAAAAAGAAACGGAATAGAGCACAGGCAAAATCCTAGAAGAAAACCTGGTTCAGTCTGCTTTCCACCAGACACTGGGAGATGAATTCACCTTTCAGCAGGACAATAACATAAAACACAAGGCCAAATCTACACTGGAGTTGCTTACCAAGAAGACAGTGAATGTTCCTGACTGGCCCCCCTATCTGTACAAGACTGTAAAACATGCAAACAGAACTCAAGACACTTTAATTTGGTCTGTATTGCTACATTAGCATATAATCTTCATGACTAACACTGGGGGACAGCTGTGAGTGGAGAAATAAGCTATGTGAACTCTTTCCAAAACCCATGACATATGATTGAGACTCCGCCTCCTAATCTAGAATGGACAAAACTCATGCAATTTCATACTTAAACTTTTCAAATAAAGCCTATTGGTAGATGCATCATATAGACCTCAAGGATAATTATGAACATGATTTCAGTTCAATATTACTGGTACAGAATCACCCTGTACCAAATGTATTTTACCACAAGACTTAAAGCCTTGTCTAAACCGGGGTTTAAGCTATATGGAATTGTTTTAATTAGGTCATACCAAAAACCATTTTGCCATTTGATTTTGAATTTCAAGACCCCTGAAAAGTATCAAAACAAAAATGAAACAATTATTTGATGAAAATGTTTATTTGGCCTTACTGCTATTAGTCCATAGAAACGCATTGAATAAGATTCCCTACATGGAACAGATAGTCCCAACAACAACAATTATAAAAGAAGTTTGTTCTGAAGTGTCTATCCTATATCTGAGAGAGATAAGAAAGATCAGGAAACATTTGTTATATATTGTTTTTACATGCATTCAACCCCTTATTTTTCACTAAACAGTCTCCATACTGTTTACTGTATACTTCCATTAATCTTTTCAGCTGGTACCTGGAGACTTTCAACCAACATGTACGTGTTCGTGAGAGTCTCACTTTACACAGTGAGGTCATATTAGTGTGTAGCCCAAACTGTTGGGACGCTATAGGTAAAATTTGGCAGATTGCCTGTACGTACTTCAGACGAGTCCCAAGACGCTTGAGAGGTTTGTAGAGCAAAACGGAGAACACCATCGTGTTCATGAGAGTCTCATCCTTCCATAGTGGGGTCATAATAGTTTGTAGGAATCGTCTGACAAACACCGGTCTAGCTCTGTCACATTTCACCACAGATGCAAAGTGTTACATTGGTGAATGCGGTGGTTCGATACCCATCCATTGCAAAACATATCTCTAGCTTAAACTGACAGATTTTAATGGGTATTTTTTTATTTATATTATGTTAATTAGATGTTCGGACATCAACCTTAGGGATTAAAGATCCAAGGGAAATAAAGTTTTCCCCTAGTAGATTTTCCCATTCTGTCCTCAACTCCTTAACTTTTTAATCACAGCACTACACTACTTCCACTAAGTGCTGAGACAGCAGCCCTGCTTTTAAATTATATTACTCTCCAACATCAGATTTTAGCCAATCTTGTTCCCTGTCCAACCCAAAGTGAAACTTTTTGGTCGCATTCAAAGGGGGACACTTTTAATCCCATACTCACAGTTCACAGCATCTATAGAGAAGATCAACAATAGGGGTGCATCAATCATGTTTCTCATGTATTTTATACTGTCAGTGTAAGTCTGCATACGCTGGTATTCAGACCATTGGTGAGGAAATTATATCTGCAGAATGGCATTTGTCATTCTGAGATCATCAACATAAAAAAAATGATATTTCTGAATAGCCATATTATGACAACTGACCTCCAATAGATATAGTCTAGTGCAGAGGTAGCGCTCCTATAATTCTGTCTTTAAAAAGTAAACCGGATCAAGCCCGGAGCTTCTAGACAGAGCCACTGTCAATAAAAAAGGCTTTATAGTAAAGCACCATAGGGAAACCTACAGTCTAAAAGGGTGCTCCTGAGTGGTAGCAGCAAGTTAGGAAACAAATAGAGACAAGGGGTGGATCAATTTGGGATTAGAGAGCTCCACTGGGCAGTGATCAGTTTGTGTGTTAGTGTACTGTGTGTCTGTAAGTAAGTGTTTGAATGAGGGAGCGATAGGGAGGCAAAGAAACCAACAGAGACAGTGAGAGATCTGAACTATACCACACATTACAACAATTAGTACAACTACATGTAGTATAGCCCCTTCCCTCTCCCCCGGCAGTCTGTACGCAAGGCCACTGAACTAGAAACATCTTTCCAAACAAACCACTGGCAAGCCCACTGCCTTAACCCCTCACCGGCCGACACAATCTGTAGCCCATCTGTAAATTGCCCAACCAACTACCTCATCCCCTACTGTATCTATTTATATATTTTGCTCCTTTGCACCCAAGTTTTTCTACTTTGCACATTCATCTTCTGCACATCTACCATTCCAGTGTTTAATTGCTATATTATAATTACTTTGCCACCATGGCCTATATATTGCCTAGATTTATTTTTATACTGTATTATTATGTTATGTTATTATGTTTGTTTTATTCCATGTGTAACTCTGTTGTTGTAGGTGTTGAACTGCTTTGCTTTATCTTGGACAGGTCACAGTTGTAAATGAGAACTTGTTCTCAACTTGCCTACCTGGTTAAATAAAGGTGAAATAAAAAAATGAATTATGCCAACACAGAACACATCCATAGGCATGTAGATCTAACTCCACAGCAGGAGAAATACAAGAGTATGTCTTATAACTGAGACCAAACTGTTCGCTGACATTCAGATTAACTCTGTGTTCTACTGTACATTCACAGTATTGCTGGGAGTTTGAAGTATGCTGAGTGTGGATACTTGAAGGGGTTAAATTAAAAAAGGTAAACGGATAAAAAAAACATTTCCACTGGCTCTTATGGAAAGTTTCCATGAAATGTTCCCTGAATGACCTAGAAACAGATTTTAAAGAAATATCAGGGTGTGTCTTTCTTGACTCAGGGAAATGTAAGAATAGTCTCAACTAAAACAAAAGTAGGTAGTTCTGTCAGTCCTTGAGTGTGATAAAACAAATCACCACAGACAGATGGATTTAATGGGAGAAGCACATCTAAGGACTTTATTTTTAAACTGTGTGTCTTTGTGCACACGCACTTGCGGAAAGAATTCCCTCCAGTCCATCCCATTGTGGAATCCACTCGGGTCAAATCATAACCGACACAAATTAAGATAGCCCTCCACACCCACAAAGTTGCTACGCTCTCCACACCCACAAAGTTGCTACTGATGCTATTTAGCGTTTATGACATTCTGCATAAAATGTCTGATTCCAATTGTGCCATTAATAAGCCATTGTGAGGTGGCATGTGTGTTGAGGGTGTTGTGGCCACAGAGGTATAACCCTTTTAAGTGACTGTAATGGTCTGACTAAGTTATTCAACGGGCGGCTGATGCATAACTGCCTAGTAGCAACAAAATAACGTACAGTGGCTGATAAATGAGTCAACAAGTCACAAGGGACTAAGTGAATTTGGGGGATCTTCTGGCCGATTTATGGTGCAGAGTAAATCAACCATCAGGATACTGCCTCCAGACTTCTGCAGAACAGCAGTTTCACTTATTTTTATTTTATATAGTAGAATATCCAGTCCAAGTCCAAATATGAGAGAGTAAGTAAAGTGAGTAAAGGTGAAGAAGTAAGAGAGGGAGAGAGTACAGGTATGTTAGGCAGATAGGCAGATGGAGAGAGGGCAGCGCACTAGGCAAGCCAGAAGAAGAGTCTTGCTCCACTCCTCTCAGCCTGTGGAGCGCATAATCACTGTGACAAATGGAGCAGGCAGGTCTGTCCCATAGGCCTGAGATAGGACCTAGAGAGGACAGAGCCTGTAGCACAGCACTGCAGTAATACTCAACTAATATGTGTCTCAGATTGGCGTCAGAGGACTGGTTAATGACAGTAACCTATGGGACTGATAGAGCGGAGGTGGGTAGGTAGTTACAGATGTAATGTAGTAACTAACTGTACAGGTCCAAATCTACACCTCATATGTATAAGCCTACATACAGGAATCTGTATAGTATACATGCTACTGTTGATGATATCACTGCAGCCACACCTTGAACTTCAACACTGAGCACAATACTGGCAGTACTATTGACTTACAGAAGTCAGTCAGGTTTCTCTTCTGCAACTGCCACCGTCCTGACCAGTGGCAGTCATGGATTGGCTGAATACCTGGGAGTGGGGTGGTTGGAGTTGTCAACAAGCAGCATGACAAGAATATGATTGCAAGTTTTCGAACTACCGGTAGTTTCTTTGAGAAGATATATAAAGCAATCTAAATGCACCTATTTCACTAGTGCATGTCAGAAACCAAATGACCACTGCTGCCAAAGTTTTGAACAGATTAGATTATACTATTTAAAACAAGCAGACAGCTCACGAATGATTGCACCAAGGAGAACGCAACAAGCATGCAGACACAATAAGTGAAAACACATTATTTAACTAGGAATAGTTAGCTAGCATGTCACAAAGCATGATGTTCCAGCCAGTTAACTTAATATTTCCGAGTTAGTCAGATATTAGTTTAGAAAAACTTGAAATTGGCACGAGAGCTAACTAGCTAGCAAGCTACCAGCTAGCTATAGTTAGCTAGCTGCTTATTCAAATACAAAAATCAAATGTTATGTGTCACATATGCCGACTACAACAGGTGTAGACCTTACAGTGAAATGCTTATTAAAAGTAGATAACTGGTCATTTGACAACAAAAAAATCCTAACTATTTCTCAATGTTTCTCAAAATTACTGTAGCTGTCATATTCATTTGATCATGCTTTGTGACACACCCAGTTTTAGTCTACTGCCATGACTCTCCTGTGAGGATCCAAAATTTCAAGTTATAGTGGATCAGCTCTACAGAGCTCTCTCCCGCAGAGGGGGAGAGGAATAGATGTGGGGGGGTTATATGACACCTCACGTCGAATGTAAACCATAGGCAGCAGACGACTCCTTTTGGGGCCTAGTTTGGGTGATCAGAATGTCTGTGTCTTATGAAGAGTTTTCCGCCCAAAACTACAACATCAAACCATGGTCACTGGGACAATATATTTCAATATCAGAATATTGGGAATGATGAGAGATGGAATATGGAAAATGAATGTCTATTTTGTGATGTCATTAAAAGTTGCATGAAGAAGTTATAACGAAAACATTGTAACTTGAAGAGATGTCATACGGTGTATGTCATGTTTACACACTTTACGTTGTGTGAAAAATATCCAGGATAAAGAGAACATTTATGTGACTATAAGATTGTAATTTTAGTTCTCTAATGAGATCATAGTAAATTGTGATACCTTGCCTCGTAACTAGCCAAGTCCCAAGGAACCCGGAGAGCGTGTCAGCCGGACGTAAACACCCACTTTTTACCCGAGGGTATAAAGCATGAGTTAAGAATTAAGCGTGGGCTAAGATAGTCACAACCCAGAAAACACAATACAAGGTTGAAGACAAAGGAACCTCTTAACAATCAATGATACGGCTGAGTATCTGTTCTAAGTACTGTATCTAAGAAAATGCATTTATCTAGGACAATCCAGTTATTCTCTTCAAAACATTATTTGTCTACACTGCTCTCACCACCACTCGGGATCATCTACATGGCTGATTAGCCGTCCTCAGGAATATCCCTCTTCCATAACGAGTACAAGTAAACAGACAACTAAGAGAAAGGACAGTGTGACATATTGTGGACAATCAGAGACTTGAGAATGAAAGACAGGGCCATCCAAAGAGGGCCCGACAGAGATACACAAGGAAGACCTTCAACACGTAAATACATCATTACATTACTTCTTACCCAAAGAAACGGCAGTTCAGGGCAAGGGATTAGGGCTAAACTAAGCGTAGTTAGCAAATGTATCCAAGTGTTGCTTCTCTTTCCCTCTTGCTCTCTCTTTAAATCTCTATGTTGTGTAACCAGTGTTATATTGTATTAGTCCACTAGGGACTTGTTGACATCATATTACATCATATGTGCCCACGGAACTACGTAGAAACTGAAGAGCTTGTTTTTAAGAATTACACATTTACTACACTTTTATGACCATTTACAACAATATCCATTCATTATATAATATATATATATAGTATACAGTGCCTTCAGAAAATATTCAGACCCCTTCCCTTTTTCCACATTTTGTTATGTTACAGCAAGGGATGCACGATACATCTGAACATATCGGAATCGGCAGATATTAGCTAAAAATGCCAACATTGGTATCGGTCTTGATGTCTAGTTTAACACCGATGTGCAAAACTGTCGTCAAAGCTGACGTGCATACCTATATAACGTGATGATGCCAAGCTACACGTACAACACAGCATTCCTAACCTAGCCCACAATGTCTGCTGTGTGGATCGAGCAGTCAAGAAGTTGAGCAGTCATTTGAAAGAGTAAGAAAATGTCAGCGGGACGACTCAAAAGGCAAAATCCATTAACACCAAGATAATGGAATTCATTGCCCTTGACAATCAACCATTCTCGGTCGTGGGTGATGTTGGCTTTTGCTGACTGGTCGAGCACCGGTACACATGTTGTCCTACCGGAGTTACACAGTAATAGCGTTCCTGCAATTAGCTTCATGACATACTTTGAACGCCATTTGGGTCTTTGCGTGTCAAAAAAAGATAGTGTTATTTGACTATTTCACGCGTTAAATAAGCTTTTAATTTGACACGTCAAATAACACAGTTCTATTATAGAATGTTGTGTGTTATGAATTTGCACGTGCAAGCCCAGCGCCACCACTACTATCAGTACCACTGTCAAAGCTGTACAAAAAAGTCTGCAAACAAGCAAACACCGGCCATGAATTATGCGTTTACAATACCGCATTGGTAATAAAGCATTATTTGTTAGACCGCAACTTCTGGGGTAGTTAGCTTTAACTTGGTACCTAGCTAGAACCAATACAACCAGCCTGAAAACAATGACCAGTGGAAACTGCAGTCATTTTCATTATTCTTAGCAATGATTTAAGAGTCCTTGTGAGAAAGTATTAGCTAGGTAGCCACTTGTTGTTTGCCTATTTAAATTGCACTTCAGTTCATGAAAATAAATATCTAGCCAGCTACTTAACCCTGTTGCCCAAAGCTAACGTTAAAAGCAGACAGCTAGCTTCATCTGGCTAGTAAGGCTAGACTGGACCAGGCAATGTGTTGTGAAGCTAGCCACAATAAGGATTAGGAACAATAGTGGATTTTATGGTTTGCCTTCAAAATAAAAGTACCTCTTTGAAAGTGATGCAGAAGGTTACAATTGGTGTAATCATGCCATATTTAGACTAGATAATGTTCAACAAGGTTGGAATGTGAAGCAATGTAATGGAATATCAGTCTACTCGGTGACACCCACAGAACACAACTGTGAAGAGTTCATGCAAATATTAGCGTTGTAGCTCTTATCTTTTTCCCAACGTCCTCTGAGTTTACAGAATCCAAAACATCCACACAGTATTGTTTTTCCTCTGGAATAGTGTTCAATACACATAGGTTGACAATAAATGTGGCTCAATTCACAGTTGTTTCAGAGTACCGCAATAAGAGCAACGAAGGTAATGTTCTCTGGGTGTCACTGAGTAGACTTATACCCCATGTCATTGATCCACAAGCCAAATCTAAGGCTGTACAGTGAAAAAAGCATGCCCCTTATGGAATTCTAAAGTATATTACATCCAGTGTGATTAACAGATTTTAGAAAATTAACAAATTATTGTCTTTTGTTGAATTTATATAACATTTAGCATGATCTATTCAATTATGGCATAATTCTACTATTTGTATTCATTTGCATCACTGTCAGACATACTTTTATTTTGAAGGCTAACTGCAAAGTACTCTATTGTGGCTAATCCTTATTGTGGCTAGCTTCACATAGATGGGTCCGACCACTATTAATCAAATAAGAACGGTATTATAAATTAGGGTTATTTTAGATGATGACACCTAGCTATATAGTAAGCTAGCAAACTATAGCTACTGAAACAGGTTGTCGTTTTGCTATGTTTTTGAGAAAGAACATTGTTTGCATTCATGAGCTAGCTAGCTTTTTTATGACCAGCACTGTAGATGCGTGAGACAACTTCACCAGCATCATAGCATACATATCGATGAATCGTTGTGACATATGAAAAACGAGTGATAGTGTAATCAATGTGTAATAACTACGTAAAAAATGAACACGTTAAATTATTATGTGACGTGCAGTCATATTCAGGTCCTGATTGGTCAACAAGCTTATTTGACACGTCAAATCGTGTTATTTGACATGCAAAGATCCAGACGGCGTTCCATAGCATGACAAATCCTGTTTGAGAATGAAACTACTGAACAAATAAACAACGAAACAGCACAGCAAGTAAGTGAAATAAATACATTATGATTATGTTTACTGTTAATGGGGACATAAGTAAATGCCAACAAAATAACTTTTTGGTCAGTGTGGTGTGTGTGTGTGTGTGAAACCTTTATTTAACTAGGCAAGTCAGTTAAGAACAAATTCTTATTTAGAATGACGGCCTACCCCAGCCAAACCAGGACAAAGCTGGGCCAATTGTGCGCCGCCCTATGGGAGTCCCAATCACGGCCCGACGGGATACAGCCTGGATTCGAACCAGGGACTATAGTGACGCGCTGCGTCATCCATGTGTGTGTTAACTATTTAACTGTACTAGAACACTTAAAAGGGTGCTAAAATGTAAAAGATTTGTTATCTGTACCTTTTTTTGTGCAAGGAAAATATCGGTATCGGGCAAAAATGTAATATCCGTGTATCACTTGTTAAAAGCTTATTCTAAAATTGATTAAATAAACATTTTCCCTCATCAATCTATACACAATACCCCATAATGACAAAGGAAAAACTGTTTTTTAGAAATCTTTGTACATTAATACCTATTTATTCAGACCCTTTGCTATGAGACTCGAAATTGAGCTCAGGTGCATCCTGTTTCCTTTCATTGTCCTTGAGTTAAATCTACCACTTGATTGGAGTCCACCTGTGGTAAATTCAATTGATTGGACATGATTTGAAAAGGCACACACCTGTCTATATAAAGGTCCAACAGTTGACATTGCATATCAGAGCCAAAACCAAGGGCATGTCTGGAGAGCTCCTAGACAGGATTGTGTCGATGCACAGGATCTGGCGAAGGTTACCAACACATTTATGCAGCATTGAAGGTCCCCAAGAACACAGTGGCACCCATGATTCTTCAATGGAAAAAAGTTTGGAACCACCAAGACTGTTCCAAGAGCTGGCCGCCCGCACAAACTGAGCAATCGGGGGAGAAGGAACCCGATGGTCACTCTGACATAGCTCTAGAGTTCCTCTGTGGAAATGGGAGAAACTTCCAGAAGGACAACCATCTCTGCAGCACTCCACCAATGAGGCCTTTATGGTAGTGTGGCCAAGATAGAAACCACTCCTCAGTTAAAGAAACATGACAGACTGCTTGGAGTTTACCAAAAGACACCTAAAGGACTTTCAGACCATGAGAAACAAGATTCTTTGGTCTGATGAAACCAAGATTGAACTCTTTGGCCTGAATGCCAAGACTGGGAGACTAGTCAGGATTAAGGGAAAGTACAGAGAGCAAAGTACAGAGAGATCCTTGATGAAAACCTGCTCCAGTGCTCAGGACCTCAGACTGTGGTGAAGGTTCACTTTCCAACAGGACAATGACCCTAAGCACACAGCCAAAACAAAGCAGGAGTGGCTTCAGGACAAGTTTCTGAATGCCCTTGAGTGGCTCAGCCAGAGCCCGGACTTGAACCCGATCGAACATCTCTGGAGAGACCTGAAAATAGCTGCAGAGTGACGCTCCCCATCCAACCTGACAGAGCTTGAGAGGATCTGCAGAGAAGAATGGGAGAAACTCACCAAATATAGGTGTGCCAAGCTTGTCGCGTCATACCCAAGAAGACTCAAGGCTGTAATTGTTGCCAAAGGTGCTTCAACAAAGTAGAGGAAAGGGTCTGAATACTTATGTAAATGTGTTCTTTTAGTTTTTATAAATTTGCGAAAACATGTTTTTGCTTTGTCATTATGGGGTATTTTGTGTATATTTAGGATTTTTTTTAAATCCATTTAAGAATAAGGCTGTAAAATAATAAAATGTGGAAAAAGTCAAGAGGTCTGAATACTTTCCGAATGTACTGTGGGGCGCACCTAACACCCTAACGGGTGGGCCACCAAAGTTTCCAACTTCATGGAAACTTTGGCACAAGAGCTATTGTTAATGTAGTGTGCACTTATCCCCGACACAGGCACCTTGGGTCCCTTAGACTGCTGAATGG
Organism: Brachymystax lenok tsinlingensis; assembly: GCA_030435695.1. Lineage (NCBI taxonomy): Eukaryota > Metazoa > Chordata > Actinopteri > Salmoniformes > Salmonidae > Brachymystax > Brachymystax lenok. The sequence continues at coordinate 40,670,514 of CM059813.1, forward strand.
ACACGCTAAATGGTTGAATATAAATACAAAAAGATATGTTTCGAAATGTTCCAGATTACAAAAACTAAAAGTTTCATATCCTGGTTTGGTCATATCCTGGTTTTAAAAACTAAACTCAGTTTTACTAGAACTTTCCAGAGGAGATTTGCAGAAGGTGGTTCATCTAGAACATTAGTTAAATAAACAATGCAATCAGGCTACTACTCTATTATCCTTCTCCACAGTCATGCACTTGCTCATATTGGTGCCACTCCAAAAAGCTCCCTCTCACAACTTTTGACATGTAAATAGCCTAAGACTGGAAAATATTTCACATAAAAATACATTCTAGCTTAAGTTGTTTATACAACTTTTCTTCATCAACGACTGAGAGCAGAGGGATATAGGCCATTACATCAAGACATATGGCCTCCATTAGAGGCTATATTCAAAATGCAAAGCTTGGCTATGCATGCCAATGTAATGATGGCGTGTTCTCTGCTTTCCAAAAATACTACAATGACCAATGATTCCCCCCTCCTCCCCATCTTAATATAGTGCAATAAAAAGAAAGCCCCTAATCCTATGGGGCGAAGGTTTCCTTATTTATGAGTCCCAGGCCAGCAGAACAATACCATGCCGGTCCTAACGGTCACTAATCAGTCAGTGCAGTGTGCACTGGACCATCAGCACTACTCAAATCAAATCAAATTTGATGTCACATGCCCCCGAAAACAAAGGTAGACCTTACCCTGAAATGCTTACTTACGAGCCATTACCCAACAATGCAGAGTTAAAAAGAAAGAAAATTAGCAAAAGTACTCAAAAAAACAGATCTATGCTAACAATGTAGCCTGGGGGCAGCATAGGGGTAAGGAAGTCATCTGAAAACATAAATTAGGGGAGTGACCTAGGGGTGCCGTGCTGTGGAACACACTCCCAGGATCCTTTTAACCCCTCAGCTTAGCCAATCCCCATGTAATAACCTTTATATTACAAATGGAGTAAACCTTTACTTAACCATGTAATATACCTATGTAATAACCTGTATTTACCCAGGTGGAACCACAAGTCCTCAATGGGTCCTGATGTAGAGGGCAAAATCACTTTTACTGTCGCAAATGTAGTTAACGTTCACTCTTTTGACTCACTGGCAATACAATACTATCCCTATCATAGTATATTATCATAGTGTCTCTGGCTAAACCAGGTGGTCTGGCGGTGTGACCAACGGCATCATTTGCAATTTAGGTGACAGCAACGATGTTGGAGATAACATTCTACATTACAGCCAGGCCATAGGAATCCATCTCACGATAACCTCCCTGTGATGTAACTGGACGCTTTAATCAAGGAACCAAATGTCTGTCTTCCAATCTCATTATGAACAGGAACTTAAAGGGGAACACGATATTGAATTAGCTTCAGTCTCCCTCTGCCTAGGGCTCAGCTAGCATAGTGTAGATTAGCTCTGCCTGCTTGGCTGTCTGCGACTGTCTATCTGCAGTGGTCTGCTAAGAGCCAGCCTGTTGGTAAATACTATCTCCTGTAGAAGGGAAACAACACGCAATAGTAGACAATAATATGGAGCTCTCTTTCTCCTCATCATACCCCACTGCCTAAAGTTAGGGATAGTGGTTGAAGTTGCATTTATGCTAGGCCAACATTAAAGATATCTCAGAATATTGCTAGCAGAGGTCTTTAGCCGCAAACTGACGTATGCGTTAAACCTGTACCTGATAGCCCATTGCAGCTAGATAAATAAGGTCCCTGTCTGGCATTATAAAACACCCAGCTACCTCTCCAGTCCTCACTGACTCCCTCATAGAACAGCCTACCAGCCAGAGGCACTACTGTCCACTGTTCTAATACATCCAAACACAAACAACACTGATGGAACACTTAGAAGAAAAATAGATTCAGTGTGACAACAAAAAAAAAGTGTTGGGGTTCTTATCGAAGGTAATAAATAACGTAACCATCTGCAAAAACAATATGTAGACCACAGGTAAGGCCAGAGTTGCATCGACTGCCCCAGAGAGAGATTAAGGCATAAGGAAAAACATTGCAAAATAGAGTTAAATGAGCGGAGATGAAAGATTCAGTTTTCTGCAATGTTTCTCTAGTGCACCGATTTCGCACCGTTTGTGTCCGCCCTTCCCTCTCTAATCCCGCCCACCCCCCCTTCCCGTTACCTGCCTTAAGTTGATAAAGTTTCAAAATGTATTTCTTACATGCACAAGTATACTGAAATGCTTGACTTGCAAGCCCTACCTCACAGTGAAGTATTCAATATTCAAATGTATACAAAAAAAAACTAAACAAGAAAAAATAAATGAGAGAAAGGTATAAACAAGGTACATTTAAAAAATACTGGAGTATTTGAGGTAGATACAGTTGAAGTCGGAAGTTTACATACACTTAGATTGGAGTCATTAAAACAAATTTTTCAACCACTCCACAAATTTCTTGTTAACAAATTATGGTTTTGGCAAGTCTGTTAGGACATCTACTTGGTGCATGACACAAGTCATTTTTCCGACAATTGTTTACAGACAAACTATTTCACTTATAATTCACTGTATCACAATTCCAGTGGGTCAGAAGTTTACATACACTAAGTTGACTGTGCCTTTAAACAGCTTGGAAAATTCCAGAAAATGAGGTCATGGCTTTAGACCTGACATCATTTGAGTCAATTGTAGGTGTACCTGTGGGTGTATTTCAAGGCCTACCTTCAAACTCAGTGGCTCTTTGCTTGACATCATGGGGAAATCAAAAGAAATCAGCCAAGACCTCAGAAAAAGAATTGTAGACCTACACAAGTCTGGTTCATCCTTGGGAGCAATTTCCAAACGCCTGAAGGTACCACGTTCATCTGTACAAACAATAGTACGCAAGTATAAACACCATGGGACCACGCAGCCGTCATACCTCTCAGGAAGGAGACGCATTCTGTCTCCTAGAGATGAACGTACTTTGGTGCGAAAAGTGCAAATCAATCTCAGAACAACAGCAAAGGACCTTGTGAAGATGCTGGAGGAAACAGGTACAAAAGTATCTATATCCACAGTAAAATGAGTCCTATATCGACATAACCTGAAAGGCCGCTCAGCAAGGAAGAAGCCACTGATCCAAAAACGCCAGACTACGGTTTGCAGCTGCATATGGGGACAAAGATTGTACATTTTGGAGAAATGTCCTCTGGTCTGATGAAACAAAAATAGAACTGTTTGGCCATAATGACCATTGTTATGTTTGGAGGAAAAAGGGGAGGCTTGCAAGCCGAAGAACACCATCCCAACCATGAAGGACAGGGGTGGCAGCATCATGTTGTGGGGGTGCTTTGCTGCAGGAGGCACTTCACAAAATATATGGGATCATGAGGAAGGAAAATTAGGTGGATATATTGAAACAACATCAAGACATCCGTCAGGAAGTTAAAGCTTGGTCGCAAATGGGTCTTCCAAATGGACAATGATCCCAAGCATACTTCCAAAGTTGTGTAAAAATGGCTTAAGGACAACAAAGTCAAGGTATTGGAGTGGCCATCACAAAGCCCTGACCTCAATCCTATAGAAAATTAGTGGGAAAAACTGACAAAGCGTGTGAGAGCAAGAAAAACTACAAACCTGCCTCAGTTACACCAGCTCTGTCAGGAGGAATGGGCCAAAATTCGCCCAACTTATTGTGGGAAGCTTGTGGAAGGCTACCCGAAACGTTTGAACCAAGTTAAACAATTCAAAGGCAATGCTACCAAATACTAATTGAGTGTATGTAAACTTCAGACCCACTGGGAATGTGATGAAAGAAATAAAAGCTGAAATAAATTATTCTCTATTATTATTCTGACATTTCACTTTCTTAAAATAAAGTGGTGATCCTAACTGACCTAAGACAGGGAATTTGTACTAGGATTAAATGTCAGGAATTGTGAAAACTGAGTTTAAATGTATTTGGCTAAGGTGTATGTAAACTTCTGACTTCAACTGTACATAGAATCACTGGCCACTTTAATAATGTTTACATACTGCTTTACTAATTTCATATGAATATACAGTATTCTATTCTATTGTATTTTAGTCACTGCCACTCCTACACTGCTTGTCCTAATATTTATATATTTCTTAATTCCATTCTTTTACTTTTAGATTTGTGTGTATTGTTAGATACTACTGCACGGTTGGAGGTAGGAACACATTTCACTAAACCCGCAATAACATCTGCTAAATATGTTTATGTGACCAACAAAATCTGATTTGATAAGTGTGTGTATGTACAGGGCTTTCAGAAAGTATTCACACCACTTGACTTGTTCCACATTTTGTTGTGTTTACAGCCTGAATTTTAACTGGATTAAATCATGTTTTTTCCATCGCATACAATATCCCATAATGTCAAAGTGGAAATATGTTTTAAGAAATGTTTAATAAAAAATGAAAAGCGGAAATGTCTTGAGTCAATAAGTATTCAACCTCTTTGTAATGGCAAGCCTAAATAAGTTCAAGAGTAAGAAATTGCTTACAAGTCACATAATATGTTGCATGGACTCAATCTGTGTGCAATAATAGCGTTCAACATGATTTTGGAACCATGACTACCTCATCTCTGTACCCCACACATATCGTAAAACTTCAATTAAAACGCAGAGGCTCTATTATTAGCCGGGCAACCGCACACATTTCAACAAATAAATAAAACGCATGAATTACCATTAATTGTTTACAAGGCTTAATGTTTACTTTGTTACATTACATAATACAATAATGACAATAAAATAATTATGTCAATCATCAGTTTTTATCACCAGTAACAAACTGCTAGCCTTTGGCTACGAAAAAACAGGTTCAGGAGTACAAACCCCAAGAAATCGTCTTTCACCTCTAGTGGCAAAAGTAAGAACTGCTGAAAATGCACAAATCAAAGAGGAGAAAAACTATTCTGGAGAAGAAAAAAAAAAACGTATTGAAATAGAGGTATTCTCAGACAAAATAAACATGACACAGTGTAAATGATAACAGTGCAGGAAATGAAGAAATTGATTAAAATTCTGGAAGTGAATGCTGGAATTAAACAATGAACTATGCAAATGAGCAAAAGCTAGAGTATGTGCATTAAGGAAATAGACACCTGGCTCAAATAGAAGCCTGTCTCTAATAAGCGCCTGTTGTGTTCAGTGATTAAAGTAAATAAACGCTCTGCTATTAATTTAAGTTTTACGGTACAATTATGTGTAAGGTCCCTCACGGCCTATGTACACCAGCACGCGGTAAATTGCTGCGTACTGCTTTGGCCACGCAGAGTGGCTCGCTTGTGGGCGTTCTGGCAGCATATGGCAGCAGTTCAGTTCAGCATAGCAAGTTTGTATGAAGGTCTGGTTATTAAATGGGTAAATAGTTTAATCCATTTTCCATGTAATTCATGTATTCACAGGTAAATAGTAATGTTTGTAGGTACTGTATCTAGCTAAAAGCCATGGAAGAGGGTTCAAGAATAGCAGCTCCAACTGTCAAAGGGAGAGAGTAGGCTATTCTGAACAGGGCATGTACTTTTGTGTAGTTCCAGTCCCTAGATAGAAGTGTAGACAGAGATAACAGTAACATTATATTCAGTGCTGTGTAATTTACGTATAATGAAGTATGTTTCTTGTGATGTTTTCTCTCCTCAGATACAGAGAGCTGTGAAAGCCTGTATGCAGATGAAGAGGTCCTAATGAAGAGCAGTGGTTCTCAGTCCTGGACACTTCTGGTGACGTATCATGTCGTCTGACGACTATACACTTGCAGTGCAAGGGGCAAGGGAGGAAGGAATGATTTTTAAATGGACTGCCGTTGCCTGGAAATGATTGTGTTGTTTTCAGCCACCGGTAGTTTGTGGGTGCTTTATATGCACTACAGTCAATTATGATTGCATGTCTACTTATAATACCAATATAATTTTTCATATACGCCTGCTGTATGATAGCTAGCAAATTAATTAGATAACTAATGTTAGCCTGTCTAGCTGGACCTTCTGAAGAATGAAAATGTTTTATTTCTACAATTTCCAAAAGCTAACCAAACAAAAACATGCACAAACGAGACGTGTTTGTGCATTAGTAGCACACCTTAACATATTTATATTGGTTTTTACTTACACTTGTATGGTGGAGTTTTGGCAGACTTTTCTTAGCGGATGTACAATCATCACGAATTGAATTATGGGTGTTTCAGGCCCCGAAGTGAACATATATTTACACACGCAAACTCCATTAAAAACGAGGGCTAGGCCTCCCAAGTGGCACAGTGGTCTAAGGCACTGCATCGCAGTGCTAGCTGTGCACACTAGAGATTCTGGGTTCGAGTCCAGGCTCAGTCGCGGCCGGCCTCAACCGGGAAAACCATTGGGCAGCGCACAATTGGCCCAGCGTCATCCAGGTTAGGGGAGGGTTTGGCCGGTAGGAACGTCCTTGTCCCATCGTGCACTAGTGTCTCCTGTGGCGGGCCGGGCGCAGTGCACGCTGACACGGTCGCCAGGTGTATAGTGTTTCCTCCGACACATTGGTGCAGCTGTCTTGCGGGTTAAGTGGGCATTGTGTCAAGAAGCAGTGCGGCTTGGTTGGGTTGTGTTTCGGAGGACGCACGGCTCTCGACCTTCGCCTCTCCGGAGTCCGTACGGGAGTTGCAGCAATGAGAGAAGACTAACTACCAATTTGATACCACGAAATTGGGGAGAAAAAGGGGTAAAAGTAACAAAAAAATAAATAAAATATAAACTAGGGCCTTACGTTGCAAACTTCCCTTGATTGGCTAATCATTTGGACCAACGACAAATATGGTTGCTGGGATTCCCACAAGGGCATAAAGCGAAGGTAAGTGAACGAGGGTGTGTCTTGTGAGTTTGGAATGCAGCCTCTGTTCGCACACACACACCAAGCCCCTCCCCCTGCCAATCACAACAGCAAACGGTTTCAACTTGCTATTTGCATTTGAGGTTTGGTCCAACAGAATAGGTCATATAGACAAACACAGATACATTATTTACCTGTACTAGAGAAGTGAACCTTTCTAACAAAACCCTTTTTATGTCCCAATGCCTAAAATTGTGCGCAGAGCAGACACTACCAAAACGGGAGTATCAATTAACATTATTAATTATTGCTCAGTTTGTCACGCACGCATTGCAGTACCACGTACCGCTAGCAGCATTTAGCCAAAGATTGTTATACTGAAAAATAAAAAAGAAAGAAAGCGGGATACCTAGTCAGTTGTACAACAATGCTTTTAACTGAAAAGTGTCTTCCACATTTAACCCAACCCCTCTGAATCAGAGAGGTGCCAGGGGCTGCCATAATCGACATCCACGTCTTCGGCGCCCGGCTGTCTAGTCTGTTTTATAAAGTGTTCAATAAGCATAAAAAACACAATTATAAGGAATTGGCAATGATTTCCCATTCTGAGAAATTTGCGGCAGGTAGCCTAGTGGTTAGAGCATTGGACTTGTAACCGGAGGGTTGCAAGTTCGAATCCCCGAGCTGACAAGGAAAAAAATCTGTCGTTCTGCCCCTGAACAAGGCAGTTAACCCACTGTTCCCCGGGCACCGAAGACGTGGATGTCGATTAAGGCAGCCCCCGGCACCTCTCTGATTCAGAGGGGTTGGGATAAATGCGGAAGACACATTTCGGTTGTACAACTGACTAATAATGGTGACTTTGACATTTCAACATCTGAACAAAGTGGACAGGCTAGCATGCTGTTCAAACAGTTGGAGATGGACTGAAGGGTGTGTTCCTAACAATTCAAACTATTCTCTCTTGTTCGATAGCAAATAGATCCAAGTTGGCTAAACTTGAAATATAAAGAACAAAAGATTAGCTGGCTACTCACTAACAAATGGGCTTGAGCTTGAGAGATTGTTAATGAGACCTGTGGTAATTTTCTATAATACCTGCTACAAGAAAGTAGTCATTATTAGTGAATGTGCATTTTGCATGGTTCTGGTATTTAAAAAAATAAAAAGCAAGGCAATTTTCATAGACAGACTTGAAATCCAGATCAGTGATTACTGCAAAAAAAAGCAGTAATTGTCTTGGTTGTGGATATAATTAGCCTAGGTATAATTTCACAAGACCTGAATTGATTATATTATTGCTAACTTTTGAAATGCTGTGTATTTGACCTTTACATTGTACAAGAAAGCTTATTTGAGCGGCAGGTAGCCTAGTGGTTAGAGCGTTGGACCAGTAACCGAAAGGTTGCTAGACCCAATCCCTGAGCTGACATGGTAAAAATGTGTAGTTCTGAACAAGGCAGTTAACCCACTGTTCCTAGGCTGTCATTGTAAATAAGAATTTGTTCTTAACTGACTTGCCTAGTTAAATAAAGGTTAACTATTTAGGGAGCGGCAGCCGAGGTGTCGGTATTGGAGAGTCTGGCGTGCCCAAAGTAAAATACCTGCCACTCAGGCCCAGAAACTAGGATATGCACATTAATTAGTTACTATGTGATCACAATATAGAAGACATATCTAGGAAAAACAAAGTTCCAAAGGCTGGGCCTAATAGTGTATAAGAGGTCATACAATACGTTTTGTAGTGATTCATATGTTGATAATGTAAAGAATTGTTGCTGGTCTGTGGTGTGTAATGAGGAGCAACCAGAAACTGCACTTGACACATTTATGAAATTGCATATTCTAGTTACTAACAAGCATGCACCATTTAAGAAAATGACAGTAAAAACGGTTAAATCTCCTTGGATTAATGAGGAATTGAAAAATTGTATGGTTGATAGGGATGAGGCAAAAGGTATGACAAATAAGTCTGGCAGCCCAACAGATTGGCAAACATACTGGAAGTTAACCTCACAAGCTCAAGCAGCAGAGGTGACTGTTTTGGAGAGCCTGGCGTGCCCAAAGTAAAATGCCTCCCATTTAGGCCCAGAAAATGGGATATGCATATATTTAGTACCATTGGATAGGAAACACTCTGAATTTTCCAAAACTGTTAACCATTTGTCTGTGGGTCAATCAGAACGCATTTGGCAGGCAAAACCCTGAGGAATCTCTGTCCTGGAAAAAGTCATTTTGACACATTGCTCATTTTGGAACCCCTCCCTATCCAAAATGACCATATATAGGCATGTGAACGCAGTGCACGTCGCTTCCTTATGATGTCATCAACCACGAGACGGTGTTTTACTCCATCTTGGAGGAATTTCGACCATTGATACACAGCATGGCAATGGGAGACCACGTTATGAAAACTCTTCAGATTGCGTGCTCACGAGAAGGCGCGCTGTGCCTTATTTATCGTCTTTAGCGTTCAGTTTATATTCCGGCTGATTTAGAATAGTAAATATACGTGAATATGTTCCTAAGGATACATTTAAAACTATGTTTGATTGTTTTTGGACAAGTTTATAGGTATAATTTGAACGAGTTGGCGCCGCGTTTCAAAACAGGAGTGGAGGCTGTCGTTTCTGATTATAACGCTACTTGAACCAAATGGAGGATTTATGGATAAAAAGACGTTACTTTTTCTAACAAAAGAACCATGGATTGTCTTCGTTGGACACTTAGGATGACCTCAGCAGAAGTTCTTCAACAGGTAATTGATTTGTTTTCGCTGTGAAATGTGTTATGTGTGTGCCATGATGGCTAATCGATACATGGCTATTGGAAAATATGTGAGGTGCTAGCCTCAAACAAATGAATGTGCTGCTTTCGCCGTAAAGCCTTTTTGAAATCTGACAACGCTGTGATATTGCCAAGAAACAGAGCTTTTGATGAGTATGGAACACTTGTATATTGCTGGATGTTTAATAATTCAACTTTCGGAATTTAAATTTGGCGCTTTAGATTTTCCCTGGTAGTGTCGGGATGAGCCCGCTAGCGACCCACTGGATAGAGAAGTTTTAAGAAATCATGTACACTACCGTTCAAAAGTTTGGGGTCACTTAGAAATGTCTGTTTTTGAAAGAAAAGCACATTTGTCGTCAATTAAAATAACATCAAATTGATCAGAAATACAGTGTAGACATTGTTAACTTCTCTGGGAGCAGCGCACGAGGTGACCATTTTGGAGAGCCTGGCGTGCCCAAAGTAAAATGCCTCCCATTCAGGCCCAGAAAATAGGATATGCACATATTTAGTACCATTGGATAGGAAACACTCTGAATTTTCTAAAAGTGTTAACAATTTGTCTGTGAGTAAAACAGAACGCATATGGCAGGCGAAACCCCGAGGAATTTCTGTCCTGGAAAAAGTGGTTTTGACACATTGCTCATTTGGAACCCCTCCCTTATGAAAATGCCCATATAAGGGCATATGAATGCAGTACCTATCGCTTCCTCTGGATGTCAACAGTCTCGAGACAGTGTTCAGATTTATTTTAGATGCTATTAGAGCAGAGAAGAAGAGGAATTAGGAAGTGTCCCCCAGAGATGTCAATAGAAGAGGACGCGCGCTCTGTGGTTTTTTTCCTTTCTTATAGCCCAGTTTATATTCCGGTTGAATTATTATAGTAAATATACATAAAAGTGTTCCTAAGGATACATTCAAAAGGATGTTTGATTGTTCTTGGACAAGTTTATAGGTATAAGGTGAACGAGTTTTCTTCACGTTTCAATGGACGCTGTAGTTTCTGATTATAACGCACGAACCAAACGGAGATGTATGGATATAATACATTACTTTTTCTAACAAAAGAACCATGGATTGTCTTTGTTGGACACTTAGGAAGACCTCAGCAGAAGTTCTTCAACAGGTAATCTATTTGTTTTTGCTGTGAAATGTGTTTTCTGTGAACCGTGGAGGCTTATGAATTCATGGTAATGGTAAAAATACAGTGGGGAAAAAAAGTATTTAGTCAGCCACCAATTGTGCAAGTTCTCTCACTTAAAAAGATGAGAGAGGCCTGTAATTTTCATCATAGGTACACTTCAACTATGACATACGAAATGAGGAAAAAAAATCCAGAAAATCACATTGTAGGATTTTTTATGAATTTATTTGCAAATTATGGTGGAAAATAAGTATTTGGTCACATACAAACAAGCAAGATTTCTGGCTCTCACAGACCTGTAACTTCTTCTTTAAGAGGCTCCTCTGTCCTCCACTCATTACCTGTATTAATGGCACCTGTTGGAACTTGTTATCAGTATAAAAGACACCTGTCCACAACCTCAAACAGTCACACTCCAAACTCCACTATGGCCAAGACCAAAGAGCTGTCAAAGGACACCAGAAACAAAATTGTAGACCTGCACCAGGTTGGGAAGACTGAATCTGCAATAGGTAAGCAGCTTGGTTTGAAGAAATCAACTGTGGGAGCAATTATTAGGAAATGGAAGACATACAAGACCACTGATAATCTTCCTCGATCTGGGGCTCCACAAGATCTCACCCCGTGGGGTCAAAATGATCACAAGAACGGTGAGCAAAAATCCCAGAACCACACGGGGACCTAGTGAATGACCTGCAGAGAGCTGGGACCAAAGTAACAAAGCCTACCATCAGTAACACACTACGCCGCCAGGGACTCAAATCCTGCAGTGCCAGACGTGTCCCCTGCTTAAGCCAGTACATGTTCAGGCCCGTCTAAAGTTTGCTAGAGAGCATTTGGATGATCCAGATGAGGATTGGGAGAATGTCAGATGAAACCAAAATATAACTTTTTGGTAAAAACTCAACTCGTCGTGTTTGGAGGACAAAGAATGCTGAGTTGCATCCAAAGAACACCATACCTACTGTGAAGCATGGGGGTGGAAACATCATGCTTTGGGGCTGTTTTTCTGCAAAGAGACCAGGACGACTGATCTGTGTAAAGGAAAGAATGAATGGGGCCATGTATCGTGAGATTTTGAGTGAAAACCTCCTTCCATCAGCAAGGGCATTGAAGATGAAACGTGGCTGGGTCTTTCAGCATGACAATGATCCCAAACACCGCCCGGGCAACGCGAAGGAGTGGCTTCGTAGAAGAAGCATTTCAAGGTCCTGGAGTGGCCTAGCCAGTCTCCAGATCTCAACCCCATAGAAAATCTTTGGAGGGAGTTGAAAGTCCGTGTTGCCCAGCGACAGCCCCAAAACATCACTGCTCTAGAGGAGATCTGCATGGAGGAATGGGCCAAAATACCAGCAACAGTGTGTGAAAACCTTGTGAAGACTTACAGAAAACGTTTGACCTCTGTCATTGCCAACAAAGGGTATATAACAAAGTATTGAGATAAGTATTTGGTCAATAACAAAAGTTTATTTTCCACCATAATTTGCAAATAAATTCATAAAAAATCCTACAATGTGATTTTCTGGATTTTTTTTCCTCATTTTGTCTGTCATAGTTGAAGTGTACCTATGATGAAAATTACAGGCCTCTCTCATCTTTTTAAGTGAGAGACCTTGCACAATTGGTGGCTGACTAAATACTTTTTTTCCCCCACTGTATATGTTAGGTGCTACCCTCAAACAATCAAATGTAGTGCTTTCGCCGTAAAGCCTTTTTGAAATCTGACAACGCTGTGATATTGCCAAGAAGCAACACTTGTATATTGATGAATGTTTAATAATTCAACTTTTGGATTTTGAATTTGGCGCCTTGCATTTCACCTGGTAGTGTCGGGAGTGGGGCGCTAGCGCCCCAGCGCACCTTACTGGTCCTTAAGAAGTTAACAGAATGTCTGTGAGTATAACAGAACTCATTTGGCAGGCAAAAAACAGAGAAAATTCCATCCGGAAATGTCATTCTGGTGGCTTATGGCCCAATTTGAGAGACTGCCTATTGAAAACCCCTTACATCAAGACGCTGAATGTAGTACCTATGGCTTCCACTGGATGTCAGCAGTCTATATATAAAGTTTCAAAGCGATCGGAACTAATGTGTTAAATAGGAAGGGGTTTTGGTGAGAGGAGCTCTTTTTCGATTGCACGGTTTTGGACTCACGTTCGGCTGAGTGGTCCACTTGATTTGACTTATATAACGTTTAGGTGACCATCCAAGTGAAATATTATCACTTTATTCATAAAAGGATAGCTAAGGATGCATTTTAACTTCTCAGGGATGACTGGGGCGCTAGCGGGCTGCTCCCGACACTACCAGGTAAAATGTAAAGCGCCAAATTCAAAATCCAAAAGTTGAATTATTAAACATCCACCAATATACAAGTGTTCCATACTCATCAAAAGCTCTGTTTCTTGGCAATATCACAGCGTTGTCAGATTTCAAAAAGGCTTTACGGCGAAAGCAGCACATTTGATTGTTTGAGGGTAGCACCTCACATATTTTTCCCATAGCCATGAATCGATTAGCCATCACGGCACACACATAACACATTTCACAGCGAAAACAAATCAATTACCTGTTGAAGAACTTCTGCTGAGGTCATCCTAAGTGTCCAACGAAGACAATCCATGGTTCTTTTGTTAGAAAAAGTAATGTATTTTATCCATAAATCCTCCATTTGGTTGTGGCGTTATAATCAGAAACGACAGCCTCCACTACTCCATTGAAACGTGACGCAAACTCGTTCATCTTATGCCTATAAACTTGTCCAAGAACAATCAAACATAGTTTTAAATGTATCCTTAGGAACACTTTTACGTATAATTACTATTATAAATCAACCGGAATATAAACTGATCGATAACGACGGTAAAAAAGACACTGCGCGACTTCTCGGGAGCGCGCGCCGGGTACTGTTGACATAAAAGATACACTTCCAGGTTTGCTCTTATTCTCTGGTTTTATTAATCCAAAATGAAATTTTACACTGTCTCCAGACTGTTGACATCTAAAGGAAGCAATGGGTACTGCATTCATATGCCCTTATATGGTTATTTTCATGAGGGAGGGGTTCCCAAATGAGCAATGTGTCAAAATCACTTTTTCCAGGACAGAAATTCCTCGGGGTTTCGCCTGCTATATGCGTTCCGTTTTACTCACAGACAAATGGTTAACAGTTTCGGAAAATTAAGAGTGTTTCCTATCCAATGGTACCAAATATGTGCATATCCTATTGTCTGGGCCTGAATGGGAGGCATTTTACTTTGGGCACGCCAGGCTCTCCAAAACCGACCCCTCAGCTGCCACTCCCTAACAAGTTAAACAGGTCAACATTCACAAGGCCGCAGGACCAGACGGATTATCAGGACGTGTGCTGCGATTTTCAACCTCTCCCTATCGGAGTCTGTAAAATTCACATGTTTTAAGCAGACCACCATAGTACCTGTGCCCAAGAACACTAAGGTAACCTTCCTAAATGACTACCGACCTGTAGCACTCACGTCTGTAGCCATGAAGTGCTTTGAAAGGCTGGTCATGGCTCACATCAACACCATCATCCCAGAAACCCTAGACCCACTCCAATTTGCATTCCGCCCCAACAGAGCCACAGATGATGCAATCTCGATTGCACTCCTCACTGCCCTTGCCCACCTGGACAAAAGGAACACCTATGTGAGAATGCTATTCATTGACTACAGCTCAGCGTTCAACACACTAGTGCCCTCAAAGCTCATCAATAAGCTAAGGACCATGGGACTAAACACCTCCCTCTGCAACTGGATGCTGGACTTCCTGACAGGCCGCCCCCAAGTGGTAAGGGTAGGTAACAACACATCCGCCACGCTGATCCTCAACACAGGGGCCCCTCAGGGGTGCGTGCTCAGTCCCTTCCTGAACTCCCCGTTCACTCATGACTGCACTGCCAGGCTCGACTCCAATACCATAATTCAATTTGCCAATGAAACAACAGTGGTAGGCCTGATCACCGACAACGACGAGACAGCCTATAGGGAGGTCGTCAGAGACCTGGCCGTGCGGTGCAAGGACAACAACCTCTCCCTCAACGTGATCAAGACAAAGGAGATGATTGTGGACTACAGGAAAAAGAGGACCGAGCACGCCACCATTCTCATCGACGGGGCTGCAGTGGAGCAGGTTGACAGCTTCAAGTTTCTTGGTGTCCACATCACCAACAAACTAACATGGTATGATTCTCAAAAGGTTCTACAGCTGCACCATCAAGAGCATCCTGACTGGTTGCATCACTGCCTGGTATGGCAACTGCTCGGCCTCCGACCGCAAGGCACTACAGAGGGTAGTGCGAACGGCCCAGTACATCACTGGGGCCAAGCTTTCCTGCCATCCAGGACCTCTATACCAGGCGGTGTCAGAGGAAGGCCCTAAAAATTGTCAAAGACTCCAGCCACCCTAGTCATAGACTGTTCTCTCTGCTACCCGAACGGCAAGCCAAGTCTAGGTCCAAGAGGCTTCTAAACAGCCTCTACCCCAAAATCATAAGACTCTTGAACATATAGTCAAATGGCTACCCAGACTATTTGTATTGCTCCCCCCCTTCCCCCTCTTTACACCACCGCTACTTCTGTTGTCATCTTGTCACTTTAATAACGCTTCCTACATGTACATACTACCTCAACTAACCGGTGCCCCCGCACATTGACTATGTATCGGTACCCCCCCTGTATATATATAGTCTAGCTACTGTTATTTTACTTCTGCACTTTAATTACTTGTTACTTTTATCCCTTATTCTTATCCGTATTTTTTTGTGAAACTGCATTGTTGGTTAGGGGCTCTTAAGTAAGCATTTCACTGTAAGGACTACACCTGTTGTATTCAGCACGTGACTAATATAATTTGACTTAATAAAATGTGGAAAACAAAGTAAAGGTTTCTGAATACTTTCCGAATGCACTGTATTTGGCCTTGTGTTTTAGGTTATTGTCCTGCTGAAAGGTGAATTTGTCTCCCAGTGTCTGTTGGAAAGCAGACAGAACCAGGTTATCCTCTAGGACTTTGCCTGTATTAAGCTCGATTCTGTACATTTTTATAAAAAAAATTAACTCCCTAGTCCTTTCCGATAACAAGCATACACATAACATGATGCAGCCACCACCATGCTTTAAAATATGAAGAGTGGTACTGCTGTGTTGTGTTGGATTTGCCCCAAACATAATGCTTTAAATTCAGAACATGAAGTTCATTCTTTGCAGTTTTTGCAGTGCCTTATTGCAAACAGGATGCATGTTTAGGAATATATTTATACATTTTTTTTCACTCAAGTTGATCCATCCTCAGTTTTCTCCTATCACAGCCATTAAACTCGATGTTATTTATTTTCTCCCCAATTGGTAGTTAGTCTTGTCTCATTGCTGAAACTCCCGTACAGACTCGGGAGAGGCGAAGGTCGAGAGGCGAAGGTCGAGAGCCGTGCGGCCTCCGAAACACAACCCAACCAAGCCGCACTGCTTCTTGACACAATGCCCACTTAACCCGGAAGCCAGCCGCACCAATGTGTCGGAGGAAACACCATACACCCGGGGACCGTGTCAGCGTGCACTGCGCCCGGCCCGCCACAGGAGTTGCTAGTGCGCGATGGGACAAGAACATCCCTGCCGGCCAAACCCTCCCCTAACCCAGACAACACTGGGCCAATTGTGCGCTGCCCCATGGGTCTCCCGGTCACAGCCGGCTGCAACAGAGCCTGGACTCGAACCAAGAATCTCTAGTGGCGCAGTGCCTTAGACCACTGTGCCACTAAAAACTCTGTTTTAAAGTCTCCATTGGCCTCATGGTGAAATTCCTGAGCAGTTTCCTTCTTCTCCTCACCATCAAAAGTGTCATTAATAACTTCACCATGCTCAAAGGGATATTCAATGTCTGCTTTTTTTCAATTTGATCCATCTACCAATAGGTGCTCTTCTTTGCGAGACATGTGGGAAAGAAATGTGGGAAAAGTAAAAGGGTGTGAATAGTTAGAGATGAGTGGAGTTCCAGAACACATAACCTACTGTTGACCCCAGTCTGGAACAAGAGTAACACACACTGTTGTTCATTAGAGATCTGTAAAGGACTAAAAGCATGCAGACCAGACCAGGGCAGACGAGATGACTGTATTAAGCGCTCTCTGTCTCTGCCCTGAAGACAACAGTACAAGCCTCTAATGAGACTCTTTAATGAGTCATTAAATTGAGGGACTGGCCTGTAGGCTAACGTTTGCGCTCACTCTCTGATCAATAAGCATGACATTTGCGTTCTCAACCATCTTCTAATTACATTTCAACCAGGATAGAGGAGCATTCCAATGTGGTTGTGTTCTAGGGTAAATACCCCTTTGTGCACTTTGGGGAAGAGATGGAGAGAGCCTGGAGAGATGCCTATTGATTGATTGATTGATTTGTTTGTGCTGTGACATCCTTTTCTAGTGTCCCGACCGGGTGCCTCTGGTGATGGCATGCGCTGCCTGGCTTGGGGCCTTCTTTCCTCAGCAATCAATTAAGCCTGGTGACACCTTTACGATCTTTAACATCAAACCTGCCCCTAAGAGTATCATAGCAACCAGAGCTCTGAGGGGGCGTGGCAGGAGGCGGGTCTCCAGCGGGACTCTGGGGTATTGAGAGAAACGACCCATCCAACATCCTTCTCCTCCCACACACACACACACACACACACACACTACTGCGCAGTGTGTACATGAAGCTGTATATAACCATCAGTGACCACTAATTATAGCCCTTTTTTTTGGACAGACATCTTGACAAACTTAACCTCTTCCAGCTAGGGTCCCATTTTCCGAATTTTCGCCTGTCTGACGTGCCCAAAGTTAAATGCCTACCACTCATGGCCAGAAACTAGGATATTTACATATTTAGTACTATTGGATAGGAAACACTCTGAAGTTTATAAAACCATTAAGATATAGTCTGTGGCTATTCCAGAACAGATTTAGCAGGCAAAAACCAGAGAAATTTCTGTCCGGAATTTATTTTTCTTTGGCTCTCCTCTCATTTTGAAGCCCATGTAATATTTTTCTATGGGGAATAGGACCGAGGTTGCAGTACTTATGGCTTCCACTAGATGTCAACAGTCTCTGGAAAGGGTATGGAGGAAAAAGCTCTGACCAGATCCTTAGAGAGAGAGAATTACTACGGGTAGGGAAAATAGGTAAACAGGCGTGCACGCTCACGAACGGAACGCGCCAGCGACCAACTTTCTTTTCGTCTTTTAACGTTTCACTTACCGTTCTTGTAAAATATGATCGCTATTATTCATAAAAGAATACATAAGGATGCATTATTAATGATATTTGATTTGTTTGTGAAAAGATGAGAGGTATAATTTGAACGCGATCCCTTCACTGTAAAACGGGCGAGTAGACTGACAATGCTTGGTGGAGTAGCTGAACGTAACGTGCCAAAAACAACGGATATTTATGGATATAATTATTTACTTTTTCTAACAAAAGAACCATGGATTATCTTGTTTGGACACTTGGGAAGACCTCAGAAGAAGTTATTTGAAAGGTAAGCGATTTATATTAGCTGTGATATGGATATTTTGAGAACCGAGCTGGATATGAATTTATGCTAATGTGGAAAATATGTGAGGTACTAGCCTCAAACAATCAAATGTAGTGCTTTCGCCGTAAAGCCTTTTAAAATCTGACAACGCAGTGATATTGCCAAGAAGCAGAGCTTTTGATGGCTATGCAACACTATGCAACACTTGTATATCGAAGTTAAATATTACGAATATGTATTACGAATATGTATTTTGAATTTGGCGCGTTATGTTTGCTCTGAAAACGATCCCGCTAAAGGGATCGGCGCGCTAAGAGGTTAAAAGAAAATAATGATCTTATGTTATCTTCCACTCCATCACTCTGCTGGGCTCCTCTGCTGTGTGTAATGGCCCTCTCCTGCCTGTCTGATATGTCTCCAGGAGGGGCAGGAGGGGCCAGAGCACTGGGATCAATTACACATGCAATTACTGCAGCAGGATACACTGTCTCAGGATTACACCATTGAACCACTGACCCCTCTCTGTACACACTCACGGTTGTCTCACTGGGGTCAGAGGGCTGATCATTCTGAGAGAATCTGTACAAATGTACAAACGCAATAGAGCACAAAAACCAAAGCATATGACAGTTGTTGGTGCTCATCCTTGCATAAGCCCAGACCCTGCAGCAAGACATGTACTGTACTCTAAAGGAGATGGACACCCCCCTCCAGTCCTGTTCATTAATAAACACAATCCTGACAGGATTCTAACACACCCCAGCCCAGCCGTTTCACAAGGTTCCTGGCCTGAATGAATACAAAGGAAAATAATCCTTCATTAGTGTTATACTTCCTCTTCAGTCCTGGCTGGCTGTTCCATGTCCACTTTGTTATTCCTGCTCAACATCACATTCTCCTGTTCCACTGACTGCACAGCACACTGGGGCACCATATGGTTCCACGCTGCTCTAGTTTCCTCCCAGAGACTGCAGCTTCCCAGTGACTCAGACAGGCAGTCAGAGCCCAACCCAGTACGCAGTGTGTGGCCGTGGCTTGTGGTAGGGCAGGCTACCTGTACTAATGAGCACAAGGGAGGAACCTCCGGAGCGTGTGGTTCTCTTTGCTCTTTCGTGTTGACTAGGGGTTAAGGGGGTACAGGGGTCTGAGCCTCTGCATGTGGATGGGCCTGAGCTCATTTAGGGACCACCATGATAGGTCATGCAACACAGAAGATGGAGAGAAGAGAGGGAAATAGATAGGAGGGGGTGGAGAGGATAGAAGGGGACTGCTAGTTGAAAAGAGGAAGATAAACACTTTTGCCATTTTACTATAAGCTCTCATTTTCTCTCCAGCATGGGAGGCAGGACGGAATGTTGCATGTTATCACAACCTTTCATAACCATATGACAAAATAGGTGTGGCTGAAATAGACAAATCCACTAATTCGAAAATGTGTCCACATACTTTTTTACATTTTCTTTTTAGATATAGTGTATTTAGGCTATATCTTTATGACTTTGACAGTCATTGTGAATGTGATTGTGAACCTAATCTAGTCTTCAGGACCTGTCAATCTCAGAGGCCTGTCAATTCTTGTCCAATCTGATTACAGTATCATCTGCTTAACTATTGTTTTACACTCTTTCACTCTTTTTTCAGCGAACAGCCTTATGCACCAGAGTGGACATAATAGAGATGTGTCATCACTTTGAAAGAGGTTCTTGTTGTATATATAGTGTGTTATCACCTCCTTCAAAAAGAGTCACAACAAAGTGCAACATGCTCCTATGGATTGCATCTGATTCTACACTTGTGACACTTCACGGTGGTCCATCGCAGAACTGACAAATATATTGTATACATTTTCACTGATCTAGCTGTGTCCATAACTCTTTGAAATGTATCGCTGCAGAATGAATAAATATTGCCAGTCAAATAGGACACTTCCTTTCCGGTCTGTCGATCCTTCAAAAGTCACGTAGAGTTGTATGACTAGACATTTGCAAAGTACTATGGAAGTGCGCACACACACACACACACACACACACACACACACACACACACACACACACACACACACACACACACCAAAGCTCTTAGGCCACCCAGAGGCTAAACTTGTCTGCATTGGTGGATGATGACATCTGACCACCCACATTCCTCCAGAGCAGCTTCAACCGCATGTGTAGCATAGCTCTGACTCTCTTCCACTCTCTATCCCTTTCTCCACCTATCCGTCTCTCTTTGTCTCTGTCTCCTCCACTCTGGATCTCCTGCTACATCAAAGTTAATAAAAAGCACGTTCGCAGTTCCTCCTCCTATTCCCAAATCCTATTGACTAGATCAAAGCTGACAGGTCATGCCTGTCTCCCATTCTCAGACATCACAGTCAGAGTCTGTTTCTCATTTAGGCTTGGACATACACATAATTCAGTAATGGTTTGTTTGATGTCGTCTCCAACAGTGATAAAGACAAAATAATCGATACTGTTACATATCGCAATATTATAACATCGATAGTTTGGCTAAAACTATCGATTAGTAAAAAAACAGCTGCTGCTGTTAGATAGCGTTAGCTAGCGCTAGTCGTCTGAACCTGCGCCAGAATTCCGGTATTTTTCAGCCTATAGCTTGTTCTCCATCTTGCTTGTAAATAGTGAGACAAAATGTTTTCAGCACTTTCATTTCCCTGACTGATAAAAACTAATGTTCTCATGCTCTCTTTTGTCTCTCTGCAGCAGACACATAGTGAGCAATCTGTTTGGAACATCAAATTGCAATAAAATAAAGAAATGTATTAATCGCCATACATATCGTATCGGCACGTAAGTATTGTGATAACATTGTATGCGGAGGTCCCTGGAATTTCCTGGCCCTAGTCTCCAATATTGAGAGTATGCAACAGCAAAACGTAAACAAACCGTAGTTGACAGTACAGTTCTCTCTGGAGCCTAAATACAGAGTTTGCATTCTTCGAATGGGGATTCAAATATATTATCTGTAATGAAGGCAAAGCTTTTAGTCGAGTCAGAGTGATCTATCATGGTCTCCATAAATCGATAAAGGTCGCAGTTGTAAATGAGAACTTGTTCTCAACTAGCCTACCTGGTTAAATAAAAGGTGAAATAAAACAACTAAAATAAAACAAAGCCCCTCCCAAAAAAGAGAGAAATGTCATCATCAGCAGTTAGAGAGAGACGGACAAAGGGAGACAAAGGGAGAGAGAGATGGGGGCCTCAAGGGAAAAAAAAATGGTCCGGTGTTTCAGAACTGCCAGAGCCGATTTCTGGTCCCAGTCCCCCCCTGGGAGAGAGCGTTACTAGCCACAGACACACACTCTAATCAGATCCTATGCTACATACTTCACAGCACACATCCCTGTTCCCTCACACACACTGTATACTGCCCCATTGTCAAGTCACCGTCTACTGCAGTGATACACCACGCACGACCCCTTTCACATCAGCATTGAGATGGGCCGATAAGAGCCAAAACAGAGGCCCTTCCGTTACTGTCAACAAAGATGAATCAGTAATAGGAGGGTTCAGTGTAAGGCCTTCTTCTTGAGATAAAGTACAGAGGCAGAGGGCCAGGCAAGCACCCTGAGTGGCTGTCATAGACAGCAGAGCCTGAGCAGGTCTGGGACAGGGGCAGGAATGTAAAGCATTTGGTTGTGATTAAGGCAGGGAGGGCCCAGCGTTTACAAAGAACCTGCCTTAACATTAACATGCTAGTGAGGCTGAGGGTATCCAGGAAGCTGCTTCTGTACCAGTTACAGTAAGAAATCCATGTTAAAACACATAGGGATGGGCTTCTCTGGGTGAGGATATGTCAGGTTCTCTTATCCAGTCAATCAGTGCACATCTAAACTCTCACACTTGGCAATGTCGCACAGCAGCAGTTTGAAATGTGAGATATGAACATGTTAGTTCGCAGTCCATGGTTTACAGTTCAAAGCAGAACCACATCTAGGCTAAACAATGTGAATCCTAGAGAGAGGAGTTGAGCTGTGGCCCAGTGTCCCAGTGTGTGTGGCAGTGGGATTCCACTGTGGCCACTCCAGCTCCAGCTCCCTCCACAGGGGTCTGGGTGTCCATCTGGTCCACCAGTGTTTGGGTGCCAGCCCGCTATGACTAATGAGCTATTTACCACTGCTTGACTGCTGGCTTCCCCAAACAACAGACACAACTGACTAACTCAAAACAGACACTACCACAAAATGGGACTCACTTGCCCAAAACCTTGCCCAAGAACAAACACTGTTGCCTTGCCCCAAAACAAAATCACCATCGCCAAGACTTTTTATGACTACTCTGCTCAACCTGAGCTGCCAACAAAAATGCATCGTCCATGAAAACATCACTAAAACCCAGAGTGTCTGTAAAACCTCCTTCCGCTCTGCTTCTCTGCATTGCAGGCCTAATAAACAGTCTCAAAGCTGGGCATTGAGTCCCACCACTGTCTTAACACTACATCTGAGGATGAGAGTGTTTCTGAGCTGCGAACGTCAAGTTGTTGATATTGCGGCTTACCTCCAAACATCAAACAGAACTGAATTGGCCTCCGGACAGAAACATATTATTTCGACATCATTGTTTTATCAAACAAGGGAAGGAAAGCTAAGTTATTTAATCTACTGCTCCAAAAAGTATGAAACTGGATGCACTCACTCCTGTAAGTCGCTCTGGATAAGAGCGTCTGCTAAATGACTAAAATGTAAAAATGTCTTGTGCTGTTAAATAATAAAACAAGTTCCCACTGCTCTCTCCAAAAACAGGATGCACACAATACTGCTAGCTGGAAAACAGATCAGAAATGAAAAAAAGTCTGAAAGTTAATAGGAAGCACAGGGGAGAGGTAAGGAGGAGTACTGTAGCCTTCTGTCAGTAGTGTCAGGGTGGATTCTCTGCTCCTCGCCAAACGGTGGGAGGGAACAATTATGCAGACGATGTTCTGCAGACGACACATCTGAGGATGCACTGCATCAATCACACAGCAAGTCTGCAGGACCGCACACACAACCACTCAGACGCAAAAACACACACCACTTCTCACCAAGTGACAGAGAATCTAAATTTCCCAGTAGCTGTACTCTTCTGACACTGACGCCTCTCATTAGCATGAATACCCCAACCCACCAATCACAACATGGCACACCTGGGCAGTGTGGGCATGGGGGAACGTATTGTGGAAAAGAAAGAGGTGAGTGAGTAAGAGAGATGAGTGAGAGAGACAGAGCGAGAGGGGTGTGAGAGAGACAGAGCGAGAGGGGTGTGAGAGAGACAGAGCGAGAGGGGTGTGAGAGAGACAGAGGGGTGTGAAAGAGAGCGAGGTGAGTGAGACCGAGAGGTGAGGGTGTGAGAGGTGAGGTGAAAGGTGAGAGAGAGCGGGAGAGAGGGGTGAGTCAGAGGTGAGAGAGATGTGAGTGAAAGATGTGAGTGAGTGCGTGAGAGAGTGGTGAGTTAGTGAGAGAGAAAGATGAGTGAGTGAAAGAGGGGTGAGTTGGAGAGAGAGAGAGAGGGGTGAGTGAGTGAGTGAGAGGGGAGAGAGGTGAGAGGGAGAGAGGGGTGAGTGAGCGAGAGAGCGGGGAGAGAGAGGTGAGAGGGAGAGAGGGGTGAGTGAGCGAGAGAGCGGGGAGAGAGAGGTGAGAGGGAGAGAGGGGTGAGTGAGCGAGAGAGAGGTGCGTGAGTAAGAGAGTGAGGTGAGTAAGAGAGGTGAGTGAGAGAGAGGTGAGGTGAGATGGAGAGAGAGTAAGAGAGAGGTGAGTGAGACAGAGAGAGTGAGGTGAGTGAGTGAGAGGTGGGTGAGTGAGTAGAGAGCGAGGTGGGTGAGTGAGTAGAGAGCGAGGTGGGTGAGTGAGTAGAGAGCGAGGTGGGTGAGTGAGTAGAGAGCGAGGTGGGTGAGTGAGTAGAGAGCGAGGTGGGTGAGTGAGTAGAGAGCGAGGTGGGTGAGTGAGTAGAGAGCGAGGTGGGTGAGTGAGTAGAGAGCGAGGTGGGTGAGTGAGTAGAGAGCGAGGTGGGTGAGTGAGTAGAGAGCGAGGTGGGTGAGTGAGTAGAGAGCGAGGTGGGTGAGTGAGTAGAGAGCGAGGTGGGTGAGTGAGTAGAGAGCGAGGTGGGTGAGTGAGTAGAGAGCGAGGTGGGTGAGTGAGTAGAGAGCGAGGTGGGTGAGTGAGTAGAGAGCGAGGTGGGTGAGTGAGTAGAGAGCGAGATGGGTGAGTGAGTAGAGAGCGAGGTGAGTGAGTGTGAGAGAGAGGTGAGTGAGGATTGTGTGTTTTCCATTTGTCATCAAGGCAAATCGGAGGGCTTGTTGTCCGGACCTCTGGCAATCTCTATGGGGGTGCCACAGGGTTCAATTCTCAGGCCGACTCTTTCCTCTGTATATATATCAATGATAGCGCTCTATCGAGCTTCAATGCCATACAACACTCCTTCCGAGGCCTCCAACTGCTCTTAAATGCTAGTAAAACTAAATGCATGTTCTTCAACCAATCGCTGCCCGCAGCCGCCCGCCCGACTAGCATCACTACTCTGGACGGTTCTGACTTAGAATATGTGGACAACTACAAATACCAAGGTGCCTGGCTAGACTGTAAAC
This sequence comes from Brachymystax lenok tsinlingensis, assembly GCA_030435695.1. NCBI lineage: Eukaryota > Metazoa > Chordata > Actinopteri > Salmoniformes > Salmonidae > Brachymystax > Brachymystax lenok. The sequence continues at coordinate 40,695,364 of CM059813.1, forward strand.
TCTCCTTCCAGACTCACATTAAGCATCTAGAATCTGCTTCCTATTTCACAACAAAGCCTCCTTCACTCACGCCGCCAAACATAACCTCGTAAAACTGACTATCCTGCCGATCCTTGACTTTGGCGATGTCATTTACAAAATAACCATCACAGTGCCATCCGTTTTGTCACCAAAGCCCCATATACCACCCACCACTGTGACCTGTACGCTCTCATTGGCTGGTCCTCGCTACATATTCGTCGCCAAAACCACTGGCTCCAGGTCATCTATAAGTCTTTGCTAAGTAAAGCTCCGCCTTATCTCAGCTCACTGGTAACCATAGCAACACCCACTTGTAGCACGTGCTCCAGCAGGTATATTTCACTGGTCATCCCCAAAGCCAACAACTCGTTTGGGCGCCTTTCCTTCCAGTTCTCTGCTGCCAATGATTGTCACGAATTGCAAAAATCACAGAAGTTGGAAACTTCCATCTCCCTCACAAAACTTTAAGCGTCAGCTGTCAGAGCAGCTAACCGATCGCTGCAGCTGTACACAGCCAATCTGTAAATAGCCCATCCAACCAACTACCTACCTCATCCCCATATTTGTTTGAGTTTTTTTTCAGCTCTTTTGCACACCAGTATTTCTATCATTTTCATGCCTCATGATGCCATCTATTTTGTGAAGTGCTCCAGTCCCACCTGCATTAAAGCACCCCCACAACATGATGCTGCCACCCCCGTGCTTCACGGTTGGTATGGTGTTCTTCGGCTTGCAAGCCTCCCCCTTTTTCCTCCAAACATAACGATGGTCATTATGGCCAAACAGTTCTATTTTTGTTTCATCAGACCAGAGGACATTCTCCAAAAAGTAGGATCTTTGTTCCCATGTGCAGTTGCAAACCGTAGTCTGGCTTGTTTTATGGCGGTTTTGGAGCAGTGGCTTCTTCCTTGCTGAGCAGCCTTTTAGGTTATGTCGATATAGGACTCGTTTTACTGTGGCTATAGATATTTTTGTACCCGGTTTCCTCCAGAACCTTCACCAGGTCCTTTGCTGTTGTTCTGGGATTGATTTGCACTTCTCGCACCGAAGTACGTTAATCTCTAGGAGACAGAAAGTGTCTCCTTCCTGAGCGGTATGATGGCTGCGTGGTCCCATGGTGTTTATACTTGCGTACTATTGTTTGTACAGATGAACGTGGTACCTTCAGGCATTTGGAAATTGCTCCCAAGGATGAACCAGACTCGTGGAGGTCTACAATTTTCCCATGATGTCAAGCAAAGAGGCACTGAGTTTGAAGGTAGGCCTTGAAATACATCCACAGGTACACCTCCAATTGACTCAAAGGATGTCAATTAGCCTATCAGAAGCATCTAAAACCATGACATTATTTTCTGGAATTTTCCAAGCTGTTTAAAGGCACAGTCAACTCAGTGTTTGTAAACTTCTGACCCACTGGAATTGTGATAGTGAATTATAAAGTGAATCGGTCTGTAAACAATTGTTGCAAAAATGACTTGTGTCATGCACAAAGTAGATGTCCTAACTGACTTGCTAAAACTATAGTTTGTTAACAAGAAATTTGTGGAGTGGTTGAAATACGAGTTTTAATGACTCCAACCTAAGTGTATGTAAACTTCCGACTTCAACTGTATTTCACTGCAGTGTAAGTTGCTAAATTGTAATTACTTCGCCACTATTGGCCTATTTATTGCCTTACTTCCTTACTTCATTTGCACACACTGTATACAGATTTTTCTATTGTGTTATTGAATGTACGTTTGCTTATCCCATGTGTAACTCCGTAATGTTGTTTTTGTCGCACTGCTTTGCGTTATCTTCTCCAGGTCGCAGTTGTAATGAGAACTTCTCAACTGGCCTACCTGGTTAAAGGCGCCAAAGCATAATATCATAACCAGCGCGGGTCTCACAAAACACATAAGAGCTAAAATAAATCGCTTACCTTTGATGATCTTCTGCTGAGGGCAATCCGAAGTGTCCAAGCAAGACAATCCATGTTTCTTTTGTTAGAAAAAGTCATGGTTTATATCCATAAATCTCAGTTTGGTTGGCGCGTAATGTTCAGAAAATCCACAGTCTACTCGCCCATTGTACAGTGAAGAGAAAGCGTTCAAATTATACCTATAAACTTTGCCCAAACAAATCAAACATCATTTATAAATGTATACTTAGGTATCCTTTTATCTATATTAACGATTATATTTCACACGGATAGTATCATAAACGTTAGAAAAGGAAAATCCCGATGAGCGCGCTCACGGTCTCGCGCACCAAAAACTGAAGTGACTTCCTCAGTCCTCTTACATATTCTTCTTCTGTTCGGCTCTCTTCCATGATAAACGCATGAAACCTTGTCTAAACTCTGTTGACATCTAGTGGAAGCCATAGGTACTGCAATCTGGGTCCTATTTTACTGAGGCAGCTATTGAAAGTCAAATCAAATTTTATTTGTCACATACACATGGTTAGCAGATGTTAATGCGAGTGTAGCGAAATGCTTGTGCTTTTAGTTGTGACCATGCAGTAGTATCTAACAAATTCACAACAAATACCTTATACACACAAGAGTAACGGAATGAATACGAGTATGTACATATAAATATATGGATGAGTGAGGCAGGATGCAGTAGATGGTATGGAGTACAGTATATAAACATATATACAGTGGGGCAAAAAAGTATTTAGTCAGCCACCAATTGTGCAAGTTCTCCAACTTAAAAAGATGAGAGAGGCCTGTAATTTTCATCATAGGTACACTTCAACTATGACAGACGAAATGAGAAAAAGAAATCCAGAAAATCACATTGTAGGATTTTTTATTTATTTATTTGCAAATTATGGTGGAAAATAAGTATTTGGTCAATAACAAAAGTTTATCTCAATACTTTGTTATATACCCTTTGTTGGCAATGACAGAGGTCAAACGTTTTCTGTAAGTCTTCACAAGGTTTTCACACACTGTTGCTGGTATTTTGGCCCATTCCTCCATGCAGATCTCCTCTAGAGCAGTGATGTTTTGGGGCTGTCGCTGGGCAACACGGACTTTCAACTCCCTCCAAAGATTTTCTATGGGGTTGAGATCTGGAGACTCCAGGACCTTGAAATGCTTCTTACGAAAGCCACTCCTTAGTTGCCCGGGCGGTGTGTTTGGGATCATTGTCATGCTGAAAGACCCAGCCACGTTTCATCTTCAATGCCCTTGCTGATGGAAGGAGGTTTTCACTCAAAATCTCACGATACATGGCCCCATTCATTCTTTCCTTTACACAGATCAGTCGTCCTGGTCCCTTTGCAGAAAAACAGCCCCAAAGCATGATGTTTCCACCCCCATGCTTCACAGTAGGTATGGTGTTCTTTGGATGCAACTCAGCATTCTTTGTCCTCCAAACACGACGAGTTGAGTTTTTACCAAAAAGTTCTATTTTGGTTTCATCTGACCATATGACATTCTCCCAATCCTCATCTGGATCATCCAAATGCTCTTCAGGCGGGCCTGAACATGTACTGGCTTAAGCAGGGGGACACGTCTGGCACTGCAGGATTTGAGTCCCTGGCGGCGTAGTGTGTTACTGATGGTAGGCTTTGTTACTTTGGTCCCAGCTCTCTGCAGGTCATTCACTAGGTCCCCGTGTGGTTCTGGGATTTTTGCTCACCGTTCTTGTGATCATTTTGACCCCACGGGTGAGATCTTGCGTGGAGCCCCAGATCGAGGAAGATTATCAGTGGTCTTGTATGTCTTCCATTTCCTAATAATTGCTCCCACAGTTGATTTCTTCAAACCAAGCTGCTTACCTATTGCAGATTCAGTCTTCCCAACCTGGTGCAGGTCTACAATTTTGTTTCTGGTGTCCTTTGACAGCTCTTTGGTCTTAGCCATAGTGGAGTTTGGAGTGTGACTGTTTGAGGTTGTGGACAGGTGTCTTTATACTGATAACAAGTTCAAACAGGTGCCATTAATACAGGTAACGAGTGGAGGACAGAGGAGCCTCTTAAAGAAGAAGTTACAGGTCTGTGAGAGCCAGAAATCTTGCTTGTTTGTATGTGACCAAATACTTATTTTCCACCATCATTTGCAAATAAATTCATAAAAAATCCTACAATGTGATTTTCTGGATTTCTTTTCCTCATTTTGTCTGTCATAGTTGAAGTGTACCTATGATGAAAATTACAGGCCTCTCTCATCTTTTAAGTGAGAGAACTTGCACAATTGGTGGCTGACTAAATACTTTTTTGCCCCACTGTATATATGAGATGAGTAATGTAGGATATGTAAACATTATATAAATGGCATTGTTTAAAGTGGCTAGTGATACATTATTTCATCCAATTATAATTATTAAAGTGGCTAGAGATTTGGGTCGATGGCCGAACGGCATAGGCAAGATTCAGTAGATGGTTTAGAGTACAGTGTATACATTTGATATAAGTATGTCGTATAAGTAAACATTGTATACAAAATTGTTTAAAGTGGCTAGTGATACATTGTTACATCCAATTCCTATGTTTAAAGTGGCTAGAGATTTAAGTCAGTATGTTGGCAGCAGCCACTCAATGTTAGTGATGGCTGTTTAACAGTCTGATGGCCTTGAGGTAGAAGCTGTTTTTCAGTCTCTCGGTCCCAGCTTTGATGCACCTGTACTGACCTCGCCTTCTGGATGATAGCGGGGTGAACAGGCAGTGGCTCGGGTGGTTGTTGTCCTTGATGATCTTTTTGGCCTTCCTGTGACATCGGGTGGTGTAGGTGTCCTGAAGGTCAGGTAGTTTACCCCCGGTGATGCGTTGTGCAGTCCTCACTACCCTCTGGAGAGCCTTACGGTTGTGGGCGGAGCAGTTGCCGTACCAGGCGGTGATACAGCCCGACAGGATGCTCTCGATTGTGCATCTGTAGGAGGTTTGTGAGTGATTTTGGTGACAAGCCAAATGTCTTCAGCCTCCTGAGGTTGAAGAGGAGCTGTTGCGCCTTCTTCACCACGCTGTCTGTGTGGGTGGACCAATTCAGTTTGTCCGTGATGTGTACGCCGAGGAACTTAAAACTTTCCACCTTCTCCACTACTGTCCCCTCGATGTGGATAGGGGGGTGCTCCCTCTCCTGTTTCCTAAAGTCCACGATCATCTCCTTTGTTTTGTTGACATTGAGTGAGAGGTTATTTTCCTGACACCACACTCCGAGGGCCCTCACCTCCTCCCTGTAGGCCGTCTCGTCGTTGTTGGTAATCAAGCCTACCACTGTAGTGTAGTCAGCAAACTTGATGATTGAGTTGGATGCGTGCTTGGCCACGCAGTCATGGGTAAACAGGGAGTACAGGAGAGGGCTGAGAACGCACCCTTGTGGGGCCCCAGTGTTGAGGATCAGCGGGGTGGAGATGTTTCCTACCCTCACCACCTGGGGCCGGCCCGTCAGGAAGTCCAGGACCCAGTTGCACAGGGCTGGGTCGAGACCCAGGGTCTCGAGCTTAATGACGAGCTTGGAGGGAACTATGGTGTTAAATGCTGAGCTGTAGTCGATGAACAGCATTCTTACATAAGTATTCCTCTTGTCCAGGTGGGCTAGGGCAGTATGATTGCGATTGCGTCGTCTGTGGACCTATTGGGACGGTAAGCAAATTGGAGTGGGTCCAGGGTGTCTGGCAGGATGGAGGTGATATGATCCTTGACTAATCTCTCAAAGCACTTCCTCTTGAAGCATGTGGGAACAGCAGCCTGGGATAGGGACTGATTGAATATGTCCGTAAACACAACAGCCAGCTGGTCTGCGCATGCTCTGAGGACACGGCCAGGGATGCCATCTGGGCCGGCAGCCTTGCAAGGGTTAACACATTTAAATGTTTTTCTCACATTGGCTGCGGTGAAGGAGAGCCCACTTTTTTTGGTAGCAGGCCGTGTCGGTGGCACTGTATAGTCCTCAAAGCGAGCAAAGAAGTTGTTTAGTTTGCCTGGGAGCAGGACATCATGGTCCGCAACGGGGCTGGTTTTCTTTTTGTAGTCCGTGATTGACTGTAGACCCTGCCACATTCCTCTTGTGTCTGAGCCGTTGAATTGTGACTCTACTTTGTCTCTATATTGACGCTTAGCTTGTTAAATTGCCTTGCGGAGGGAATAGCTACACTGTTTGTATTCAGTCATGTTTCCGGTAGCCTTACCCTGGTTAAAAGCAGTGGTTCGCGCTTTCAGTTTTGCACGAATGCTGCCATCAATCCACGGTTTCTGGTTGGGGAAGGTTTTAATATTTGCTATGGGTACAACATCACCAATGCACTTGCTAATAAACTCGCTCACCGAATCAGCATATACATCAATGTTGTTGTCAGATGCTGTCCGGAACATATCCCAGTCCACGTGCTCGAAGCAATCTTGCAGCATGGAATCGGATTGGTCGGACCAGCGTTGAACAGACCTGAGAACGGGCGTAGGCTGGGAGCAACAAAATGGAGTCATGGTCAGACTTGCCGAAAGGAGGGCGGAGAATAGCCTTGTATGCATCACGGAAGTTGGAATAACAATGATCCAGGATTTTACCAGCCCGGGTGGCACATTCGATATGCTGGTAAAATTTCGGAAGCCTTGTTTTCAAATTAGCCTTATTAAAATCCCCAACTACAATAAATGCAGCCTCAGGATGTGGTTTCCAATTTACCTAGAGTGAAATGAATTTCTTTCAGTGCCGTCGACGTATCAGCTTGAGGGGGGATGTACACGGCTGTGATTATAATCAAGGAGAATTCTCTTGGTAGATAATGCGGTCTGCATTTGATTGTAAGGAATTCTATGTCAGGTGAACAAAAGGACTTGAGTTCCTGTATGTTGTTACGATCACACCACGACTCGTTAATCATAAGGCATACACCCCTGCCCTTCTTCTTACCAGATAGAAGTTTGTTTCTGTCGGCGCGATGCGTGGAGAAACCAGGTGGCTCTACCGACTCAGATAACGTGTCCTGAATGAGCCATGTTTCCGTGAAGCAAAGAACGTTGCAGTCTCGGATGTCTCTCTGAAAGGCAACCCTCGATCGGATTTCGTCTACTTTGTTGTCAAGAGACTGTACATTGGCGATTAAAATACTCGGGAGAGGTGCACGATGCGCCCGTCGACGTAGCTTGACCAAAAGACCGGCGTGTTTCCCTCTTCTCCGGCGCCGCCGTTGTTTTGAGTCGCCGGGTACGATCCAGTCTATTGTCCTGGCTGGGGTAACAAACAGAGAATCCTCTTTGGGAAAGTCGTATTCCTGGTCGTAATGTTGGTAAGTTGACGTTGCTCTTATATCCAATAGTTCCTCCCGGTTGTATGTAATAAAACGTAATATTTCCCCAGGGTAACAATGTAAGAAGTAATACATAAAAAAACAAAATACTGCAGTTTCCTGAGAACGTGAAGCGAGGCTGCCATCTCTGCCATAACAAGTGAAGGCATGTCACACAAAAAAATTATCCGGACAGAAATTCCTCGGGTTTTCGCCTTCCATATCAGTTCTGTTATACTCACAGACATTATTTTAAACAGTTTTAGAAACTTCAGAGTGTTTCCTATCCAATAGTACTAATTATATGCATATCATAGTTTCTGGGCCTGAGTGGCAGGCATTTTACTTTGGGCACGCCAGACTCTCCAAACTTCCGAATACTGCCCCAGTGCCTGGAGATGTTAAATAAAGGTGAAATAAATAAATAAAAAAGGTTTCAAGATCTGCCAACTGCTCACGTGGACAGGAGAATCCTATCTGCCCGAAGGCTGTCCCATGATCTACTGTCCCAACAATGTTGTGAAACTCTAGTTTACACTGAGTGTCTGTGAATCCCATCAGCACAGTCTTCTCATTGCTCTCTTTCACCTTCATCCCCAGAAGGGAGAAGCAGAGTATTGATTTCTGCAGGTGAGACCCTGTCGGACTCACCTTCTGTACAGGATCATTGGGAGGCTGTTCTTTGTCCACCAGGCAGAAGCCTCAGCCAGACCAAGCCCCTTAGCATTGCTGACAGCCTTGCTAGACTGGAGAGTCAAACCGAAGAAGTCATCGCCTCTGCGATATTCTCCCACTCCATAATTGTAGATCAGTTCATCCACAAAGTCATCATCCTCTGGCCCAAAGCCAAACCATTGTCTTTCTCTATTTTCCATCACAAGGGCCCTTACAAGTTGCCTTACATACTTCAAACTCTTTGTGACGGCAAAATCTTGGTAAAAGGTGGCCGTTTTGCTTCTGCCACCCACTTTGAAAACGAAATGCAAAGCTCGCCTCTAAGCCAAAATAATCCAAGTGAGTTTTCTGTGTACTATACAATTAAATATCATGCTCAGTTTAAGAATCCTTGCAATTGATTTCCATATAGAAAAGAGAAAGGAAAAACAGAAAAAAACAGCAGAGAAACAAGACTGAGAAAAAAAAACACACTGAGGCATGATCCGTATTATGATTTTAATTTTCTCTTAACCTTTACCACGTTTCCCACTACCTTCTGCTGCCTGCAAATTTATCAACATCAAAAGTAATCTGCCAATTTGACAGATTTACCAAAAGTCTGATCCAGGAACCCATTTGCCTCCTCTAAATTGTAAATTGAGTAGTCACCAGCTGCTATCATATCAAAAGAGATGTCCATATTCTTCTCCTGATCCTCCTCAACTGAGGCTACAGACCCCTGACTCCCCTCAGCCACATCCCTTTGAACACTCCGCACTTGCACCCTATCACTCGTACCGGGCATCTCCTCCACTACCTGGGAGACTAGCTCCACCTGAACCCCATCACTCGTACTGGGCATCTCCTCACCAGTCTGGGGAAATGGTTCCCCAAATCAGTCCTTACCTCCTACAACAATAGTTTGCTGCTGCATAACAGACACTATGTTCCCCTCTGATAAAAGCTGCAACTCAGTACCCTCAACATGGAGAACTTTTCCTCAGCAACAGGTGCGTGTTGCTGCTCTACCACTGTCGGCCCACCTCTCCCTCTCCCTCCGCCTTCTCACTTTTCGGGCAAGCATGTCACTTATGGCCGACATCCCCACACCCAAAACACTGTTGACTACCCGTACTAGAATAAGCCATATACAGTCTGTTGTCATACTTGACTTTGAACAATACCTCCAAAGTCTGCTCCGGTGAGTCCAAAACAGACACCTGTCGCCGAAACGACAACCTGTTTCAGAGCCGGGTGTTTGCAAACCAACGGGCCAATTTCAATAGAACTTGCAAACTTCCCTAACCTCAATAACTCCAATAACTCATTGGGAATAAACAATGGTGCATTCGAAATCGTTACCCTTGTTGACTGAGAAAAAAGTGGCGTAACTTGAATAAACATGACTTTAAGAAGTACACTATGCTCAACAAGACGCTCTTCTTTAGGGTCCCATTTTCCAAATGTTTCACCTGTCTGACGTGCCCAAAGTAAAATGCCTGCCACTCAGGCCCAGAAACTATGATATGCATATAATTAGTACTATTGGATAGGTAACACTCTGAAGTTTCTAAAACTGTTAAAATAATGTCTGTGAGTATAACAGAACTGATATAGCACATGAAAACCCGAGAAATCTCTGTCCGGAAATCCTTTTTCTTTTGACCTTTCCTCACTTTGAATGGCTGATAAAAGAATTCAGGGAAATAGGACTCAGGTTGCAGTAGCTATGGCATCCACTAGATGTCAACAGTCTCTGGACAGTGTTTTAAAGCATTTACAATGGAAGAGAGCCGAAAGGAAGACGATTTTGTATGACATACCAGGAAATTCTGTCTGTCTAGTGCACGAGATACCCGGGAGCGCGCAGCTCGGTGTTTATCTTTTCTATCGTGTAGGTTATTATCAGAGTGAAATATAATAGACAATATAGATAAATGGATGCCTAAGGATAAATTATAAATGATGTTTGATTTGTTTGGGCAAAGTTGATCGGTATAATTTGAATGCGTTCTCTTCACTGTACAACGGGCGAGTAGACTGGAAATGCTTGGTGGACTATCTGAACATAAAGCGCCAACCAAACAGAGATTTATGAATATAATAAATGACTTTTTCTAACAAAAGAACCATGGATTCTCTTGTTTGGACACTTGGGATGCCCTCAGCAGTTCTTCAAACAATTTATTTTAGCTCTTATATGGGTTTTGTGAGACCCGCGCTGGATATGAATTTATGCTAATGTGGAAAATATGTGAGGTGCTATCCTCAAACAATCAAATGTTGTGCTTTCGTCGTAAAGCCTTTTTGAAATCTGACAACGCTGTGATATTAACCTCTTCCAGCTAGGGTCCCATTTTCCGAATTTTCGCCTGTCTGACGTGCCCAAAGTTAAATGCCTACCACTCATGGCCAGAAACTAGGATATTTACATATTTAGTACTATTGGATAGGAAACACTCTGAAGTTTATAAAACCATTAAGATATAGTCTGTGGCTATTCCAGAACAGATTTAGCAGGCAAAAACCAGAGAAATTTCTGTCCGAATTTATTTTTCTTTGGCTCTCCTCTCATTTTGAAGCCCATGTAATATTTTTCTATGGGGAATAGGACCGAGGTTGCAGTACTTATGGCTTCCACTAGATGTCAACAGTCTCTGGAAAGGGTATGGAGGAAAAAGCTCTGACCAGATCCTTAGAGAGAGAGAATTACTACGGGTAGGGAAAATAGGTAAACAGACGGCACGCTCACGAACGGAACGCTTCAGCGACCAACTTTCTTTTCGCCTTTTAACGCTTTCACTTACCGTTCTTGTAAAATATGATCGCTATTATTCATAAAAGAATACATAAGGATGCATTATTAATGATATTTGATTTGTTTGTGAAAAGATGAGAGGTATAATTTGAACGCGATCCCTTCACTGTAAAACGGGCGAGTAGACTGACAATGCTTGGTGGAGTAGCTGAACGTAACGTGCCAAAAACAACGGATATTTATGGATATAATTATTTACTTTTTCTAACAAAAGAACCATGGATTATCTTGTTTGGACACTTGGGAAGACCTCAGAAGAAGTTATTTGAAAGGTAAGCGATTTATATTAGCTGTGATATGGATATTTTGAGAACCGAGCTGGATATGAATTTATGCTAATGTGGAAAATATGTGAGGTACTAGCCTCAAACAATCAAATGTAGTGCTTTCGCCGTAAAGCCTTTTTTAAAATCTGACAACGCAGTGATATTGCCAAGAAGCAGAGCTTTTGATGGCTATGCAACACTATGCAACACTTGTATATCGAAGTTAAATATTACGAATATGTATTACGAATATGTATTTTGAATTTGGCGCGTTATGTTTGCTCTGAAAACGATCCCGCTAAAGGGATCGGCGCGCTAAGAGGTTAACAAGACTCTAATCTTTGCAACCATATGAAACACTTGTATATCCATGAATGTTAAATATTACGAATTTTGATTTAGAATTTGCCGCGCCTTTATTTACTCAGAAAACAAACCCGCTCACGGTATCGGAGCCGTAAGAGGTTAAGAAACACCACCATCACTTTATTCATCCACGACGCATAAGCAATATTTTCATAGCCTACCTTCTCCCCTACGGCGACCAGAAACTCCTCCACAGTGACAGTGGCTTCAGTAACACACCTACAGCCGTGCCGAAATGACAGGGACGGCGTTCCCATGTGGGTAGCCATCCCCGCCAAACCCAGGGGAAATTCCAACAAGAATTCTAATACAAAAAGAAAAATAATAACCTTAATCATGCGTAGAAAAAGGCAAACCACCAAGAAAAGGAAACAAGAAAGAAAACAAAGGCGATCTAACTCCAGACAACACTCGCACATAAAATTGCCAGCATGCACCAAACACTCCCAGCATAACACACACAGAGAGAGTGACAGAGAGGTGAGAGAGAGGGAGGTGAGAGAGAGGGCGGTACACTCAATTACACTCAACAACATTTACTAAGTGTAATTGAGTAAATGTCTACTCTACCCACATGTCATCCTGTGCCTCAGTAGCTCACAGGTCCTATACCCTATCCTTTATCGCACAGCCAACCAAAGTGAGGGGAAAGGAAGCAGACAGACACCTTCAGAGGGAGCTGTGTTCTGTAGAGCTCACAACACGAGCTCTGACAGAACACATTCCCTTCACGGCTCAACGGAGAGCTGACAGAAGAGGAAGAGAGGGGTACATACACTGCACTGCCCAACAGAGCTGTTGTACCACACACACAGTATAGAGTGGTTTTTGACTTTCTGATCCATCGCAGTTCCAGATATAGTGTGGTAAAACTCTTCACAGGCCAGAGTTCCCTAGGCATTGCCCTAGTACAGCTACACTGACACCAACTGATACCAGAGCATCACCGGACATAGAGATCCTACCAGCACATTCAATACAGTAGGTCTGAACTGGACCCAACCACAAATAAATGACAGCAGCTGAATACATGCTGGAGGTTAATTAAAATATGTCTAATGTATTTTACTTTGGGCACGCCAGACTCTCCAAAACTCCGAACACTGCTGCCGCTCCCTAACTAGTTAATATTTTCTACATGCCATCAGGTAACATGTTAGCTATTCATGCAAATAAATGTTAAGACCACAATTCTACAGAGCATCGTAAAATTACCTTGATTAATATGCAACGTAGGTCTCCTAACTCTGCACAACCCAGTTATGGCCTATTCATAGTCTGAACAAGGCATGACTGTTGACCTCTGGCTGTTTAGCTCTCAGTCTGTATATGCAGGTAGCCAGAAATATCCCTGGGTACAGCTGGTGTTTAGCTAGGCAGAACGAACCTGGATAAATAGACCACAACAATAGATCCTGTCTCTCTCTGCCCCCACTCGTCTTCAGCCGTGTCTGTGTGCGAGTGAGTGAGTGTAACAAGCCGCCATATGTTGTCAGTCCGCTAGGCTGGGATTTTGCAGATCCAAGAAGGTTACGACTGCTCAGAATGATGATATGATAAGAGGTCATGATTAATACGTTGACTGTTTCATGGATGTGATAGGTAAAGACCTTTAGAGTTTCATTTGTGAGATGGTAACGCTTTAAAACAACCGCTCTCGTGATGCTCCAAATTCCTAATGAGTTAATTGTTACATGATTAATTTAAATCAGGTAACAATTAAACATAGTTAGTTGATTCGATAAATAACAGTCATCAGAATAATGAAAGTAAAGTCACGTCAGTAACCAGGAGGATGCTCATATCCTCTCTATTTAGACTACTCCATTCAAGGTGCTATGTAGAGGAACGGTCTGAAGCTACGTTCCAGAGGTGGGGGAAATGGAGGCCAGCTACCCAGAGCTTAGAAATAAAACAGTGAATATGAAACCCATCAGTCAAGTTAGACGATGCACAACATTTGCCAGTTGAGTTGACAATGCAGAATAAATGTAGAACAGAAACACATGAAAGCAGAGCAGAGACCAATTTTATAAGCTTGTTTGTGACTTTTGGCCGGTACTAATTTGGGCAGACGGTCACAAAGCCAGGACAATATTTGCATGCAGTTAGTTAGCCCACACACACAGCAGGCAGCCTGTGGTCTAGAGTCTGGACATCAGACAGGAAGAACAAAGCAGTTCATTTTCCTCCACTCCTTTTACGATGGTAATATTTTGGTTTGAAAAGAATGACATAATTTGTTTGGAAAACCAGTAGTCTACCACTGGCTTCTTTGAAATGATTTTCCCTCTGGGGAAAAAAAATGGCTTCCCATGTATAATTGCTTCTAGTCCAGTCCACACGCTTCGTCCTCCTACATCAGGACTGTGTAAAGAGCTGCATGACAGCCATGACAGATGGAAACAATAAGGCTGGATGTGTTCTGTCTTCCTCTCGAAGAGCTCAACTCCCTCAAATGGACTAAACAATCTGATTTGGCATAATAGTGATAATACTTTCTTATACATTTGGTGGGTCTAATCCTGAATGCTGATTGGTTGAAACCGTATTCCAGTCTGAGTCTATTTCACAAGAGACCACGGGCTAAATCTGACATTAAAATGCCTACTCTTCCATCTGGCTGCGCAATCCATTAGTAATGAAAGTGTAGGGAGTGAGGAGACAGCCAGTCAAAATCATGAAATCAGCATAATTTTTATGGATATAAGAACTATCAATAGAAAACAAGTACAACGAAACGAAGTAGGGCTAGTTTGAAGTGATTGTGTTCTTGGCTAGCTCCTCTGAACAAAAGCGTCCTGACAAGAGAGCACATTTACTATGCCAGGTGAAATCACGCATCATTAGCTCATTGTTATGTCTGTTTCCAAATAAATGTCACTAGAAAATAGCTTAAACAAATGCAGCTACTTCGTTGTTATTCTGTCTGCACTGTTTGCCTTGACTGTAAGTTAGCCGTAGTTGGCTAGCTAGCAAGCAAGGGCTAACAACGTTGCCAGACAATATAGCAATGGAGCATTTATAATGAACGACTGGGTCGCATCCATAGATACAGAACAAAAAGACTGAACGACTGGGTCGTGCCTCTGGCAACCGAAACAATAGAACGAATGACCAGCTGGATGAAGTAGTATGAATAAATTCATCAAAATATTTTTTTTTATGAAAATACATCAGTCATTATTTGAATGTTGGTAACCTGTTGTATGAAAGTGATTATGCCCGAGAAGGCGGTGTTTGGAAGATATATTGTCTCGGGCCTAACAACACCCGTGCCAATATAACCCCCAAACACCAGCTTCTCAGGCATTATCACTTAAATATCACAATTACTGTCCTTTCGATTCATTTTAATTAGAATGGATCAACTTTTCAATGCTAGTTAAGGATACTATAGGCCTAGTTATCACGTTTCACATTTGATGTAATAATACAAAAAGGTAATTCTGTGGTCCTAATTCAGATTATGCATGTCATAACAAGAAAGTCTAAAGTCTCTCGCTCTCCCCACACCTGCACATTTCAGTCACATCTTGTGCCATTGGCTACACTTGTCTGTCCATCACACATGTAAGCAACTAGCTTGCCTGCTCTATCTGCACTGATTGGCAAAGTAATTTATTGAGCTAAATGTTATTTTTAAACCGCTGCTTTTTTTGGGTTCGAACCAGTTCAGAACTTTATTTTGCTGGTTGGAACAGAACAAAAAACAGTGGTTCAAATCTAAACGATTGGAAAATAATTTTGGTTCCAACCCCTAGTAATAACCAAGAGAAGGAACCAGGCAAAGCAGAGCGCTACACTGGATAAAATATAATCTGACTACACAGTCACCATTACAAGAGTCACCATTACGCACACTGACTTTCCCTCATGCTTAACATGCAAATCTCCTGCACCTCCCTCACCTGTGTTCATAGATTAGTGAAGCTGGGCTGCTATCTCTCTGGGTTAAGAGGAACCTGGCCTGCTTATTTTCCAGAGCAAGTCTGAGGTACTTAGTAGGCAGAGTCACGGACTAATGAGCCTGTAAAGCCTACTGTATAGTTGACATCATATGCTGTATTGCTTTTGGTATTCCTGATGGACCTTTTCTCCATTTATAATAGAGATTTCTCTATCTGGCCTTTCTGCATCAATTTGCAGAAGGCTTGTGTATATGCACCTGGGAATTTAACTAAATCCATACCAAAGCAAGTTTACATGTACTTGCTGGCAGTTCTACAAACCAGAAACGACAAAATAAAGACTTAAAAGGGCAGGAGTCAGACGAGGTTGGTTGTGATCAACTATGTAATACCTACTGCTACAAAGGGATGAGAGGAATGTGGCCAGGCCACAAAGAAAGTAAACAAAGTTATTCAAAAATATGAGTCATGAGGCAAAGGCTCCTTAACCTCCAGTCAGAAGGGCAGGCAGGCAGGAGTGTTTATACCATGCCTTCCCAGAGGTCATATGTTTTCCTGGCCAGACTAAGGGAACATCCAGGAGATTTAATTTATCAATCAGTCAGCCAAAGAGGCCCAAGACTCAGGGTTTGTCCCTGTTGCTGTGGTAACCAGGGCCACCTGACTTCAAATCACCTCAAACAGCATGATTACACACACTACAAGGAGAGGATGATGAAGGAAGGAGAGAAAGGAAAGGAGGAGAGGGGACAACTTGAAGGACTATCACAGTACTGTATTTAACCAGGGTCTCTACAGCATGCTGAGGCAAAGTAGATACTTTGTCTTTAATTACAGTTCGGGACTGCTATTGTTTAGCTTGTGATGCTTATAGATAGGGGTGATCCTGGATCATAAATAACTGAGGAAAGACAGTGTTTAAAGAGGAATGCACATTCAAAGGGAGGGATGAAAAAAAGGAAGAGAAAAAAACATGGGCTGTGTCGTAACAGTTCCTCAACCACTGGGCCTCACAGTGTAGCTACGCACACCTGTACGCTGGCATTCCACCTGAGACCCGCTGTTTCACCTGTTGAAAGGTGCAAGGATGTTATGCAGCAGTTTTGCCATAACCTGTCGGACTGGCTCTGTTCTACCTGGGAACAGGTGCATCCGTGTCAACACACACACACACACACACACACACACACACTACACAGAGGTGACAGTTGGAGAATACACTAGCTATCTCAAGGAACTCCCACAGCACATGCTGGCGCCAGAGCAGCTGAGCTAGGGCTCTACCCCCTAATAATACTATTACAGTGGAACTGACAGCATTATAGCAACATGAAATCTTATTCACATCTGTTCATATCCACCCCCAGGAAGAATGACACTGAAGAAACTGTAGAAAATACAACATCGGTCTTGTCCAGAACCGGAGTCTACGCAGACCGGTGCACCATAGCCAATCAGAGCTACAGTAGGCCTTTATGCAAAGAAGTTATTTGCCACACAGGCCTGCCATCGTTCACTTTGAACTGGACTGTGTGTTTACAGGCCGTTGCAACAGTGCAACGTTTTATCATTAGAAGGCATTCGCCAAAAGACACAAAATAAACATGAATGGATTTGGATTTCACAGTCCTATTGATCAAACAACCATGAAAATGTACGCTCTCTCTCCTGGAGTTATGCACATCAACAAGATCAACAACTAATGCGAGCCAGAGTAAGATTAGCTCAAATCTAATGAAGGAACATTAGATAAACCCTCTCAAACCGTTTCGGCTAGTTGCCCATCAAAATTGCACTGATAAACGATGGGGAACTGTAGCCTACTGATCCTTCTGCAACTTGCCTACAAACAAGTACACAAGGTAACTGGCTATAGTTGGCTAGCTGGCTAGCTAGCTACTTCCAGACAAAAATTTGAGAACACCTAACTCCGGCCATTTTACTCACCCTAGCAGAGCTGGTTAGCAAGACTGTTTACATGTTATCAAGAGCATTTATGACAAACTATTACTTTTTTAAAAAGAAGATGGTGAAGAAGCTATGAAGGAAAAATACTGGAGTTTTGGTGCAGGTATAGCAGAACAGCACAAAAATGATATTGCAATATTGTTAAAACATTTTGATAATAAAAAAATATCCCGATATGTAAGTATCGATTTTTTTCCACCATCACTAATGTGCTATGCAGTCAGTCTGTCAATTAGTTGGTGCCTTCTCATTTGTTTTCAGTGAGAAGGCACTGCTTTGACCTGTTCCCCTCGATAGCCTACAGCCACAAGGTGCTGCTTTAATATCACAGGAATCGGGACTCTTTTTCCATAACCAACCCCCACCCTATTAAAAAGGCATAACCGACTGAAATGTCAAAGCATTCAAATGTCAACCAACGGAAAAGAGAGAGCAGTGGACGATGGACAAAGGTAGCCAAACAAAGGGTTCAGGAAGTGACACACAGGAAATGGAGCTCACCCCTGAAAGAGCCTGAGAGAGAGGAGACAATAACGAGAGGAAGGGGAAGAAGAAGGGAAGTGAGGTGAGGGTCAGTTAAGAGCAGTGAGAGAGACTTTCCTTGTCTTCCTCATTTACGTTATTCAGCTGTTTTTAATAGATGACACATTTCCTTAAAAGGAGAGGAGGGGTTTCAGGTTCTCCGTAGCTTGCCGAACTAAAGTGTAACTTCGAACACACTCCAAGGGGAGATCTTACAACTCCATGCATGGTATGTGAGTAATGGAGCTTGAGCATGCCTCCATCAAACCAGCCCAGAATACTGTAGGTCCTCCTTCACCATTACTGTAGAGTCAGTGTGGCAATGAGAAACTGTAGACAGATACTTCACTGGAGAAGTCAGTACACAAGTAGGAGAGGCAAAATGGGGTTTAGGCGAGGCAAAAACCGCTCCATTCGTCTCTCCTTATCAGACCGTTCACATCAGCAAGAATTATAATCAAATCCTGTGAAAAAAAGCAGACTGACTGCCAGTGCCAGTACTGCTGTAAGAGGCCGGGAGGGAAATTAGATTTCTTCCTTAATTTATGAGATTTTAAAGAACCCCAGTTTTAGCCTGAGTACAGAGAGTACCGACCGTCCGTCTGGATTCACTTAGTCTTCCCTCTTATTACCAATAACTATTTAGCATATCAGAGAGCCTATTCTCCATGTAGTATTACACCGATTGGTGCAATACATCACAGGTATAGGAGCTGTCACCTCTTGTGTAAGTGTGTTGAGTGGGGACACCATTTTCCTCAGGGCTGGGCAGAGAGAGAGAGGACAGTATGAAAAGGCTTGCAGACGCTGCATATCACCGTTAGATGATGTTCTTGGCTAAGATATCCAATTACAGACTCCAACAATGAGATGTATTCTCTTTGCAAGATGATGCCGATAGACATGGTCACCCTGTTCATGGCTCCTAAGCAACTTTGCAGTTTTATCGTTTTGGGGGTTCTTTCTCATCTTATTAGCTCAGAACCTCCTTTGCATTATTACATACAGCCCAAAATTACTATTGTATATTAGAGAGGCGGTAACTCACCAGCATTGCAACCAGAAATACAACTTTCCTGACTGGGATCCTTTGTTCGTACCCCCCAAGGCAATTCCACTTATCCCAGAAACTGCTTCAGAGTATATTACTCGCTAATGTTCAGTCCCCGGACAATAAAGTAGACGAGCTAAGGGAGAAACGTCCTTCCAGAGACACATCAGGGACTGTAACATACTCCTCTTCAGAGAATTATGGCCCTCTCTGGATATACTGTCCCAGTCCATACAGCCAGCTGGGTTCTCAGTACACCGCGCAAACAGGAATAAAGAACTCTCAGAGAAAAAGAAAGGTGAAGGTGTATATTTCATGATTAACTACTCATGGTGTGATTAAGGTAATGTACAGGAACTCAAGTCCTTTTGTTCACCCAACCTAGAATACCTCACAATCAAATACTGACCTCATTACTTAGAGAGAGAATTCTCTTCGGTCATCATCACAGCCATGTATATTCCCCCTCAAGCCGATACACCGATGGCTCTCAAGGAACTACACTGGACTTCGTGCAAACTGGATACCGCATATCCTTAGGCCACATTTATTGTAGTTGAGGACTTTAATAAAGTAAATCAAAGGAAAATACGACCAAAGTTTTATCGACATCGCCTGCACTGCTCGCTCTTCAAAAACTCTCGACCATTGCTACTCTCGCTTATGAGAAGGCTACAAGGCCCTCCCCTGCCCTCCCTTCAGCAAATCAGATCTTGCCTCCATCCTGCTCTTTCCTATAGGCAGAAACTCAAACATGAAGTATTGGTGGTAAGGACTCTTCAACACTGGTCTCAATCGGAATCCATGCTTCAAGATTCTTTTGACCACACGGACTGAGAAATATTTTGAGTTGTCTCTGAGAATAACATTGACACGATGACTGAGTTCATCAGGAAGTGTATATGGGATGTTGTTTACACTGTGATGATTAAAACTGCATTCGCACAAAATTCAAAGTGCGAACCACCACATTTAACCATGGCAAGGTGACTGGGAATATGGGTGAGTACAAAACAATCCAGTTATACCTTTTGTAAGGCAATCAAACTGGCAAAACGTCAATACAGAGACAAAGCGGGGTCGCAATTCAACAGCTCAGACACAAGACGTATGTGAAAGGGACTCCAGACAATCATGAATAATAGAAGGGAAAACCAGCCACGTTGCGGACACAGACGTCTTGCTCCCAGACAAGCTAAACACAGTGCTGCTGACGCTGGCCACCACCACTCGCGTCGACTGTGCACTCGCGTTCCCTGTAAGACGTTTAAGTGTGTTAACCCTCGCAAGGCTGCCGGCCCAGATGGCTTTCCTAGCCGCGTCCTCAGAGCATGCACAGGCCAGCTGGCTGGAGTATTTTTACGGACATATTCAATCTCTCCCTATCCCAGTCTGTTGTCCCCACTTGCTTCAAGATGTCCACCATTGTTCCTGTAACCAAGAAAGCTAAGTTAAACAGAACTAAGTGACTAAATCGCCCCTTAGCACTTACTTCTGTCATCATGAAGTGCTTTGAGAGGCTAGTTAAGGATCAAATCACCTCCACTTTACCCGACACCCTAGACCACTGCAATTTATATACCGCCCCAATAGATCCAAGGAAGACGCAATGCTATCGCACTGCCCTATCCCATCTGGAGAAGAGGAATGCCTATGAAATAATGATGTTCATTGACTACAGCTCAGCCTTCAACAATTGTACCCTCCAAGCTCATCATTAAGCTCGGGGGCCCGGTTCTGAACCCCGCCCTGTGCAACTGCATCCTGGACGTTCAGACGGGCCTCCCACAGGTGGTGAAGATAGGCAAAAACACCTCCACTATGCAAATACTCAACACAGGTGCCTCACAAGGGTGCATACTCAGCCGCCTCTTGTACTCCCTGTCAACAAAACGAAGGAGCTGATGGTGGACTTCAGGACACAACAGAAGGAGCATGGCCTTTTACTTTGGCCTTTTACTTTGGGCACGCCAGACTCTCCAAAACTGACACCTCAGCTGCCGCTCCCTAAGAAGTTAATCAGAACAACAGTTTTCAGCTGTGCTAACATAATTGCAAAAGGGTTTTCTAATGATCAATTAGCTAATTCAAGTTTATAATTTTAAAAAGGCTAACCCAACATGCCATTGGAACACAGGAGTGATGGTTGCTGATAATGGGCCTCTGTACGCCTACGTAGACATTCCATTAAAAAAAAAATGTCTACACTGTATTTCTGATCAATTTGATGTTATTTTAAAATGGACAAGAAAATTGCTTTTCTTTCAAAAACAGACATATCCTAAGTGACCCCAAACTTTTGAACGGTAGTATGTATGTACAGTTGAAGTTGGAAGATTACATACACTTAGGTTGGAGTCATTAAAACTCGTTTTTCAACCACTCCACAAATGTCTTGTTAACAAACTATACTTTTGGCAGGTTGGTTAGGACATCTACTTTGTGCATGACACAAGTACCTTTTTCCAACAATTATTTACAGACAGATTATTTCACTGTATCACAATGCTAGTGGGTCAGAAGTTTACATTAAGTTGACTGCGCCTTTAAACAGCTTGGAAAATTCCAGAAAAATGATGTCATGGCATTAGATGTTTCTGATAGGCTAATTGACATCATTTGAGTCAATTGGAGGTGTACCTGTGGATGTATTTCAAGGCCTACCTTCAAACTCAGTGCCTCTTTGCTTGACATCATGGGAAAATCAAAAGAAAATCAGCCAAGACCTCAGAAAAAATTGTAGAACCTCCACAAGTCTGGTTCATCCTTGGGAGCAATTTCCAAACGCCTGAAGGTACCACGTTCATCTGTACAAACAATAGTACGCAAGTATAAACACCATGGGACCACGCAGCTGTCATACCGTGTTCTGTCTCCTATTGATAAACGTACATTGGTGCGAAAAGTGCAAATCAATCCCAGAACAGAAAAGGTCCTTGTGAAGATGCTGGAGGAAACAGGTACAAAAGTATTTATATCCACAGTAAAACAAGTCCTATATCGACATAACCTGAAAGACCGCTCAGCAAGGAAGAAGCCAGTGCTCCAAAACCACCATAAAAAAAAGCCAGACTACGGTTTGCAACTGCACATGGGGACAAAGATCGTACCTTTTGGAGAAATGTCCTCTGGTCTGATGAAACAAAAATAGAACTGTTTGGCCATAATGACAATCGTTATGTTTGGAGGAAAAAGGGGGAGGCTTGCAAGCCGAAGAACACCATCCCAATCGTGAAGCACAGGGGTGGCAGCATCATGTTGTGGGGGTGCTTTGCTGCAGGAGGGACTGGTGCACTTCACAAAATAGATGGCATCATGAGGAAGGGAAATTAGGTGGATGTATTGAAGCGACATCTCAAGACGTCAGGAAGTTAAAGCTTGGTCGCAAATGGGTCTTCCAAATGGACAATGACCCCAAGCATAATAAATGGCTTAAGGACAACAAAGTCAAGGTATTGGAGTGGCCATCACATTGCCCTGACCTCAATCCTATAGAAAATTTGTGGGCAGAACTGAAAAAGCCTGTGCGAGCAAGGAGGCCTACAAACCTGACTCAGTTACACCAGCTCTGTCAGGAGGAAAGGGCCAAAATTCACCAAACCTATTGTGGGAAGCTTGTGGAAGGCTACCCGAAACATTTGACCCAAGTTAAACAATTTAAAAGGCAATGCTATCAAATACTAATTGAGTATGTAAACTTCTGACCCACAGGAAATGTGATGAAAGAAATGAAAGCGGAAATAAATAATTCTCTCTACTGTTATTCTGACATTTCACATTCTTAAAATAAAAGTGGTGTTCATAATTGACCTAAGACAGGGATTTTTTTTTTACTAGGATTAAAATGTCAGGAATTGTGAAAAACTGAAAAAAACTGTACTTGGCTAAGGTGTATGTAAACTTCAACTGTATGTACAGTTTATTTAAGTGGCCAAAGATTTGAGGCTGTATGTTGGCAGCAGCCACTCAATGTTAGTGATGGATATTTAACAGTTTGATGGCCTTGAGATAGAAGCTGTTTTTCAGCCTCTCGGTCCCAGCTTTGATGCACCTGTACAGACCTCACCTTCTGGATGATAGCGGGGTGAACAGGAAGTGGCTTGGGTGGTTGTTGTCCTTGATGATATTTTTGGCCTTCCTGTGACATCGGGTGCTGTAGGTGTCCTGGAGGGCAGGTAGTTTGCCCCCGGTGATGCGTTGTGCAGACCGCACTACCCTTTGGAGAGCCTTGCGGTTGAGGGCAGTACAATTTAATTCCAGGCAGTGATACAGCCCGACAGGACGCTCTCGATTACGCATCTGTAAAAGTTTGTGAGTGTTTTAGATGACAAGCCAAATTTTTTCAGCCTTAAAACGTTCCACCTTCTCCACTACTGTCCCGTCAATGTGGATGGGGGTGCTCCCTCTGCTGTTTCCTGAAGTCCACAATCATCTCCTTTGTTTTGTGGACCTTGAGTGAGAGGTTATTTTCCTGACACCACACTCCGTGACTGAGTTGGAAGCGCGCATGGCCACGCAGTAATGGGTGAACAGGGAGTACAGGAAGGGGCTGAGAACGCACCCTTGTTGGGCCCCAGTGTCGAGGATCAGCGGGGTGGAGATGTTGTTTCCTACCTTCACCACCTGGGAGAGGCCCATCAGGAAGTCCAGGACTCAGTTGCACAGGGAGGGGTTCAGAACCAGGGCCTCGAGGGTAATCATGAGCTTGAAGTGTACTATGCTGTTAAATGCTGAGCTATAGTCAATGAACAGCATTCTTACATAGGTATTCCTCTTGTCCAGATGGGATAGGGCAGCGTACAGTGTGATGGCGATTGAGGGTGGTAAGCAAATTGGAGTGGGTCTAGGGTATCAGGTAGGGTGGAGGTGATATGGTCCTTGAATAGTCTCTGACAGAAGTGAGTGCAATGGGGCAATAGTAATTTAGTTCAGTTACCTTAAGTTTCTTGGGAACAGGAACAGCGGTGGCCATCTTGAAGCATGTGGGGACAACAGACTGGGATAGGTTGAATATATCCGTAAACACACCAACCAGCTGGTCTGCGCATGCGCTGAGGACGCGGCTAGGGATGCCGTCTGGGCCGGCAGTCTGGCGAGGGTTAACACATTTAAATGTTTTACTCACGTTGGCCACGAAGAAGGAGAGTCCAAAGGCTTTGGTAGTGGGCCGTGTCAGCGACTATACTTTGTCTCTCTACTGACGCTTTGCTTGTTTGATTGCCTTGCGGAGGGAATAGCTGCACTGTTTGTATTTGGTCGTGTTTCCGGTCGCCTTGCCATGATTTAAAGCAGTGGTTCGCGTGAATGCTGCCATCAATCCACGGTTTCTGGTTAGGGAAGGTTTTAATGGTCACAGAGGGTACGACATCTCCGATGCATTTGCTAATAAACTCGCTCAGAGTCAGCGTATACATATACATCAATGTTGTTGTCTGAGGCTATCCGGAACATATCCCATTTGATATGCTGATAGAATTTAGGAAGTATGTTTCTTTGGTTAGCTTTGTTAAAATCCCCAGCTTCAATAAATGCAGCCTCAGGATGTATGGTTTCCAGTTTACATAGAGTCCAGTGAAGTTCTTCAGGGCTGACGAGGGATCTGCTTGGGGGGGTAT
The DNA here is from genome assembly GCA_030435695.1 of Brachymystax lenok tsinlingensis. Lineage (NCBI taxonomy): Eukaryota > Metazoa > Chordata > Actinopteri > Salmoniformes > Salmonidae > Brachymystax > Brachymystax lenok. The sequence goes on from CM059813.1 coordinate 40,719,776, forward strand.
ACACAGCTGTGACTATAAAATCGAAGAGAATTCTCTTGGTAGATAATGCAATCGGCGTTTGATTGCAAGGAATTCTAGGTCGGGTGAACAAAAGGACTTGAGTTCCTGTATGTTGTAGTGATTACACCATGAGTCGTTAATCATAATGCATTCACCCCCGCCCTTCTTCTTACCAAAGAGATGTTTGTTTCTGTCGGCGCGATGCGTGAAGAAACCGGGTGGCTGTTCCGACTCTGATAACATATCCCGAGTGAGCCATGTTTCCGTGAATGTTACAATCTCTGATGTCTCTCTGAAAAGCAACTTGTGCTCTAATTTCGTCCACCTTATATGCTCGGAAGCGGTGGATGGCGTTCTCGCCTTCTGAGTCTGACCAGTAGGCCACTCTGTCTGACACTCCTGCGGCGACCTCGTTGTTTTGGGTCGGCCTCTGGGATAAGACGTATTCCTGGTCATAATGATGGTAAGTTGACATTGCTTTTATATCCAATAGTTATTCCTGCCTGTATGTAATAACACTTGAGATTTTCTGGGCTAACAATGTAAGAAATAATACATACAAAAACTAATGACTGCATAGTTTTCTAAGGACCTAAAGCGAGGCAACCATCTCTGTCGGCGGCATTCTCGCCATTTGAAGGGGTGTCCACATACTTTGTATATATAGCGTAGTTACAGTATGGAATTCACAACTAAATGTTTTCCAGTTAGATCTTATAACTATTAAGTTAACTGTGTAAAATGTGTTAAATGTTCTGCAGTTGCTCATTTGGTTTTCTAATTTAGTAGATATTTAGCTATCCAGCTAAGTGTTTAGCTTTTTCCAAAATCAAGCTTCACTTGCCGGTAACAGCAGAGAATCCCCTCCTGGATCAAGAGCCTTGCTGTCTAATATTTGCTGTCTAATAGTGATGATGCAATTCCAAAGCGAGCCAACAGATCACCACTCTGTGCATTAACATTTTAACTAACACAGCTAAATACACATCTCCACATTAAAGGGTTCAGGATAGCCTGCAATTGGCCACAAGCATCCGCTTCAAACAGTTTGTTAAATTCAGGTTGTCAGTCTCTCTGCTGGTTAGTCAGGGAGAATCTAAGCATAAATAAAGGCATGGAAATTAACTCCTTAACATAGTCATAACATCATTGTTTCCATAGGGGTGTGTGTAGTGTGAGGTACTGGACTGTGAGGGAGGGGAGGGGGCCCCTGTTCTATTAGGGAGAACAACAGTCTCTCCAAGTAAGACAACGTTTAACCTAATTCATATCCAATGGCACCAACAACTATGTTAAAAAGGAGATGTGTAAGCCTGTGTGTGGGGGGCATGTTCAGGCTGGCCCGCCCACACCATGACAGGGAGCAAATTGTTGAGGGGGACTGTTTTCCTGGCGTGCCTGGCTGAGGGAGAGGAGCGATTGATCGATGGGGACAGAGTGAACAGCACATGTCACATTGGGGACGCCTCCGGCCCTGACCCGTGGCATCTGCACCGCTCCTCCACTGCTCCGCTCCCATTGGGAGTCGTCACGGAAACAAACGTCCACCATCAATGTCAATCAGATCACAACACTACAGAGCTGCTGCTAACTATCTGGCATGCTAGGAAGGACAGAAGAACAGAGCTTTCTAAAGTCTATGCAGATTGCTGCCATTGGGACGACCGTGAACAGTACAAACACACACACACACACACACACACACACACACACAGAGCATTGCACAAGTGAGCTACGAGGTATGATGATGTGAAAGAGCGGACCAGTGTGTGTCTACAGGGGTCCACCAGTGCAACACCAGTGTGTGTAGTCTGAACTAGTGCCCAGCAAGTCCTAGGTGTGGATGAAGGGACCAGGACAGGTTTAAAGGTCTGCTAGAGAGAAACATACTGCCCTGCACTGTATATCACCATGGCTATGGCATTTGGCACTATACTACCACCACATATTGCTGAGCATATAGATTTAGCCCACCTGTACAGATGACATAGCAGTACATGACACCCTGTTGTTAAACACCACCATTTTGGAGCATTACATAACAGCAGTTTCCAGCTAACAGCCACATGCTTTCTCCATCAAGGAAACCTAATGCTGGTCAATCACAGCAGCTGACATTTCCAGATGAGAGATTTGGAGTGAACTCCCCTCACACGTGTCTCTAGGTAATGCATAGTGACTAATGAGGGTCTAAATGAATAACAATTATAATTAATGAATGACATTTGGGTGGTGATTAAATGTCAAATGTGCTCTGAGAGCATTCTAATGCAGGATTTAGATGAACATGAATCATCAAAACATATCCTGAACAGACACCAGAAACACAGATGGTAATCATAGTCCTGTGTAAAACACACACACATTCGTATCCAATCTGGTTCTCGTTATCCAAATGTGTTTCCTTTCGTCGACGCCCCAAGTGTCACTACTGAAAATGCCATGTGACACACACTAATCCATAACTCCCATGAAGGTCCTTACAGTAAGGTTTCTTTTCATGAGTTAACATGGAGAGAAGGGTTCTGCCAAGTCAGCCCAAGTTAGTTCACAGACATCTGAGACCAACCCCATCATCGAGAGGCTCCACAATTCACACACTCAGATGACAAAGAGAGAGAAAATAAAAGATTGAGAGAGAGAGAGAGAGAGAGAGAATGGAGGAGCAAAAGAAAAGATGGAGACTGAGCTGATGAAGAAAGGCAGCTGATGAAGAAGACTGGAACAGCATGCTAGAGCAGTGCACTGGGGATTCCTCTGGTGTATGCCACGCCTTCGGCTTCCAGACCAAACAGAAACACACAACCCCAGAGTGTGTGCAGTCTGCTGGCTATTGTGGAAAACACAACAATGTCTATATAATCCTCTTAATCAGGACGGCCTGTCCTCAAATCCCCAAGAAATGTGTGTGTGAGAGATGGGTGGGGGGGAGGGCACTAGCAGAAGCTAATGAGATGTGTAATCAGACCCCAGGGCACTGGTCTGGTCTAAGCATAATTAAAAAGGTAAAGAAAAAAAGGCATCTCCAGAGAACAGAGAACAGACTGACTAAATGCAAGTAAAAATAATCAAAGAAAATTAATATTTTAGATTCCAAAGCCATGTTATCATATTTTATGACAATAGTCGAGAGAAGGTACAGTGGGGAAAAAAAGTATTTAGTCAGCCACCAATTGTGCAAGTTCTCTCACTTAAAAAGATGAGAGAGGCCTGTAATTTTCATCATAGGTACACTTCAACTATGACAGACAAAATGAGGAAAAGAAATCCAGAAAATCACATTGTAGGATTTTTTATGAATTTATTTGCAAACTATGGTGGAAAATAAGTATTTGGTCACATACAAACAAGCAAGATTTCTGGCTCTCACAGACCTGTAACTTCTTCTTTAAGAGGCTCCTCTGTCCTCCACTCGTTACCTGTATTAATGGCACCTGTTTGAACTTGTTATCAGTATAAAAGACACCTGTCCACAACCTCAAACAGTCACACTCCAAACTCCACTATGGCCAAGACCAAAGAGCTGTCAAAGGACACCAGAAACAAAATTGTAGACCTGCACCAGGTTGGGAAGACTGAATCTGCAATAGGTAAGCAGCTTGGTTTGAAGAAATCAACTGTGGGAGCAATTATTAGGAAATGGAAGACATACAAGACCACTGATAATCTTCCTCGATCTGGGGCTCCACGCAAGATCTCACCCTGTGGGTCAAAATGATCACAAGAACGGTGAGCAAAAATCCCAGAACCACACGGGGCACCTAGTGAATGACCTGCAGAGAGCTGGGACCAAAGTAACAAAGCCTACCATCAGTAACACATTACGCCGCCAGGACTCAAATCCTGCAGTGCCAGACGTGTCCCCCTGCTTAAGCCAGTACATGTTCAGGCCCGTCTGAAGAGCATTTGGATGATCCAGATGAGGATTGGGAGAATGTCATATGGTCAGATGAAACCAAAATAGAACTTTTTGGTAAAAACTCAACTCGTCGTGTTTGGAGGACAAAGAATGCTGAGTTGCATCCAAAGAACACCATACCTACTGTGAAGCATGGGGTGGAAACATCATGCTTTGGGGCTGTTTTTCTGCAAAGGGACCAGGACGACTGATCCGTGTAAAGGAAAGAATGAATGGGGCCATGTATCGTGAGATTTTGAGTGAAAACCTCCTTCCATCAACAAGGGCATTGAAGATGAAACGTGGCTGGGTCTTTCAGCATGACAATGATCCCAAACACACCGCCCGGCAACGCGAAGGAGTGGCTTCAGAAGAAGCATTTCAAGGTCCTGGAGTGGCCTAGCCAGTCTCCAGATCTCAACCCCATAGAAAATCTTTGAAAGTCCGTGTTGCCCAGCGACAGCCCCAAAACATCACTGCTCTAGAGGAGATCTGCATGGAGAAATGGGCCAAAATACCAGCAACAGTGTGTGAAAACCTTGTGAAGACTTACAGAAAACGTTTGACCTCTGTCATTGCCAACAAAGGGTATATAACAAAGTATTGAGATAAACTTTTGTTATTGACCAAATACTTATTTTCCACCATAATTTGCAAATAAATAAATTAAAAATCCTACAATGTGATTTTCTGGATTTCTTTTTCTCATTTCGTCTGTCATAGTTGAAGTGTACCTATGATGAAAATTACAGGCCTCTCTCATCTTTTTAAGTTGGAGAAGTTGCACAATTGGTGGCTGACTAAATACTTTTTTTCCCCACTGTATGTGTGAGTGTATGGGCTCCTGAGCATTAGAATTTAATTTCAACATGGATAATTCTTGATTTCTATGCCGCCAAGACTATTAACATCTACTTCTGCTCATATAAACTGACTTCTTGGTAGAAGTATGCCCGTTGGAGAAACAGCAAAACTGACAGAGGGCTTTGGCACGTCAGCATGCGTCACCCTCTGCCCCGCTCAGCTCCAGGCTGATCAAATCAAAATCAAATCAAATGCAATGATGATCAGATTCCTGCATGCGTTGGATGTGAAGAACACAACTTTGTATAATGGTCAACTGAACCATCTAATGAACACTGTGTGGGATTGCAGAATGACTGTGGAATGCAATTCCCTTCTGATGTCACTGCAATGGGACGGATTTAAATCAAACCATAGCAGTCAAAGGCTTCACAGTAAGCTCACACCCAAACCCCTCAGCCATTAGACGCCATATACACTGTGGTACTGCACACGACTGTGCCTGAGAAATACCTCCCAGATATGGGATTATGCTAATATGACAGCGACATTGACAATGTGGGAATAAGCAGAGGCCTTATGAGTAGATTTGTCAAATGATCCACTGCTTGGGATGTGTTAAAGAGATGGGAAGCGAAGACTGAGAACTGGGAGAAATATCTAGAAGCTCTAAATCTAAATCTCAGCCACTCAACGAGACGTGTGTGACTTCATCGTCTGACAGGAAATCAAGGGGGAATTAAAGAATGTCACCAACTGTATCCTCCTTGAGGAATGACCATGATGATGAAGAGGCTGTTGACAGGAGTTCTAAACATCATGGGTTCACAATTACAATGGATCTGAAGGGCACAACACCTTCCATCCAGACAGGCAGGCAGAAAGAGACTGGAGCACAGCTGAGACCCCATTCACGGTTTGTCCACTTCCTTTGTAACTAACACAGGTAAATTAAACCCAGAGATGGTGTCTGAACACATTGTGTAGGGGAAACTGAGCTGGTCGACAGTGTCAGAGAATACAAAGACGGGGGGGCTCACACAGAGGAAGAGGAAATAAATGCTTCCACATGCAAAGACAGAAGGAGAGCAGTAACGATGTGTAGGTTCAAAATTATTATTTTTTTATTTCCTGGTGAAGCCAAGCCAGAATAAAAAAGCCATATTACAACCTGTGTCGTGATAATTGCTTTGTTTGCTCTCTAAACTGTTAGTTCATATGCCTTGACACCGTGATATAATCGGCAGAAGGCCGAGACAATAAGACAGCGGCAGAATAAATTCAACCACACCATTGTTTCATCACAAAACCGGAGTGCAACCTCTGTCCGGTGAAGTCCACAAAGCATATTGCATATAACAAACAGTGACATGACCTACAGCATGGTCAAGCAAGTTAATGTTTCCAACATTTTCGGACCACTAAACAACTATTGATTCAGAACACTGGAGAGTTACCGCAAGTCGCAAAGAAAACAGGAGCTGCCTCCACTATTTCAACAAAATCAAATCACCTATGCTTAGTTTAATACAGTGACAACTAAAAGATACCAAAAACAATTTAGTCCAATCACCGTAAGCTAAATATGATGTGGCTGTCCATGGTTGTGATTGTCTGTGTCGTAGGCTACCTGGCTAAAATGCTTGCTAGCCTAACTTCCTTTCACGGGCAACGATGAGCCAGCTAGTTAACATTAGCCTTCTACATCTAGCTACATATTGAACTTCCATCCTCTCAGGCCAGGGGCACAATGTATTAATTTATGGTTGGATCAGAATCACCGTTATAATCATTGGCCAGTATGGAGAATTAAGTAAAACCACAAGTCCAAATCCCTATCTCCATCCATGGCTAATTTAGGAAAGGGCCAATAGACTATACGTGTGCTCTAGCCAATAGCGCACAGATAGAGTTGGCTAGAGTGCGCGCGGTGCACGTGTCAATACCAGTGGGCACACTCGCTATATAACACAACATTTTTTGTTAGAAAACCATCAGTAGAGATGGAAACCCATTAAACTTAAATTTTTTATCCATTACATAAGATTAATGTTTTTTATGTGCACCAAGTCATCACGCACAGCTTTAATCTGCAACAAGTCAATTTGATGGAAACATCTCTGGTGGGAAAATGCACACATTGCTTATGCTGATTTATTTTTTTATAAAGGGAAGCCAAATGCTTGCTGGCTTCCCTTGCATTCAATGCTACGGGCGGCAACAATGTCCTACTCTTTTTGACCAGACAGCATTAGATAGATGGGCTACACATACAGAGACAGAGGGGCACTGTTTCACTCGCTCAGATGCTTTCTCCGGTGAGATACACTACATGACCAAATGTATGTGGTCACCTGAGGTCGGGGTCAGGGCTATGTGCAGGCCAGTCAAGTTCTTCCACACCGATCTCGACAAACCATTTCTGTATGGACCTCGCTTTATGCCTAGTTAAATAACAGTTAAATAAAAATAGTGCACAGGGGCATTGTCATGCTTAAAATAGGAAAGGGCCTTCCCCAGATTGTTTCCACAAAGTTGGAAGCACATAATCATCTAGAATGTCATTGTATGCTATAGCGTTAAGATTTCCCTTCACTGGAACTAAGGGGCCAAGCCCAAACCATGAAAAACAGCCCCAGACAATTATTCATTCTCCACCAAACGTTACAGTTGGCACTATGCAGGTAGCGTTCTCCTGGCATCTACCAAACCCAGATTCATCCGTCGGACTGCCAGATGGTGAAGCGTGATTCATCACTCCAGAGAACGCATTTCCAATGGCGGCGAGCTTTACACCACTCCAGCCGACGCTTGGCATTGAGCATGGTGATCTTAGGCTTGTGTGCGGCTGCTGGGCAAAGGAAACCCATTTCATGAAGCTCCAGACTAACAGTTCTTGTGCTGGCATTGCTTCCAGAGGCAGTTTGGAACTCGGTAGTGAGTGTTGCAACCGAGGACAGACAATTTTTACCAATTAGCACTCACGTTCTGTGAGCTTGTGTGGCCTACCACTTCAAGGCTGAGCTGATGTTGCTCCTAGACATTTCCCCTTCCCAATAACAGCACTTACAGTTAACCAGGGCAGCTCTAGCAGGACAGAAATTTGAAGAACTGACTTGTTGGAAAGGTGGCATCCTATGACGGTGCCACGTTGAAAGTCACTGAGGTCTTCAATAAGACCGTTCTACTGCCAATGTTTGTCTATGGAGATTGCATGGTTGTGTGTTCAGTTTTATACACCTGTCTGTAACAGGTGTGGCTGAAATAGCCAAATCCATTAATATGAAGGGGTGTCCACATACTTTTGTGTGTGTATAATATATATATATATATTAGTACATTCAGCCTCTTGTGAATTAAAGGTAAATTATGAAACACAGAGAGATATTATAATTATTATAGATTTGTTCGTGGTAAATTGTTTTGGGAAGCCTGGCTTCCCTTGGCATCCATGAATACACGCCCACTGAAAGAGAGATTCTCGACCTACCACCCACACTACCATAAATCTGAGCCACAGGACCAGCTAGCTATTACCCCACCACAATTTAAAAACATTTAACTTCTTCCTTTTGGATTTATAACAGAGTTTAAATCTGCTGAACCTGCAAAGTTTATCAGGCTACCCACACATCATGTTGGTGAAACTTAAAAAACTTGAATACCACTGTAAATTAACTGAATTTGGCTTTGCCTTTCCTTCGGACTGATCCCTGGCTGAATAACTGACTCAGTTAACCCAGTGTAGTATATGAGGAGGGGATTAACAGCATCACATGGAGTTATGCTGTGCTCTGATGTGATCCAGACACTAAATACCTCCTCACTGACCCCTGACCTTGATGCTGTGTTTCATGCTGCCTGGTCTGGTCGGCCCAGCCCCATGGAGCGCCACACACTGATCCCACAGCAAACACACACAAGGACTTGCTAAATAACACATGGGTCCATTAACTATGGGAGCCTTGAGGTACACTAATCCACTTCCATGTTAAAGCCTGTGTGTGCGTGGGTGTGTATGGGGGGGCAGGGTAGAGTAAATGTAGACCAGGGTACAGCCACCCGTATAGATTATTTTTTATCATAACTTTGGATAAAAATAATCTGCAACCAAGTTCCCTCAAAAACAGTTTAGTGTTCAGACTAGATACCACACAGACTGAGACAAAATGTATTAAATAGGAAATGTCAAAGACATGTCTCTCTCTTTGTGATATACAGCAGGAGTCCTTTCAACAAAGCAGGGAGTGTGGGAATGCATGTCGAAACTACGCACATATTACATAAACCAGTTAATGACTCTCCCAGAGCTACTGACTGTGTCAATACAGCAGCATGGCCACAGAATGGCATGTGGCACCCGATGGCAGCTCAGTACTGTGTGTACTGTAATCACTCCCCCTACAAAAGCACAAACTGTTGGCCGTTAAAAAGCCACAATCAACACAAAAAACATGCTATGCCCGGCCTGTACCCTGAACTTGAGTGAGGATGCAGAAAAGTTCCCCACCTGATGGACAATAGCCTAATCAGCACAGCATTCATCCAACTGACAAGGTAAAGGTCTGTAGTTCTGCCCCTGAACAAGGCAGTTAACTCACTGTTCCTAGGCCGTCATTGTAAATAAGAACTTGTTCTTAACTAACTTGCCTAGTTAAATAAAATAAACATTACATGTGAGCTAAATTAGGACATTTAAACTGAACATTGGCTACAGATGGCCCTTGTTGCCAAACATATTTTCCCAATTAAGCCTGATTAGGTAGAACATTTCCTAGACAGCATGACTTTTTAAAACCTGAAATGGAATATGGTCATGTGACTGTATCACCACGGCATCCCCTCCTCCATCCCTCCTTCAGACAGGATCTGGAAATGAGCCTGGTGAAGCACTGGGACTGGAGTGGGAGCTGATTGGCCAGCTTCCTGATATTGTCTCAAGTCATTATGAACATGGGCAGGATAGCCACATTCTTCCTATTAGACTAGACAGAGGGAATTCATCAACCATAACTAGAACCATGCAGCATGGACTGTGTGTTGAGTTGGGATTTTTTTTGTATGAAACTGACAAGAAAGTAGGTAGTCCACAGGTTGCCCATCAAGTGGCTCTTGATTTGGACCAATGAAGTAGGTCTATGTGCTCAGGGTTTATAGAACAAATAGAAGTGTAAAAACATTTTTTCCCTCTTTCAACCACAAAGAAACGTTTTAAAAATCCATCAGATCCCAGAGTGGCACAGGCACTACATCATAGCTCTGAGCATTCATACAAGCCTGCCAGACACACTGGGTTTGTGTCACATTGGCTTAGTGTCAAACTACATGGCCAGGATGAGTCAAGTTGACCATGAACAGTTCACACTGGCCTGAGCTGCTGTTTGTATGCTTTTGTAATTGTTGTCATCTTCCTGCTATGGTATGAGCAGAGGTTGGGATGTAGTCAACTATCAATAAGTGCCTTAGGCCTAATGGGCAGGCGACAGCCAAGATATCACCTACTGCGTCGGTTTGGTACACTCCAATCATAAGTAATTTAACTGCTGAAATGCAAGGCATGTGGGTGTTGTTTTAAGGGGAAATGGGCAATTCAACATAGATAAATCACACACAATGTATGAGTATATATATCTGACAGAACTAAAACCTTGAATGGGAGTCTGAAATGTGGAACATTATTTAGTACATATTTATTACATAACATTTTAGTACCTTGTCCACTTTCATACATCACTCAGTGTGGACGAATGAGGCGCTCTGCTGCTACTTCGGTGTCATCTCTTACCTTGTCTGACCGTTTTCAATCTGATGGGACCATTGCAATTCTTTATCACTGTCTGTACATCATACAGGGGCAACCCAGAGATCGAGAGGTTCTCTACTTCCAGTATCAACGCCCCCTCTGTTAATTTTCCATTTTTGTAAACCACGATTTCATCGTTAACTTGTCCGATGTAGGCGAACTCTCCGTTCTCCGCACCACCCAGCAATTGCACATTTAAGTCACCGCGAGCGTCTTTGAGGACCGCGCACTCGTTAACTTTAGTGGTCCAGTGATTCTTCTTTTGGATCACTTTGGACATGATGAATATCCCACACCAAACAGGTGGTCGTGCCGATATATAGCAATATAGACAACACAACGTGTCTCAGAATATAATATCCGAATCAGACGCAGCAAACTTTCTTTTTCTTTCCGTGAAGCATGAGTGCTGCTGTCAAAATATGCCCCTCATTCACGCAAAAGAATCAAGCCATTCTTGTCCGATGGACCACTTCTGTAGAAGTCCTGAGCAGCTGGTCCTAATTTGCAGGTATTGTTTTTCTCATCTTCCTTGCCGAGTAATCTATTTTATATATCTCTTCAGCGTCTGCCAGAGTACCACAAACCACTAGTCTCCACTTGTTAAAATCGTTTCTCAGTTCCTTCTTTATAAAAACACTTTGAATATTTTCCGTTCAAGATCCAAGCAATGGGGTTTTTCTTTGAATACACGGTGAGTTGGTTTGTGGAACCACACAGACCACGGCTCCTTTAAGCAGGTACAACGTTTTGTTACATTTTATCCCACTCCGCGTGCTGTAGCGATCGAGAGGTGCTGATAGTAAAATGAGCGCATGCGTCCGGTTTCCCTACGGAGTCCAGAGGGATATCCTGCTACACCTATTACAGGGTCCTAGTGCTCCGGACGTCAAAATACTAACATGGTATTTAAAAACACAGTAAACTAAAGCACGGATAATATTGACTTTGATCAGAACTATTGTTTAAAAATCCATATTCTTAGGTTTAATTACATTTCAATAAATTGATACCAATGAGGAGGGAATAAGCTGCCATATCTAAATCTAAGCATGAAGCAAATGTTATAATAAATATTATATTTATCATTCAATCAAGATTTCTTTAGTCTCTACACCTTTAAATCATTAGGCTACACCTCCCCTCTGTTCCCGGGTTTTAATTATATTTTACTTGTTTTCAATGGAATGCAAATCAGATTAAAGCTTGCCACTTTGCCAGGTGAAATATATGTATTATTTTCTTTGGATTCTAATAGTTCAGGTTCTTTCTGTGGCACATTCTTCATTCTCACTGGAACTTCCCCCTCAAACCACTAGACAGACAGGCACTCCCCTCTGTGCCCTGCTATAATGGAGCTCTGGTATGTTTAGTCTTTCATGTGAGTCGAACACACACAGATGTTTAAAACACAAAGTACTCGCTCAATTATAGGACCTTCAACAATATGCTACAATAGCCTATATTTATTGATAACTGTCAAAGTCATCCGTTTTTTCACCTCCACCACACCATCATCATAATCATCATTCACATCCCTCTTCCCCCCCATAGGCGAGAGAGAGAGCGAGAGAGAATTAGACAGCTGGACTGAGGCACAGGGAAAGGGAACATGCTGTTTGATGGGATCAGATGGGCTGCCTCTCACCTAGGGAAAAGCAGATGAGCTTTTCCAAACCTAAAAATAACATTCAAAGTATTCTTTGTCCCATAGGAGGCAAACCATTGGCCTGGATGGGACTTGGAAATGAGTGTTTTTTAGCCAAAACCTTCTCAGATCAACCAATCAGACGCAGGAACAGTTTATTAAGCCCAGGGCCATAGAGTTAAATCATACATTCCCACTCTGAATGTATCTAAATAGTGTTACGTCAACCGGATGTTTTTCGATGCAGCGTCACTGAATCTCAGACTATATTACTTAATTTACCTTACGTAAGACAGTACAGCCTACCAAAACATCAGCTATGTTTCCCTTCCTATTGCTTTCATACCTACTTTCAGAGTGATGATCATATAGAGGTAAGCAGACTGTAATGTTGTCATCCTCAATGCCTCTCCTTGGTGACCCCTGATATAGATAGATAGTCCTCATCATATGCTGTAAGTGATGTTGTTTTCACCTCGCCAGTCAGTTCCATGATCATTAGGGAGAGGACAGGAGTCCAACAATAAGAAATAATAAAATAAAATAATATGAACATTAAGTAAATGTCTCAGTAGAATAGAATTAACATTTTAGCATAAGTATAATACAAGGTACAATTTATAGGAAAATATTTACACTTGTTTTGGGAAAGGAGGATTGAGGGTCAAGTGTTTAAATTGTGCAGTATCTAGCAAACATAATAAGAGTCTGGTAGCAGCAGTTGTGATGTGTGTAGCATTAATGTGTGTGTGTGTGTGTGTCTGTGTGGGTGTGTGAGTGAGTGAGTGCATGTGTGCTTAGGTGTGGAGAATCAGAGAAGGTACTCAGTCCAGTTCAAGTGTTCAGCAGTCTGATGGGTTGTAGATAGAAACTTTTGGTAACTGTTGATCTGAGACTGTTGGTATCAGATCTCATGGTCCGATACTGTCTGCCCGACGGTAAGGGAGTTAACAGCTCGTGCTGTGGTGTGTGAAGTCCTTGATTATGCTGCGGGCCTTCCTCAGGCACCGTTTCGAGGTGATGTCCTGGATGGGTGGGAGCACGGTCCCAGTGATGTACTGGGCCATCTTCACCACCTGCTGAAGGGCTTTGCAGTCATAGACATAGCAATTCCCGTACCAGGCCGTGATGCAACCGGTAAGGACGCTCTCGATGGTGTAGTGGTAGTATTTGGAGATTACCCGGGTGGCATGCTGAATTATTTCAGCCGCCTTAGGAAGTAAAGATGCTGTTGCTCCCTCTTGACAAGAGTAGTAGTGTTGTTGGTACATGTCAAGTCCTCAGTGATGTGGGCCCCGAGGAACTTAAAACTGCTGACTCTCTTTATGGTAGTCCTGTTGATGTGGATCAGGGCATGTTCCCTCCTCTGCTTCTTGAAGTCAACAATCAACTCCTTTGTTTTTCTGACGTTGACGGAGAGACTTTTGTCCTGGCACCACAATTCCAGTTCACTTACCTCCTCCCTATAGGCTGACTCGTCATTGTTGGTTATCAGGCCTACAACTGTGGTGTAATCAACTTGATGATGTAGTTGGTGTCGTGCAAAGCCACACTGTCGTCGGTGAACAGGGAGTAGAGCAGAGGGCCGAGGACACACCCCAGGGGGGCCGATGTGTTAGCAGTCGGTGTGGAGGAGGTGTTGTTGCCAATCCTCCCAGCCTGTGGTCTGCTCATCAAGAAGTCCAGGATCCAGTTGCAGAGGGTGGTGTCCAAACCCAGGGCTCTGAGCTTGGTGACAAGCTTGCTTAACTGTAGTCAATGAATAGCATTCTCACATGGGTGTTCCTCTTGTCCAGATGTTTTAAGGCCGTGTGAATAGCAATGGAAATGGCATCTTCCGTCGATCTGTTGGAGTGGTAAGCAAATTGGAGTGGGTCCAGTGTGCCTGGCATGCTGGCCTTGATGTAGGCCATGACCAGCCAACTTGAAACCCTTCATGATGACCGGGGTGAGTGCGACAGGCGATAGTAATTTGGCCATGTCACCTTGTTTTTCTTGGGCACTGGGACGATGGAGCAGGTGGGGACTACAGCCTGGAATGGGGAAAAGTTGAAGATGTCAGAGAAGATGCCCACCAGTCAGCACACACTGAGGACACGGCCAGGGATGTCATCTTGGCTTGTGGCTTTGTGTGTATTTACTCTTTTGCGGGTTTTCCTCGTGTTAGCCTCGGAGAGTGAAAGCACCTGGTCGTCCGGATCAGCGAGAGTCTTCCTGGTTTAGAATGTGTTAAGCTCGTCTGGGAGGGAGGCTTTGGTGGGCACCACAGCTGGATTTGCCTTTGTATTACGGGATAGTCTGTAGTCCTTGCCACATGCGTCGCGAGTCTGAGTTGTCGAACATCAATTCAAGTTTGAGTCTGTGTTGTCTATTTGCGTCCCTAATGGATTTGCGGAGCTAGTACCTGCTTGCCTTGTAGGTGTTGCGTGCCACGAGTTATCAGGTTTCGTTCTGCTAACATTGAATGCTACAGTCTGGGCTCTCAGCAACTCCGTTCATCCAGGGTTTTTGGTTGGGGTATGTTCGGATTGTTATTGTGGGTACAACATCATCAATACATTTCCTAATGAAGCCTGTGACTGATGATGAATATTTCTCAATGTTGATGGATGAGTCCCGGGTGGATGAATCTTTGAACATTTTCCAATCGGTATTCTCAAAACAGTACTGCAGCATTGTCTGCCTCCTCAGTCCAGCACCTCACTATTATCTGTGTTGGTGGCTCCCTCTTTAGTTGCTGCTTGTAGGTGGGGAGTGGGAACAGAGAGACGTGATCTGATTGGACGGAGGGGGGGATGTGTTGCTTTAAGGTCTACAGTATATAGCTGGTTGTCACTAGTTACCACAGCCACAAAGTCAAAATTGGCTATATCCAAAAAATTCATGGAACCAAAAATTAGCGCTAGCTAGCAGCGCCAATGTTGCTATTGTTGTAAAACGCCCTTGTTGATTGATTGATTTTATTTGTCAGTAAATATATACACTGCTCAAAAAAATAAAGGGAACACTTAAACAACACAATGTAACTCCAAGTCAATCACACTTCTGTGAAATCAAACTGTCCACTTAGGAAGCAACACTGATTGACAATAAATTTCACATGCTGTTGTGCAAATGGAATAGACAACAGGTGGAAATTATAGGCAATTAGCAAGACACCCCCAATAAAGGAGTGGTTCTGCAGGTGGTGACCACAGACCACTTCTCAGTTCCTATGCTTCCTGGCTGATGTTTTGGTCACTTTTGAATGCTGGCGGTGCTTTCACTCTAGTGGTAGCATGAGACGGAGTCTACAACCCACACAAGTGGCTCAGGTAGTGCAGCTCATCCAGGATGGCACATCAATGCGAGCTGTGGCAAGAAGGTTTGCTGTGTCTGTCAGCGTAGTGTCCAGAGCATGGAGGCGCTACCAGGAGACAGGCCAGTACATCAGGAGACGTGGAGGAGGCCGAGGAGGGCAACAACCCAGCAGCAGGACCACTACCTCCGCCTTTGTGCAAGGAGGAGCACTGCCAGAGCCCTGCAAAATGACCTCCAGCAGGCCACAAATGTGCATGTGTCTGCTCAAACGGTCAGAAACAGACTCCATGAGGGTGGTATGAGGGCCCAACGTCCACAGGTGGGGTTGTGCTTACAGCCCAACACCGTGCAGGACGTTTGGCATTTGCCAGAGAACACCAAGATTGGCAAATTCGCCACTGGCGCCCTGTGCTCTTCACAGATGAAAGCAGGTTCACACTGAGCACGTGACAGACGTGACAGAGTCTGGAGACGCCCGTGGAGAACGTTCTGCTGCCTGCAACATCCTCCAGCATGACCGGTTTGGCGGTGGGTCAGTCATGGTGTGGGGTGGCATTTCTTTGGGGGGCCGCACAGCCCTCCAGAGGTAGCCTGACTGCCATTAGGTACCGAGATGAGATCCTCAGACCCCTTGTGAGACCATATGCTGGTGCGGTTGGCCCTGGGTTCCTCCTAATGCAAGACAATGCTAGACCTCATGTGGCTGGAGTGTGTCAGCAGTTCCTGCAAGAGGAAGGCATTGATGCTAAGGACTGGCCCGCCCGTTCCCCAGACCTGAATCCAATTGAGCACATCTGGGACATCATGTCTCGCTCCATCCACCAACGCCACGTTGCACCACAGACTGTCCAGGAGTTGGCGGATGCTTTAGTCCAGGTCTGGGAGGAGATCCCTCAGGAGACCATCCGCCACCTCATCAGGAGCATGCCCAGGCGTTGTAGGGAGGTCATTCAGGCACGTGGAGGCCACACACACTACTGAGCCTCATTTTGACTTGTTTTAAGGACATTACATCAAAGTTGGATCAGCCTGTAGAGTGGTTTTCCACTTTAATTTTGAGTGTGACTCCAAATCCAGACCTCCATGGGTTGATAAATTAGATTTCCATTGATAATTTTTGTGTGATTTTGTTGTCAGCACATTCAACTATGTAAAGAAAAAAGTATTTAATAAGATTATTTCATTCATTCAGATCTATGATGTGTTATTTTAGTGTTCCCTTTATTTTTTTGAGCAGTGTATATATATACAGTATAGATACAGTACCAGTCAAAACTGCTATATTCACACAGTACAAAGATTTAAAAAAAAAAGTGACCAGCATACTAGCCAGATGGCCACAGCTAGATGACTAGCTAGCAAGATGACAAAGAAACAATTTAATTCACTCTCCATAATTGCATACAGCCTATACATTTTTTAACTAGCTCGCTAACATAAGCTAAATGGTTAGCGTGATTTGCTAGCTGTTGTGCTAGCTAGGTAAAGTAAAGACACTGCATTGACTCCTCTCTGCAGCCAGCTACAGGCAGCTGCTTAATGGAAACAAATCAATTGTGATTTAATTAGAATGTTACTAGCTACAGTGGACAGATAGCTAGGCTTTGAGGAATCATTTAGTGTTTTGAGGATTGTGTCTGTACACTTAGCTAGCTACCATGATCCTATACATTGCATATGAAGTGCGATTGGCTAATTTAGCAAACTGCAAAAGGGTGGATAATGTCACCGGTAAAAGATTCCTATTTTTTCTACTTGTTGGTTGCCTTTCGGCTCACCACTCGTGCTCTCTGATTGGTTCAGAGTAGAAATCGCTCTTTACCGATGGCATACTGATTCACCATGAAGAAACAGGAGAGAATGTGGCAATTCAGTCTCCAGTCAAACACCACTGGTGGGTGGTCCCAATTGCACACCGCAGAGAATGAACAGAAGATAAACGCTAGATGAAGGGCAGACAGGCAATCGGCGCAGTTTGCTTGTCCCTTAAGAGTAGATTTGATGTGACATACTATACTGTTTGTAGGCCTAGCTGGTGTGCCACTGCCAGTCAGATATACTGTGACCTCCATAGGGGTCAGGCAGAGCCAGTGCCTGCTACCTGTCACACTGTGTCACTTAAATCAAACAAACAGCTGGGCCATACTCCCATGTTTTATTTCCTCCTCCTCTCTCTCTCTCATCTGCCATTTTGTCTAAGATAGTAATGTTTTTTCTTGACTATGAATAAAGTTTAGGTAACATACTTTGACTCCTAATGATACAGAGAGCTCTCCAAGGATGTCAGGGACAAGATTGTAGACCTACACAAGGCTGGAATGGGCTACAAGACCATCGCCAAGCAGCTTGGTGAGAAGGTGACAACAGTTGGTGCGATTATTCGCAAATGGAAGAAACACAAAATAACCGTCAATCTCCCTCGGCCTGGGGCTTCATGCAAGATCTCACCTCGTGGAGTTGCAATGATCATGAGAACGGTGAGGAATCAGCCCAGAACTACACGGGAGGATCTTGTCAATGATCTCAAGGCAGCTGGGACCATAGTCACCAAGAAAACAATTGGTAACACACTACGCCGTGAAGGACTGAAATCCTGCAGTGCCCGCAAGGTCCCCCTGCTCAAGAAAGCACATATACATGCCCGTCTGAAGTTTGCCAATGAACATCTGAATGATTCAGAGGACAACTGGGTGAAAGTTGTGTGGTCAGATGAGACCAAAATGGAGCTCTTTGGCATCAACTCAACTCGCCGTGTTTGGAGGAGGAGGACTGCTGCCTATGACCCCAAGAACACCATCCCCACCGTCAAACATGGAGGTGGAAACATTATACTTTGGGGTTGTTTTTCTGCTAAGGGGACAGGACAACATCACCACATCAAAGGGACGATGGACGGGGCCATGTACCGTCAAATCTTGGGTGAGAACCTCCTTCCCTCAGCCAGGGCATTGAAAATGGGTCGTAGATGGGTATTCCAGCATGACAATGACCCAAAACACACGGCCAAGGCAACAAAGAAGTGGCTCAAGAAGAAGCACATTAAGGTCCTGGTGTGGCCTAGCCAGTCTCCAGACCTTAATCCCATAGAAAATCTGTGGAGGGAGCTAAAGGTTCGAGTTGCCAAACGTCAGCCTCGAAACCTTAATGACTTGGATAAGATCTGCAAAGAGGAGTGGGACAAAATCCCTCCTGAGATGTGTGCAAACCTGGTGGCCAACTACAAGAAACGTCTGACCTCTGTGATTGCCAACAAGGGTTGTGCCACCAAGTGCTAAGTCATGTTTTGCAGAGGGGTCAAATACTTATTTCCCTCATTAAAATGCAAATCAATTTATAACATTTTTCACATGCGTTTTTCTGGATTTTTTGGTTGTTATTCTGTCTCTCACTGTTCATATAAACCTACCATAAAAATTATAGACTGATCATGTCACGTTCAGGCCTGATATTTATAGGCTGGCGTGTTTAGTTTAGTTTTGGTGTAGGTTTTTTTTGTTCTAGGTGATCTATTTCTATGTTGTGGTAATGGTTCCCAATTAGAGGCAGCTGAGTGTCGTTACCTCTAATTGGGAACCATATGTTTGTAGTTTTCACTAGGTGTTTGTGGGTTATTGTTTTGTTTGTGCGTAGCTTTGTTAGTTCATGTGTTATGGTCAACGTTACGATCTTCGTTCATTTTGTTTATTGTTTTGGCCAGTTACATTAAATAAATAAGAATGTATACTGGATACCTCGCTGCGCCTTGGTCTGTCCCTCACGGAGATCGTGGTAGATCATTTCTTTTTCAGTGGGCGAACGTACAACATCAGCAGGGGATCAAATACTTTTTTCCCTCACTGTATACTGCAATAAGCAATGATACACTACCTGACCTAAAGTATGTGGACACCTGCTTGTCGAACATCTCATTCCAAACTCATGGGCATTAATATGACGTTGATCCCTCCTTTGCTACTATAACAGCCTTTACTATTTTCAGAAACCTTTCTACTAGATGTTGGAACATTGCTCCTGGGACTTGCTTTCATTCAGCCACAAGAGCATTAGGGAAGTCGGACACAGATTTTGGGAGATTAGGCCTGGCTCGCAGTCGGCGTTCCAATTCATCCCAAAGGTGTTCGATGGAGTAGAAGTCAGAGCTCTATGCAAGCCAGTCAAGTTCGATCTCGAACAAACCATTTCTGCATGGACCTTGCTTTGTGCACTGAGGCATTGTCATGCTGAAAAAGCAAAAAGGGCCTTCCCCAAACTGTTGCCGCAGAGTTGGTAGCACAGAATTGTATAGAATGTCATTGTACAGTTGAAGTCGGTTTACATACACCTTAGCCAAATACATTTTAAACTCAGTTTTTCACAATTCCTGACATTTAATCCTAGTAAAAATTCCCTGTCTTAGGTCAGTTAGGATCACCACTTTATTTTAAGAATGTCAAATGTCAGAATAATAGTAGAGAGAATGATTTATTTCAGCTTTTATTTCTTTCATCACATTCCCAGTGGGTCAGAAGTTTACATACACTCAATTAGTATTTGGTAGCACTGCTTTTAAATTGTTTCACTTGGGTCAAACATTTCGGGTATCCTTCCACAAGCTTCCCACAATAAGTTTGGTGAATTTTGTCCCATTCCTCTTGACAGAGCTGGTGTAACTGAGGCAGGTTTGTAAGCCTCCTTGCTCGCACACGCTTTTACAGTTCTGCCCACAAATTGTCTATAGGATTGAAGTCAGGGCTTTGTGATGGCCACTCCAATACCTAGAATTAGTTGTCCTTTAGCCATTTTGCCACAACTTTGGAAGTATGCTGGGGGTCATTGTCCATTTGGAAGACCCATTTGCGACCAAACTTTAACTTCCTGACTGATGTCTTGAGATGTTGCTTCAATATATCCACATAATTTTCATGCCTCATGATGCCATCTATTTTTTGAAGTGCACCAGTCCCTCCTGCAGCAAAACACCCCCACAACATGATGCTGCCACCCCCGTGCTTCACGGTTGGGACGGTGTTCTTCGGCTTGCAAGCCTCCCCCTTTTTCCTCCAAACATAACGATGGTCATTGTGGCCAAACAGTTCTATTTTTGTTTCATCAGACCAGAGGGCATTTCTCCAAAAAGTACGATCTTTGTCCCCATATGCAGCTGCAAACCGTAGTCAGTTTTTTTTAATGGCGTTTTTGGAGCAGTGGCTTCTTCCTTGCTGAGCGGCCTTTCAGGTTATGTTGATTTAGGACTTGTTTTACTGTGGATATAGATACTTTTGCACCTGTTTCCTCCAGCATCTTCACAAGGTCCTTTGCTCTTGTTCTGGGATTGATTTGCACTTTTCGCACCAAAGTACGTTCATCTCTCGGAGACAGAACGCATCTCCTTCCTGAGCGGTATGACGGCTGGGTGGTCCCATGGTGTTTATACTTGCGTACTATTGTTTGGACAGATGAACGTGGTACCTTCAGGCGTTTGGAAATTGCTCCCAAGGATGAACCAGACTTGTGAGGTCTTTGCTGATTTCTTTTGATTTCCCCATGATGTCAAGCAAAGAGGCACTGAGTTTGAAGGTAGGCCTTGAAATACATCCACAGGTACACCTCTAATTGACTCAAATTATGTCAATTAGCCTATCCGAAGCTTCTAAAGCCATGACATCATTTACCAAGCTGTTTAAAGGCACAGTCAACTTACTGTATGTAAACTTCTAACCCACTGGAATTGTGTACTGTGAGTTATAAGTAAAGTCATCTGCCTGTAAACAATTGTTGAAAAAATTACTTGTGTCATGCACAAAGTAGATGTCCTAACTGACTTGCCAGAACTATAATTTGTTAACAAGAAATTTGTTGAGTGGTTGAAAAACAAGTTTTAATGACTCCAACATGATTGTATGTAAACTTCCGACTTCAACTGTATGCTATAGCGTTACGATTTCCCTTCACCGGGCCTAGCCTGAACCATGAAAAACAGTCCCAGACCATTATTCCTCCTCCACCAAACTTTACAGTTGGCACTATGCATTCGGGCAGGTAGCGTTCTCCACGCATCTGCCAATCCCAGATTCGTCCGTTGGACTGCCAGATGGTGAAGCGTGATTTATCACTCCAGAGAACGCGTTTCCAATGTTGCAGAGTCCAATGCCGGCGAGCTTTACACCAATCCAGCCAACGCTTGGCATTGCGCATAGTGATCTTAGGCTGGTGTGCGACCGCTCAGCCATGGAAACCCATTTCATTAAGCTCCCGACTAACAGTTCTTGTGCTGACATCGCTTCCAGAGGCAGTTTGGAACTCGATAGTGAGTGTTGCAACAAGGGACCAATGATTTGAAGCATTACGCACTCTAGCACTCGGTGGTCCCGTTCTGTGGGGCCTACCACTTCACAGCACAGCTGAGCCATTGTTGCTCCTGGACATTTCCACTTCACAGCACTTACAGTTGACAGCACTTACAGTTGACTGGGGTAGCTCTAGCAGGGTAAAAATTTGACGAACTCACTTGTTGGAAAGGTGGCATCTTATGACGGTGCCACGTTGAATGTCACTGAGCTCTTCAGAAAGGCCCTTCTACTGCCAATGTTTGTCTATGGAGATTTCATGGTAAAGTGACTAGACAACAGGATAGATAAGGCAGTAGCAGCTTGACCCACTCAGTTTTCCACCACAAAACAGCCGAAAATTGCCATTAAGGGTAGAAACAGCTACTCATGACAAAATGCTGAATTTTGACACTTTTGCAAGCCTTTATTCGTATAAAAAAAAGTTTTTATTGAATTATCCATGTGGTCTATATTAAAGGGCACTTAAAATTCAATATTGGTACACAATTTCTACTTAAAATATCAAAGGGACGCAAAAGGCACTCATTTTGTGGAACGACCAAATAGCAATTTACATATTCACTGTAGACAGCAACATACCCATCCGTCATTAAGACATCATACTCAGTAAAGGAAATCATCACCACAGCTCATCTGTAAAGTGCCCAGTGGGGAAAACTGTCATTGCAGCAGTGTTTAGTGAGCCATCAACAGCGTACTGTAGGGCTCTATCTGGGTGTGCTGTAGGTGCAGTGTTCCTCCCCTTCATCTCTCTCTTAGTCCACACCCTTCTGTACATACCTGAATGTGCTGTTAAAGTTGGATGGCAGGGCCTGTGAGGAGGGAAGAGAGTGAGAGAGAAAAAGAGAGCGAGAGAGAGAAAGAGAGAAAGTAGGAGAAAGTAGGAGAACAACTATTTGAATTAGAGGTGAAGCATGGGAGAGAAAGAGAGGAAGATTGTGTGATAATGGCCCATTGCTGCCAAACAAAGTCGTGTTTTGACCTTTCACTGGATCCGTCTCTCCTTCACAGTAATATCATGTTTTCACTTTCTCACATGCTCAGTTTATACTGGTATTCTAATGGCCAAATAGTCTGTTTATTAAGATCATGCACCATAGGCTACAAAAGAGTGTAGCAGCAGGTCATGACATGTAAACTTCATTAATGCATTTGGCCATACTCTTCCACCAGCAGCTGTTTCATTCAAGTGTGTAGCAATAAAACAAAAAGGGTTTCATTGCAGTGCTTTATAGAATGACTGGGGGAAGGTGACAGTAGTATAGTGAAATCACGTAAAATACTTTCATCTTATGGAGGCTATAGTGCACTGCCCAGGGATGACCTCCTAATCACAACGGTGTTATAGCTGTGTGATACGTCACTGCAGCAGAGAGATGGGTCTGAATAACACAGTCTGTATAACCTTACTCTGTTTTTCGTTCTGTGGCTGGATAATCTGTAATTCTGTAGAATAGTGTCACTATAACCACTATAACCCTGTATTGTAACACACTCCCAACGAGTCTGACAGATATTTACTGACCTACTGTAACCATAATGTTTCTGTGCTAAGCACTTTATAGGGGCTCTGTAAAAGAGGTCGGTTTTATGCTTACGTGTCTTTTTAATCTTCTTTTCTTCTATGACCCGATAAAGACTTACTCGTTATAATATCGAGAGAGAGAGAGAGAGAGAGAGAGAGAGAGAGAGAGAGAGAGAGAGAGAGAGAGAGAGAGAGAGAGAGAGAGAGAGAGAGAGAGAGAGAGAGACATTCTTAGTTTTAACTATAGTGCTGCAAAGGCCAGTGTTACCCTGCCAGCTTACAGATGAATGGCTCTCTCAAAAAGGCCATCAGATTATCTCAAACTATGTAGGAGTTCTGTCATACCACCGGCAATGAGAGGCTATGTCATTGATGGTCTTTCAATCATACTTTTCTTTTACCAATATACAATTCTGCAGTTCAGTGCAGGTCACTAGTATGTAGGTTATGTTTTGGCCTGAATTGTATGAAACAATAACCAGAGCAACATCAAGTTAAAACAGTGTCAGAGACTAGATTGGAAATACAGCAAAAGAAGCGCTGTATACAGAATATTGAACCATCCCAAATCATGTCCGCACAATTAAAATCCTGGCTAATCCCCAAAGCAATAACATATATTCATTCTGTAGAATCACAGCTGCTGTGAATGCTTGTGATATTTTATATGAAAAGGATGATTAGGTTACAGAGAATTAAGACCACACTGTCCTCTAAAATATGCCAAAAGCCAGAAGGTTAAAATGTAAACATTTTGTGTGTAGGAAATTGAGAGAGAGAGATGAACAAAAAGGAGAAGAAAATAAGAGGAAAGAAAGAAAGAGGAGATAGAGGGAAGAGAGCACAGGATGGCTTGCTGGTTCAGGATCCTGAGTGCTCAACTCGCCCACTCAGCCAGCCTCAGCACACTATCACAAATATGGGGATGCATTGCCAACAAATTGTGTCTAAGATAAGGTTGAAAAATTCTGGTAACTTTCCCAAAATCCCAGATTTTCTTTCTACAGAAATACTGGTTGTAAAATTCCAGAAATAAGGGAAGAATTAGCAAGAAATAAGTAAACCTCCAACCAGGATTTCCAAAGATATAAGGGATGAAATAATTTAAGGGTGAAATCTTAACATGAGATATACTACAGTATACAGTATGTCTGTCTCGAACCTTTGTGCAAATCATGCACTGTTGTCGATGGAATTATTTCTGTGTGTTTATTTGAATCCTCATTTACTTTGGGTCCACACAAACACAATGTGCAACAAGACGAAGATAGAGGTGAGACAGTGAGACAGAGGCAGATTGTGTCTGACCTGATTGTTTGTGTCAGAGGCAGGGCTACTGTATATGAGTCCTCCCAGTCGCTGCCACAGCCTGCTCAGTGTTGCCTTGAGTTAGCTAACCGTTTTAGATCTCCCTCCGATTTCAGATGGGATTACTTAAAGATGCTTTCCCTGACCACATGCAAGACGGGCCGCTCTCCAACTCTGACAGTGGGACAGCTGCACCAAACTGCTCACAGTAGAATAGCCCAGTAGAGAGTGGCCTGACATGCGAGATGTACACATTTAATGATTATAGTTTTGTTCCATTAAATCATAATGGTGGAATGGTAATTGTTTCATTCTGTAGAATATGAAATGTATAGGCCTACTCCATAGAAAGTGAAGCTGTTTTTGAGTTGGAATAATGAAATCCACCATGTTGTGACTTCAGAGTTCTTTTCAACATTACAATATGTGCATATGTGTCAGAGACACTCTAATTGTAGCTAGCACAAGGAGCTTTTGTGTTCCTTACGACATACAAACCAGAATGTGCTAGATTACCCAGACAGACGCCATACTGTGAGAGAGGGATGACTTTACTATAAGTCTCCTTGACTACATACTGTGAGAGAGGGATGACGTTACTATAAGTTTCCTTGTCTATTGTCTTCTCTGTCTGTCTCTCTCTCTGTGTTGCTCTCTCTGTCAACCTTGAAATACCTGATTCACAGTGGATTTAAAATGAAACCATTGTTTGCCTCTTTGTCCAGGTGCTCTTTTGTTTGCTTAACCTTACTGTTTGGAGTGGCATGACAACTGCCAAAGTACACAGTAGTGCATTCCTTACCCTACCAAGCATGACCTCATCCCCCACCACAACACTGTTCTGATTGGTATACACTTCACAGCAGCGTGCCAGCATTTTCTTGATGACTGTTCGTTTGGATCGTCTGATTTTGGAGAGGGATGGGGAAGCACAGCTTATTGTAGGTGTAGGCTACTCTGTCAATTGCTGGGGTACACGACTCATTGTAAGTTTACTCTGTGTTAGTTTCTGGTGTTTGTTTTGATGTACAACTCTTACAACATTTAGGTTAAAGTATACTACTGTTTCCACTAAAATGACCTGTTCTCAACATTCCAAAGTCTCACGTTTTCTTCCTCTCCTGTCCAATGGACCACTGTTCCATGTTTAGTCAAGCAGAGAAGGCACACACACAGCTCCTCCACCTCCCTCTGGAGTGCATGGGGAAGCCAGCGGAGTATGGACGCTGTCCAAAACATACCAAACAGAGTGGTCCCAATAGTTATTTATGTGGCACTAATGGCCGTTTCTTATGAGTTAGACCATGAGGCCTTGGACGGGGGTTTAAAGGGATCCCCGTTTTAAATCCCAACACTGATATAATCAATCTAAAAGATAAAACATTACCTAAATCACACTTTTCATAATCCACCACCTATAAACTAGCCAGCGAGGGAAGCCCTGTGAGTATATGGGCCTCTAGCATGGGAAGTGGAAACCCTTGGCTCATAGAGAGAGAGAGTGTGAATGGGCTGTTTGGAGGAAAGAGGAGGGGAACGCTAATGGAACACATTTGTCCTGTTACGTGTGGAAACCTGACACATGCTAGACTTCCCTATGTATAAAACTCAGTCCAGGGCAGGCAGCATATGCTCCTCTCTTTCTAAGCAAGGTGCAGGTGGTTCCTCTCTCTGTTTCTCTTCTCAGAGCCCACTCTGCTCTGAGGGGAATGGACTCCTTCAGAACAAAGATCATTGTTGCAATGCTGCTGAAACTGATACAGTGTTATATCTGTTCTGCACTCCATTCTTAAACTCACTATATTTATAGCAATCAAGGGGGATAGTGGGCTTGATGTGGTAGAGACTGACCTGTGAATTACAATACCATACCTGGTGTATACAATGTGCGTAATGGTGAAAGCATGCAGGAGAGGAGAGGGGAGGAGAGGAAAATATGGGAGGATAGGGGAGAAGAGGAAAGGAGAAGAGAGGGGAGGGTAGGGGAGGTAGGCATGACCCCATCTCTAAAACAACTCATCTGACTGAACACTGTGGTATTCCAGCAATTGAAAGACTGCAACGCTGCACAGAGGCTGTCATTGTGTTCTGAACTGTGGAGTGATTAGAGAAGGATCTGGTTGCCATAGCAAGGGGATGCTAGTCATGCGCTCACTGTCTGGGAAGTTGTTGTTGTGTGGCGTTTGTTGTTGTTGTTGTAGTTTCACTAAAGCATGGAGACATAATAGTATAAGGGGTTCCTTAACCCTTCTTGTATCCAAATCCAAAAGAACAATGTTGTATAACACAAACAAGTAGCATTAAAGATAGCCCAGTATTTATTCTTATTTTCATTTCTCTAAATGGAGCATATTTAATTTCCATTCTTCACTTCATAATACAGCAACCGATCCTTTTCAATCATCTCCACTAGCACCAACCCAGTCTTAAGCCAGTCTTAGATCTACATCATCCCTCCCACACAGTTAAGACGACACACTCTAGCACTTTAATGTATGCTAATTTCTCTTTTTCGTGTTCATGTGCTCCTTGAGATTCTCTAAGGCACTGAATCTTAGGTCCCTTTTCCGGAGTAGTGTTGAATAATGCCTCTGGCTCTGCGCCAGGACAGCCAGAGTAAGAGTGAGGGGTCTCTCAGCAGGCAGGGTGAAGGCCACAGCCCAGGGAGGGCCTGCCGGTTAGTATTCCCCAGTTCAGTTCCCTGTCTCAGAGCTGGATAGAGTTTCACATAGGAGTCTGTATAGTGAGCGCAGGCCTTAAACAAGAGGGTGAGTCAGGAAGTGAACAATAATTCAAAACAGCCCCCAACAAAAGGCCTTCAAATAGTTTAGAACATATCATATATCAACCACTGGTTCGGTGTAAAATGTGCAGCAGCACACATTAGAAGCATGGTTGGTGGGGATAATGTATCAGACCCCTACTCTGC
The DNA here is from genome assembly GCA_030435695.1 of Brachymystax lenok tsinlingensis. Taxonomy (NCBI): domain Eukaryota; kingdom Metazoa; phylum Chordata; class Actinopteri; order Salmoniformes; family Salmonidae; genus Brachymystax; species Brachymystax lenok. The sequence continues at coordinate 40,747,320 of CM059813.1, forward strand.
TAGAAGCATGGTTGGTGGGGATAATGTATCAGACCCCTACTCTGCTAGAAGCATGGTTGGTGGGGATAATGTATCAGACCCCTACTCTGCTAGAAGCATGGTTGGTGGGGATAATGTATCAGACCCCTACTCTGCTAGAAGCATGGTTGGTGGGGATAATGTATCAGACCCCTACTCTGCTAGAAGCATGGTTGGTGGGGATAATGTATCAGACCCCTACTCTGCTAGATGCATGGTTGGTGGGGATAATGTATCAGACCCCTACTCTGCTAGAAGCATGGTTGGTGGGGATAATGTATCAGACCCCTACTTTGCTAGAAGCATGGTTGGTGGGGATAATGTATCAGACCTCTGGCGTATCTGTTTTAATGATGTTCAAGTACAGTATTCTGATGACAATAGTGAGTAAGGGTGACATTTTGACAGCAAATGTGCTAACATTTGCAGAAACGACCACATATTCATAGTACTGCCAGTTTAATTTATATGTAAGAACTCTCCTTACTACAGTCCAAGACAATAATTAATGCAGATTTGAACACTGAACAGTGCGTCTATTCGATGCACGCATTTTTGTTTAGCTGAGTAAAATTGTTTCCCTATAGGCTGTACTTGATAAAGCAACATTCATATACAGGCCTTCCATACGGCCCATACACTCCAGCCTTGTTGTAGCTGGTTATCAGTATCAAAAGCAATTACTTTCATATACACAGGAGATAGTATGTTACAGGTCAGCTGTTGTGAAAATTGTTTGTTGTCAGTTTTTATTAATTGGCAACAACAACACGGTGGCATGCAATATCCATCTCCCTTCACCATGATAGATAGGCTGCAGGCTCTGCTTTTGGACAAGATTTGGTTGCTCTTGAGACTTGTTTTATACTGTATGTCGAACAGCCATCACTGTTGGCTACTTGAATAGGACATGAGTCTCGAACTAATGATTTCTGAGTAGTAATCCTGGTATATCATCAGCCTTGCTTGTAAAAGTTCATTTGTGGTCAGAGAGCCTACTGTATGACTTGAGTAATGTTTTGGCATAACAAAGGCATGTATTTATACAATAGTGTTAACCCACTGGCGCAGCTGTGGGTGAATATTTTATACTGGAGTATTTTTCTAAATGTTAAACTTTATGGTGCTCCAACAAACATCCTCACCCGAAGACACACACACATTGTTGGCCATGCACGCGCACACACACACACACACACACACACACACACACACACACACACACACACACACACACACACACACACACACACACACACACACACACACACACACACACACACACACACACACACACACACTCCTGCCATCATACCTTTATATAACTCCGGAAACAAAATGATCCAACTCAGTTAGCAGTCAGTAAAGCATAAACGCCGAATGAAGCTATGCCTCTGTGGGTTGGGAAAACTCTATTTCTCTTTGGGGTGGCATACTTTGTTCTAGCAGTCCTCTGTCACTATGCAGTACCGTGCTGTGCTGACTCTGAGCAATGATGTGGCATGCTGTGGTCTTCTGCGTTCTGCTGTCTGGCTCACACTGTATTGCCAATGGCACACTTGCTATGCCTGACTCAGACTTATTCTTGAAGTATGAGTGTGTGTGTATGTGTATGTGTGCACGTGCGTGTGCATGTGCGTGTGTGTAGATTGAAAATTGGAAAGTAAAGTTGAGAAGCTGAGCCCACTGCGATACGTCTGAGTGTTGACTTGGTCAGGGCTTATCACCATGGCAATATGAAAGACTGTATTACCCCATCCTGCAGGGAAACTCAAATCATGTAGTTATGCCGACAGCTTCCTAATCTCTCCCCCAAATATCACTTTCACTGAGAATGTTTTTGAGCTCTCTGGGAAGCCATCTAGTCAGGAATTTAGTCCAACAGTCATAGAAAGATACAGGAAGAATACTATACTGTTGGCGGAGATTAAAGTGTAGACTTCAATGCTTTGACGGAATATGGATGTAGAGGGTTACATCATACGTAACCTATCACAGAACGTATTTTTCAAAACAAACAGAACATTGCCATGATGCTTTTGTCCTCAGTCTTGCGCAGTGCCACAGCTGAAAACCATTCCACTTAAGTGTTCTCATAAACTGACCATAACACTGTTTGGCATGAGGTTTCGATAAGGCCTGGGAGCTAAGACCGAGCATCTCAGGTTTTATCTGAACACCTATACAGCTGCTCTCTCTCCCTCTCCCTTGCAATCTGTCTCTTTCTCTCCCATTTCTCTCTCCCCCCCCCCTCTCTATCCTCAGCAGAGCGGTCGATAGCCACACTCAGAGTGCTTCTTTACACTTTTACTGCTCCTTTCTTAAGCCATCCGTTCCTCTCTCGCTCTCTCACCCCCTTCCTTCCTCACTCCATCACACTCAAAGTGCCTCCTGGATGGATGGATGCTCTTTCTCCGTCACCATTATTTGTCTATGCCCTTTTAACAGTGGAAGAACAACAGAGTAAGTACACAGAGCGAAGGGTGGGAAAGAGAAATGACAGTCATCCCAGCTAGCACATAACGTTCTGAGAACCATTTGTTTCTTAGAGCTTGGTTGTCATATGGTCATTTTGCATACAACCTTCCCACAACTTTCTGGGAATGGTGCAGGATAGTTGCTTGGCTATGGAATATTCTCAGCACATTCAAGGAACTTGAGAATGTTTTTTTTTTTTAACAGAACGTCTCCTAAAATTTCAAACTTGGTTACATTTAATTTAAATGTTAGTAATGTTCTAGGAACGTTCTCCAACTGGTTTGACATAGGGGATGTTCTTAAAAAGTTCAGAGAATGTTAAGAAACAACGTTCTTCTGTGTGAATTTTGGGTACTTCAGCAATAGGTATTCTGCAGGTTTCCTCACAGTTCAATTTAAAGTCATGGTTTCAGAATGTTCAGAGAACATTAAGAAACAACGTTCCTCTGTGGGAATTTCAATACTTCAGCATAACATTTTCTGCAGGTTTCCTCGTGGTTCTATTTAAAATTAGGAACATTAAGACAAATAAAAACAACAAGAAAACATTAGTAATGTAAACAAAAAAAAAAAATCCTTTATCAACGCCAACAAAACTCTGTCTATCATATATCTTGGGAAGTTTGTTCAGGTGTGTTGGCATCGCCCATTAAAACCTCTACAGGATCGGTGGGTCCCCCATGGGATGGTTGAGCTAACATAGGCTAATGCGATTAGCAACAAGAACATTTCCCAGGACATAGACACATCTGATATTGGCAGAAAGCTTAAACTCTTGTTAATCTAACTGCACTGTCTAATTTACAGTAGCAATTACAGTGAAATAATATCATGCTATTGTTTGAGGAGAGTGCAGTTATTAACTTGAGAAGTTATTAATAAACCAATAAAACAGGCACATTCTGGCAGTCGTGATACAAAATTTGAACAGAAATGCAATGGTTCATTGGGTCAGTCTAAAACTTTGCACATATACTCCTAAATTGCGCCTGGGCTGGAATAATACATTATGGCCTTTCTCTTGCATTTCAAAGATGATGGTATCTTTTACCAAAGATGATGTGTTATCTTTTACCAGATCTAATGTGTTATATTCTCCTGCATTCCTTTCACATTTCCACAAACTTCCAAGTGTTTCCTTTCAAATGGTATCAAGAATATGCATATCCTTGCTTCAGGTCCTGCGCTACAGGCAGTTAGATATGGGTATGTCATTTTATGCAAAAAAAAAAACATGGCATGCTAGCTCCATCCTGGTGGAAAGAGCACAGAAGATCATAGGTTTGAAAAAATACATGTGTTTCCATGGTTAATGCTTGAATTTCCAAATACCTCCAAACCTCCAAATAACCTTGTAATTTTGTTCAGAACATTTACAACATTTTAGAGAATGTCCTCAGAATGTTATTTAATTACATTCAAATAACTTATAATTTCCATGAAGTGAGGTGAACCATATGCCAACAGAGCATGAGAAAGTCTTCACCAAAATGTTATTTTGAATATTCAAAGAAGAGTTGGGATCATGCAAATGGGAGGGAACACTAGAGTACAGAGAGCAACAGATCCCCTTTGGGACATCCATATACAGTGCATTCAGAAAGTATTCAGACCCCTTGACTTTTTCCACATTTTTTTTTCACTAGAGCATTAATCTATAATGGATTAAATTGTGTTGTTCCCCCTCATCAATCTAAACACAATACGCCATAATGACAAAGCAAACACAGGTTTTTATAAAATTTGGAAAATGTATAAACATTTTTAAAAAAGAAACATGACATTTACATAAGTATTCAGACCCTTTACTCTGTATTTTGTTGAAGCACCTTTGGCAGCGATTACAGCCTCGAGTCTTCTTAGGTATGACACTACTAGCTTGGCACACCTATATTTGGGGAGTTTCTCCCATTCTTATACGCAGATCCTCTCAAGCTCTGGCAGGTTGGATGGGGGCGTTGCTGCGCAGCATATTCCAGTTTTCTACAGAGATGTTCGATCGGGTTCAAGTCCGGGCTCTGATGGGCGACTCAAGGACATTCAGAGACTTATCACGAAGCCACTCCTGCGTTGTCTTGGCTGTGTGCTTAGGGCCGTTGTCCTGTTGGAAGGTGAACCTCCGCCCAAGTCTGAGGTCTGAGCGCTCTGGAGCAGGTTTTCATCAAGGAACTCTCTTTGCTCTGTTCATCTTTCCCTCGATCCTGACTAATCTCCCAATCCCTGTCACTGAGAAACATTCTGCCACCACCATGCTTCACCGTTGGGATGATGATGCCAGGTTTCCTCCAGACGTGACACTTGGCATTCAGGCCAAAGAGTTAATTCTTGGTTTCATCAGACCAGAGAATCTTGTTTCTCATGGTCTGAGAGTGTTTAGGTTCATTTTGGCAAACACCAAGAGGGCTGTCATGTGCCTTTTACTGAGGAGTGGCTTCCGTCTGGCCACTCTACCATACCTGATTGGTGAAGTGCTGCAGAGAATGTTGTCCTTCTGGAAGGTTCTCCCATCTCCACAGAGGAACTCTGGAACTCTGTCAGAGTGACCATCGGGTTATTGGTCTCCTCCCTGATCAAAACCCTTCTCCCCCGATTGCTTAGTTTGGCTGGGCGCCCAGCTCTAGGAAGAGTCTTGGTGGTTCCAATCTTCTTGCATTTAAGAATGATGGAGGCCACTGTGTTGTAGGGGACCTTCAATGCTGCAGAAGTTTTTGGCACTGTTCCCCAGATCTGTGTGTCGACACAATCCTGTCAATTGTATGCCTTTCCATATCATGTCCAATCAATTGAATTTAACTCAGGTGTAATTCAATCACGTTGTAGAAACATCTCAAGGATGATCGCTGGAAACAGGATGCACCTGAGCTCAATAGCAGGTTCTGAATACTTATGTACATAAGGTATTTTTTTTCTTCTTTTTTATAAAATAAACTGTTTTCGCTTTGTCATTATGGGGTATTGTGTGTAGATTGAAAAATGTAATACATTTTAGAATAAGGCTGTAATGGAACAAAATGTGGAAAAAGTCAAGGGGTCTGAATACTTTCTGAATGCACCGTAGATTTTCACTCTTCAGAGTGCTGCTGCGTAAACAATCTAATCTCAGATCAATAGAAACCCATTTTCCAGAGCAGAGAAGGAGCTGATGCAGCTTTACAGATGGGGGAAAAAATCACACATTTGCAAGTAATAATTATTCTCCCACACACTGGCACTTTTATTTGCTGGGAAATGTTGAAAATTGATCACTTGAAGCCTTGTTTTGAGCATGAGAACTTAATCAGAATCTGACGCCGCCCTGCATCTGCCATCTTAACTTTACTAACTTTACATGTAAGATGGCAGATATAACTTTACATAAAGTTTTTGAAATGTATAACCCTCAACAAGTTCATTACTAACTGTCAAGCTGGCAATGATGTCTCACTCAACATTAAACAGATCAGCTTTTTCCAGGCCCATTCCTGAGCTGTGCCTCAGCCTTCCAACGAAATCCTCTCGGAGGTGAGGAGAGAAATGGAGACCAATTAAATTACCTCAGTATTACACTATGAGGTAATGTACTAGGGTGTATTAGGGTCAAACTGAAATATTCTCATCCATACGGTGTGAGAAAAAACATTGACATAACATTTTACACTGTCAGTAGAGGTGCTTAAGAAAGAAAAAGCCATATTACAACCTATGTGTTGTGATAATTACGTTGTTTGCTCTAGAACTTGTTAGTTTGTATGCCTTGCAACCTTGATATATAGGCCCAAAGGCAGAGACAATAAGAACCACACCTTTGTTTATCAGAAAAACGGAGAGCAACCTCTAGTTTGCTGACGACACTACAGTGGTAGGCTTGATTACCAACAACGACGAGACGGCCTACAGAGAGGAGGTGAGGGCCCTCGGAGTGTGGTGTCAGGAAAATAACCTCTCACTCAATGTCAGCAAAACAAAGGAGATGATCGTGGACTTCAGGAAACAGGAGAGGGAGCACCCCCCTATCCACATCGAGGGGACAGTAGTGGAGAGGGTGGAAAGTTTTAAGTTCCTCGGTGTACACATCACGGACAAACTGAATTGGTCCACCCACACAGACAACGTGGTGAAGAAGGCGCAACAGCGCCTCTTCAACCTCAGGAGGCTGAAGAAATTTGGCTTGTCACCAAAATCACTCACAAACTTTTACAGATGCACTATCGAGAGCATCCTGTCGGGCTGTATCACCGCCTGGTACGGCAACTGCTCCGCCCACAACCGTAAGGCTCTCCAGAGGGTAGTGAGGACTGCACAGCGCATCACCGGGGGAAACCTACCTGCCCTCCAGGACACCTACACCACCCGATGTCACAGGAAGGCCAAAAAGATCATCAAGGACAACAACCACCCGAGCCACTGCCTGTTCACCCCGCTATCATCCAGAAGGCGAGGTCAGTACAGGTGCATCAAAGCTGGGACCGAGAGACTGAAAACAGCTTCTACCTCAAGGCCATCAGACTGTTAAACAGCCATCACTAACATTGAGTGGCTGCTGCCAACATACTGACTTAAATCTCTAGCCACTTTAAACATAGGAATTGGATGTAACAAATGTATCACTAGCTACTTTAAACAATTTTGTATATAATGTTTACGTATCCAACATACTCATATCAAATGTATACACTGTACTCTAAACCATCTACTGTATCTTGCCTATGCCGCTCGGCCATCGACCCAAATCTCTAGCCACTTTAATAATTATAATTGGATGAAATAATGTATCACTAGCCACTTTAAACAATGCCATTTATATAATGTTTACATATCCTACATTACTCATCTCATATATATATATATATATATATATATGTGTATATACTGTACTCCATACCATCTACTGCATCTTGCCTATGCCGGTCAGCCATCGCTCATCCATATATTTATATGTACATACTCGTATTCATTCCTTTACTCTTGTGTGTATAAGGTAGTTGTTGTGAATTTGTTAGATTACTTGTTAGATACTACTGCATGGTCGGAACTAGAAGCACAAGCATTTCGCTACACTCGCATTAACATCTGCTAACCATGTGTATGTGACAAATAACATTTGATTTGATTTGATTTGATCCAGTGAAGTCCACAAAGCATATTGCATGTAACAAACAGTTACATGACCTACAGCATGGTCAAGCACGTTAATGTTTCTAACATTTTCATATTGATTTAGAATCACGGAGAGTTACCGCAAGTCGTAAAGAAAACAGGAGCTAACTCCACTATTGCAGCACCATTTCTACATCATTAAATAACCTATGCTTAGTCTAATACAGTGACAACGATACCAAAAACAATTTAGTCCAATCAATGCTAAATATGATGTGGCTGTCCATGTTTCTGATTGCTGTGTGTGTGTGTGTGTGTGTGTGTGTGTGTGTGTGTGTGTGTGTGTGTGTGTGTGTGTGTGTGTGTGTGTGTGTGTGTGTGTGTGTGTGTGTGTGTGTGTGTGTGTGTGCACGCTCGTGCAAGTAGAGAAACATGTTGAGTCACCCTACTTGTAGAGAACTGCCAATGCCTACCTCTTTTCTTTCATGTTGACGAAACGGTCTATCACTCTGTCATGCAGTATATGCTTGTATTTTTTGTTGTCCTGGCTAACATGCTTGCTCGCTAGCATAACTTCTTTTCATTGGCAACGTTAGGTAGTTAACATTATCCTTCTATATCTACCTACATTGAACTTCTATTTTCTCAGGCCATGGGCACAATGTATGAATTAATGGTTGGATCAGAATCGCCATTAGAATCATTGGCCAGTACATTGAATTAAGCAAAACCACAGGTCCAAATCCCTTTCTCCATCCATGGCTAATTTAGGAAAGAGCACAACGAGATGCAGCAATTCAAGTTGTTTCTGTCAATGACGTATACTCTCAATGAGATTTGGTAGGAGTGATGCAAAATCCAAACTGGCTTCCCTTGACACTTTTTTTGGTGCACCAGGACCATTCACAGTTAAGCTCACTCAGTTTAGCTCAATGCTGATTGACTATTATTTTATACTTTTTTATCAAGGGAGACCAAATGCTTGCATTCAATGCTACGGGCGGCAACAATGTCATACTCTTTTGTACCAGACAGCGTCAGATAGATGGCCTACACATACAGAGCCAGAGGGGCGCTGTTTCGCTCGCTTGGGTGCTTTCTCCGGAGAGGTACGTTCAGCCTCTTGCGAATTGAAGGAAAATTATGAAATATAGAGAGACAACATATAAAGTAATTTATCTTACATTTTCTTTTTTCTTGGTAAATGTTTTGGGGAAGCCTGGCTTCCTTTGGTATCCATGAATACACACCACTGCCCACCATATATTGGGTTGTTCTACACAGTTGGACTTCATTGAGTTTCATACAATGACAGGTGCTTTTAAGACAAATTATCTCTGACCCCTTAGTGTGGTCGGGTCAGCGCTTTAGCGTCTCTCTTCAGACAGAAACCAACCCCAGAAACAAACCTCACCTCCCTTCTCCTCCTCACCTCTCTCCCAGCTAACAATTCTAGGGATATAGAAAGTTTTTGTAATGTTACTCGTAATGTTCCTCTGATGTTTGAGTGTCCAGTTTTCCGTTAGTTTGTTAGCATAAACCTTCTGTGAACCTTTTTAATCATGTTTTGGCGTTAGAGTTAGGAAAACATTCCCTTAATGTCAAACAGAACATATCCAAAATGTTGTTACGATGTTCTCAGAATATCCAATATTAATGTTCTAGACACGTTTCATGCACAGGAGGTTGGTGGCAACTAAATTGGGGAGGAAGGGCTCGTGGTAATAGCTGGAGTGGAAAAGAAAAATACATCAAATATTTGGTTTCCATGGGTTTGATGCCATTCCATTCGCTCCGTTCCAGCCATTATTATAAGCCGTCCTCTCCTCAGCAGCCTCCACTGATATCATGGGACATTGCAAGAACATTCATGTATCCAGTTTTCTGAGGGTTAGGAGAACATGCCATTCACATCCCACCAAACATACACAGAACATGGTTGCCATGTACTCAGAACATAAGATCTCCGTTTCAAGAGAACATTGCAAGAACATTCATGTGCCCAGTTTAAATTATGAGAACATGGTAACCACATTCTGGGTAAGTTATATTGGACATTAATGGGATGGTATCTTGGAAACATTCCTTGCACATCACCGGAACATTCCAATGAAAACGTTAGTTTATGACTTACTGAGAATCTTAAGGGAATTTTCTCTAAAGTTGTGGGAACATTTGTTGTTAGCTGGGCTTCTACTCTCCTCTCACCACAGAACAACAATCAATCACCATGCAGTCAGACGATTTATGATTATTCAACTTCTGGACAGTGTGGGATCGGGTGAGGGTCAACAGGGAAATTGGACCTTGAATTATGTTCCTGGTGCGTTTGTGAGAGACTGTCGATATGGAACTTCTCATCCCTCTTTCTAAGCCTTTAAACATTTTTAGTCACAATTTAATGGATATGATTTGAGAGAGACATTGTATATTAGGGTCCGGATAAATGTAATTGTTTTTTTCAGAGGCGCAGCAGTACTTACAGATGACATGTGCTCTCTCTGCTGATTGGTAGAGGTACTGCAGCCTGGCTGGGGCTAAAGCAGATTGTGACTGAATAGGGCTGGATACATTGAACACTGATACTGTTACTGACAAAACACCACGATAAACTGATAGTTGTTTGAATTCTTAAAGGGATACCATGAGATTCTGCTTACTCCGAGACAGATGAACGCATGTGTATAATTTTTATGTCTCTGGCGTGCAGTATGACGGAAGTTAGAGGTAGACAATTCCAAGTCTGGGAAAAACTGGTTAATTGCAAGAATCTTGCAGTATCCCTTTAAGTTTTGATAAAATACTGCCTCTTGAATTTGAGACTTGTGATATTCACTGCTTGAAAGTTTATCTGGAGACCATACTGAACAATAGTGATATCAGTATGCAGCTGGCACCCACACAACTGTTTGGTAAACTTGAGATCTTACTCAAATCCCTTGTCAGCAGAATTACCGTACACTCCCCTCCAATTACCGTACACTCCCCTTGGACAGTGAAGCAAAACATTTGGCTATATACTCCAGCATGTTATATTTGAGATATAGTGTGTTATATTAGGCAGCATTTATTAATGAAAACACTTTTTGTATCTAGTTCCCCCATTTGAAGAAGTCATAAGTATTTGGACAAATTCACTTATAGTGTATTAAAGTAGTCAAAAGCTTAGTAGTTTAAAGGTCCCATATTCCTTGGACACTATGACTACATCAAGCTTCTGACTACACAAACTTGCTGGATGCATTTGCGGATTGTTTTGGTTCACTTGGAAAGAAAATGACTTCATTCACCCTTCGGGTGAAACACAACATAACCCAAAACACAACAAAAACAAACTGCTAATGCATCCAATGAGTTTGTAGTCACAAGCTTGCTGTCATCATTGTGTACAAGGAATATGGGACCAAATACAAAACGTTTTACTACTTTAATACCATATAAGTGAATTTGTCCAAGCACAACTTCTTCACCGAGGGGGACTAGACACATAAAGTGCTTTAATTTCTAAATGGTAAAATAGATATGTATGAAAATACCCTAAAAGAAAAGGTGACTTTCTGTACTGTTGCCTCATATGAAACATTTGATCTAAATCCAAAATGCTGGAGCATAGAGCCAAATTAAAAAATGTTGCTTCACTATCCAAATACATATGGAGTAGGGTATGTAACAGAAGGTAGACATCTTCAAATATAGACTCCCTTTTAACAAAGCCAGGGGGCTTGGATTAATGGGTTGGAACCCAATCCCTCAGATAAATGGATTCACTGGATGTACAAAGCCAACCATAGAGTTTTGAAGTGTTTACATTTTTTATTTTTTTATTATTCACAATAGTGTCTGAATTTATTAACACCCTTGATAAAGATGAGCAATAATGACTGTATAATATAAATAATTCAAATGCTGAGCTATATTATGTGCTCAAAATAAATGGGAAATTATATTATTCCAAACTAATACAATTGCTCAGAGAAAAATATTTTGTTTAAAAGGCAATCATTTTTAATAAAAAAGGTAGGGGTCAAAGTTAATGACACAGCTCATGATTATTATGAATAAAGTAGTCAAAACCTTTGTATTTGGTCCCATATTCATAGCACACAATGATTATCAAGCTTGTGATTCTACAAACTTGTTGGATGCATTTGCAGTTTGTTTTGGTTGTGTTTCAGATTATTTTGTGCCCAAATTTATGGTAAATATTGTATCGTGTCAATCTGGAGTCACTTTTATTGTAAATAAGAATATAATATCTAAACACTTCTGCATTAATGTGGATGCTACCATGATTATGGATAATCCTGAATGAATCGTGAATAATGATGAGTGAGAAAGTCAGGGTGAAAGATCATACCGCCAAGACATGCTAACCCAGAGTGTGAATTACACCATGACATTCAGGGGTAATAATAAAGACATAATTTAAACAGTAAAAATTAATTACCTTTTAATGTGGCATTAACACAACCAGTCATGATATTTTTATCTGTATCACGTCTACTCCCGCTACCCTGCTCCGGTGCTGGACGTCGCCGGACTACTAACCATCAGACCTGGCAACCCATCATTGCACCTACCTGGCAACCATCATTACGCACACCTGCGCCTCAGCATGAGGCACACATGGACTTCATCACTCTGTGATTACTTCCCCTTTATTTAGCACTACGTTGTATCACCCATTACGTAGTATTGTTTCATGTTTAGACGCTACTCCTGTTTTTGTATTCGCTTCAAGTTCATTCCTATTAAACTCACCGACTGCACCTGCTTCCTGACTCCCTGCGTCTCCATTACAGAATACTACCTCACAGAATGGAAGCAGCAGCCAACTGAGACATCTCCCAGATGGTCGGCGAACAGGGGTACCTACATCGCCAACACCACAACCAGCTGGCGCACCTGGGGATGACTATAGATGAGGTCCTCTGCATTCTTCAACGTCTAGATCTTCCTCAAGGGGCGTCACCCCCAACGAGCGGAGGATCTTCTACCATGAGTCAACCTAGTGAGCCAGCACCCCAGCCCATTCAGCAGTCTGCCCAGGTCAGCAATGCCCGTTTGTCCCTTCCGGACAAATATGACGGGACTCCATCCAAATGCCGTGGATTCCTCCTCCAGTGCTCCCTCTATTTTGCTCATCAAACGGGAGCCCCCACCACTGAGAGGTCCAAGGTTGCCACGGTTATTTCCCTGCTGACTTGGCGGGCGTTGGAGTGGGCTACTGCTGTCTGGGAGAAAGGAGAGGAAGAGCTGGGTTCCTATGGGAGACTCATGGCTCTGTTCAGAGGAGTCTTCGATCAGCCACTGGAAGGCAGAGAGGGGGGGTGAGCGCCTACTCTAACTACGGCAGGAGGACCAGACCGCTGCGGAGTACACGCTCACCTTCTGTACAGTGGCAGCATCCAGCGGATGGAATGAGCTGGCGCTGCGCACCTTATTCAGAAGAGTATTGTGCGAGGAGGTCCAGACAGAGTTGGCATGCTGAGACGACACCCTCTCATTGGACGCACTCATCGCAAAGGCCATCCGTCTGGATAACCTCCTTCGGGAGCGTCGGCACTCCCATCGCTTCTGTCCATCCTTCGTTGACCGATCTGCGTCAGAGTCTAAAACCATGGTGGAAGGGGCCACATGCCTCCCCACGGCTGAGCGACACCGTCAGAGACAGCTGGGGCTCTGTCCTTATTGTCGTCAAGAGGGGCACCAGCTTCAATGGTTCCCTCTACGTCCCAACCCAGGGGCCACTAGAGCAGAGGGACGGCCCCATGATCATCCGTTTCCTGAGGTAGGTGTGAGTATTCCATCATCATCATCATCATTCTACACCAAATCCTTTTTAGTACCGATTTCACTAGTTGGCTGTCGCTCATCTGTTGTTTCTACAGCTCTTGTGGACTCTAGTACCATGGGGAATTTTATTGACCAGGCCCTTGCCTCCTCCCTGAACATAACATCATACCCGCTCTCCTCTCCGTTTCCGATTCAAGCTTGGATAACCAACCACTGGGATCTGGGACAATCACACATATTACAGGACCACTCACCACCACCGTAGGCTCTCCCAACAGTGTTCCATCCATTTCCCCTGCGTCGGCAGGCTTCTTCTTCATGGCCAAGAAGGAGGGGGGTCTTCGTCCATGTACATAGGTCTCAATGCCATCACCACCAAGTACCACTACCCCCTTCCATTGGTGCCGGCCACCATTGAACAGCTCCTCGGGGCCCATTTCTTTTACCAAGCTGGACCTGCTGAGTCCCTACTATATGATCCACATCCGGGAAGGGGGATGAATGGAAGACTGCCTTCAGCACAGCACTACGAGTACCTGGGGATGCCTTATGGATTAGCCAATGCTCCATCAGTTTTCCAGGCATTCGTGAACGAGGTGTTTCGGGACATGCTTGGGTGTCAGGTGGTCGGCAGGTAGCCTAGTGGTTAGAGCGTTGGACTTGGAGGAGTATGGTGCACATGTCTGGGTAGTCCTGGAACAAAGCGGAGAAGTGCCAGTTCAATCAGGCTGCTGTCTCCCTCCTTCACAGGGAGTGGTTATGGAGTAGATGGCCAGTCCCTGAAAGTAGATGGCCAGTCCCAACCACCATAAAGGCACTACAATGTTTTTTGGGGTTTGCCAACTTCTACCGCCGCTTCATTAGGAACTTCAGTTCTATCGCCACTCCTCTTACCTCTTTCCTCAAAGGTGGTCCCCATAAGTTGGTGTGGAATCCTGCAGCCGATGAGGCCTGCCGCCTACTGAAGGGGCGTTTCACCTCCGCCACGTTGCTGAAACACCCAGATCCTACACTGCCCTTCATGGTAGAGGTGGAAGCCTCAGAAGTGGCTGTGGGGGCCATCCTGTCACAACGGCAAGGTAATCCACAAAAATTGTATCCATGTGCATACTACTGTAATGGGAATTGTTATGTTTTCTGCTTTTCTTATAACTAATGTTTGTGTGCTGTTCATGTGCTGTTCTATAAACCAATTTCTGTGTTCATGCAAGTGGCTGACTAAACGAATCCTCACTATCAGTATCTGCAATTTAGCAGTACACCCAGACATTGTTTTGAGAACGAAAGATATGTCCGTTTCAAGGTCTCAGCTTAGAGAAAAGAAGCCTTGTGAGGTATTGGTCTGTCACATGTTATGAATGCAGTATTGGTAGGTCACATGAATGAAACAAAACTTTAATGATTCATTCATTAAGCTTAATCATGCAAATATATATTGTCTGTGTATAACCGTATATAAGACTCTGGGACTGCCCAAGCAGAGCTCCTGATTGACATGTGTACTATGGTGCATTGAGTTGGTTGGAACCTCTCCAGCGCGCTGACAAATAAACAACGATTCATATTAGGTGTAAGGAACGAAGCTGCAGAAGAGAAGCAAGTACGGGGAGTTGACATTTAATTATGAATGGACATGCAACAGGACAGGAACAGCGTCAGAACTGGGAAACACAAAGACAGATGACAAACAATGCAGCAGTGGGTAACAGAGCTGGGGAACTGACAAATATAGGGGAGGGAATAAACAGGTGATTGAGTCCAGGTGAGTCCAATATCGCTGATGCGCGCAACGAGGGAAGGCAGGTGTGCGTAATGATGGTGGCAGGATCCCTCGAGCGCTAGGGGGGAAGAGCGGGAGCAGGCATGACATTAAGATTGACTTCAAGTGTCCCTGCGTAAGAATTTCCACAACACTACTCTAATAAACTGTCTCCTGCAGAAAGGAACTATGTTGTTGGTGATCGGGAGCTCCTGGTGGTGAAGTTGGCATTAGAGGAGTGGAGACTCTTCTCATCCTCCCTGCCATTGGAACCTGGAGTACATACAGACAGTGAGGCGGCTGAACCTGCCCAATGCAAGGTGGGCAGTTTTCTTTACCAGATTCAACTTCATCCTGTCATACCACCCAGATTCAAAGAACATCAAAGCCGATGCCCTGTCCCGTCTCCACAATTCGGGAGAGGTTCCGGTCCTGAGTGTGCCCATCATACCACCATCCCGAATCGTTGCCCCTGTGCTTACGGACATAGACGTGGACATACGCCAGGCTCTGGAGAGGGAACCCGCACCTGCTACCTGTCCTCTGGAGCGCACCTACATTCCCCCGGAGGTAAGGGATCGGCTATTGACCTGGGCGCACACATCCCTTGCCGCTGGACACCCAGGTATCACCCGCACCACTCAATCCATCTCTGTTAAGTACTGGTGGCTCACCTTGGTGCAGGACGTTGCCCACTACGTCAACTCCTGCTCCGTATGTGCTGAAAGTCTCCCTGGCACGCCCCAGCTGGGAAACTCCTTCCCTGTGCCTCAGCAGCCTTGGTCCCATCTGTCTATAGATTTTATCACTGATCTTCCCCTGTCTGATGGTTTCACCGCTGTTATGGTTGTTGTGGACAGATTCTCAAATCCTGCCATTTAATCCCTCTTTCTGGTCTCCCTACCACTCTACAGGTTGCTGAGGCATTGTTCCAGCAGGTCTTCCGGCACTATGGCCTTTCGGAGGACATCATTTCAGACCGTGGTCCCCAATTCAGGTTGTGAGTATGGAAAGACTTCATGGAAAAGCTGGGGGTCACGGTCAGCCTCACATCCGGGTACCGGCCTCAGTCTAACGGGCAGGTGGAAAGGACCAACCAGGACCTGGGGAGATTCCTGAGAAGTCACTGTCAGGACCGGCAGGGAACTATTGCCTGTCATGCCAAATAGTGTCCCCCTGCCAAAAAGTGCCCCCCCACGCATCACAATGGGATTCGATGAGTTCTAGCTTCTGTTGCTAGGGCTGTTACTAGAACTTGAAAAATTATGATCGGATTACATTATGAACCAAATCGTCCTTTGCTATGCTGGTTGCTTGGCTCTATTTTACCTCGTAGCGGTTGCGCAGGAAGGATGACGTGGGCAGTTCTAGTTCTATTTCAGCTCATCAGCGCTCGCTCACTTCGTACAAAATGATTACCTCAGAATTGTTCTTCAAGGATGGTGTTTTTGACGGTGACAAACTGCTGACTACCTGCTGCTTCAGAGGATCGAAAATACTGTAAAGAGAACACTCATATTACATATTTGTCTTCATATAAGTGAATATTGATAAATGGGAACAAATTATTTAAGCTGTTTTTACATTGACGGTGCTAACTACTGTACTTATTTACCTCAGCCTGCCTAGTCAGCTCGACAGCTACAGTTATTGTAGCTTTTTGTTTGTTTGTAGCTTGCACTTCAATGGTTTTCCTCTAGGAGATGTTCTTTTATCTTTCCAACTAGGCCAAATATTATGAAGGCACCACTGATCTCGACAAGAGGTGCAATATTCAGAGAAATTCACAATTCAGGGTAACGTTAAGCAGTTAACTTCTATTAGATAACTGGATGGATTTAGCTATGTAAAGTTGAAGTCGAAAGTTTACATACACCTTAGCCAAATACATTTAAACTCAGTTTTCACAATTCCTGACATTTAATCCTAGTAAAAATTCAGTTAGGATCACCACTTTATTTTAAGAATGTGAAATGTCAGAATAATAGAAGAGAGAATGATTTATTTCAGCTTTAATTTCTTTCATCACATTCCCAGTGGGTCAGAAGTTTACATACACTCAATTAGTATTTGGTAGCATTGCCTTTAAATTGTTTAACATTTTGGGTAGCCTTGCACAAGCTTCCCACAATAAGTTCGGTGAATTTTGGCTCATTCCTCCTGACAGAGCTGGTGTAACTGAGTTAGGTTTGTAGGCCTCCTTGCTCGTACACGCTTTTTCAGTTCTGCTCACATATTTTCTATAGGATTTAGGTCAGGGCTTTGTGATGGCCACTCCAATACCTAGAATTTGTTGTCCTTAAGCCATTTTGCCACAACTTTAGAAGTATGCTTGGGGTCATTGTCCATTTGGAAGTCCCATTTGGAAGTCCCACAAGCTTTAACTTCCTGACTCATGTCTTCAGATGTTGCTTCAATATATCCACCTAATTTTCCTTCCTCGTGAAGCCATATATTTTGTGAAGTGCACCAGTCCCTCCTGCAGCAAAGCACCCCCACAACATGATGCTGCCACCCCCGTGTTTCACGGTTGGGATGGTGTTCTTTGGCTTGCAAGCCTCCCCCTTTTTCCTCCAAACATAACGATGGTCATTATGGCCAAACAGTTCTATTTTTGTTTCATCAGACCATAGGACATTTTTCCAAAAAGTACAATCTTTGTCCCCATGTGCAGTTGCAAAGCGGTATGATGGCTGCGTGGTCCCATGGTGTTTATACTTGCATACTGTTGTTTGTACAGGTGAACGTGGTACCTTCAGGCATTTGGAAATTGCTCCCAAGGATGACCCAGACTTGTGGAGGTCTACAATTTCTTTTCTGAGGTCTTGGCTGATTTCTTTTGATTTTCCCATGATGTCAAGCAAAGAAGCACTGAGTTTGAAGGTAGACCTTGAAATACATCCACAGGTACACCCCCAATTGACTCAAATGATGTCAATTAGCCTATCAGAAGCTTCTAAAGCCATGACCTAATTTTCTGGAATTTTCCAAGCTGTTTAAAGGCACAGTCAACTTAGTGTATGTAAACTTCTGACCCACTGGAATTGTGATACAGTTAATTACAAGTGAAATAATCTGTTTGTAAACAGTTATTGTAAAGATTACTTGTGTCTTGAACACTGTAGATGTCCTAACCGACTTGCCAAAAGTATAGTTTGTTAGCAAGAAATTTGTGGAGTGGTTGAAAAATGAGTTTTAATGACTCCAACCTAAGTGTATGTACATTTCGACTTCAACTGTACAACCATTTTTCAACAACCATTTTCCATCTAGCTAGTTGGTCATCTGCATGTTGCTAGCTATACATATAGTTCAGTGGAGGATGCTGTGTGGCAGATAGCTCATTATAATGTCTGGAATGAAGTAAATGGAATGCTATCAAACACGTGGTTTCCATGTGGTTGATAACATTCAATTGACTCCATTCCAGACATTATTATGAGCCGTCCTCCCCTCAGCAGCCTCCACTGATTGTCACAACTGCTTCCGCTCTCCCTCCCTGGCGCTCAAGGGCGCCAGGCTGCCCAGCACTACGCATTCCTGCCTACATCATTACGCACACCTGTTTCCCTCGTCACGCGCATCAGCGATTCATTGGACTCACCTGGACTCAATCACCTGTGTTATTACTTCCCCTATATTTGTCTGTTCCCCAGCTCTGTTCTCCGCTTCAGCATTAATTGTCATATGTCAATGTGCTACCTGGTTCTGATGCTGTTCCTGTCCTGTTCCGTGTCTGTGCAAAATGAAATGTTCACTTCCTGTACCTGCTTCTCATCTCTTGCGTTGGTTCTTACAGAATGCTGAAGCCACCATTTGAAGCATCAGAGAGTGCTGGCTTTTTGGTCTTGGTGGTGACGTCGGGTCTGGGGCCGCCGCCGATGGAACCACGGGGTGCCTCAGCTGGCTCGTCGGGCTTCCACGCCCTAGCTGGCTCGAGAGGTTTCCTTGCCCCGGTTGGCTCGGCAGGTTAGGTAGGCCTCCCCGGGTCGGCAGGGTATTTCGCCTCAGCTGGATTATCAGGTTCCCACGCCTCAGCCGGTTCACCAGGCTCCCACTTCCCAGCGGGATCATCAGGCTTTCACGCCTCAACCGGATCGTCAGGCTCCCACGCCTCAGCTGGTTCACCAGGCTTCCACGCTTCTGCTGGTTTGTCGGGCTTCTACGCCCCAGCCGGCTTGTCCAGTGCCCATGCCTCGGCCAGCCCGTCAGGATTGCCCAGGTGGGATGCCGGGTGGCGCCCCTAGAGGGGGGTGGTACTGTCACGCCTTCTCCCGCTCTCCCTCCCTGGCGCTTGAGGGTGCCAGGCTGCCCAGCACTGCTGATATAGTTATATGCCTGTCATATTGAGGTATCTAGCTGTAATTTAAACCTGATTAATCAAATGGATAGGTGTAAGCAATTATGGTAATTCCAAATGCCCTTAACTAGGTGTCTTCGCTAAAAAGACATAGAGGTTGAGGGGGTGAAAGTGAAAGAGGTGGGAAGAGAGTGGCAGACAGAAAGAGAGAGAGAAAGCAGACAGCAGTGCAAATGTATTTTATTTATATAACTAGGCAAGCCAGTTAAGAACAATTTCTTATTTCCAATGAAGGCCTATGTAGACTTGAGTATTTCAGCAACTCTTCTCTTCCAGCTTGTTAGGCAAGCATATGTACCTATGGAGGAAGGATGGCCAGCCACACAGAAGGGTGATTTTTACTAAGGCCGTGCTGACCAAGATGCATGCTGGCCATTTCGGAGTGAAGCGCATGAACCTACCAACATCAACCTACACTTCTTCTGACGGGGAATTGTCAAGGAGGTGGATAGCTGGGCAAGTAAAATAACCTTTTGTTTATCACAGTCTATTATATCTGAAATTATTATGATTTCAATTAATGTTCTATCAGAGAGCACATAATTTTCAATTTGTCATTTTTTTTATTAAAGGTCAGTACCCTGTCTAGCCTACCAGAAATTTGAGAGGGTGAAGACTGGCACTGGAGGTGATGCCCATCAAGGATGTTATAGGTTATATAATGTTACCAATGGTTTGTTTTATTTTTTTTACAATTTGTCTTTGTTTTTCCATGGTACATAATCAGACATATTTCAATATCTTACATTGTCAATAGATATCGCTCTCCTACCCCTTACTCCAGGTTTGGTGAATGGACCAACCAGACCCTCAAGACTGCTATGGGCAAGTCCCTTGATTGGTACTCTACCAGGAATGGTGGGAGAACAACCTGAAGGTAATTCTCTTTGCACTCAACAACATCCAGGCCTCCACCGAGTACGGACAGGAGCCGCAGCTGTTGAGTGAGGGAATCGATGCAATTGTATATACAATTATTGAATATACTGTAGTCTTTCTAATTTGTGATTGACTTAGTGTTTGTCTATTGCTATTTTTGTATAACGTACTTTCAGATCACTGAAACTCCACCTGATGTGGTGGAAGTTGTCGAACCAGATCAGAACGCCTTTGAGGACCACCTTCAGGCACGGACTGAGAAGGACGTGGAGCTTTTTGACAAGGTGAAAATGACTGTCGCTCTTAATTTATTTCATGGCCTTCCAAGAGATATGTAAGAAATGTATTTGTAATATGAAATATAATTGCATTTATTTATGTTAGCAATCAAGGTGAGACTGAACATGGACAAGGCGCAGTAGAAACAGAAGGAGAGCTAACGGAGCAGAATCAAGAAAGGGAACAAGTGCTATGACATCCGGGCGAATTACTTGGTTTGGAAGAGGGACGAAAGGTAGGCGAGACCTGGGAAACCTTGCTGCTCTTTTGCTTCTAGCTGAGGTCACCAGCTTTTAAAGTGAATATAAAAAATCTCAGACAATAACTATTTGCATTTGCACACAAAATAATCTTAAACTAGTTTAAGTTTCCCTAACACTGATATTTTTCTCTTTGTCTTCCTAGGTTTTCCTCGGTAGAAGCCAACAATCTTCTGCAGTTGGATGGTCGACTACTCAAAGCACTGATGCCCTACACTGTGGTGAAGCCCAATAGACAAAAAATGTTAAGATTTGGTTGACATTTGAAAATGCAAGAAATGGTAGTTATGCTGCGCTTATAAAAATGTACCTCTTCAATTTTCCTCTCCAAATGACTTTGGGACCAATCAACTGTCCGAGCCCTCCAGGACGTATCCCATCCACCAGAACCAGTGAGTTCGGATCAGTCTGATTCTCTGTGCTCTGAGTGGGAGGGGGATCAGCTTGAGGTTGGCTATACCTTCCAAAAGTGTTAAAAAACATATCTCCCATTTATAACACTGCACTAATCCATCAAATTTACTCACAGTAAAGTGTAACCTGTGTGTTTGCTTGTTTACGTCTGTCTCCTACCCTGTTCCCTTTAACTATGCTCCTGTTCTCCAGGACTTAGGGGTCCTGCCCAACACCCAGATGTGGATCCACCTGATGTCCTCCATTACCAACCACCCTCCAACCTTTCATTACATCATCTACAACTACTGTTATTGTCATTATCTGCAAAGAATGTTTTTTTGCCATATCATACTGGGCCCATAATATGTGAGATACACAGATGAACTAAAAACACTAGCACTGCAAACCCTCAGAACAAAGAGAGCAGCAGTGCCCCCCCTTCCGAGACTGGCTGCCTGTTGAGAACAAGTGACAAGCAGAACCTTCCACCCACACAGCAACCACCTCCTCTATATTCCAGAATTCAGTATTTTAGTCTGATTGCCATGTGAAAGTACAAAACAACTATCAAAGTTTATGTATTAAAATCTGAAATATTGCCATGTTGACTTTCACAGGTGTTTCACAAGGTGTTCATTATTGTAAGTTGTAAGGTATTCTTTGATGGTATTTATTTATTTCACATTATTCAGTGTTGTATCCAAGGATCTACAATAGATATCTATGTATTCAACCACCAGGGTGTACTAATGAGCTATGCGAGATTAATCATAATAGAGGACTACTGAAATTATATAATGTCAGTTTAGATAAGGGAAGGGCAGGTTAAAATAAAAACATGACAGCCAGACAAGCCAGTGTATCAATCAAACTGTTTTGCATATGAATATAGTGGAAATGAGCTGACTTTGTGATCTGTAAGGTAAAAACTTTAATGAGTCAAGCAGATTACGTTTCCTTTGCCATTTCCGAAACGTAGTAACGTTTAAGACATGGATTTCATGTTGTAATATTAACAAGGTACCCAAAAGTAGTTTGTAGTAATGTTTTTATTTTATTAGCTAAACAAAACTTGTTTAAACAGCGAAATTGTTGCGGAAATCACCCGTTTGCATAGCTATGATGAAAAGAACGTAATTTATGTTGTAATGATCTCCAAAATTCTAATCATTATGTCATCACACCGTTGCTATAGCAATGAACGCTAATAGTTCATCAAATCCCATTGTGATGCAGAGAGGGAAACTTTTTGGCCGGGGGACATTATTTGGCATGACAGGCCCGGTTTCTTCGCTGGGTGGAGTACGCCCAGAACTCACTTTGTCACTCCCCCACCGGGCTGTCTCCCTTCCAGTGTGTCCCGGGGTACCAGCAGGCCCTGGCCCCGTGGACCCCGAGCCAGACCAAAGCCCCTGCGTTGGACGAGGGGTTCCATCGCACCGAGGAAGTTTGGAACGCTTCCCACGTGAGGCTCCAACGTGCCGTCCGCCGCCAGAAGGAGCAGGCGGATCGCCACCACAGTGAGGCTCCTGTGTTCCATCCTGGTGATCGGGTCTGGCTCTCCACCAGGAACCAACCGCTCTGCCTGCCCTGCCGGAAGCTGAGCCCCAAGTTTGTGGGGCCATTCAAAGTCCTCCGGCGGGTCAATGAGGTAACATACCAATAACAGCTTCCCACTAACTACTGGATCTCACCCTCTTTTCATGTTTCCCTCCTCAGGACGGTGGTTTCTGGTCCCCAGGCTGATGCCGTACCTCACGACACCCCTCCACCTCCTCTGGACATCTAGGTAAGCCCCACCTATGCTGTCAGATCCCTCCTGGACTCCTGACGTTGTGGGTGTCGGCTCCAGTACCTGGTGGACTGGGAGGCGTATTTCCACCTTCGCCGACCGGACCGGCACGCTCCTCACCCTCAGGGTGGTCCCCCTGGCCGGCGTCGTCCTGTGGCTGGAGCCACGCGTCGGGGGAAGGGGGTATTATCATGTCTTCTCCCGCTCCGGCTCAACGTCACCGGTCTACTAACCACCAATCCTGGCAACCCATCATTATGCACACCTGGCAACCATCATTACGCACACCTGTGCCCCGTCATGAGGCAAACCTGGACTTCATCACTTCCTGATTACTTCCCCTTTATCTAGCACTCCGTTGTATCACCCATTAGGTAGTATTGTTTCCTGTTTAGACGCTACTCCTGTTTTTGTATTCACGCCATGTTCATTCCTATTAAATTCACCAACTGCACCTGGTTCCTGACTCCCTGCGTCTCCATTACAATCTGATTGTTAAAAAAATCACTTCAAAAAGTAGGCTACCTCTGCATGTTCGTCCACTCTAAAATAATTCCAGCATCCAAACTGCATGTAGCCTATACACGTGCCATTTGATGAATGGAAATAGACATCTGTTACAAAACACCAAACAGTGTGCCTAATGACATTCAGCCATTGCCATTGATTAGGCCTACATTAATAGATGTGTCTTGCTGAATAATTGACCTCATTTGTAGCCTGAAAGTTGGGACACCTGAAATAGTTCTGAAACTGTCCTGGGAAAAATGGGATGGTCACTCTAACACACATGGTCAACTTACTAGACTTAGCTAAAATGTGTATTACCATGAACTTCAAATAGGCCTACCGGTAGCCAGTGATGTAGTGATTAAACAATTGGTGGGTAAACTCTGATTGATGGTCGCAGTAAAAAAAGAAGTTATGCTCCTTTTCAATGTATTTTTCTGAGGAAGGTGGGTAAACGGTGTTTACTTGCGCTTCACCTCCACTGCTGGTAGCCTACTCTCTCAGCCAACGCAATTTTACACACATGAACACACGCAGAACAGGTAGCCTACATTCAATATAATACATGAGTTAAATTAAAATGTGTTTTACACCCTAGTTCATGAGTTGTCCATAATCCTTGAAGTCGTCACAGATCATGTGGCATAAAACACTACCTTTCTTTCCTTACATTAATGACATTTATGACAGTGTTGATTTTCATTATGAAGTATTTAATAATTGAATTAGAACATTTAACTGTACAGATCATGGATCTTGGAGATCTAGGAAAATGCACTGTAAGTGTAACTATGCCTATGTAACATTTAGTTATGCTTTGCCAGCTCTGTTTGTATTTATTAAGGATACGCATTCGGCAGCAGCCACTCTTCCTGGGGTCCAGCAACATTAAGACAGTTATATTCAATTTAAAATGTTACATGAAATTACATTAAGTGTGCTCCCTCAGGCCACTACTCTACTACCACATATCTACAATATAAAATCCATGTGTACGCGTGTGTGGAGTACGTGTCTTATCATGTGTATGTGTGTCTGTGCCTGTGTGTGTGCCTGTGTGTGTCTCTTCACAGTCCCTGCTTTTCCATAAGGGGTATTTGTATCTGTTTAAAACAACAACAAAAAATGATTCTACTGCTTGCATCAGTTATCTGATGTGGAATAGAGTTCCATGTAGCCATGGCTCTATACAGTACTGTGCGCCTCCCATAGTCTGTTCTTGACTTGGGGATTGTGAAGAGACCTTTGGTGGCATATCTTGTGGGGTATGTATGGGTGTCCGAGCTGTGTGCTCGTAGTTTAAGCAGACACCTCAGTGCATTCATCATGTCAACACTTCTTACAAAAACAAGTAGTGATGTAGGTTGGTTGTCTAATGATATCGTTGACCATCGTCAGCTGACCCATGACAAAATAACAAATATTGCTAGAAAATAATGAAGCTAAATAAATGGTCTACTACTTCTGGCCATGGATGACAGGGAGAACACCAGTACCTGTACCTGAAAAACAAAGCAATGAGTGCTCTAAACAGCTGACTGACAAAAGCAAACAATGATAAATCAACAGATACATCTAATGGATTGGAATAAAGGATATTTTTTATCAAGTAAATTCAGCACTACTGAGTGGACAGTGGACATAGAAATAAATGGTTTAGACCATGATAGAGATGTAGGGGTGTTCGTTTTATTTGGAAGATTTTATTTTCATATTTGCCACTGTAAAACACTCACCACTACATTTTAGACAAATAGTAGACAAATGAGACAAATTAGAGACCCCCCCTCAAAGTTTTACTTTTGTTGCATTTAATGTAAGTCCTCCCGACACCCCCGTAATTCACACCTTGTACTAACCTCACCTGTTATCGATAATGATGAGAGGTTGGGGATTTATGATCTTCAACCCTCAATAACTTTCTCACATTTTTTTTTTGGGGGGGGGCACATTTTCTCCTCTCCGCTCCTGACTCCATGTGCTGCCATAGAAATAGAATGAATAAAACGGGCGTCCCCATTCAAGTCAATTATGGCATAATGGTGGCCATTGCGAGTGTACCCACAAATATGTGCTGTGATTTGTTGATTCAACTCAACTGACTTCAAGAAAAATTGACCTCACTGCATGATCCATATCAGCTAACATCATTTGAACATTCTACATTACCATGGAAATTATTGCATCACAATACCAGGTATCCATTGCAAGTGTACCCATGAGTTTACCAATCATATTGCCAGGGTAAGAAGTTCCAAGCACATTCTATTTCTGTGTGCTGCTGTGCTGCTGCTGCTGCATTGTGCCTAGGCAACCGAAGACTCCTACAGCAGAAACTGACTCAACTGCACAAATCCCTGGCCATTCTATCTTCAGTCAGCTGTTCCTTCAAACGGTTATTACGGTTATTTTATTTTCATGACGGTCTTCTTCCATCACCGTAAGTTACAGGTTTATATGGTAATTGTGCCAGTCCTACACCCAACAGTATTTTTGTGTGATCTATAAACCCTTATGCAGACAAACATAGTGTCTAAATTGCATTTAGATTTTCTTTAACAATGTTCCATAGTCTGGGTACCAGTCTTTTTAGCTAGCATTCCACTCCCTGCCACTCCTGTCATTTGGCAAATGACAGGAGTGGCAAGGAGTGGAATTTTATAGTTTAACAGAGACGGCAACCAGGCTAAATGTTGCATGCAAAATCTGACTTGAGATGTCTGAGAGGCCTGTACACCGTCAGGCAATGTAAGATTTCTGCAAAAGTTCAGGTTACGATCCTTTGATGTGAGGAGATGTGAGCAATATCGTCAACAATGTCATAAGATACAGACAGAATGACAGAATGTCAACAATGTCATGAGATACAGACAGAATGACAGAATGTCAACAATGTCATAAGAATAAGTATCTATGACATGAGTAAAAATGTAGGCTAAATCACCCTGATCTGCATGACATTATGGTTTAAGTTATTATACAGCTTATTGTACAGCGATAGATCACTCTATCACAAGTCTAGAATGAGCTGGGAGAACTGTACTATTGTGATTTGTGAATGAGAGCTGTGACGTGTCTATTTATATTGATGGAGGCAATTATCGTAAAAAATGAACTTGTGAAATTAGCACACAAATTGGTTATTATCACAAGGAAAGAACATGAGTCTCTTGGGTTTTAAAGACACATTATGTCCAGTGTGGCTTTATCTGTGTCTTTTGTTGAAGGTCAACAGGCAATTTATTAATTTGTGACAGTTGATACAGTTTATGGGATGATTGATTTTTTATTATGTTATAACAACTGGACAATGAATGTCTTTTCCCAGCCATGTTTATGAAAAACACACACGCATGCACACACACACATACACATTTCCATTGTATCTGATGATGACTTCCTTTATTGTTGTGACCAATCATTTAACCACACAGTCTATCGCAGACCACATCATCTGTTCTCTTTCTCTCTGTGGGGAAATTCTATGTTATTAGTAATAGTTTCAAAGAACATAGTTTCCTTATAACAATGTTTGATTGAGTTCATATGCAAGTTGATTGGAGCTCCTAATGTCATTCCGGAAAATGCTTTATTTTGTACAATTTAGTACAATTAGTACAATTTCCCTGTGTGTTCCATGCCACTAGATGGCAATATAAGATCATGAATGATTCAAATAATTTCTCCACTTTTTTAAAAATCTAAAAGTCGATTTCTCCCTTAGCTCTGCGTCTTTGCAATCTGCGCGGTCGTTATTTCAACATTAGCCTAGCAAGACTTAGATAACATATTATCCTGTCCAGCATGTGGGATATTGTAAACTGTATTCAGTGTTAAATATTGACACTTTTGTTCATGCTGAGATTTAATAATTGTACAGTAACTGACGATCAAATCCTTGTAGCTCTGCGTCCACATGATGGCAGTGTAATCGTATCTCAATCTTATTGTGGACAGTAACACTGTCTCACCAAAGTCACCTGTACTCTAATATCATATCTGCATTATCCAGCATGGAAAAAATACAAGTTTATACAGTACTGAATATTATGTTAACAACAAGGAACATTACAATTTGACAGATGATTTCACTATTTAATCAAATAGCCTACTATCAAATATAGTGTTATATTGTTGCTATACCTGTACAAAGACCAATTTGCAAGTATGTGTGTTATGCTGAGACTCATGTTATAGAAGGCTGTGTCACATGACCCTGTGAGTGGAATCTCAGATAGTCCATATTCCTATTAAGGCTGACTGACACCACAAAGAGGATTGTATTGCAAGGCATGTTTGTGCATATTTCACAGATATACAGGGTTTTCCATCTTTATTGACCCATACAGTCGATGACAGTCAGTGACATCCCCCCCAGGAGAGCAGCAGTGGCTCTCCTCTCTCTCTCCCCTGCTTGAGGAGTGTCTGTAGCAGAGCCACATCGATCTGTATTGCTTTGCCATGAGAACCACTCAAAGACAATTCATTCTCACCAAGACAGGGACTCCTGCTATTGATCTATGTGCAGGAACTGACTGGGGAGGGGGGTTGATTGGAGGGTGGATTAAATCTTCTTTTACACATGTGGTCCCTTTCTGCAGGCTGTGGCCACTGTCAGCATAGAACATTGACTTGCCGCCACGCTGCAGCCGTGTCCCTGCATGTCTGTGGTAAGCTGTAAGCTTGGCGAGCAAGGCTAGTCATTGACTGACTCCTGTCCAGTGATATAAAAAATATAATCTCTGAAGATAGTAGCATTAGAAGCCTCAGGCCAGGCTGTACAGTATAGCTCTGTGTGGTCCATAAATAAACCACACCGAGCTGCAGTGCTGATATAGGTCAGTCACCTTAGCCTTGATCATCCAACTCCTAACACAGGATCTCTATAATTATCTGTAAAGCAATAGCAGACAGTGCTAACTGTGAGCAAATTTGAGAAGTATTTTCTCTGTTGAGGTATTGCTCAAGGTTTGGTGGAGTGTTAAAGTGGTTGAGCATCACCTGCTAGAAAGCAATCAGGCTTGGAACGCAGATTGGCAGGCAGATTTGTCACCATGGTGGCAGAGACAGACAGTGATATGTTGCTGTAGTCCAGGATAAGCGAGGCTCAGCTCAGTTAAACAAGATCCGCCAGGGCTTGGGGGATACACACAGACAGCCATAGAACACCTATCCACGCATCCATGCATCCACATCTCTGCTTGACTGACTGACAGCTCAGGGGAGGCTCTGAAAGATGATGCAGTACAACAGGAGCTGTGTGTCTGGTGCCGTATGGTGTTATACAGTATAGAGAGCATAATCAAATCAAGCTTTATTTATACAGCACATTTCAGACATGGAATGCAACACAATGTGCTTCTCAGAAAAAAATAAATAAAATGAAAGCTGAAATATTTAGTAGGCCTACGTGTAGGCCTGAGGTATGGAAGAGCAGGGAAACCTTTGACACAGCTCCTCTTCTTAAGCCTTTTTTTAGGTTAAAATAAGGGAAATTATCTGCCAATGATGTAAGATAATATAGCTTGTTACAAAAAAAAAAAAAAAAACACAACACACATTTTAAGAAAATTATTACTCAATACAAGACATTTAAGCTTGCTTAGACTTCACCTCTTGCAGTGTTAACTGTACCCAATGGCTTATTTGGGTATAAACAGGGGCCATGAGGGGATTTGATTGGCTGAGTGCAGTTCTGTGCGTGCCCAACACTTAGTATTGAGTGGAAATCTATCTTCATTTCTAGCTATCATGCCTAACTAAGTAATTTACATATTAACATTCTGTAGACACACGGGCAATTACTGAACCGCTGTAATGAACCAGAGACATGTATGATATTACACTCAACAAACACTCTGTGGAGTGGACTGAGAACTGATGTCTTCACAAATACAAAAAGTTAAATGGCTGAATGTGGTATATAAAGGATATTCTCTGTTTTAATTTGTTTAGAATTATAAAAAGAGCTACCATAGGTTACCTATTCATGTAAGTGCCTTGGTGGAATGATTTATCAGCAAGTACGGAATGTAGCTGCAGTGTTTTTATGATTCATTCACAGGCATTTTGTGAGGAGACATTGCATGCAGTCCATGCTTGAAGAGCATGACAAATGCAACTGCCATCTCCCAATGTGAGACAATGGAATAAAAAAGCAACTCAGTTAAATATTCCAGGAGAGGGAAGTCACCCAGGCTAGTTGTGATGAATAGATACTCTCTCCTTTCTGACAAACAATTTGTGAAAGTCACTCCCGCTCAGGAGACGGTGACTGTGTTTTTGACCTCAGATTGCACCGGTCAGCCTCACTCCTCTGGCCAGTCACTGTTGGTTTCTTCCTGGTTTGGATCACTAGTATTCACTCTCGCATGGACACTTGTTAATTTCCTCTAAATATTCAATAATTAAAGATTTTTACATAAACACAATACAATGTTTATGAAATAAAGGTTTTCCTCTGTGTGCACCAAGCAAGCCAAAATAAAGGATGATACTACTGTATGGGAAACCTATTTTCATGGTATTGAGATGAATGCACATATTCACAATGTAGTCCAACGGTACACTACACTATCACCTCATTCTATGTGGTCATGTTGGATGCTCATCTGAGTGTGGAGTGTGTGCTCCAGTCGGGGCACTCTGGCCTCGACAGCAACAAGACTACAGTGATTACAAACCTCTCAACCAATCGATGGCCATCAGAACCTGGTCAGTAACATCTCTTTCCTTAGCCGACCCGATCGCACCAAGAAAACAACGACATGAAAAGAATGAGAGCAGAAAATCCATCAGCGTCTGTAGAAGTGAAATTCATCATGACAATCAATAGCAGCCACTAGCCCATTGGCACGGATGCAGAGGAGCTATCTGGAGAACATTGCGCTGCCTGTGATATATCTATATTTAGGCAGGGGTGAGGAAAGGGATCAATATGCTACAGGCAGCTCATATTTCAGCCAGGCATCGACCAGTGACCAGGGACAAGGAAAAGGAGATGACATGGACGGGGGGCTGTCATGGGCAAAAAACAGACAGGCAGGTGCAGAGGCCTTGATGGAAAGAAAAGTTAAAAGGATGCGATGATGGTCCAGGTGTGATAGCCTGCTACTGATACTGTATCATAGTTCCACAAGAAACTTGTTTGCCTGCCAGTCATATAACTTGTCGACTGACTGAATTACAATTTCGGGGTCAAAAGGTACTAAATTATAATACTGCAGTTTTTGATCTCATTACCTATCTCTAATTTTTTTTCTCTCCCCAAACACACACATGCACTTGTATTGTCCAACAGAATGTAAACAACCTAAAAGCTATGTGAAAGGCCCTTTGTCACACGACCCTCCACTGCTGTTCCTCTGTCCTGATGATGCAAATGTTAGCAAAGTTAATGAACAGAAATTATGTTTTAGCTGAAGTTAGAGCACAACTCGACCCCCTGTCTCATGAATAATCTGAGTGTGTGTCACCGAGCGGAGATGTGTGTTCCTCTCAGCTCACAATTAATGGCCATTACAGATGGTGCTCTCTCTAATTGCCTGTTCCACAGAAGAAGAAAAAACTAAGCGGGATGTTAATGACCCACGTACAGTGACTCTGTCCAGAGGAGCTATCTCAAAACCAGAGAATATTATAAGTCAATTCAAACTGTGTTGAAAAAAATTCACCAACAATCTGGCCTTTAACGATAACACAACAACACAAAGTCATGGGTGGGGGAAACTATTTGAGATCTTGAAAACTTTGGCAGCACTCTGATTGGCCTTTCATCTCTTCACTTGGGTAGCTAAAGTGTTACCTGGGTAACCTTTTGACCGGAGGTGCACCCTGGCTGACGCTCGATAACGACGCCTCCACCATATAGAAAACGACTTAACGTTATTACAATAAACAGTTCTTCTTCCCGTGTATCTCCCCTCCCTGCCTTAATCCTCCATGCTTTGCCCTTCACTTTTTCAAAGACAGCCTGCAGGGCAGAATTGCCCTCTGCTGACTGGAGGCTGACAGTGAATAAGTTCCCTTCTCGTCTGCTGCCTTTTATCTCTGAGATCATACTCAGAGCAGGTCAAGATCAATGCTGCTCCCTGCAAATCTGCCCTTAGTCGGGATGCCTCTGATTGACCTGAACATGGGGAAACACACTCTGCACATTCACATATTCCCTCCAACAGTTTTATTGAAAGTTTCAGGTTCTGGTCCAGGTATGTTTGTGGCGGTAGTTTGTAGTTGAAGTGTGTCAGCTCAGATTTAAATACGGTGAGATTCTGCCAGCATTATCACACTACTGAATATAGGCTATGATATGGAGATGTACAATACGATGTGAGAAAAACATGGCAGGAATGACAGGGGTGCGTTCCGTTTGCTTCAACGTTTCCTATATTGCGTGACGGTTTGCAGGCTACTGAACAACACGTTTTCCCAAAACGGTGCTCATTGTTCTTCAATAGCCTTCGAGGTACATTTACTCACGTTTGGTGGGTGTGGCGAGGTGTGGCCTGATCAATATGGGTGTGACAATCTGAAACCTCAAAACTCGTGCAGCACACCATATGGTAATCGCCCTCTGGGACACTATAATCACAACGCCTTTCAACTGGTCATTCAGTACAGTAGGCCTAGCGTTTCCGTTGAATTCAACGTTGCACACTGTTCTGTCGTACTCAACATAACCCAGGTTAGCTCAGGTTACTTTTTTTCAGAGGCCTTGGAAATGTCACCGATCCTTCCGGAACTGTCATTGCGCACACCTGGCCCCAATTACCAATGATTAGTGTTTGTATATATGTGCTCTTTGGTTCTCCATTGGGCTGTCGATTGTTGTACTATGTCCGTTGGTTTATGTGAGTACCTGTGCTGTGTGTTTTGGCTTTCGTGCCATTGTGGATTGCGCAGATGATTCCGGGTCTCGTCCCGTGGTTTAATCATTGTGCGCGTGTGTATTTATTCAAGGTACTCCTTGCTCTTTTTGTTTTGGGTTTCAACCCTGTGTTTTTGTATACGTGTTGGTTTCGTCTTTGTCCCCGTGCCTATACACGGCACGCCGTAATATGGGCATAATAAAAACCCATATTACTCATTCCTGTGCCTGTCTCCCGACCCTTTATACCAACTTGACAGGAAAGTTACTTTACAAACTGTGTTGCATTGCTATAAAGTCTATTTAGTCTACATAAAAAAAATTTGGTATCCTTCCTATCCATGGAAATATCCTATCCAAGGAAGATAGCCTAGTCTGTGCCTGGGGAACTTAATTTTCTGTGTCTGCTTAGGGGGAAGAAACTGAACAAACTACAAGGATGTAGCCAAAGACAAGGACAATGTATGACAGGGTGATACATTACTTTACATTACTTTACATGAGGAATCAGACAGGATAATGCAAACAACTCTGAACCGCACAGCCACAGAAATCAATACAGGCCAAATTAACGCACCTCATATTGACTGAGCTGAGAAACAAAACCCTAGTCCTGAGAGAGGAATAAAGTCTTATATAGGCTAAAACTGTTTCATGGCTGCATTATAACGTTGTATCCTTCCTCCCAAAACAACTAAAACTATTGTTTATCAATATGAAATATTTCAATGAAAGCCTTTAAGGCATCTGATAGGTTTAGGCTCTACTGCTAGAAAAGGAAATGATGTGGAGTAAAATCAGCGAATAATGATGGCACAATATGCTAGTCGCTTGACTTTAGCCCTTGCATCCTTTAAGGAGCATAGGCCGTTGACAAATGTCCACCTCACTCGGTTCAGGGCAAGGTTTTCCAGGTCACACCAGTTTAGGCAGGCCACTCTCAGTTATTTCTGTCTGGATGTCAATCCAACAAGTTTTCTGGGTCTCCCTCTGTTTCTTTTCCCCAGGGTGTTCCATTTCAGAGTCTAGAAGGTTGTTGGTGGCAGGTGTGCAGTAGGCTTGAAAACTATGTGCAGTAGCCCAAGTAAACCGTAAAGGTGTTTGTTTGAGTGGCGAAGAGGCACTAGGCGAGTGTCCCCTGGGCCTACCTCCCTCCAATTGCGAGTTCTTTGCAAATATTTGTTTGTGTTTCCCTTTTTTATGCAGATTTTAGAATACTAGCATGAAAATCTGTCTCCAATTGGATGGAAACCTAACTATACACCCTAAGACTCTGGCAAGTGCGCTAGTCCAGTGCCACTTTGATTAGGCCTGCACATCATGGTTCACCGGCAGCCGCAAACATCGGAAGAATAAGCTACAGACCAGCCAAAACAAGCTTGTAAGAATTGTACTCCCCCTCATACGCATCTGGATATCCAACATTTTAAACATCTAGGCTGGCTTTCTGTGGAATTAAAAAAAATATTAATTCAACTTGATGTGGTCCACAGAATTATCACGCATAAGGATACTGCTTCCCTTTGTCCACATTTTGCTACATTACAGCCTTATTCTAAAATTGATTCAATAATTTTTTCCCTCATCAATATACACACAACACCCCATAATAAAAAACAAAAATACCTTATTTACATAATTATTCAGACCCTTTGCTATGAGACTCACAATTGTTTCCATTGATCATCCTTGAGAAGTTTCTATAACAGGATTGGGGTCCACCAGTCAATTGATTGGACATGATTTGGAAAGGCACACATCTGTCTATATAAAGGTCCCACAGTTGACTGTGCATATCAGAGCAAAAACGAAGCCATGAGGTCGAAGGAATTGTCCGTAGAGCTCCAAGACAGGATTGTGTCGAGGCACAAATCTGGGCAAGGGTACCAAAACATTTCTGCAGCATTGAAGAACACAGTGGCCTCCATCATTCTTAAATGGAAGAAGTTAGGAACCACCAAGACTCTTCCTAGAGCTGGCTGACCAGCCAAACTAGGCAATCGGGGGAGAAGGGCCTTGGTCAGGGAGGTGACCAAGAACCCAATGGTCACTCTGACAGAGCTTCAGAGTTCCTCTGTGGAGATGGGGGAACCTTCCAGAAGGATAACCATCTCTGCAGCATTCCACCAATCAGGCCTTTACGGTAGAGAGCCAGATAGAAGCCACTCCTCAGAAAAAGGCACATGACAGCCAAAAGGTACTTAAAGGGACTCTTAGACCATGAGAAACAAGATTCTATGGTCTGATGAAAGCAAGATTGAACTCTTTGGCTTGAATGCCAATGCATCACGTCTGGAGGAAACCTGGCACCATCCCTATGGTGAAGCATGGTGGTGGCAACATCATGCTGTGGGGATTTTTTTCCAGCGGCAGGGACTGGGAGACTAGTCAGGATCAAGGGAAAGATTAACAGAGAAAAGTACAGCGAGATCCTTGATGAAAACCTGCTCCAGAGCGCTCAGGACCTCAGACCGCTGCTACTCTCTGTTGTTATCGTCTATGCATAGTCACTTTAATAACTCTACCTACATGTACATATTACCTCAACTAACCGGTGCCCACGCACATTGAATCTGTACCGGTACCCCCCTGTATATAGTCTCGCTATTGTGATTTTACTGCTACTCTTTAATTACTTTTTACTTTTATTTCTTATTCTTATCCGTATTTTTTAAAACTGCATTGTTGGTTAGTGGTTCGTAATTAAGCATTTCACTATAAGGTCTACACCTGTTGTTTTTGACGCATGTGACTGATAAAATTGGATTTGATTTGAAGGTTCACCTTCCAACAGGACAACGGCCCTAAGCACACAGCCAAGAGAATGCAGAAGTGGCTTTGGAACAATTCTCTGAATGTCCTTGAGTGGCCTAGCCAGAACCTTATTGATAATCTCTGGAGAGACCTGAAAATATCTCTGCAGTGACACTCCCCATCCAACCTGACAGAGCTTGAAAGAATTTGCAGAGAAGAATGGGAGAAACTCCCTAAATACAGGTGTGCCAAGTTTGTAGCATCATACCCAAGAACACTCGAGGCTGTAATCACTGCCAAAGGTGCTCCAAGAAAGTACTGAGTAAAGGTCTGAATACTTATGTAAATGTGGTATTTAAGTATTTTTTTTTATTCTAAAAATCTGTTTTTGCTTTGTCGTTATGGGATATTGTGTGTAGATTGATGAGAGAAAAAAAAAACTTAATTATAGAATAAGGTTGTAATGTAACAAAAAGTCAAGGGGTCTGAATACTTTCCAGAATGCACTGTATTTTTCATTTGTTAAAGATGTCCACCAGCATAATACCAGAGCCATAGACTCAAATTTTCACTGTTTTAAATATACGAGTCTATCTGGTAAGAACACATTTTTATATACCAATGTTGTTGAGTGGTACAAACTACCACAGCAACTCAAAGCCACAGCAACCATAACCTCTTTTTTAAAAGAGCTTGTTGATGTGAACAGTTTTTGTCTGTATCTCTGTAATGTGTCTGTATATGTAATTGTATATGTATTTTAAACCTGGTCTCAGAGCATTTCGTATTATTCTCTACGTAAATCTGGGACATTCCATTTAGTATGTATGATATGTTATGTTTCATTTGGTATGCATTAATTTGTGGATGTCCATCACCCATTTCGTATGATATGTTACAAATTACAATTAATATTATATGTTACGAATTTGCAAAAAGTACAATATCTTACAAAATATATATTTTTTTACAATGTCAAAAGATATTTTTTACGTTTGTGAGGGGGGTGCATTTTCGTTATGATACCTTGAGTTGGACCAGCCCCCCCAAATCATTTCAAACTGTCCCTAAACAACCCCGTTTCGACCAGCTAAGAATGTATCTAAACCCCTTGTCCATCTAATGAACAGCATGAAAGAGAGAGGGAAATAATTAAATATCAGAATGGCTTCTGTCCTCAGGCCTATTACAGATCCAAGTCCATTCCTTGGGCTCTCGCCCAATGGGATCACTCTAAGCAATACATCAA
Source organism: Brachymystax lenok tsinlingensis (assembly GCA_030435695.1). Taxonomy (NCBI): domain Eukaryota; kingdom Metazoa; phylum Chordata; class Actinopteri; order Salmoniformes; family Salmonidae; genus Brachymystax; species Brachymystax lenok. Next base: position 40,783,792 of record CM059813.1, read on the forward strand.
CAAAATGGATGGGGGACATGGAGCTTCAAACCGAGCGTGCTGGGCACAGACAGTCATTGTAGACATCATTGGGTCCAGGCTGAGTAAAGGGTTGTAGCCCTTCTCCTGCCCCCATCTAATAGGCAGTGCTGCCTGGGTGACAGGAGCCCATAAATAACTAAGCTGGCGTGCCAAAGGAACGCACTCACCCGGACATGGACACACCACAGCACAGCAGACTGCTATGGCAACCGCAGGATCCATGGTTTAGCATGGACAATCTGGGTGCTAATACAAATCACTTCACGAGATGTCGAGCAATTTTGTGTCACACCAAAATACATTCAACAAAGATGGCAGCATCCTTGATAAGTATGTTTTGACTGCAGTGAAGCATCAAACATGCTCACTTAGAACGGCGGCGTAAATGCTGAAAATAGAAGACTTTGAACAGCTAACATGGAAAGAAGAGAATTCAACACTTCGCTAGTAGTAAATATTGTACTTTCCTCCATGTTATATCAAACTGCTCTTAGTCTTAATTAGCTTGAAACGAGGGTAATGTTAATCATCAAAATGATTTTTTTTGTGGAAATGCCTTCTTGAGTGTGAACTTTCATGTGCATTAATAACAAACTTGTATACAATCTGTAAATACAAATACAATTGTTAAATTACTAGCCTATTTGGTTCAGCCACGGAAAAAGACAGGAATCTTCCCGCTATCCATGATTGGCTGAGATAATGGTGTCACGACTTCGACTGAAGTCGGTTCCCCTCCTCATTCGGGCGGCATTTGGCGGTCGACGTCACCGGTCTTCTAATCATCACCGATCTACTTTTCATTTTCCATTTGTCTTGTCTTATTTTTCACACACCTGGTTTGCATTCCCCATCATTATCTGTTGTGTATTTAACCCTCTGTTTTCCCCCCATGTCCTTGTGTGTGATTGTTTATTGTTAAGTCGTTTCTTTCCGGCTGGTGCATTATATATATGCCTCGCTTGTTTTGCGTTTGGCATGTTTATTTGTATATACGCGTTTAGCGTTTTGCATGTATATTTGTTTGAGTAAAGTTTTTTGCTCACTCAGTACTGTTCTCCTGAGCCTGACTTTATGCACCAGCTACACAAGAACCTGACAGAATCACACACCCGCCATGGAGTCAGCAGGAGCAGGTACTCCGGTCAGAGGAGTCGGCTATGTTACATCATCTCGATGCCATGATGGATTGCGTTGTTCAGACCATGGACCGCTGGGAGAGACAGGAAGTCTCTCCAGCGCCAAAACCAACGCAACCGGGGTTACCTCTACCCGTCCCGTCCCGTCCGGATCCAGCACCAGTGGGATGCGTCTCTCCCTTCCCAGGGAGTATGATGGGACGGCCGCACAGTGCCAGGGGTTCCTCCTACAACTGGACCTATACCTGGCTACCGTTCACACAGCTCCCTCAGGAAGGGAGAGAGTCTCTGCCCTCGTCTCCTGCCTCTCGGGGAGAGCTCTGGAGTGGGCCAACGCCATGTGGGGAGAGGAAGACTCAGTGTTGGACCACTTTGAGGAGTTCACCCGTCGCTTCCGGGCCGTCTTTGACCATCTGCCCGAAGGCAGAGTGGCGGGGGAAGGACTTTTTCATTTGAGGCAGGGGACGAGGAGCGCACAGGAGTTCGTGCTGGCCGCCGGAGCCGGATGGAACGACAGGGCCCTCATTGACCATTATCGATGCAGCCTGCGCAAGGACGTCCGACGGGAGTTGGCCTGCAGGGATGCCACCATCAACTTTGACCAACTAATAGATCTGTCCATCCGGTTGGATGCTGGTTACCTGTGAACGTCCTGAGGGGGCTCTGATGGTTCCATCTCCCAGTACTCCCGCTCCGGTGCTCATGGAGTTGGGAGGGGCTGCACGTAAGGAGGCTGGAGGAGGGGCCTTCACGTGCACCATCTGTGGCCGCAGAGGACACACTGCCGGTCGGTGCCGGGTTGGTCCTTCTGGGAATCGAGGCAGCAGGCAGGGCACTCTGGCGTCACCCCAGGTGAGTAAGCACCACTCTCATCCAGAGTCCTCTTTTGTTCACCTGTTTGTACCTGTCTGTTTCCCTGAGTTTTCCCTGCATTCTCAGTATGAGGCTCTAGTCGATTCAGGCGCAGCTGGGAATTTTATTGACAGAGCATTAGCCCTTAGTTTAGGGATCCCCATTATACCTTCTGGTTAGACCTTTCCCGGTTCACGCTCTGGATAGTCGACCATTAGGGTCAGGGCTAATCAAGGAGGCCACCATCTCCCTGTTTATGGAGACACAGGGGGGTCACGAGGAGAGAATCAGTCTCTTTCTCATTGATTCTCCTGCGTTTCCCGTGGTACTAGTCTGACAGAAGCTGTTAAATCAGCCAAGCTGAAGAAGCAAGAGCATCATCTCCTGCTTGTTCAGAGTGAGCGGTCTGTCTACCAGAAGATGGTTGCTGACAGCAAGACCACCTGTCAAGGCCTGCAGTTGTCTCTGGGGGGCCCTACTGGGCCAGCAAGCAAAGATATCAAATTAAATGTTATTTGTCACATGCGCCAAATACAACAGATGTAGATCTTACCGTGAAATGCTGACTTACAAGCCCTTAACCAACAATGCAGTTGAAGAAATAGAGTTAAGTTAATAAAATATTTACTAAACACAAAGTAACATAACATTTCATAAGAATAACGAGGCTATATACAGGGGGTACCGGTACCGAGTCAATGTGCGGGGGTACAGGTTAGTCGAGGTAATTTGTACATGTAGATAGGGGTAAAGTGACTATGCATAGATAATAAACAGCAAGTAACAGCAGTGGGGGTATGGGTGGCCATTTGATTAATTGTTCAGCAGTCTTATGGCTTGGGGTAGAAGCTGTTAAGGAACCTTTTGGAACCTTTTACCCTCTGTAGCACCTTATGGTCAGATGCTGAGCAGTTGCCATACCAGGCAGTGATGCAACTGGTCAGGATGCTCTCGATGATGCAGCTGTATAACCTTTTGAGGATCTGCCAAACCTCCTGAGGGGGAAAAGGTGTTGTCATGCCCTCTTCATTACTGTCTTGGTGTGTTTGGACCATTCTAGTTTGTTGGTGATGTGGACACCAAGGAACTTGAAACTCTCGACCCGCTCCACTACAGCCCTGTCGATGTTAATGTGGGCCTGTTCGGCCCTCCTTTTCCTGTAGTCCACGATCATCTCCTTTATCTTGATCACATTGAGGGAGAGGGTGTTGTCCTGGCACCACACTGCCAGGTCTCTGACCTCCTCCCTATAGGCTGTCTCAACGCTGTCAGTGATCAGGCCTACCACTGTTGTGTCATCAGCAAACTTAATGATGGTGTTGGAGTCGTGCGTGACCACGCAGTCGTGGGAAGTACAAGAGGGGACTAAGCACACACCCCTGAGGGGCCCTGGTGTTGAGCATCAGCGTGGCAGATGTGTTGTTGCTCACCCTTACCACCTGGGGTGGCCCGTCAGGAAGTCCAGGATCCAGTTGCAGAGGGAGGTGTTTAGTCCCAGGGTACTTAGCTAGTGATACACTTTGTGGGCACTATGGTGTTGAACGCTGAGCTGGCAGCATCAATGAACAACATTCTCACATAGGTGTTCCTTTTGTCCAAGTGGGAAAGGGCAGTGTGGAGTGCAATTGGCATTGCGTCATCTGTGGATTTATTGGGGCGGAATGCGAATTGGAGTGGGTCTAGGGTTTCCGGTATGATGGTGTTGATGTGAGCCATGGCCAGCCTTTCAAAGCACTTCATGGCTACGGATGTGAGTGTTACGGGACGGTAGTCATTTAGGAAGGTCACCTTTGCATTCTTGGGCACAGGGACTATGGTGGTCTACTTGAAACATGTAGGTATTACAGGGAGAGGTTGTCGGTCAGGGAGAGGTTGAAAATGTCAGTGAAGACACTTGCCAGTTGCTCATCGCATGCTCTGGGTACAAGCCCTGGTAATCAGTCTGGCCCCGCAGCCTTGTGAATGTTGACCTGTTTAAAGGTCTTGCTCACATCTGCTATGGAGAGCATGATCACACAGTCATCCGGAACAGCTGGTGCTCTCCTGCATGCTTCAGTGTTGCTGTATAAAAGGAGTATAAAAGGCATTTATAAAAGGCAAGTGAGTATAAAAGGCATTTATATAAAAGGTATAAAAGGCATTTAAAAGCGAGTATAAAAGGCATTTAGCTCGTCTGGTAGGTGTGCGTCACTGGGCAGCTCGTAGATGGGTTTCCCTTTGTAGTCCGTAATAGTGTTCAAGCCCTGCGAGTGGCGCAGCAGTCTAAGACACTGCATCTCAGTGCTAGAGGCGTCACTACAGACACTCGATTCCAGGCTGTATCAAAACCAGCTGTGATTGGGCGGCGCACAATTGGCCCAGCATTGTCTGGGTTTGGCGGGTGTAGGCCTTCATTGTAAATAACAATGTGTTCTTAACTGACTTGCCTAGTTAAATAAAGGTTAAATGTAAAAAAAAATACAAATGAAAAATTTGGCGAGCGTCAGAGCCGGTGTAGTAGGATTCAATCTTAGTCCTGTATTGACACTGCTAGTTTGATGGTTTGTCTGAGGGCATAGAGGGATTTATTATAAGCTTCCATATTAGTGTCCCTCTCCTTGAAAGCGTCAGCTCTAGCCTTTAGCTCAGTGTGAATGTTGCCTGTAATCCATGGCTTCTGGTTGGGATTTGTACGTACGGTCACTGTGAAAATGAATTGTCAAATCCCTGTCAGTCTGTCTTTACACAGGTTAGTGCAAGATGAATGCTTGCTTCCCATTTACGAAGGAGGAAATGTTGCTTAGCTGTTGAGCAAAATATATGAATTACAATTATCATCATGAATATTAAGGTTATTATTTATTTGGACATCACACATGATAGTCTTACTCTTATAGAGACATCATACACACTCTCACTAAATTACATCCAATATCATACACATCAACCAACTCAGATTTACTACACACATAATATCTTGTCTCAATTTTCTAACATCTGTGGCATTGGCTCACAGGCAAACAGGCAACGGAATAAAACAAATATTGCTAGAACCTACTTCTTGAATTCTAAATATCAGACATTTGAAAGCTCTAATTTTGACCGTCATAATACCTCTTATGACAGTAACTTTACAAGCACTAATTATGGTCAATTAAGACTGAGAATAGTATCTAGTTATGGTAAGGGGTGAAATAAGTATAGCCAGTTATAATTGTAACGGTTTAGTAGATTATTTAAAAAAAGATCAGTCTTTACATGGATAAAATAAAAGGAATATAACATATACTTTTTACAGGAAACTCACTCTACATCCTTAGATGAAGTTGCGTGGAAAACGGTTGTGAAATAATTTTCTGTCATGGACAAAGGAACTCAAAAGGTGTGATGAAATTAATTTACAAAAATGTTGATCTGAATGTGCAAATAGTCAGGAATGATTCGCAAGGAAGGTGGATCTTTTTGAATATGAAAGAGATTTTTCTCATTAATCTATATGGTCCAAATCAGGATGATCCATACTTCTTCGAAAATATTTATCCCAAATTTATTGAACTTACAGGCAACAAATTATCAAATCATTGTGGTGGGAGACTATAACACAGTGTTAAGTACCTCAATGAACCATAAAGGAAATCACTCTACAAACTATTAATCAAGCTAGTCATCTTGACTACTTTCTTGTCTCTTACACTTGCATCAAAGGTTTAAAAAGTTTTAATAGGAGACAGAATGCGAGAGACAGAATGCGATCAGATCATCATCTAATTGGCATTCACATAACTCTTATAGAATTTCCACGTGGCTGGGGATATTGGATATTTTATCAAATTCTTCTGGAGGACAACTTATTTTTAACTAAGACAAAATATATATATATTTTTTTATAATATAGGTTCAGCAAATCCCCTTATTGTTTGGGATACCTTTAAGTGTATCTTCAGAGGTCATTCAATTCAATAATCATCAATAATAAAAAAAAATGTTTTTGCAGAAACGTGTTACTGAAGGCAGAGTCATCTATGATTCTCCTAATTGTATTTTAAAAGAGGAAGCTAAATATTTTAAGCAGATGTTCTCTTTTCCGTCTCATCCTCTCCCACTGAATGAAGATTACGGTAATGAATTCTTTCCAAATAATACAAAAATGGAAAATTAACAAATGTACAGAAAGACCATTGCAAAGGCCAAATTACAGAGGAATAACTTTTTGAGGCTATTAAATCCTTTCGGTCTGGAAAAACCACAGGGCTTGAAGGCATACCGGTAGAGGTATATCAAGCTTTTTTTGATATACTAAAAGCTCCATTGCTAGATTGTTTTATCTACTCCTATAGAAATTGTACTCTGTCAGGTACTCAACAGGAAGGTCTGATTTCACTATTATTAAAACAAGACCCAGATGGCAAATATAAAAAAAACTGGAGGCCCCTTTACACTTCAATGTTGTGATGCAAAAATACTAGTGAAATGCATAGCACTCAGAATTAAAAAGGTTTTACCAGGTATTGTTCATCCTGATCATACAGGTGTTTTACATGGACGATACATTGGAGATAATATACGACAACTACTAGAAATAATAGAACATCACGAAACATCCAGGCCTGGTATTTATGGTGGATTTTGAAAAGGCATTTGATAAAGTAAGACTGAATTTTATTTATAAATGCCTGGATTTTTTCAATTTCTGTGATTCTCTTATAAAATGGGTAAAAGTAATGTAAAGCAACCCCAGGTGTAAAATAGTAAATAACGGCTACTTCTCAGTGTCACGCACTAATCTGTTTCACCTGTCCTTTTGCTTGTCTCCACTGACCTCCAGGTGTCGCCCACTTTCCCCGTTATCCCCTATGTATTTATACCTGTGTTTTCTGTCTGTCTTTTGCCAGTTCGTCTTGTTTGTTCAAGCCTACAGCGTTTTGTCTTAGCTCCTGTTTGTCCCTCGTCTCTCTTTTTTTCACATCCTCCTGGTTTTTGACCTTTGCCTGTCCTGACCCTGTACACACCCGCCTGACCACTGCCTGTCTCTGACCCTTGGCCTGCCTGCTGTCCTGTACCTTTGCTCCATCTCTAGATTATTGACCTCTGCCTGACCTGAGCCTGCCTGCCGTCCTATACCTTGGCCTCTGCTCTGGATTATTGATGCCTGCCTGGACCTGTCATTTGCCTGCCCGTGGTTACAATAAACATTGTTACTTCACACAGTCTGCACTTGGGTCTTACCTTGATTCCTGATAGTACGAACTGGCCATGACTGATCCAGCAGACTTGGACCAGCTCTGCAACACCATCTCCACCCAGGGAGCCCTCATTGGTAGACACGAGGAGATGCTTCGTGGTCTAATGGAAGGGTTCCAGGACGTGGCCGAACGTCACGACCTAGCATTGGGAGCTTTGCGGGAGCAATTCCATGGGTTGCCTACTAGGCAGCCTACCACGACAGTAACCTCCCAGACCCTCAGTAACCCGGTTGGTAGCAGCGCCAGGTGTCGCCCACCTGGCGCTGGCACCCTGGTTTCCCGGGAACCCTGCTTACCTCCCCAGGAGCGCTACAATGGAGATTCCAGAACCTGCCGGGCCTTTCTCTCCCAGTGCTCCTTCTTTGTTACCCTCGGACTGCTCGAAGATAGCGTACATTATTACGCTGATGTCCGGGAGGGCACTCGCCTGGGCCACAGTGGTGTGGGAGCAACAATCTGCCGTCTGCTTCAGTCTGGAGGTATTCGTGGTGGAGGTGAGAGGTTTTTGAGGCTCCGGTGTCCGGGAGAGAGGCTGCCCGGAAGTTACTCCAGCTTTGGCAGGGCTCCCTCAGTGTGGCAGACTATGCGGTGGAGTTCCGCATGCTGGCAGCAGAGGGTACCTGAAACCCGGAAGCACTGTTCGACATGTTTCTGCACGGATTATTGGCGGGAGTAAAGGAAGAGCTTGCAGCCCGGGAACTATTGACAGATCTTGACTTACTCATTGCCTTAACCATCCGTATCGATGGACGGTTACAGGAACCTAGGCTTGAGAAGAGGTCTGATTGCGGCCCATATCGCTCACTCAAGGATCCCACCTTGTATCTGATGAACTCCGGAAGTCAAAGAACGGATCCGAGCTTACCCGAGTTCCTCCAAGAGCCTCTGAAGATAGCCGAATTGCCTCTTCCCAAGCCGATGTAGCTCGGCAGGGCTAGGCTGTCTCCAGCTGAACGCGTACACAGACTGAACACCCAGATTTGTCTGTATTGCGGTACTACAGGTCATTATGTGTCTACCTGTCTCTTCAAGAGACCCAGCTCATTCGTTGGAGTGAGTACTCTCGTGGGTCTTAAAGATAATTGTTCTTCTCCCCTTATTCGCCTCCCTCTCCATGCCACCCTGCTGTGGGGCGACCAGTCCAAGTCTCTACAGGTACTCATCGACTCGGGGGGGGTCGATATGAATCTCATGGACGTTACCCTGGCGTCCGAGCTGGGCATCCCCACTCAAACCCTCTCCATTCCCATGGGTGTTAGAGCGCTGGACGGACGCTCTATAGGCCGGGTCACCCACCAGACCACCCCTGTAAACCTATGAGTGTCGGGGAACCACAGTGAGACGATCCAATTCCTGCTGGTTGAGTCTCCGCAGGTTCCCATGGTATTGGAATTCTCTTGGCTCCAGCAACACAATCCCTCCATTGACTGGCCTACTGGTACCATCGTGGGCTGGAGCCCATCCTGCCACACTCATTGCCTTTAGTCAGCTCTGCCTGCCCCGGGACGTCTTCCTCGGGACTTGTAAATTGCCCCGGACCTCTTCGCCTGCTCTGCAGAGTACCAGGACCTCCGGGAGGGGTTCAGTAAGTCCGGGCCACTTCGCTTCCGCAGCACCTACCGGTATCCAAGGAGGTCAAGCCTGAGGTGCTGGCACTCAGCGGCTACTATCCCAGAAGCCGAGACCTTTCCCCCCCGCTCCAAGATCATAAGCCCCTCTGCTGTTCGTCCTCTGTTGCCCCGTACTCTCCGTATTTTTCCTACCTTTTCTGTGTCTAAAGTTAAAACCATGTCTGACTTCCCCTTGTCTCCCCCATCTCATCGACGGCCGACCGGCATACATGTCCGGGGCAGGGGACCGGCATATATGCATCGGGGCAGGGGATTCCAGTACCTGGTTGACTGGGAGGGTTATGGCCCAGAGGAGAAGTGCTGGGTCTCCGCTAGGGACATCCTGGACCCAGTACTCATCTCTGAGTTCCAGCACCAGCATCCCGCTCATCCAGGTATGCGCCCAGGTAAATGGACGGTTACGGGAACCTAGGATGTAGAAGAGGTCTGATTGTGGTCCCAATCGCTCACTCAAGGATCCCACCTTGCATCTGAACTCCGGAGGTCCGAGCTCACCCGAGTTCCTCCAAGAGCCTCCGAAGACCAAGCCAATGCAGCTCGGGACGAATATTGGCGTCCCTAGAGGGGGTACTGTCACGCCCTGATCTGTTTCACCTGTCTTTGTGCTGGTCTCCACCCCCCTCCAGGTGTCGCCTATCTTCCCCATTATAACATGTGTATTTATACCTGTGTTTTCTGTCTGTTGCCAGTTCGTCAGGTCTATTCAAGCCTACCAGCATTTTGTCTCAGCTCCTGTTTTTCCCTAGTCTATCTTTTTTTTCTTGTCCTCCTGGTTTTCGACTTTTGCCTGTCCTGACCTTGTACCCGCCCACCTGACCACTGCCTGTCTCTGACCCTGGGCCTGCTTGCCGTCCTATACCTTGGCCTTTGCTCTGCATTATTGACCCCTGCCTGCCTGGACCTGTCATTTGCCTGCCGCTGTAGTTACAATAAACATTGTTACTTCACACAGTCTGCACTTGGGTCTTACCTTGATTCCTGATACTCAGAGAGTTTTGAATTGTCAAGAGGAGTTAAACAAGGGTGTCCGCTGTCACTTTATCTATTTGTCATGGCCATCGACATGCTAGCTATTAAAATCAGATCCAATTAACAACATTAGAGGATTAGAAACCAAGGCTTAAAAACAAAAGGTGTCCATGTATGCCGATGACTCAAGATTTATATTAAGTCTGCATGCTAGATCCCTGCAATGTCTCATTGAAGATCTAGATAACTTTTCTGGCCTAAAACCTAATTATGATAAGTGTACAATATTAGGTATTGGATCTTTAAAAAAGACAACTTTTACATTACCCTGCAGTTTACCTATAAATTGACTGACGGTGAAGTAGACATACTTGGTATTCATATCACAACATATATAAATCAGCTCTCCTCAATGAATTTCAATCCAAAACTTAAAAAAATAGACATGATCCTGCAACCATGGAGAGGTAATACCTGTCTATTTATGGAAAAATTGCCCTGATTAACTCCTTAGTCATATCTCAGTTTACTCACTTACTTATGGTGCTGCCTACTCCTGATTAGTTTTTTCAAATCATATAAGCAAAAAATATTTTGTTTTATCTGGGACGCTAAACCAGACAAAATAAAGCGTGCCTATCTATATAACGAATAGGAATTGGGTGGGTTGAGATTATTAAATATAAAAGCACTAAACCTCTCTAAAAGCTTCACTTATTCCAAAAATGTACTTGAACCCTAAGTGATTCTCAAGTAGATTACTAAGAAAAGCTCATCCATTGTTTAAAAAATGCCCTTTTTGCCTTTGTGCAGATTGCCAGGTCTAATTCTTCGATTTAATTTAAAATATATATTTTTCAAAGTATCTCTTTTTTTCAAACAAGCATTGCAGAGCTGGCTACAATTTCACCCCCCTGAAAAAGAACAAATATTACAACAAATATTATGGATGAACTCTAATGTGCTGGTTGATAAAATACCTGTATTTATGGGAATGATGTTTGAAAAGGGTATTTTGTTCTTAAATTATATTGTAAATTGGAATGGTAGAGTTGTGTCTTTCATGGAGTTATCAGAATTGTACGGGAAGGTCTGCTCAGTCCAAGAGTACAACCAATTGATAACAGCATTACCCCAAAAATGTAGGCAGGTGGCAGTGGGAAGAGGTAGGGAACTGGTCTGTCTGCCCAATATAAAGGATCCAAATAAAAATAGCATAAATAGGAAAGTACACCAATTTCATTTGAGGACCAGGATGTTGAGAACTGTGCCATACAGATGGTACCAGTCTCAACGTCAACAGTGAAGCGGTGACTCCGGGATGCTGGCCTTCTAGGCAGAGTTGCAAAGAAAAAATACATATCTCAGACTGGCCAACAAAAATAAAAGATTTAGATGGGCAAAAGAACACAGACACTGGACAGAGGAACTCTGCCTAGAAGGCCAGCATCCCGGAGTCGCCTATTCACTGTTGACGTTAACTGGTGTTTTGCGGGTACTATTTAATGAAGCTGCCAGTTGAGGACTTGTGAGGCGTCTGTTTCTCAAACTAGACACTCTAATGTATTTGTCCTCTTGCTCAGTTGTGCACCGGGGGCCTCCCACTCCTCTTTCTATTCTGGTTAGAGCCAGCTTCCACTGTTCTGTGAAGGGAGTAGTACACAGCGTTGTATGAGATCTTCAGTTTCTTGGCAATTTCTCACATGGAATAGCCTTCATTTCTCAGAACAAGAATAGACTGACGAGTTTCAGAAGAAAGGTCTTTGTTTCTGGCCATTTTGAGCCTGTAATCAAACCCACAAATGCTGATGCTCCAGATACTCAACTAGTCTAAAGAAGGCCAGTTTTATTACTTCTTCAGAACAACAGTTTTCAGCTGTGCTAACAATTGCAAAAGGGTTTTCTAATGATCAATTAGTCTTTTAAAATTATAAACTTGGATTAGCTAACACAACGTGCCATTGGAACACAGGAGTGATGTTTGCTGATAATGGGCCTCTGTATGCCTATGTAGATATTCCATAAAAAAATCTGCCGTTTCCAGCTACAATAGTCATTTAAAACATTAACAATGTCTATACTGTATTTCTGATCAATTTGATGTTATTGTAAATGGAGAAAAAGATAGAAATGTCCTTGTTTTTTAAAGAAAAGCTAAGTGACCCCAAACTCCTGAACGGCAGTGTAGGTTGCATAGAAATCCGAAGAGGGTGGCCAGCAGAGATAGGCGGGATGGGCTGAGGGAAGTTGAGGGTTGGGATGAGGAATTGGAGACAAGTGGGAGTGGAGTTGCTGGACGGGAGATAGAATGACGGTCAAAGTATAAAAAATAAAGTTAAAATAAAACATAATAAAAAAGTATGTTTGAACGACACTGAGCGGCAGTGTTTTTACAGCTAATGCCAGTTTAGCTTAGGCTGATGTCATGCAAGTGTTTTTACACACACTCTCATTCAAATACACACATACACGGACACACACACATGTAAATAGTGCCAGACATGCACTCAAATATATACAGTTGGCCTTGCTGTTATGATTTTAGTTGTCATTGATATCTTTTGTTTTTTTGCATTGTTGTTTTTTGTTTTCCTTTGTCTTTTTCTCTTTAGTTAATTGTCTTGGTTGTTAGTGCATTGGGGTGAGTTCTTGGGGGTGGGGAATGGAATTCATTTTAGAATTTCTTATTTTATTTATTTTTCTTGGGGTGGGGGGGACCTTGGGAGAGGTCTCGGATGGTTGAGGGGCAGCTATTGGGGAGCTGTGGGGGGATCTTGGAGAGTTTCGGGTCCCCGTTTTTGGCCTCGTGAGAGATCTGTCGACATGCCCTTGAGCAGGGTATTGACCCAGGATACTTCTGTGTGTCGCTCTGAATGGGAGTCTGTTGGACGACTGGTGTGATGTCGTTTTTGAGCGGCTTCACTGCAAGTATATTGTATGTTTTGGATTCAATAAAAAAAAATGTAAGTGCACTATCCTTCTGACCATATGTAACCAGGACCCATCTACTTTTTCACTCCAGTCCTCGCAAGTGTGATTGTTTGATCTCTGCTGTGAAGGAATACCACAACAAGTCAACTACTTGATTGATGAAGGCATGTCATCCAGCAAAGGCAGTTGTTCAGTCATCCACTACGTGCACCATTTCTTCACCATCTACGGAGTTGGGGAAACAACTGTGGACCTGAATTGTGACAACTGCAGTGGCCAAAACAAGAACAAGTTTGTGCTCTGGTATTGTGCCTGAATGACCATGCACAGGCTCCACCACAGTTGGGACCTTCACTTCCTGATCACAGGCCACACCAAGTTTGCCCCTGACTGGTGCTTCGGGCTGATCAAGAAACTCTTCAGAAAGACCAGAGTGAACAGAGATTGCTGGTGTGGTGAAGGACAGCACTGTGACAGGGGTCAGAATCCCACAGCTGGTTGGACTGGAGGATGATACGGTGGTGATGGAAAGCTATGGCTGGAAATAACACCTGACTCCGTACTTCAGGCCTCTGCCACAGATCAAGCAGTACCAGCACTTCAGGTGAATATTGCATTGTATGAGCTTATTCTTGTTATCTGAACTTGGAAGGTGAATTGATGTTATGCAAGGTTGTAATGTCTTTTAAATGTTTTGTCTATTTTCCTGTTTTACAGCTTTGATGCTCTGGACCCTGGTGTTGTCATCGCCAAGGAGCATTCGGACAGTTTCAGCTGCTGCACAACACTGACGTCCTTCCTCCCAAAGATAGTCTGCTTGTACAAACACCACCTGGACTGGATACAACTAGACAAATGTATATTTTTGAGAAGTTTTGCAACAAAGAGGCCATGGACTTCACATGCCCTGCAAGGGCAGGACAGAAACTGTCTCTCTGAATATAGATTCCCTATCTGCACTGCCTCTATGCACATTCACATGACTATATCCTCTCACACACACACACATACACACACGTTGCTGCTACTTCTGTAGAGTCCCATACACTTAGATAGACATGGATGTGGGGCGGTTATAACCTCTTTTACATGACCATTCAAGTTAGTAAGGTCTGTCTGGGGGTGATTACCCCCATCTATTTATTTCATGAACATGTGTACATGTCTAGACAATAGGGATTATAAAATATTTTTAAGACGATAAAAATCGGACCTGATGCATCTCTGCTTGGCACTCAGCATTAAGGAGATAGATTGTGGGTTATGTCCTGTGATAGACTAGTGTCCTGTTCACGGGGTGTATTTGTACATCAAGCTGCCTCGCGCTACAGAAACAGGAGATAGGATCCTGCCCTCGCACAAGCCAAGGCTAGTGTAAGGCTACTTACTTACTTATCTGCAAATGTGCAAGTAATAATTTCACTGTACCATTTACACCTTCGGATGGGACCCCTGCGTCTATATATATATATATATATATATATCGTGTGTGTTTACCAGAGACAGTAATGTGAAAAACAACATGACCTGCACCAAAGTCAGATCAGGATATAGACCAAGGACTAGATAAAGTTGTATTTTACCTGGAGTTTTTCTTAATTGTGGCTACTACTTTCACCACTTGTAGATGCTCTGGTGAAGGTCAACAGCCCGAAAGCTCAGCTACAATCACTATGTTTAGCACATGGTCTCACGTGAATCTCTAAAAAGATTGGTGGGGCTAAGGCTTATGAGGGTGTGAACGATGCCGAATAGTTGTGAACAAAGAAGAGCTCTTTAGTACAATAGGTGCACCAAATTATTCAAGGGGCATTTTCTCAAAAGTGAGGTTACAAGTTCATCAACTTTCAAAGCAGCATTACTTTCCCATTGTTCCTCAACTGCAGTGCATTGTATATATATTTGAAGCTCTGAGTCAGTACTTTAATCCAATGTAGAAAACACAATTTCAAATTTTGTAACAAGACCAAAAAGAAGTGGTCGGTCACATATTGCTTATTATTTGTATTCTCTTTTTGGAACGGAATTGATGTATTGTGTATTGGCTTTGACCGCTAAGCTAAAGTATAGGTATTTGCTCTGGGAAACTAATGCAAGGTAAACTCATCCTGAGTCTGTGGTCCACCAAATCACTTCCGTTACAGGTGTAAACTTTGCAGTGCGCATTATTCAGAGAGAGTTGAAATGGGATGACTGCTCTGCACTTTGCAGATGTTTACAGAGAGCTTATTGCTCAACCAGCATAATTTGAGTTGATACCAGCATCATGAAACAGATTCAGAATGGTCTTACTCCTAATGATATCCAAATGGGGTGAAACTTAAACTCTGAAGTATGCAACTTTTCAAGGACTTTTATGTTGATGGCTCAGTATGGGAGCTGAAAGAATGGCTTTTTGGTGAATTCATTATCACTGTGCTGTCAGTGTACCCCTTTAGTCACACAGAGATAAGGGACTGTGTGTGTGCGTGCACTTGTGTGTATGTGCACATTTTTGTATGAGCTTGAGTTTAGCAGATTAGTTTTTGTCTCTGTGTGTAATCTCTCTCTGCTAGGTGTGGGTCTATGCAGTGCTTTTGAGTTGCCTGATGATTGTGTGTCTCTCCCTACATGCTAGGTGGGGGGCTGTGCTGGGATGTGTGGACCTCACTTTCTTCCCCCTGGACACCAGACCAGAATGCAGATCCAGCAGGGCTTTGCAAAGGCTGGGAGTTTCCGGGGTGTCTATG
This sequence comes from Brachymystax lenok tsinlingensis, assembly GCA_030435695.1. NCBI lineage: Eukaryota > Metazoa > Chordata > Actinopteri > Salmoniformes > Salmonidae > Brachymystax > Brachymystax lenok. The sequence continues at coordinate 40,799,286 of CM059813.1, forward strand.
CAGGGATCCCATCCGCTGCCATCGGCTCTTTCCCCAATGGTGAGTCACTCATTATGAGTCTCTGGCACCACTAAGAAATCAAATCAAATCAAATTTTATTTGTCACATACACATGGTTAGCAGATGTTAATGCGAGTGTAGCGAAATGCTTGTGCTTCTAGTTCCGACCATGCAGTAGTATCTAACAAGTAATCTAACAAATTCACAACAACTACCTTATACACACAAGAGTAAAGGAATGAATACGAGTATGTACATATAAATATATGGATGAGCGATGGCTGACCGGCATAGGCAAGATGCAGTAGATGGTATGGAGTACAGTATATACACACATATATATATATATATATACACATACACACACACATATATGAGATGAGTAATGTAGGATATGTAAACATTATATAAATGGCATTGTTTAAAGTGGCTAGTGATACATTATTTCATCCAATTATAATTATTAAAGTGGCTAGAGATTTGGGTCGATGACCGAACGGCATAGGCAAGATACAGTAGATGGTTTAGAGTACAGTGTATACATTTGATATGAGTATGTCGGATCGTAAACATTATATACAAAATTGTTTAAAGTGGCTAGTGATACATTTGTTACATCCAATTCCTATGTATAAAGTGGCTAGAGATTTAAGTCAGTATGTTGGCAGCAGCCACTCAATGTTAGTGATGGCTGTTTAACAGTCTGATGGCCTTGAGGTAGAAGCTGTTTTTCAGTCTCTCGGTCCCAGCTTTGATGCACCTGTACTGACCTCGCCTTCTGGATGATAGCGGGGTGAACAGGCAGTGGCTCGGGTGGTTGTTGTCCTTGATGATCTTTTGGCCTTTCTGTGACATCGGGTGGTGTAGGTGTCCTGGAGGGCAGGTAGTTTAACCCCGGTGATGCGTTGTGCAGTCCTCACTACCCTCTGGAGAGCCTTACGGTTGTGGGCGGAGCAGTTGCCGTACCAGGCGGTGATACAGCCCGACAGGATGCTCTCGATTGTGCATCTGTACAAGTTTGTGAGTGATTTTGGTGACAAGCCATATTTCTTCAGCCTCCTGAGGTTGAAGAGGCGCTGTTGCGCCTTCTTCACCACGCTGTCTGTGTGGGTGGACCAATTCAGTTTGTCCGTGATGTGTATGCCGAGGAACTTAAAACTTTCCACCTTCTCCACTACTGTCCCCTCGATGTGGATAGGGGGGTGCTCCCTCTCCTGTTTCCTGAAGTCCACGATCATCTCCTTTGTTTTGTTGACATTGACATTAAGACACCACAGACATAGGCTACCTGTTGACAAACAATAATAGCCTACCCAGCACTGCTACAATAAATAAAAACATTAAAAACAACCATTTAATTGTCAGACTTTTCCCTGTACTAATAGCCTATGTTTGCCCATACAGTTGATTGATTCAATAATTTGAATAATACAATGAAAGCACGTAACAAACTTATGAATGAGATGCAGAAATAGGCCTATCTAAATTATTTAACCCTTTACGGAATTGGCTGAGATGGATAGGGCAAAATATATCTATTTTTTAATAAATACAGTGCATTCAGAAAGTATTCAGACCCCTTCACTTTTCCCTTATTTTGTTACATTACAGCCTTATTCTAAAATGGATTAAATAAATAAAAATATTCATAAATCTATACACACTACCCCATAATGAGAAAGCTAAAACAGTTTTTTAGAAATCTTGCAAATGTGAAATTTCCGTTTCTTTTTTAATACATTTATGTAAGTATTCAGACTCTTTACTCAGTACTTTGTTGAAGCACCTTTGGCAGCGATTATAGCCTCTAGTTCTCTTGGGTATGACACTACAAGCTTGGCACACCTGTATTTGGGGAGTTTCTCCCATTCTTCTCTGAAGATCCTCTCAAGCTCTGTCAGGTTGAATGGGGAGTGTCGCTGCACAGCTATTTTCAGGTCTCGCCCCCACTCGGAGGTCCTGAGCGCTCTGGAGCAGTTTTTCATCAAGGATCTCTCTGTACATTGCTCCGTTCATCATTCTCTCGATCCTGACTAGTGTCCCAGTCCCACAGCATGATGCTGCCACCACCATGTTTCACCGTAGGGATGGTGCCAAGTTTCCTTCAGACTCGAAGCTTGGCATTCAGGCCAAAGAGTTCAATCTTGGTTTCATCAGACCAGAGAATTGTGTTTCTTATGGTCCAAGAGTCCTTTAGGTGCCTTTTGGCTAACTCCAAGCGGGCTGTTATGTGCCTTTTACTGAGGAGTGGCTTCCGTTTGACCACTAGCATAAAGGCCTGATTAGTGGAGCGCTGCAGAGATGGGAGAACCTTCCAGAACGACAACCATCTCCACAGAGGAACTCTAGGGCTCTGTCAGAGTGACCGTCGGGTTCTTGGTCACCTCTCTGGCCAAGGCCCTTCTCAACCGATTGCTCAGTTTGGCCGGGCCGCCAGCTCTAGGCAGAATCTTGGTGGTTCCAAACTTCTTCCATTTAAGAATGATGGAGGCAACTGTGTTCTTGGAGACCTTCAATGCCGCAGAAATGTTTTGGTACCCTTCCCCAGATCTGTGCCTCGACACAATCCTGTCTTGGAGCTCTACGGACAATTCCTTCAACCTCATGGCTTGGTTTTTGCTCTGACATGCATTGTCAACTGTGGGACCGTATATAGACAGATGTGTGCCTTTCCAAATCATGTCCAATCAATTTAATTTACCACAGGTGGACTCCAATCAAGTTGTAAAAACATCTCAATTATGATAAATGGAAACAGGATAAACCTGACCTCAATATTTTGAGTCTAATAGCAAAGGGTCTGAATACTTGTGTTAATAAGTTATGTTTTTATCTTTAATACATTTGCAAACATTTCTAAAAACCTGTTTTCACTTTGCCATTATGGGGTATTGTGTGTATATTGATAAGGCTGTAACATTTCAAAATGTTGAAAAAGGTTAATGTGGTTAACGTGGTTCTTCAATAATTATGCATAATACTTGTTGGATGAGGATTTGATTTGGTGTCCAGCTGATAAGTTATGCCATTATATTTTCACACATCATCGGATCCAGAAAGGAATTTCCCGAATGACAGTCAAGTGACGAACAGCTGTTGTGATTGCACATGCCATGCAACAATAGCCCAAATGCTGGAAAAAAGGTATTTGAGAAGAATGTCAAGAATATTTTGGTGTCTCATTCACACTCCTGAAGACAGTTGTGCCTGGATCCACTTTGGATTTAATATCCCAAGTGAATTGATGTTGATCATCTGTTGTTGTCTGTTTGATTTACAGCAGGGTCTCGTTAGATTTAACAGAGAAATCATTAAGGTAATGAGTTCATATTTTCATATGTTTTTGTGCCTCGGATTGGACACAGACTCTACTGTGCACAATTGTGTTGGATAAACCATTGCACAACACTCAATGCTACTCCTATTAATTATTCTGGATATAATGACAAATTACATAGCCTAGTGGGCTTATTCACAACATGATCTGGTAATGAAATAACATGACAAATACATATACATGTCACGTATGCTCCCTCTCCGCCGCTCGAGGTCAACAGGCTGCTCATTATTACGCACACCTGTCACCATCGTTACATGCACCAGCGCCTCACCAGACTCCATCACCTCCCTGATTACCTTCCCTATATATGTCGCTCCCTTTGGTTCTTTCCCTAGGCGTTAATGTTTCTGTTCCAGTGTTCATTGCTGTACACTACCTGTGTTTCTTGTTTTGTTCTATGTTAATTTATGTATTAACTATGCCCCATGAACTTGCATCCCGACTCCCAGCGTACACATTACAGAATAATGCCTGACCAAAGGGAAGCATCGGGGGAGTGTTTATAAAAAAAATTGTTAGTGTAGGTGACGTCGGGTCCGGGTGTCACAACCGGAGATGCCTCAGGTGGCTCGTCAGGTTCCCGCGCCTCAGCAGAAGCGACCGTCCTGGCCCCCAGGACCGTCCCTCTGGTCGGAGTCCTGCGCCTGGAGCCACGCGTCAGGGATAGGGTACTGTCAGGTATACTCCCTCTCCGGCACTCGAGGTCACCAAGCTGATCATTATTACGCACACCTGTCACCATCGTTACTCGCACCAGCGCCTCATCTGACTCACCTGGAGGGGGAGTAGACGTGACAGTCATAAAAAGTGCATTGAAATGACTTAGGAACTGTGCACACTTTGAAGGCAGCAGTTAGACCGTCAAAAATTGAGAAACAATACAAAAGTAATGACATGAGTAATAAATACACAATGAGTAATGATAACTTGGCTATATACACACTGGGTACTAGTATTGAGTCAATGTGCACGGGTACGAGTTAATTGAGGTAGATACAGTATGTACATACTAACTAGGGATAAAGTGACTAGGCAACAGGTTAGATAGAACAGTAGCAGCCGCGTATGTGATGAGTCAAAAGAGTTGGTGCAAAAAAGGTCTATCTGGTTAACTATTTAAATAACTATTCATCAGTCTCATGGCTTGGGGGTAGAAGGTGTTTTTGGGAGCAGCCCGACAGGAAGTCCAAGATCCAGTTGCAGTGGAAGGTGTTCATTCCCAGGGTCCTGAACTTAGTGATGAGGTTGGAGGGCACTATGGTATTGAACACTGAGCTGTAGTCAATGAACAGCATTCTCACATACAGTGGGGAAAAAAAGTATTTAGTCAGCCACCAATTGTGCAAGTTCTCTCACTTAAAAAGATGAGAGAGGCCTGTAATTTTCATCATAGGTACACTTCAACTATGACAGACAAAATGAGGAAAAAAAATCCAGAAAATCACATTGTAGGATTTTTATGAATTTATTGCAAATTATGGTGGACAATAAGTATTTGGTCAATAACAAAAGTTTATCTCAATACTTTGTTATATACCCTTTGTTGGCAATGACAGAGGTCAAACATTTTCTGTAAGTCTTCACAAGGTTTTCACACACTGTTGCTGGTATTTTGGCCCATTCCTCCATGCAGATCTCCTCTAGAGCAGTGATGTTTTGGGGCTGTCGCTGGGCAACACAGACTTTTTTCTATGGGGTTGAGATCTGGAGACTGGCTAGGCCACTCCAGGACCTTGAAATGCTTCTACGAAGCCACTCCTTCGTTGCCGGGCGGTGTGTTTGGGATCATTGTCATGCTGAAAGACCCAGCCACGTTTCATCTTCAATGCCCTTGTTGATGGAAGGAGGTTTTCACTCAAAATCTCACGATACATGGCCCCATTCATTCTTTCCTTTACACGGATCAGTCGTCCTGGTCCCTTTGCAGAAAAAACAGCCCCAAAGCATGATGTTTCCACCCCATGCTTCACAGTAGGTATGGTGTTCTTTGGATGCAACTCAGCATTCTTTGTCCTCCAAACACGACGAGTTGAGTTTTTACCAAAAAGTTCTATTTTGGTTTCATCTGACCATATGACATTCTCCCAATCCTCATCTGGATCATCCAAATGCTCTCTAGCAAACTTCAGACGGGCCTGAACATGTACTGGCTTAAGCAGGGGGACACGTCTGGCACTGCAGGATTTGAGTCCCTGGCGGCGAGTGTGTTACTGATGGTAGGCTTTGTTACTTTGGTCCCAGCTCTCTGCAGGTCATTCACTAGGTCCCCCATGTGGTTCTGGGATTTTTGCTCACCGTTCTTGTGATCATTTTGACCCCACGGGTGAGATCTTGCGTGGAGCCCCAGATCGAGGAAGATTATCAGTGGTCTTGTATGTCTTCCATTTCCTAATAATTGCTCCCACAGTTGATTTCTTCAAACCAAGCTGCTTACCTATTGCAGATTCAGTCTTCCCAACCTGGTGCAGGTCTACAATTTTGTTTCTGGTGTCCTTTGACAGCTCTTTGGTCTTGGCCATAGTGGAGTTTGGAGTGTGACTGTTTGAGGTTGTGGACAGGTGTCTTTTATACTGATAACAAGTTCAAACAGGTGCCATTAATACAGGTAATGAGTGGAGGACAGAGGAGCCTCTTAAAGAAGAAGTTACAGGTCTGTGAGAGCTTGTTTGTATGTGACCAAATACTTATTTTCCACCATAATTTGCAAATAAATTCATTAAAAATCCTACAATGTGATTTTCTGGATTTTTTTCCCTCATTTTGTCTGTCATAGTTGAAGTGTACCTATGATGAAAATTACAGGCCTCTCTCATCTTTTTAAGTGAGAGAACTTGCACAATTGGTGGCTGACTAAATACTTTTTTTCCCCACTGTAGATGTTCCTGTTGTCCAGGAGGGAGAGGGCAGTGTGGAGTGCAATAGAGATTGTGTCATCTGTGGATCTGTTGGGGTGGTATGCGAATGGGTGAGTCTAGTGTGTCTAGGATGATGGTGCTGATGTGAGCCTTGACCAGCCTATCAAAGCATTTCATGGCTACAAATGTGAGTGCTACGGGCAATAGTCATTTAGATGTGTTAACTTCACATTCTTGGGAACAGGGACTATGGTGGTCTGCTTGAAACATGTAGGTATTACAGACTGGGTCAGGAAGAGGTTGAAAATGTCAGTGAAGACGCTTTCATTTTAGTCATTTAACAGATGCACTTATCCAGTTGACCACACAGGCTCCCGAGTAGCGCAACAGGTCTAAGGCACTGTATTTCAGTGCTAGAGGTGTCACTACAGACCCTTAAAACATTGGCAATAACTTCAAAAACAACTTATTTTGCGTGGGTTGTATTACCAACATAAATGATCACACACATAATAATAAAACAAACAATGAGCTCTGGTTCCTCAAGAAAACCTCTGTACCTCAGGCCTAAGAGTCCAGCCCGGTAAAGGAGTGTAGCGTAAATCAGGTCTCATCATACACTCACAATATCAAACTCTTTTACCACACAACCATAGAGAGTATCAAATCTCAGTAGTCTTTAACTACAACTGACCACAAATCAGCACGGTATAAATCACACTCAAACAGATGAAATACCATATGCAAAAAAGTTGTGGTCCATCCGACAATCCAATCCGCCAACAGATCTCCTGCTGAGAAAGTCCACAACGAAACAGTGGAGACCAACTGAGATGTGTAGTCCAAAGGAAGAAGTGAGTGGATCCGATCCTGGTTAAACTTGACACAAGGCTACAGAGCACACTTTTAAATACAACAAAAGAAACAGAGTAAAGAAGCTTCGGAACTCAGGGTTGAACACATCCTCATTCGCACCACCATCACAACCTTCTGTTGCACAGCTGATGCTGGCTATTTAATTGGGAATTAAAGGGGAAGCGCCCTATTGGAAGGAGAAGCACAGACAAATTCAGGGCCGTCACAGTATGCTCTGAGTACGTGTCCTGGTAATCTGTCTGGCCCCGCGGCCTTCTAAATGTCTGGCCCAGCGGTGGTCCTACTCACATCGGCTACGGAGAGCGAGATAACACAGTTGTGACAAAACCATCAGTAGAGTTGAAAATGCAATGGAAACCTATTTAACTTTGACATTTTTTATTCAGTACATGGGAATTTAACAGCAAAAGTTATTTTTATGCGCACAATCATCATGCACAGTCTTTTATCCACAACAAGTCAATTTAATGGAAACACATCTCTGGTGGGAAAATGCACATTTTTTGAATATTCACCTGAAAATCTGTCGACAATTGGATAGAAACCTAGTTTTTTTTAGCTCTCCTAGTTGTGCCATTGAGGAACTAGAACAAGCACACAAAGTTATTATGTTATTTTGTTTGGAACACAACCCCGCCATCACACAATTACTGTTGTGGTTTACGGAATCCAAAAACAGTCCATCAAAAATCGCAATCTGGGTCGGGTGGGCATCATTTGAAAGGGCTACAATGAGACCTGCGTTCTCCATTCAAAATGGATTGTGATTTCTACACTGCTGCCTTAATGAAGTAAGTACTTTTCTCTCATTCTACCCACTCACTCACTATCGTTTGGCAATATCGCAATATTACTTTTGTGCTAGTTTGCCTGCACTGAAATTCCAGTATTTTTCCTTCATAGTTTGTTCTCCATCCCCTTAAATGTTCTCCATCCCCCCCCTAAACTCTGATGGTTCTGCTTGGTTTCAGCTGCTGCGTTCTTTGTCACTTATGAAAGCATCAAGTCCCTGCTCGGAGCCCACAGAGCCCTCTCAGCCCCGTACAAGGTACTTGTCAGTGACCCAGACTTCCTGGGAGAAATAGTATGTCTCCCAGATTCTTTTTTCTTGATTTCTTTCTCTCCAATCTCTCTCTCTCCATCTCCCCCTCTCCCCTCTATCGCTCTCTCTCTCTCTTTGCGTCACAGTCCAAAAGAACAATACAACATGCTTGCAGACATAATTGTGTGAAAATTTCACAGACAAATACGTGCAGGGTTAGAATGTGGTTTTGGCTGTGGGCCTCGAGCCCAGTTGGATGACTTTGGGTCTCCGGGAGTCTTAACATTTCACCACCAGCTGGGTAAATAAGATCTCATTACTGGTTATTGACTTAGCTGTTTTCCCAGCAAGGCAACAGACTCCCTACATTTTTGGGCTTTAAAGCCGTGAGGAGAGAGATACAATGTCTTCTGTTGGTCTAGTACTAATCGCTCACAGCTAAAGAATCTGTCCCTCTGGGGCTGGCTGTTCACTTTAGCAGGTTCTCCTGCCTCCTGCCACCACCTCTGTCATCCCGCTAATACTGGTCCTTAGTATTCATGGCTTTTGGATAGATGTCATGCCAAGTTCTGTATTTTCTGTTGCCTTTTTGTTCAGTCAGAAGAGAATAAGACATATCCCGGCATATCAAACATCATATGCACAGAAGTTGAATAGCCTTAAAATAAAGCCATAGCAGACACTTATTGATAGCCACTTACAGTAATGCACACATACATTTTCTGTATATTGGTGGTCCCAGGAATCAAACCCACTATCCTGGCATTGCAAGTGCCATGCTCTACCAACTGAGCTACAAACAATCTTGCAGCTGGTGTTTATTTTTCTCCCCATATTTTCTTCTTGGTTCATGGTGAACTCAGTTGTATCAGCTTCACAGTATTTTTCAGCGGGCCATACTTAGCCATTTTGGGCCTGATGTTGTGGATGAGGGTCTCTGACTTCTCTGACAATAGTTTGGAGAGTTGAGAGTGAGGTCAGCGCCACCTTTAACCCTTTACCCGCTGCCAAGGATTAGAGCACTTCAAAAGGGGGATCCGTGGAGCAGAGCAAGGGCGGTGCCCTTCTGCATTCTGGGTACGCGTTACGTGATTCAAAGGGTGTAATCTCCCAGGTTAGTCATAAAAGACCAACCCCAGGGCAGCTTAGAGATACACAGAGAAGACAAAAACATCTTCCAGATTACGCAACCGTTTCCACATAGGCTATTTCATTCTGTCTTCTTCCCACGATACATATTAGGAGTTGATTACAGATATAAATTACATGTTTTCTCTGAATTATCTTAGAAATTAGATAATGGTAAACTCAAAACTTAAAGTTGCCTTTGACTTTAAGTCACTTTTTCAGTGCCGTTTCAGTGGCTGTTTGTCTGCCCTAAATAAATAGAGGTGTTGGAAGGTTCAGTTAGACCTGAGGTTCTTTGTGACCTGTGCCGTTATCATTAAAGAGCGACTGAACGCACGATTCCGTGTGTTTTTCTGTTGCTCATCAAGAACATTTTTGGGGGTGTGGTTTAATGTGACCGTTACTGATGTTTGTCCCCCAGGAGACACCAATAACCCCTTTCCAATACATGAAACACTGACGTCATGCACAGATGCGAGGGACTCCTGGCTAAAGTAAGAACGCCATCGCCATCTGCGCCCTTTCAACATAGCCTAGATTTACGGTTTTGGGGTTTTCATATGCTTACAAGGATGTTTTGATTCTTGCTTGAACAGTCGCTAAGATTATATTTGATTCTGATCTTTGCAAAATAAGTATTTTTGATGCAGCAGTAATTAGCTAGAATGCAAACGCTCATATAGGCTGTAGCAAAAGCTAGCCAAAGAGACATTTTACTTGTTTAAATGTAAGTGTTTTTTAAAGTATAATGCAGTTGATTTGCAATGATGACACAAACATTATATTAAGCATGAAATTCATGCAAGCTTTAAAATCCAATTATAATCCAAAGGTAGTGTGAAATGCACTCATAAGCAAAATGTAAATAGAGGATTTCTTTCTATAAGAACTCCCCCTTGTTCTGCCACCAACTTGCGCGCTTCGCCCTCTTGCAGCAATGTTTGCAAACACAGAAAGGGGTTTATAGGAACAAAGCCAGTATCACTTCCTCAAAATAGTCTGAATTAATCTAAGACAATTTAAGAAGGTTTTTGTTGTCTTATGTAAACAAAGTCCGATCTGCTGTGCTACTGACAGGTAACCTGACAGGTAACCCTGTGCCCTTTGACAGAGGATATATCTGAATTTAAAAAAAGACGTGGCTGCCTTAAACATCTCTGGGATAGGCGTCCCGCTAGCGGGACACCTGCCGACAACTTCCGGTGAAATTGGAGGGCGCGCAATTACTACTCCATTGAAACGTGACGAGAACTCGTTCATCTTATACCTATAAACTTGTCCAAGAACAATCAAACATAGTTTTAAATGTATCCTTAGGAACACTTTTACGTATATTTACTATTATAAATCAACCGGAATATAAACTGAGTGATAAAGACGGTAAAAAACACATAGCGCGCTTTGTCGGGAGCGCGTGTTCCCTTCTGTTGACATTGAAGGAGACTCTTCCTGTTTTCTCTTCTTCTCTGCTCTAAAGCATCCAAAACAAAAATGAACACTGTCTCGAGACTGTTGACATCCAGAGGAAGCGATGGGTACTGCATTCATATGCCCTTATATGGGCATTTTCATAAGGGAGGGGTTCCAAATGAGGCACTCTGTCAAAACCACTTTTTCCAGGACAGAAGTTCCTCTGGGTTTCGCCTGCCATATGCGTTCTGTTTTACTCACAGACAAATGGTTAACACTTTTAGAAAATTCAGAGTGTTTCCTATCCAATGGTACTAAATATGTGCATATCCTATTTTCTGGGCATGAATGGGAGGCATTTTACTTTGGGCACGCCAGGCTCTCCAAAACGGTCACCTCGTGCGCTCATCCCTAACAAGTTAATCATCTACATAGAGGGGAGTGACCATGTGTGTTATCTGAAAGTGGAAACCTATAAAGCCTGATGTCTGTAACAAGAGAAGGCAGTTGTTCCATGGAATTGCTTGGCTTCTGTTACTTTTGTAATGGAGTATTTTGGAATTTACAAGTTCTGGTATCTGAGAAATATTTGATTCAATAGTTCCACGACAACATCTTGAGGCAAGTGGGGATAGCAGACTGGTATAGGGAGAGATTGAATATGTCTGTAAATACTCCAGCCAGCTGGTCTGCGCATGCTCTGAGGACGCGGCTAGGGATGCTGTCTGGGTCGGCAGCTTTGCGAGTGTTAACACGCTTAAATGTCTCTCTCACGTCCGCCACGGAGCACGAGAGCCCACAGTCCTTTGGAGAGGGCTGCGTTGGTGGCACTGTGTTATCTTCAAAGCGGATGAAGAAGGTGTTTAGCTTGTCCAGGACCAAGATGTCGGTGTCCGCGACGTGGCTGGTTTTCCCTTTGTAATCCATTATTGTCTGGAGTCCCTGCCACATACGTCTCATGTTTGAGCTGTTGAATTGCGACTCCACTTTGTTTCTGCATCAAATCAACTGTTATTGCCTTACGGAGGGCATAACTGCACTGTTTGTATTAAACCTTATTCCCAGTCACCTTGCCATGGTTAAATGCGATGATTCACGCTTTCAGTTTTGCGCAAATGCTGAAATCTGTCCACGGTTTTTGGTTTGTTTTGGTTTTAATAGCCACAGTGGGAACAACATCTCCTATACACTTCCTGATGAACTCAGTCACCTTGTCCGTGTATATGTCAATGTTATTCTCAGAGGCAACCCGGGAACATTTCCCAGTCTGCGTGATCAAAACGATCTTGAAGCATGGATTCTGATAGATCAGACTAGCGTTGAATAGATTTTAGCATGGATACTTCTTGTTTGAGTTTCTGCCTATAGGAAGGGAGGAGCAGAACAGGGTCATGATCTGATTTGCCGAAGGTAGGGCGGGGGAGATCCTTGTAGCCACCCTGGAAGGAAGAGTAACAATGGCCGAGAGTTTTTGAAGCACTAGTACTACAGGCAATGTGTTGACAGAACTTAGGTAGTGTTTTCTTCAAATTTGATTTGTTAAATCTCCCAGCTACAATAAATGCTGCCTCAGGATATGTTGTTTCCAGTTTGCACAAAGTCTAGTGTAGTTCCTTTTCCACCTTTTCCACTGCGGTCCCGTCAATGTGGATAAAGGGGTGCTCCTTCTGCTGTTTCCTGAAGTCCACAATCATCTCCTTTGTTTTGTTGAAGTTGAGTGAGAGGTTATTTACCTGGCACCACACTCCCAGAGCCCTCACCTCCTCCCTGTAGGCTGTCTTGTCATTGTTGGCAATCAAACCTACTACTGTTGTGGCGTCTGCAAACTTGATGATTGAGTTGGAGGCGTGGGTGGCAGCGCAGTCATTGGTGAACAGGGAGTACAGGAGGGGGGGCTGGTGTTGAATTCTGAGCTTTAGTCAATGAACAGCATTCTTACATAGGTATTCCTCTTGTCCAGATGGGATAAGGCAGTGTGTAGTGTGATGGCGATTGCATTGTCTGTGGATCTATTGGGGCGGTAAGAAAATTGAAGTGGGTCTAGGGTGTCAGGTAAGGTAAGGTAGAGTTGATATGATCCTTGACTAATCTCTCAAAGCACTTCATTATGACACAAGTGAGTGCTACGGGGGCGATAGTCATTTAGTTCAGTTACCTTAGCTTTCTTGGGAACAGGAATAATGGTGGCCATCTTGAAGCATGTGGGGACAGCAGATTGAGATAAGGGATAGATTGAATATGTCTGTAAACACACCAGCCAGCTGGTCTGTGCATGCCAGCTGGTCTGTGGATATGTGGTTTCCAGTTTGCATAAAGTCCAGTGAAGTTCTTTGAGTGCCGTCTTGGTATCGGCTTGAGGGGGAATATACACAGCTGTGACTATAACCGAAGAGAATTATCTTGTGAGGTAATACGGTCGGCATTTGATTGTGAGGTATTCTTGGTCGGGTGAACAAAAGGACTTTGTCACAATCACACCATGAGTAGTTAATCATGAAACATACACCTCCGCCTTTCTTCTTCCCGGAGAGTTCTTTATTCCTGTCGATGTACTGGGAACCCAGCTGGCTGTATGGAAGGGGACTGTATATCTGGAGAGATATGCCTTTTCTCCGCCGATGGCGTTTTGGAGCAGCCTCTGGAATAAGTTCAATTGACTTGGGGTGTACGAACAGAGGACCCAGTTTGGGAAAGTCATATTTCTGGTCGTAATGCTGGTGAGTTACCGCCGCTCTGATATCCCAAAGTTATTTCCGACTGTATGTAATAACCCCAAAAATGTTCTGGGCTAATAATTTAAGAAATAACACACAAAAAAAAATATTGCAAAGCTGGAAGCAGAGCTGCCATTGTCTGTCTGCGACATCTTCCAATCTTCCATCTAGCTCAGGTCCAGGGATTACAGACTGACTCAACCAATAAAGCTTTATGCTACAATTTACCACAGTCACTACCAATACCAATACTATTGCAGAAACTACTAGTACTCCTACTACTACTACTCCTACAACTACCAGTATTACTGCCGTCACTACCACTACTATTAGAACTTCTTTAATTACCATGAAAAACACTTAAAGTGGAGCAAGCACAACAGATTTTCTTCTTGATTTTTTTTCTAGTTTATTAATACATTCAAGACAAATTATATTCCATGTGTGGATGTATTCCTTCTGATTGCACAAAATAACATTTTGAAAACAGTTATCTATGACTTTACATATCTATTAGTAATGTCCCCTCGTTTTCCTCCCGGTGAGTCATTATCATTCAAGTTCATTTACTGAGATGTCCTTTTCACTATTATTCCTATGCTGATCTATCAGTCTTTGGTGAGAGGGTTACATGTGCTTGCTGAAAACCAAGCACAACTTTAGAAACTGTTCATACTTATTCTTAGTCGCCTTTCCGCTGGAACATGTAGCGCCAAAACCGTAAAAGCTACCAACTGGTGTTGTGGGAAGCTTGTGGAAGGCTACCCTCAACGTTTGACCCAAGGTCAAACGTTGCTTGGGTCAAACGTTGCGGGTAGCCTTCCACAAGCTACCAAAAGCTACCAACACAGTTTAAAACTTCCAGACTGAGACTGGTCAGTGTGCTTGAAAAAACATTTATACTACTTATACTTTTCACACCGTAACTAGTCTTCAACCATTTCAGCTAGAAACACCATTCAAATGTTAAAACGTGCAGACCGGTCTGGAACAGGTTGCTTGTATACACATTTTTTATACCATTTATACAGTTGAAGTCGGAAGTTTACATACACCTTAGCCAAATACATTTAAACTCAGTTTTTCACAATTCCTGACATTTAATCCTAGTAAAAATTCCCTCTCTTAGGTCAGTTAGGATCACCACTTTTTTTATTTTAAGAATGTGAAATGTCAGAATAATAGTAGAGAGAATTATTTATTTAAACTTTATATCTTTCATCACATTCCCAGTGGGTCAGAAGTTTACATACATTCAATTAGTATATGGTAGCATTGCCTTTAAATTGTTTAACTTGGGTCAAACGTTGCGGGTAGCCTTCCTTAAGCTTCCCACATTAAGTTGGGTGAATTTTGGCCCATTCCTCCTGACAGAGCTGGTGTAACTGAATCAGGTTTGTAGGCCTCCTTGCTCGCATGCGCATTTTCAGTTCTGCCCACAAATCTTCTATAGGATTTAGGTCAGGGCTTTGTGATGGCAACTCCAATACTTTGACTTTGTTGTCCTTAAGCCATTTTGCCACAACTTTGGAAGTATGCTTGGGGTCAATGTCCATTTGGAAGACGCCATTTGCGACCAAGCTTTAACTTCCTGACTGATGTCTTCAGATGTCGCTTCAATACATCCACCTAATTTCCCTTCCTCATGATGCCATCTATTTTGTGAAGTGCACCAGACCCTCCTGCAGCAAAGCACCCCCACAACATGATGCTGCCACCCCCGTGTTTCACGGATGGGATGGTGTTCTTCGGCTTACAAGCCTCCCCCTTTTTCCTCCAAACATAACGATGGTTATTAAGGCCAAACAGTTCTATTTTTGTTTCATTGGAAGACATTTCTCCAAAAAAGTACTATCTTTGTCCCCATGTGCAGTTGCAAAACGTAGTCTAGCTTTTTTATGGCGGTTTTGGAGCAGTGGCTTCTTCCTTGCTGAGTGGCCTTTCAGGTTATGTTGATATAGTACTCGTTTTACTGTGGATATAGATACTTTTGTACCTATTTCCTCCAGCATCTTCACGAGGTCCTTTGCTGTTGTTCTGGGATTGATTTGCACTTTTCACACCAAAGTACGTTCATCTCTAGGAGACAGAACGTGTCTCTTTCCTGAGCGGTATGACGGCTGTGTGGTCCCATGGTGTTTATACTTGCGTACTATTGTTTGTACAGGTGAACGTGGCACCTTCAGGCGTTCATCCCAAGGATGAACCAGACTTGTGGAGGTCTAAAAAAAAAAAATCTGAGGTCTTGGCTGATTTCTTTTTATTTTCCAATAATGTCAAGCAAAGAGGCACTGAGTTTGAAGGTAGGCCTTGAAATACATCCACAGGTACACCTCCAATTGACACAAATGATGTCAATTAGGCTATCAGAAGCTTCTAAAGCCATGACATAATTTTCTGGAATTTTACAAGCTGGTTAAAGGCACAGTCAACTTAGTGCATGTACACTTCTGACCCGCTGGAATTGTGATACAGTGAATTATAAGTGAAATAATCTGTTTGTCTACTATTGTTGGAAAAATTACATGTGTCATGCACAAAGTAGATGTCCTAACCAACTTGCCAAAATGATAGTTTGTTAACAAGAAATTTGTGTAGTGGTTGAAAAATGAGTTTTAATTTTTCAAACCTGGGTGTACGTAAACTTCTGACTTCAACTGTACATTTTGAACTACCAGACGAGCTAACTAGACCCACTCCAATTCACATACCACCCCAACAGATCCACAGATCTCCGTACTCCACACTGCCCTTTCGCACCTGGACAAAAGGAACTCCTATGTGAGAATGCTGTTCATTGACTACAGCTCAGCGTTCAACATCATAGTGCTCACGAAGCTCATCACTAAGCTAAGGACACTGGGACTAAACACCTCCCTCTGCAACTGGATCCTGGACTTCCTGACGGGCCGCCCCCGGGTGGTAAAGGTAGGCAACAACACGTCTGCCACGCTGATCCTCAACACTGGGGCCCCTCAGGGGTGTGTACTAAGTCCCCTCCTGTACTCCCTGTTCACCCACGACTGCATGGCCAAACACAACTCCGACACCATCATTAGGTTTTCTGACGACACAACAGTGGTAGGCCTGATACCTACAACGATGAGACAGACTATGAGCGGCAAGTCTAGGACCAAAAGGCTCCAATTTCGTAGTATCCAATTGTTAGTTACAGTCTTGATGAGACAAGACTGTAACTAACAATTGGATACTACAAAATTGATGAGACAAGACTGTAACTAACAATTGGATACTACAAAATTGGGGAGAAAACAGGGAATTAAATAAAAATAAATAACAATAACGAGGCTATATACAGTGTGCAGGGGTACAGGTTAGTTGGGGTAATTTGTACATGTAGGTAGGGTTGACGTGACTATGCATAGATAATAAACAGCGAGTAGCAGCAGTGTACAAGACAAATGGAGGGGGTCAATGTAATAGTGCGGTGGCCATTTTATTAATTGTTCAGCAGTCTTATGGCTTGGGGGTTGAAGCTGTTAAGGAGCCTTGTCACAAACAGGCTCGAAGTTCGTAACAAAAAGCGAGACAACGTGGAGATAAGGAATATCAAAATATATTTATTAACTTAAGTAAACTAAATACAATTAACAATGGTGTGTGTAGTCAGTAATCAGTAGTGTAAGTGAGTGGTTGCATGCATAAATACGATAATGAGGGGTGTTGAAAGGTGCCAACGCAAACAAATAAAACGGACTCATAAATGCCACAACCAAAATCTGTAAGTGTGTCTGCATTGAGAGTCTCCTCAGTGAATGGGGAAGAGGTCTATTTATCCTGGGACACACCCGGGCCCAGGTGTTTCCCATGTTGCTGACGACCCTCCCGGCTCCACCCACCGGCATCCTAATAAGGAAACAAGAGCAAAGAGATTGGGAGGGTCGTCATACATCGCTGCAACTCCCGAACGGATTCGGGAGTTGCAGCGAAACACAACCCAACCAAGCCGCACTGGTTCTTGACACAATTCCCACTTAACCCAGAAGCCAGCCACACCGTACACCTGGCAACCGTGTCAGCGTGCACTGTGCCTGGCCTGCCACAGGAGTCACTAGTATGCAAAGGGACATAGACATCCCTGCTGGCCAAACCCTCCCCTAACCTGGACAACGCTGGGTCAATTGTGCACCGCTACATGGGTCTCCCGGTCATGGTGACAGAGCCTGGACTCGAACCCAGAATCTCTAGTGGCACAGTGGCCTTAGACCACTGCGCCACTCAGGAGGCCCCCGTTATGTTATGTTATTGTGTTACTTTTTATAATTTTTCCTTTTTTTCTTTAATTTATTTGGTAAATGTTTTCTTAACTCTTCTTGAACTACACTGTTGGTTAAGGGCTTATAAGTAAGCATTTCACGGTAAGGTCTACACTTTTTGTATTCGCGCATGTGACAAATAAAGTTTGATTTGATTTGTATCCTGTACACATCGTGCCTACATTGGTCAGACGTATGTATGCTATCTGGCCCATCCAGGCCCATCCCTCAGCTTTTTACCAAAAAGGAGATGGGGAACTGCTTTGTTATTGTTTCAATTGCGGATTGCCCCTTTAAAGCTACAAAACCCCAAACCAACCTTGATATGTACAGACCGACTAAACTTACATTGCTCATTAAAATTTGTTACTATTTGTGATTTTTGAACAATAACCCTTTTAAATGTGCATAAAAGCGCCATAGGCTTCAATAAGAAATAGCTACTAGCTAGCTACTAAGTAAACCCTGAACCAGAGCTGGACCATAGCTTTAAACTAGGCAAGTATTTAACTAGGCAAGTTAGAACAAATTCTTATTTACAATGACGGCCAAAAACTGCTAGTGCAGACCAGAGCTAGACCAGAGCTGGTCAGACTACTACTAGCTAGCTACTAGCTATGTCCAGAGATAGTTAGTGGAGACGAGAGCTAAACCAGAACTAGTGCAGACCAGAGCTAGCTAGCTACTAGCTTCGCTACAAGCTCTGGCTCAGCTATGGTCCAGGGTGTAGCTGGTTGCGAGCTAGTTCTCTGGTCCGCACTTACTAGCTCTGATCAAGGGTGTAGCTACTTCATCCCTGTCCTATGGTCCCTGTGCAGGATTGTTTAATGATTACGGTAGACCTGCCAGTGGCAGAGTGGAAAAGGTGAAGTTGACAGTGTGTGTTTACAGTTCATCTCGTCATTGACAGAAATAGGTCGCTCAGTTTGACCTGTTATCAAACAGGCTCACCCAAACATAGGGTCTACCAAAAAAAAAAGATCACTGGAATCAGGAGGGAATTATCTATCTGTATTATGTGTTGATGTTTATCAAAGGATCTTATGCTATGTGTAACAGTTTTTCTTCCTTTCCTCTCCTTGCCCAGCCTGGGCTTAAACCAGGGACCCTCTGAACACATTGTCAACTGTCACCAACAAAGTTTTGTTAACTGTCGCTCCACAAAAACCACAGCCCTTGCAGAGCAAGGGAAATAACTACTTCAAGATCTCAGAGCGGGTGACATCACCAATTGAACACTGCTAGCGCACATCCCACACATCTGCTACATATGCGTCTGTAGGGCTTACAAACATTATGCAACCACTTCAATGTGCAGATTATGGAGTATAAACTGAAGTTAGTGAGGTAATATCAGACAGTTGGTGTTCAGTAGATATGTACAATGTTTTGGCTTGTTTTCAGCTAATGTTAGTAGATTGCAACCACTGCTTGCACACTTTCATGGCAAAACCATGTTAACAAGATTATTTGATAAATAAATCCATATACTTCTGACTGTGTGTGTGTGTGTGTGTGTGTGTGTGTGTGTGTGTGTGTGTGTGTGTGTGTGTGTGTGTGTGTGTGTGTGTGTGTGTGTGTGTGTGTGTGTGTGTGTGTGTGTGTGTAATAGTGACCTTATGATGATCAATAGTTTGTTTTCACAGGAACTCTTGCAGGAAGGAACAGAGAATAGTGACAACATCAGCTATCTTAATCTGCACAGACAAGCTAATCACCTTTTACACACTATGTTCTCCACCCCTGTTTCCACAGATCTGCTAACTGCTACGTAAACAAAGAGGTTGTACTTTCCTATAAAAGATGAGACCAACTCTGTTCATTGGGCTCTTAACTCTACACCATTGAGTGATTGTTAACCACTCCATTTTTGCAAATCTTATAATATAGTTGTTGTTTGAAGAATCTACAGAATCTCTCTTCCTATTGGTTAGAATTTCCACGACACTCCCATTGTATGTGTCAGCTTATCGGTCATACAGTGAGATACAATGAGTTCTTTATTCTAATTAGGTGTTGATGTTGTGTTGACACACATTGTGAGATACAGTACACAGAGTTCTCCATGGCGTTTAGGGTTTAGCTGTTGTTTTGACAGTGACTGCATCATGAGCTGCTGACCTGTCTTGAAACCAGCTCTGTACTTATCTGAAGGCATTAGTTAGCTTAGGCTTTAATAGCACATCAAAGTCCATTACCTAATTAATACTTCACATTCATTATTCTTTTTCCATTTTATTTATTTTAAGACGCAGTGCAGTCAAATACTAGGTTTTCCTGTGTCATATATATATATTTCCTCACTATGAGGTTTGAATAATACTGTGACATTGTGAAAATTATGATAATGCCCTTTTAGTGTATGAGCTTTTAGAAATGTTGGTGGGAGTTTTGGCCGGCATGGTGACATCACCAGGGGGTAAGTTAGGTACAGTAAGGTAGGCTACCTAATTGTAACCCCGAAATTATTTGATTTTGAGATAAAAACATCTGCATTGGACCTTTAAGGTTTTGTTTCTGTGGTTTAATATAAATCACAGTAGTTTCACAGTTCCAGTATATTACCAACATGTTTATTTCAAATTTTGTGCTGCTTGCTTTGCTTGACAGTGGGCTTTTCAACTATTCTTATCAAGGTGGCTGGTTTCCCAACTCTACTGCTGGGAAGTAAAGCAGCCCATGGGGGATGTCACCCCTGGAGCTCCCCCAAAGAGGAAGCTAACCTAAACAGGATAAAATCCAGGGTAGAAGGGTGAAGGCACTATAACAGACCCTGAATCAGGGGTGGAGATGTGGGTTGGCAACTTGCTGTGTCTGGCCGCTCTGGCTGTGGCCCTCTCCTTACCTACCTTCTCTGATGGACCTGCACTACATGTGTTGTCAGCTCCTAACCTGCTGCATGTGGACAGTAATGAGAACATCTTCTAGGAGACTCAGGACAGTACAGGAGGTTCCCTGAACGTAAAGATCATGGTGAAGAACCATACTACCCAGAACAAAGTGCTGGCCTCCAAATTAGTAGTTCTGAATGCAGCAAACCACTTCCAGGCTCTGACACAACTGTTAATCGCAGAGGGGGACCACTTTGTGGATGACTCCAAGCAGAAGCAGTATGTGGACCTGCAGGCCCACATACTGGAGAAAGTTGTCCTGTTCTCCTACCAGTCTGGATACATCTTCATCCATACTGACAAGACCATTTACACACCGGCTAGCACCGTCTACTAGAGAGTGCTCTGTATGACTCCTGGCCTGGAGCCTCTGACAAGGGAGATGTTTGAGGACAAGGAAGTCACCAAGAACAAAGATATCACCGACTCTGTGGAGATCAGGACTCCTGACAGCATCACCATCTTCAGGGAAATCATCAACCCATACAAGGGAGTCAATTCTGGAATGTTCCATCTCCCTGAGATTGTCAGCTTCGGGACATGGCATGTGGTCACGAGGTTCCAGAGCACTCCACAGAAGACCTCATCTGACTTTGAGGTCAAGGAGTATGTTCTGGACAGCTTCAAGGTTAGTTTGACCCCAGCTAAAGCCTTCTTCTATGTCGACAACAAAGCTCTGACAGTTGATATCTATGCCAAGTATTTATATGGTAAGGAAGTGACAGGGACAGTATGTGGTGTTTGAGGTCATCACAAGAGAGAACAAGAAGATGAGCTTTCAGCAGAGGGTAGAGATCAGAGAAGGTAAAGGAGTGTGTCGTCTGAACAAATACCACATCACACAGACTTTCATAGACATCCATCAACTGGTCAGTCAGTACACTGCGTATCAGTCAGCGTGTTAACAGAGAGAGGGGGGTGAGATGGTAGAGGCAGAGAAGAGAGGGATCTCGATCGTCACTTCTCCATACACCATGCTCTTCAAGAGAACACCCAAATACTTCAAACCTGGCATGCCCTTCGTCTCTGTTTACATTACAAATCCTGACAACTCTCCAGCCAATGGAGTGGAGAACTTTGCGAAGACCAAGGACCCGGCTATCCTCCCCAACAGACAGGCTGAGGCCAGCATGAACGCTCTCCCCTACAGGACTTCCACCAATAATTTCCTCTATGTCGGGGTTGACTCAAATGATCTGAAGATAGGAGACACCGTTAAGATCAACCTGAACCTTGGATGCCTCCCCATACAGAACCATGACCTTACATACATGTTCCTGAGCAGAGGTCAGCTGGTGAAAGTGGGCAGATTAAAGAGACAGAGCAGCGCACTGGTGACACTGTCGGTTCCCATTTCCAAGGAGATGCTTCCGTCCGTTCAGTATTGTAGTGTACAACCATGTCAGAACAGCTGACCTGGTGGCAGACTTTGTCTGGGTTGACATAAAGGTCTCATGCATGGACTCTCTGAAAGTGACGTCGACCAGGCCCAATGCGTCCTATATGCCTTGTAGGGGTTTCAGTCTGACCATCACTAGAGACCCGGGAGCTGGAGTGCAACTGGTGGCTGTAGACAAGGGAGTCTACATACTCAACAACAAACACCGTATTACACAGACCAAGAACTGGAACACAATAGAAAAGCATGATACAGGCTGTACAGCTGGAGGAGGAGCAGACAGTATGGGGGTGTTCTGGGATGCTGGTCTGGTATTTGAGACGGACACTCCTAAAGGGACTAGGATTAGAACAGACCCCAGCTGTCCTGATAGTGACAAGCAGAGTTGAGCAGTGACCATCAGTGACGTCATCACTACTATGGCCAGTAACTAGATGGCCTCCAAGAAGGACAACTTCAAACACGGCGCACTGCTGCTCCCACGCAGTGTGTGCTCTGAAAACTTTTGGTCTAGACGTGTGTTCCCTGAGATCTTTATGTGGAAGGACGTCATACTTCCTGAATGCCCATGACAAGCACTGCAAGACCACGTCTGTGATAAATTACAGCTTTCCTTCGGATTCCATCACTAGCTGGCAGATAACAGCCATCAGCCTGTCTAAAACTCACAGTATCTGTGTGGCAGATCCGTTTGGAATGATCATTCTGAAGAAGTTCTTTAACGACCTCAAGCTGCTCTACTCTTCCATCCGCAATGAACAGCTGGAGGTCAAAGTTATCCTCCACAATTACCACAAAGACCCCATCACTGTGCATGTGGAGCTGATGGAAAATGCAAGGTGTGCAGCTCACCTAGCAAGAAGGGTAATTACAGAAGTGAACATGAACCCCATGTCCAGCTGGGTCGTCCCCTGTGTCATTATCCCTGTGAAGCTAGGCATGCACTCCATTGAGGTCAAGGCTTCTGTGAAAAACTAAAACAATGACAACGGGGTAAAGAGGGACCTGCATGTTGTGGCTGAGGGAGTGCTAGTCAAGAATGAAACCAACATACTCCTGAGCCCTGCTAAACATGGTGGTGAGCAGACGGCACACATACCCAGTGGAGTGCCTAGGAACCAGGTGCCAAACTCTGATGCTGTCACACTGATCAGTGTGCTGGTGGAGCAGGCCATCAGTGGAGACTAACTGGGCAATCTGATAGTTCAGCCATTCGGGAGTTGGGAAGAGAGATTGATCTACATGACCCTGCCTGTCATTGCTACACACTACCTGGACAACACCAAAAAGTGTGAGGAAATTGGCCTTGGACAAACGAAACACAGCCATCAAGTACTGTTTCTCCAGTTTCAACTGTTCTGCCTGTTCTATGAACATTTTAAAATCTTGTCCATGTTCTGTTATAATCTGCACCCGGGACACAGCCAGAAGAGGACTGGCCACCCCTCACAGCCTGGTTACTCTCTAGGTTTCTTCCTAGATTCTGGCCTTTCTAGGGAGTTTTTCCTAACCACCATGCTTTTACACCTGCATTGCTTGCTGTTTGGGGTTTTAGGCTGGGTTTCTGTACAGTAGTCTGTGACATCAGCTGATGTAAGAAGGACTTAATAAATAAATTTGATTGATTGAAAAAAAAATTGATTGATCAACATAGAGCTGCCATACCGTAAATATGATGCCCCCTACGCTGCCTGGGTCAGCATAAAGAGCAACACCTGGCTGACAGTGTATGTAGCGAAGGTGTTTGCGATGTCCAGTACTCTGATCAGTGTTCAGGAGCAATTGCTCTGTAGTGCAGTCAAGTGGCTGATCCTGCACACACAACAGCCTGATGGCATTTTCAGTGAGTTTGCTCCGGTCATTCATGCAGAGATGATGTGGTAATGTGAGGGAGTTGGACAGTGACACCTCAATGACAGCCTTCGTTCTCATCGCCATGCAAAGGCAAGCTCACTGTGTGAGCAATCTGTCAACAGCCTACAAGGCAGTATGATTAAGGCAGTAATGTACCTGGAGAGGCATCTGGCCACTCTAAATAACCTCTACGCTGTAGCTATGCCCTATGCCCTGGCCAATGCAGGAAAACTCAACAAGGAGATCCTACTGAAGTTCGCATCTCCACGGCTGGACCACTGGCCAGTACCTGATGGTAATCAGTACACGCTGGAGGCCACATTATACACCCTGCTGGCCTTGGTCAAGGTGAAGGCCTTCAAAGAGGCCGGCCCCATCGTCAGGTGGCTTAACAAGCAGAACAAGGTGGGAGGGGGATACGGATCCACACAGTCCACTATCATGGTGTTCCAGGCTGTCGCTGAGTATTGGAGCAACGTGAAGGAACGAAAAGACCTGAACATCCACATAAGAAGTGGCCGACAGAGCATCAGTTGCCAAGTGGTCCATTAACAACAAGAACCAGATCCTCACTCATAAAGACAAAGTCAACGCCATAGACAAGAACTTGAGAGTAAAAGCCTCAGGAAATGGTGAGGCGACTGTGTCGGTGGTGAAGCTGTACTATGCCCTGTCAGAGGAGAAGGGTAGTGACTGTGAAAGCTTTGACCTCTGTCACCCTCACTAAGATGGACAAAACAAGCCACGGGGATGCCAAGGAGTCGTTCATGCTCACCATTCAGATGGTTTATCGTAACATGGAGAGAGATGCAACCTTTTCTGTCCTGGACATCGGCTTGCTGACAGGCTTCATCGTAGATGCAGACGATCTGAAAAAGTTGCCAGAGGGGAGGGAGTGCTACGTAGAGAAATTTGAGATGGATAAAGTACTGTCTGAAAGAGGCTCTCTCTATAAGGGCACAGGGCAAGACCCAGATGCAGACACGGGAGGCAGATGGTTCGAGTCTCTGATATTTATTAGCATCCAAGGGGCAGGCAAGAGAGTGGTCGTGAACAGGCAAAAAAATCATAAGGTCAGAGTCCAGTAGGTACAGAGTGGCAGGCAGGCTCGAGGTCAGGCAGGTGGGTTCAAAGTCAGGGCAGGCAGTATTGTCAAAACCGGGAGGACTAGCAAAAGAGATAAGAAAAAGCAGGAGCACGAGAAAAACACACTGGTTGACTTGACAAGACGAACTGGCACAGAGAGACAAGAAACACAGGGATAAACACACCAGGGAAAATAAGGACAGGTGAAACAGATCAGGGAGTGACACTCTCATCCTATATCTGGATAAGGTATCCCATAAGCTAGAAGACAAAATATTTTTTAAGATCCACAGTTTTAAAACCATCTGCCGTCTCTGTATATGAGTACTACAACCAGAAGGACTGTGTGAAGTTCTACCACCTACAAAGGTACCCCGAGCAGACTGTCTCTTGGAGATGTGTATGTGTGCTGACTATTTTGTGTATGTCCATTACATGAAATCCAAATAAAAATAAATTAAAATGACAGGTTGTAATTCAACAAAATAGGAAAAACATCAAGGGGGATAAATACTTTTGCAATGCACTGTAGATTGCTTCAACACAGCTTTTCGCTTCCATTCATACTTCATGAACAATTTAATTTAAATCACGAAATTCAGACTTTACCATTTTAAACTGCAATTACTGCCACAGAATTTTGAGAATGTTCAAACTAAAACATTTTGAGAGCTTAGAAACACATTATATGGCTTATGATGCTATAGTATCCACTATCCTATTATTCTAGCCCACTAACCCACTATAATAACTCCACATCACCCACAAATAGGTCACTATGGGCTCTATTTTAACAAACCTAACACAATGTTAAATCTAAGCCAGGTGGTAGCACTATAGGTTCAGTGGTGTATCAGAAATATTTTTGCTATTTTCACTATCACAATTATCGGCGCACTTGCTTGCCTTGGTGCAAAAAGCCTGGGTTTTGATGAATAAACAAGTACAAGTTATGTATGTGTTGAGACTTGGCCCCTCACTGGCCAATCAGAATATGCTCCATGGTTGCTTCAGTTTGTGTATTTACGGTCTTTTATCTATTGCCTTGGAATCAACTCCAATTCCAATGTTAGTAAACTATAGTTTGTTAAATGGATTACAGAAATAAATAACAAAATGTAGACCTATTGTTGCTACATATGTTACTTGAACCCATTTGTGTCCACATTGTTCTAAGTAATTGCATGGCTTCAATAGCATTTACACTGATATATGGGCTAGGCCTACTGTAAATTATATTATGGCTGAGCATGGACATGCCAAACATGGTCAATAAGCAAGATTAAATTAATAATTGATAAGGCCTAAAAAGAAAAGAATAATTCTAATCTAATTCTAAACTAAACTGTCATGACTGTCCTGGGAGGATGAGGCTGAATAGGTCAGATCAGCTTTGCAATAATTAACTTCAACCAGACTCCCTCTCACCCGCAGAGGGGGGAGAAGGGAACTGGTGGGGGGTTGACAGCTCACGCCCTGTTGTAAATCAAGGACAGAACGTTCAGCGTCTCCGTCTCCGTCTCCAATGTTCACCCAAGAAATGTCTAGAAGAAAAAGAAACGCACACCTATATAGGCGAGGTGCTGGCTAGCGGAGTGGAAAACTTGAAAATAAAGAAATGTGACATTTTCCCGCCAGAACTCTAACATACTGGAACAATATTTCTAACATAGAACGTGGGGAATGGGCAGAGGTGACCTAAAAGAACACTGATGTCGGTTTGGTTGTTATTTTGTGATGTAATTTACTGCAACTTCAAAAGTAAATACACTGTGTGTGTGAAGTGTCCATCTGATGCGTAGTCCATGAAAAATTATGAAAGTGTTTTTGTTAAGAGTGGGATGTGATTTTAGAAACTATAAGAGAAAATTGTTTCTATAACTGGTTTTAAAATAGGCTATGTCACACTTACAGGCACCATAATTTCCTCCCGTGGGCATATAATATTAAAACAACTCAGACTATGGAGGGTTTTACGCACATCCAAACTTTTCACAGTAGCTGTACAACGATCCAATATAAATAGAAAGGGAGATTGTCCACTCACTGTTATATAATCGGATCCATTTTACAGATCAGATCACATTTACACATCGGCAGAAGTTGCATTGCAAGCGCGCCACGGACGTTGTTACCATTAAACCAGGAAAGTGAATCATTCTAATAATAACTTTGGTTGTAATCAAATTAAACGAAAAACAAGCAATCTGTTAATAAATGTGATACAAATAAATAATGTAAAATGTAATAATATCATAAAATCTGCAGGATAAAAAAAGACTTGTTGTTGAACCAGCTTTCGTTAATGTAGGACTAAGGGAGGGCTTGGGTTTTGAACATATGAAACAGAAAACAAGCAATTTTTACAGGTTACAGATAACTTCTATATATGAGTTTCACTGGTATTCACCGAGGTTCTCAACTCTGGTTCCATGATGGTCATGGAAAAATAGCCTACATCACGGAGGGGGTTTTACGCACATCCAAAACAGAGCCTGCATTGCTAAAATAATGTGTGCCTGCCTTCAAATTCAATGCATAGATAAAAAGGGAATGTCAGCTCACTGTTTTACTCCTCTCAACCTTGATATTTTAAAAAAGCTTTGGTTTCCAAGCTGTCTCAGGAGCCAAACCTTTTATCGACAGTCTTGACTACTTCGCGATTGCATTGGGCAGACAAAAAAGCCTTAATTGAGAGGAAGGGAGGCTATGGGGAAAAAACATAACATTTTATGTTTCTGCACATTAGGCTACTCTTCATCCATGCGCATATTGTCAGTGTGCGTCACCGCTGGATAGGCTGCGTTTCCACTGTCCGCATGCCATAACCAACTGCATTATCACTAAAACCAGGCGTTAGGGCTGGAAAATGCCAGAGTGCAGTTTACATGACGAAATTGCAAACTAACATGCGTTTGACACTAGCACCGCCTTAACACCAGCCGAAAATAGAGCACAGACACACACAGTCTCATACAACTAACATTGTGGGGGCACACAATTCGGTCCCATTCAAAATCCTATTTTCCCTAACCCGTACTCTTACCCTAACCTTAACCCGAACCTTAACCAGAAAACCTAAACCTAACTCCTAACCCTAAGCCTAAAACTAATTCTATCCTTACACTAATTCTAACCTTAACCCTAAACCCCCTAGAAATAGCATTTGACCTTGTGGGGACAAACAAAATGTCCCCAGTTGGTCAAAATGTTGTTTGTTTGCTATTCTTGTGGGGACTTCTGGTTCCCACAAGTATAGTTAAACACGTCCACACACACACACACACACACACACACACACACACACACACACACACACACACACACACACACACAGAGTGACAGGTCATCAGGCCCCATCTCGGCCCATCTTCTGTGTCTCTCTCTACCTGCAGTGTGTGAATACAAATCAGGCCCTCCTCGTCACCACAAATGAAAACACCAGAATGCCATTATGTCCCCCCCCTTTATCCACATTACCTTAACCTTCCTTTACTCCTGTCTGGTGTCAGGCAGGCACAGATGCCAGTTTCTTGCTTTTTCTCTCTCTCTCTTTCACTCTCTCTTTCGCAGTCTCTTTTGCTCTCTCTTTCCTTTGCTCTTTGGCTCTCTCTTCCTCCCTCCCTCCTGCTTACTGATTCTCTGTGAGCAGCTGGCCGCAGGTATGGCCTGACCACGGGACCTTTCACAAACGCCAGAAATTAGGTGTTGTTTGGTCCCAGTCAAACCCCAGGGGACTCCATTTTTGTGCTCAGGTTGAAACATTTTGGACCAGAGTGCTCTGCACAGGTGTAAAGCAATGATGAGCCTCTAACCTCACAATGTGAATAATATTCTCTCTGTGAATAATATGCTTCATTTGACACAATCAGAATTCAATCATGATTTGCCACAGAAGATTGTTCTGTAGTTCAAGTTCTGCGATTCACGTCATCATGGGGGAATCATGAGTGGCCATGTTTTCCTAGGTATGTTCCGAATTACCACAAACACTCTACACACTAGGCCTTCTTGCAATCTTTGTATCAGAAAAAAGTATGAAGCAAAGAAAGAAAAAGTCAAAGACAGAAAGGAGGAAGGAGAGAGAGAATGTGAGAGGGGGAAAGGAGAAGCTCCAGGTCCATTGTTTTAGTGACTGCAGCGTGACTGTCCTTCCCATAAAGAATGGTGGAGCTGATGGTGTCTGTCAGGGACTAGCAGGTTGTTATCCAGCCATTATATCAGATTTATCTTCATTCCCATTCGCCAGACACATGCCCTGAAAGCTCATTTGTCAAGCGGAGGGAGCGGCTTACTTGCATTTATAAACCCTGTCTCCTGGAGGATGTACTGGAAAATACAGTGTGACATGCAAGGGGGCCAGGACGGGGTGGTACTGGCATCTGGCTGCCACTTAACTTGGCACGGTCTGGAATAATCCATGCATCGCCTCCCAAAAGAGAAGAGGCGGGAGCCTGTGATTTATTGGGCGTCTTTAACTACAACTTTGTATCGCATCGCCCTCATCTCTCCCTCCTCTTCCTCACCCTCCCTCCTCACCCCGCCTCACCTAGCATCAAACGAAGTTGTGCTTCAAATTGGACGTATGATCAAAATGCATGTGTCAGAAGGAGATTGGCTCAGCCATATGTAATATGACTACCCCATCCTATGCCTGTTGGTCGTCCTGTGTAGAAATTGCCCAGTGCCGTTTTTTACTGATGTGTTTCTGCAGGACTGCTCCCAGGAGGCAGGAGCCCCCTCGCAGGTTCAAAAGAAAACAGATCTGCAGAATTTCAGAGCCGAGATGTAGTTATTTATGCAGGCACAGGTATTACTACCCATAGGAGATGGCCTAAGCTGGATATTCTGATAGAATTCTGACTTCCTGTGGGAAGCACTGCTGGGCGGCTGAGGTGATCAGGAATGCTCCGGAATGTTATTTTGGTTGTCTTCTAGAACATCTCCCCTGAAGTTCTAAAAGAACTTCAGGGGAGAAAGACTGTGTGGATTGCCAGTGATGGTCTTGTGAAAATTTGACTGAAATGTGTGTTTGGGGATGGCTAAAGTGAGAGTATGGAAGAAGATAAGTTGCCCTTTATGAACTACTGAATTACAGTGCCTTCAGAAAGTATTCACACCACTTGACTTTTTGTACATTTGGTTGTGTTACAGCCTGAATCAAACATCTATTACATTGAGATGTTGTGGCACTGGCCTACACACAAAACCCCATAATGTTAAAGTGGAAATAGGTTTTTTGACAGTTTTACTAAAGTAAAACTGCTAAAGAAATTGCCAAAGAAAGCGTTAAGTTTGGGGCAAATCCAACACAATACATCACTTGGTACCACTTTTCATGGTGGTGGCTACATCATGTTATGGGTATGCTTGTCATCAAGGACTAGGGAGTCTTAGGATGAAAAGAAACGGAATAGAGTTAAGCACAGGCAAAAACCTAGAGGAAAACCTGGTTCAGACACAGAGAGACAAATTCACTTTTCAGCAGGGCAATAACCTAAAACACAAGGCCAAATATACATTAGAGTTGCTTACCAAGACAACATTGAATGTTCCTGAGTGGCCTAGTTACAGTTTTGACTTAATTCGGCTTGGACATCTATGGCAAGACTTGAAAATGTCTGTCTGGCAAAGATCAACAACCAACTTGACAGCTTGAAGAATTAAATAAATAATGGAAATATTGTATAATCCAGGTGTGCAAAGACTTACCCAGAAGAACTCACAGCTGAAACAGTGTAAACGGTGATTCTAACATGTATTGGGGTTGAATACTTATTTAGTCATTAATAGAAAAATATCTATTCTTCCATGTTGACATTACTGAGTATTTTGTGTAAGTCGTTATTCCCACTTTGGAAGACAACAAAATATGAAAAAATTCAAGGAGTGTGAACACTTTCTGAAGGCACACATATCTTTCACTGGCCAGATGGTCACTGTTACGGTGTGTTTTTTCTGCAAGATCCCTAGTGCTGCAAAATGTACCTTTTTGATGGGCCCGTTTAGTTATTCCATCTGTTTGTTATTTCATCCCACATCACATTAAGCCTGTCTCTCTCTGCTCATGCCTGAGGCTGCTCCATATGTGTTGACTCAGCCCTTTTGCTTTCTAGCCAGTTCTCTCTCTGTGAGGTTGAGGATTGTCTTTTAGAGGTGGCAATGCCAAAAATGTTGAATTACAAATGAATCAAGTAATTCTTATCTGCTGTCTGGAGCCTTGCCCATTCCCATTGTATAAGCCCTCTGTTATTCTACCTGTGGCTCTTTGTGGCGTGTATCAGTAATCTTGATTGGCCACAGGACAGTGGGCAGGGGATTAACTGGCCGTGAGACGGAGAGATAGAGGAAGAGATGGGGGGGATGGAGGGAGCTAACGAATGGAGTCATGGATTGATTTGCCTGTGTGTCGATTGGTGCTGTGAAACTGCGTTAATGTCCCCTGTTCCTTCCGCAACCTTTTCCCTGTGATTGAGTGTGGGCTCTGTTATTGTTTGGCTGCGGAGTGGAAATGAAAGAAGTTGTCATTAGGATTTACAACAGCAGGCAGCCAGGCAGGCAGGCATGCAGCCAGCAAGGCAGGCAGGGAGGCCAGAGGAAACATGGGTTCCGATCACACACTGACTCTTATTAAGGCCACACACTCCAAATTGCTTGTAAATAAAGATAAATGGCGCAGGGAATGTAAAAAGATGCTGGCAGTGGATTTATCATACAATTAGCCTACCAAGACAGTCTGAGGGAGATGGGGGGTGAGGTGGGGAGGGGGAACACATGCCTGTCACACGCCCAACCTCCTCCCTCTAAACATGAGGTAACAAGCCAGTCCCAGACAACCCAGTGGGTGACACCTAAATCTGCCTCCCACATCACTCATGGGTCTGGTCTTAGATAGTGCTTTCACAAAACCATCCTCTGAAATGGTCTGGTCAGTGCACATGCCCTCTCCTCCTCTCCTCTCCCCACCTCTCCCCGTAGCAGTCCTTAAATTACTCCCAAATAAACAATGTCCCTAATTGATTTGGTATAATCTCTGTCTCATTCCGCAGCCTCCCGTGAGCTGATGTGAGAGAGTGCCCGCCACCATTCTCAGCCCCCGATTCAATTAAATCAGGAATTACTTGTCATAGCCACTTTTCTATCCATTTCGCAGCATAATTCTGATCCTTTGGAGAATTGCGTGGGGGAAACATGATGTGCAATGTATGATAAATGTTAACCCAGCCAAAGGGAGAGTAAATTAAATCTTGGAAATGGATCCTGTCAGGTTGGATTGCAGACAGATGGTGGCTGGTGCTCTGTCTCACCACTGGGTGGCACTGTTGCACCATGCTTTGGATGGAGAACAGAGAAACTGCCCTCTGCATACTGTCCAGGGCTTTCCAACCCTGTTTCCTGTAGGTTTTCACTCCAACCCTAATCTAGCACACTTAATTCTAATAATTAGCTGGTGGATAAGTTGAACCAGTTCAGTTACAACTGGGGTTGGAGTGAAAACCTGCAGGAGGGTAGCTCTCCAGGAACCGGGTTGGAGACCCCTACTGTAGACAAAGACCACATTCACAATTAGACACCAAGGTTGTTTCTGTGTAGCTAGGTTCTGGAACAAGGGTTTGTTGGTTTGTGTCTTGTTTGGCATAACATTTCAGAGTCATAGGCATTATCCTTCTAACCTCAATCTAAGATTCAGATTAAGTGAAATAGTTAGTTCACCAGGACCTGTTAGAATGATATCATACCCAACTTCACCACATGCTGGTCTCATATATTTGGGTGACCTTTAAAATCATCTTAGACAAGTTGGCAACTGCTGGTCTCAATTCATTCCACAGGAACAGTAAAATGACTGGCTGTGCAGCAAGACTTGTTCCCAGACAAACTGAATTCTCCATCTCTCAGTCACCGGTGGTCAACCTCTCTCTACTCTCCATCCCCCATGTCTAGTCTATACATACATTACATGTAAT
The DNA here is from genome assembly GCA_030435695.1 of Brachymystax lenok tsinlingensis. NCBI lineage: Eukaryota > Metazoa > Chordata > Actinopteri > Salmoniformes > Salmonidae > Brachymystax > Brachymystax lenok. The sequence goes on from CM059813.1 coordinate 40,832,125, forward strand.
GACCTGCTCTGGCAGAGAGGTGGAGTGGGAAGGTGGAATATACAGCAGGAGTGAGTGTGTGTGTGCTCACAGTCAGTGTGCCACGAAGAGGGCAGAAGACCAGGGATGTGTCCCAAGGTGGCCCTGTGCTCTATCCCGGGTAGACCCTGCCCTAGACTAGAGAGGGCCGACAGGGCTGAGAGTTGAGGATGTCCTACCAGCCTACCAGTAATCTCCAGGGTGCCACTGCCACCTCAGTGCCACATTCCCCTCTGCGGAGTGAGATTGCCTCGGTGATGGTAACGGCAGCCGTCTCGCACCCAGGGGAGTCAGGGGTTCGGTGCGGGGGGCTCCTCACCTCCCTCAGTTTGGGAGATTGCTTCCCGTTACCGGTGCTCCCCAGTATTTCAATCCCATGCAGCATTAATGGGAAATCAATCGGAGGAGCCCTGCCTTAACCGAGTGGGAGGCAGCAGCCATAAATATTCATGTCCATTTTGAGAAGTTGTTTGCACTCCATATTTCTGTTGACATATGGGGTCTGTGTTGGCATTTGTTTCTGGAGGTATGAGGGGTGGTGGGCCGGAGGGGTATGTGTGTTTTGCAGAGGGACACAGATGGGCAATGAGGCAGTGACAGTGACCTATTTACCTGCTGCTCAGGTGTCATGTGATTAAGAGTTGGTTTGTCAGTCACACAGGCCAGGACTGGGTCATTAAATTGTTTCAAAGGAGCAGCAGGCCTACACTAACACAAACACCAGCTTGTCTACTCACCTTTGCTGTCTGGTAGCTTACTGTTTAACAGTTTTCTCTTAATCTAAGTCAAACATACAGTGCAGGGGAATAGATAACAATTGTATTTCTCATCTGTTGTCTTATGAGTTTAACTGTTCGTTTCGTGTGTGTGTGTGTGTCTCTGTGTTTGTGTGTTTTTGTGTGTATGATCTGTTCTGAGTGTTGTGATGTTCCTCCTCTAGGTCCCATGTCTGATCAGGGTGCCTACTGAGAAGGTGAAGCAGAGGACTCAGGCTTTGCTGTCCTCTAACACCTACCAGTTGCTGCTGGCCACCCTCAGAGAAGAGGTTGATCTACACCATGACCCATCAACACCAGCACATTTGTTTTTCCATTCTCCCCATGTATTCCATGCATGTGTGTGTATCCAGACAGTGTTTGTGGGTGTGCATGTGTGTCCTAAGTAGATATAACAGCTATCTTGTCTCTGCACAGGGTGTCAGAGGCTTGTACAGGGGCTACAGGAGTGCGGTACACAGACAGGTAGGTCTGTTCTACCACACACACCTTCCCTTCTACACTGACTTGAACAAAAGTGCATCAAAGTATACCAGTATGCTTGTATGTATGCAGCCTGTACCACAATAACATGTCAGGTACTGTACTTGTAGAATGAGACTATTCAGAATGGATTAATTCATAATAACTGTGTGAAAGATGGTAATATTTTCTCCCATTATTCCTCTGAAAGCTTTCTAAATCCCCCTGGGCAGAGAGGGAAGTGGATGGAAACACTGAACTATTGTTTTTTTCTCTGTTTCATTTTGCACAATTACTTAACCAAGACCAGTTCCATCTGTTAGAATCGCTTGATTAATTCAAGTAATTAGAGATGTTATAAATGCAAATCAAAATGAGGAGAAAAAAGCAGAGATTGAATCAGTCCCCTTGATGAAGGCTCACCTTTGTAATGGAGTGCCCGCTCTGCTCCCTCCCGCCCTTTGATTCATTATCTGCTGGTTAATTGCACCTGCAGAGCATGATAATGTCTAATGGATTCAGGCACGTTGCACACCTCGCATTTATTTCCACCACAGGTTTTTTTTTCTTCTTTCTCATTTTCAATAGATTGAGAAAGAAACCGAGAGAGGGGAGAAAAGTTGTATATGAAGGTGACACTCGTTTTTTGGTCTCTTTTCTGGGTAATATAGTCCCCTACCGCTGTGCTGGCCGGTCCTTATTTTCTGCCTCACTAAACCCATGTTATTCACACAAATTCCATCTGGACAGGGAGGGAAAAAAGGACAACAAGGCTCTCTGATTTCTCCAAGGGGATGTGAATAAATGAATACATTTGGAGGCTGGTGCCCGGCCTCTGTGCATACTAAGGGCCAGATGAAACAGGCGGGGAGAGGGGCAGAGGAGCGCCTAGAATCCTCCTCGCGATTGGCTTTGACGTGTGTCAGGAAGGTAATTCATTTTCTCAGCCGGCTACCCGCTATCTCATCCTGCTCGGCGACCCTGTCAAGATAACTTTATTTAGCTTGAGCGGCGCTCCCCCAGCACAGCCATCTAATTGGGGTCCTCTCTATGATGTAGATTCATTAAGGATCCTTCAGAAGTGATTTCTGATAGCAAAGATCTCACAGGTTACGGCAGGAAGGGAGTGTGGCTGTGTCCAGGATGAGGGGTTACACAAGTAGGGAGTGGTGGAGAACTTCACAACTGACATGATTATGTTAGGTAGCATATCAGCTTTCTTATTTATATAACATACATATATATATATATATATATATATATATACAGCACCAGTCAAAAGTTTGGACACACCTACTCATTCAAGGGTTTTTCTTTATTTTTACTATTTTCTACATTGTAGATGTCACGTTCAGGCCTGATAGTTATAGGCTGGCGTGTTTAGTTTTGTTTTTGGTGTAGGGTTTTTTTGTTCTAGGTGTTGTATATCTATGTTGGGGTAATGGTTCCCAATTAGAGGCGTTGTCTCTAATTGGGAACCATATATCTGTTTGGGGTTGTTTCTGTAGGATTTTGTGGGTTATTGTTTGTTCATAGCTTTGTTGTGTTTGTAGTTATGTTCAGCATCACGATCTTCGTTTATGTTTTGTTATTTTCCCAGTTACTTTTCATTTAATAAAAAATGTATACTGGAAGCATCGCTGCGTCTAGGTCTGTCCCTCACGGAGATCGTGACAGTAGTGATAGTGAATAATTCAAACTATGAAATAACACATCATGTAGTATATTTTAGATTTTAGATTCTTCAAAGTAGCCACCCTTTGCCTTGATGACAGCTTTGCACACTCTTGGCATTCTCTCAACCAGCTTCATGAGGAATGCTTTTCCAACAGTCTTGAAGGAGTTCCCACATATGCTGAGCACTTGTTGGCTGCTTTTGTCTGCAGTCCTACTCATCACAAACCATCTCAATTGGGTTGAGGTCTGGTGATTGTAAAGGCCAGGTCATCTGATGCAGCACTCCGTTAGTCTCCTTGGTCAAATAGCCCTTACACAGCCTGGAGGTGTGTTGGGTCATTGTCCTGTTGAAAAACAAATGATAGTCCCATTAAGCGCAAACCAGATGGAATAGCATATCGCTGCAGAATGCTGTGGTTGCCATGCTGGTTAAGTGTGCCTTGAATTCTAAATAAATCACTGACAGTGTCACCAGAAAAGTACCCCTACACCATCACACCACTTTCTCCATGCTTCATGGTGAGAACCGGACATGCAGAGATCATCCGTTCACCTACTCTGCGTCTCACAAAGACATGGAGGTTGGAACCAAAAATCTCAAATTTGGACAGATTTCCACCGGTCTAATGTCCATTGCTCGTGTTTCTTGGACCAAGCAAGTCTCTTCTTCTTATTGATGTTCTTTAGTAGTGGTTTCTTTCCAGCAATTCGACCATGAAGGTCTGATTCACAGAGTCTCCTCTGAACAGTTGATGTTGAGATGTGTCTGTTACTTGAACTCTGTGAAGCATTTATTTGGGCTGCAATCTGAGGTGCAGTTAACTCTAATGAACATATCCTCTGCAGCAGAGGTAACTCTGGGTCTTCCTTTCCTGTGGCGGTCCTCATGAGAGTCAGTTTCATCATAGCGGTTGATGGTTTTTTGCAACTGCACTTGAAGAAAAGTTCTTGAAATTTCCCGGATTGACTGACCTTCATGTTTTAAAGTAATGATAGACTCTCGTTCCTCTTTGCCTATTTGGTTACTACATGATTCCATATGCGTTATTTCATAGTTTTGATGTCTTCACTATTATTCTACAATGTAGAAAATAGTAAAAATAAAGAAAAACCCTGGAATGAGTAGGTGTGTCCAAACGTTTGACTGGTACTGTATATTTGATGTATAGTTTCTTAATTAACTATTACATTGTTTTTCTTTGTAAAGCTGAGGTATCATTTAAGTTTCAGACAGATTCAATACGAAATAGCCTTAAATGAGAAATCTAGTGTCTGTGCCAAAAGAAAGCACTTACTTTAATCTAAATACAAGTTGTAGTGAATAATTATTTAGGATTCCATCCTAGGCTGTTAGCTGCATTTGTTGTCCATTTAGATCAGTGATTCATGCTAAAGCCCAGTAAATCACCACAATCAGTATTATGTAAATGTATGTGGTAAATACGTTTAATTAAACCCTTGCTTAGGTCTTTTGTTTATGTACTTTGGCATGTTCCTCAGTTTGGGTGATTTTTGATGTTCTCTCTCCACCACCTCTGTTCAGAGTATTGCTTCTCTTCATCGCTAGACGGCACAATAAGAGTATTCCACTCAGACTCTTCTGTTCCATTTTACATTAACATTTGAGTTATTTAGCAGACACTCTTATCCAGAGCGACATACATTTGGAGTATTCATCTTAAGATAGCTAGGTGAGACAATCATATATCACATTTGAACTTAGAAAATGTTTCCTAAATAAAGAAGTTATCAGAAAAGTCAGGAGTTATGTATGTATTTTGTATTCATGCATTGCTGCTCTGTACACAAGCCCTCTCTTTCCTCAAACTGGCTTATGACATTATGGGTGCCAATCACCCTAATGAAATTGCTAAGCTTTTTTCTGCATGACAGTAGTGAACATTTTGGTTGGAGTGCCCATATACTCTTGGCCTCAAACGTAATATTTGATCTAGGAGTTGATCTAGACTGCTTCAACTTATTTTTGTGTGATGAACGTCACTCATGTTATTTGATAGTAATTTAGTAATTTGCTAGTTTGCGTTCAGGAAGGGCTGTGTAAGTGAAGCAGACAGTCATTGCTCTGATAAGGTGGATTGATGGAGCTGTGTTATTCTCTCTAGCCATCAAGCACAACTCTACACTTTCTCCCCTCTCTCCCTCTCTCCTTCTCTCCCTCTCTTTCTCTCTCTCGCTCTCGCTCTCTCACTTGCTCACTCGCTGTCCCGGTGTCTGTCTTTCCTTCTTTCTTTCTCTCTTCCACCTCTTTCTCTCCCTACATCTCTAACCCCACTGTGGGGTCTACTTCTGCCCTAGAGAGTTGCTGTCGGAGAGAAAGAGTGACAGAGAGAGAGAAAGGGAGAGAGATCCAAAAAGCTAATATTTGTAGAGAGAATGAGAGAGTGAGTGACCTATCTTTGGTGCGTCTGTCTGACAGGAACAAAAGTGGGATGATTTATGTTTCCTCGGTCCTCCTCCCAATAACACAGGGCTGGAACAGCCGCTTGAAAGCGCTGAACTGACAGACAACCTGCAGCCAGCCTCGCTCTCTTTCTCTTTTGCTCTCTTTCTCTCTATGCCTCAGCAGACAGGAGCTGGCAACCAGCTCAGACAGAGCGACCAGTCTTAACAAACACCTCTACTCCTCTCTACCCTGCTCCCCCCTCTCTCCGTCTTGTCTCTCTGAAAGCACTCATATGTAACTAGAAATTGTCACCAAAGTAAATACAGTTTAACAGGTAAAAGGGTAACTTTGACTACAGAAATAACTCCTCTCTTTTCCCTCTCGCGCCCCCTCCCTTGCTCAAGCCCTCTCCCTCATTTTTTCCCTCAAACACTGTTGACATGAGAGGGCCTTTGGCCCCCCGAGGCCCAGATCTAAACCCACGCCCAATTTGTTTGAATTACTCTGTCGTTTACCTTTCTGCTCTGCCTTAGTCACACTGGATTGTACTGCAAACAGGTGGAACGTGTGGTAGTGAGTGTGTGTGTGTACTGATGCATGTCGTATGTATGCGTGTCCGATTTGGTACACTAACAATGGTGTTATATTTCCACTTTTGTTATGATTGGAATGAAGTCCCTAAACAAGCGTATGACAGACATGACCCTTCTGTGGCTCTTTGGAGAGAATCCATGTTTGTCCGTGTGGCACATTTCGAGAAAGGAGGTGAGGAGAAGAATACAAGAAAAGAGAGGAGACAATCATGCAGTTTTCTGTTCCTGTGCTCAGTGATCCATATGGGCTAGTGTTTATATACCCTCATCCATATCTGGCACTCGCTGGCACAGAGAGACCGGAGAGAGTATGTGAGGGGAAGATTTACTCTGCACGTGCTGTTGTTTACTGGTGGACGATTGGACTGTATATCTAGTCCAGGGTTCCCCTCACTAACGTCAATATCTACAGTCCAAAATATTCCTAACACCCCCAAACAAAAAGGGAGATGAGACTGGTACACATGTAATAACTATAAGGAAAAGTAACTTGGTGTTGTTGTTTAGAAGATGGAATCTTATGGTTTAACATCTGCTTGTACATTGCTCTGTTTAGTCACACAATGGTATCAATTATTAGCATTGGAGGCCTGATGTATATAATAGGCCCTGTTGACCTTTGTGTGCTTGACCTTTGGCCTGACCTGGCTGTGTGTGTAGAGGTCAGTGTTTTGTGTGTGTATGATGTATGTATGAGAGAGAGAGAGAGAGAGAGAGAGAGAGAGAGAGAGAGAGAGAGAGAGAGAGAGAGAGAGAGAGAGAGAGAGAGAGAGAGAGAGAGAGAGAGAGAGAGAGAGAGAGAGAGAGAGAGAGAGAGAGAGGATGGTAGAGGTGTAGGATGTGTGTAGGGTGTGTGTGGGGTGAGGCGACCATGTGTGTTTGGGGAGGTATCTGGTGTCAGCACATATTTGGAGCTGGTATTACCCGTGCAGACAGGCTGAGGGAGAGGAGACACAGCTGTTGCATGCTTCTCCTACCAGGCAAGGAGGAACCAACCTTCACACTACAACCTCCTCATTTCCCTTAGAACCTCCACCCTGCTGGGACCAGCTCTGTCTGATAATCCACCCCCCACTGGAGAAGTTAGCCTGAGCTGACTCACCATCACCACCTGGATTAGCACCCCATGTTTATAACCCACTAACCATGTGTACCAAGGTGTTTGTTGAGGGAGTAGACATGAAGCTATCCATGTTGAAAGAGCATCAGAAACCACACTAAGTAGGCCAATATAATGAGTTCAGAGACATCCTAAAAAGGCATCATTGGATAAAACATAGAATGGAATTGCATGGTCAGAATGATGGAATTTGCAAAGCCTTTACTAACTCACTTTCTGGACTGAAAGTTATAGCCTGTAGTACACATTGAAATGACCTGGTCTCAGGAATACTCATTTTGTTTTAACGATTAAATGGATGTCCTGTTGAAATCTTTACTCTTCTGTTGGTTGTCTAACCCGTTTAACAGACTTCTGTTGGTTGTCTAACCCGTTTAACAGACTTCTGTTGGTTGTCTAACCCGTTTAACAGACTTCTGTTGGTTGTCTAACCCGTTTAACAGACTTCTGTTGGTTGTCTAACCCGTTTAACAAACTTCTGTTGGTTGTCTAACCCGTTTAACAGACTTCTGTTGGTTGTCTAACCCGTTAACAGACTTCTGTTGGTTGTCTAACCCGTTTAACAGACTTCTGTTGGTTGTCTAACCCGTTTAACAGACTTCTGTTGGTTGTCTAACCCGTTAACAGACTTCTGTTGGTTGTCTAACCCGTTTAACAGACTTCTGTTGGTTGTCTAACCCGTTAACAGACTTCTGTTGGTTGTCTAACCCGTTAACAGACTTCTGTTGGTTGTCTAACCCGTTTAACAGACTTCTGTTGGTTGTCTAACCCGTTTAACAGACTTCTGTTGGTTGTCTAACCGATTTAACAGACTTCTGTTGGTTGTCTAACCCGTTAACAGACTTCTGTTGGTTGTCTAACCCGTTAACAGACTTCTGTTGGTTGTCTAACCCGTTTAACAGACTTATGTTGTCTAACCTGTTTAACAGACTCTAGAAGTCTGTGCTAAACTCTTGGAGGGTTTTCTGTGTCATGAACAGAACGTCCCTATCAGTGGATGGGGTCTATTAACTTGACAACACGTATCATGATACAGTCACATAAACTGCTCTCCAGCTGAGTGGTAGAATGGGGCTAATTGTGTCTGTCTCACTCAGAACCCTCACATTGGATATTATTGGCCTAGTTTTGCCATGGTTAGAGATGAGAGTTTATGATATCTGTTTATGTATGCCTATCTCTCTCCCCGCTCTTTTTGTCATTAATCTCTCTCTGGTTAATGTATTTGGCAGGACTATGGACGAGGGTCTGTGTGCTATGTGCTACACACACACACACACACACACTCCCCTCACATGCACACACTCCCCTGACATGCACACACTCCCCTCACACACACTCCCAGTGGGATGCAGTTTGGCAGGTGCTCCTCTTACAGCTCCTGGTGTATATCTGAGAACAAGCCTTGTGGCCCCTGCTAGAACAACAAGCAGATGTACTGATGACTAATAGACTTGGATGAGGAGGTGGACTCTGGATGAGTACACAGGCAGAATGGAGATAGACAGACACCCCTTGTAAAGGGTCAAGGCCCAGAGTCCCATCATTGGCTGGAAGACAGGACACAGTTGTGTTCAGCTGGATGAGGAGAAAAGCATGATGATCCATAGGAGGTTGAGCCAGAGGCACCCATGGATCATACATCTCATGGTTATGTGTCTCTGACTTTGCTGCATAGTATTCCCCATCAGGGAAGTGATTCATAAAGCAGTCCCAGACTGGGTCAGGGCCTGTCATACGTGTTTGTGCTCGTGTGTTGATATAATGGACTCTCTGAAGGGCTGGGGCTACTTCAGTATCAGCAGTACTGGTAAATTATGTGGGGTGATTGTGTGAAGGACTGACTTGATCAGCGTTGCTGTCCTTCTAGAGAGGTACTTTGTGTGCAAGGATAACTAAACACTGATTAATATGTGTATCTATTGCATCACTGCTGTAGTTATGTGCATTGGCAGTGTTCATGGTGTTCTATTTGGATGTATTGACATTCAAAGATGACAGTTGTATTTTACCACCATGAGAGCGTAGAAAAGTATGTACTTTACATCTACATTAGACTGCACTATCTGTCTTACTACCCATTGATGGGTATTAAACCCAAACTAAAGAGAATGCAGTGATTATTGCTTTTCATCAATTTATGATTGTTGCCCAGATCTGAATGATTTCCCAGGCCTTTGACCTTTCAGAGAAGCTTCAGGGCCACCCTAGCTGGATGTCAGTGTTCATCAGACCCAGGCCTTTAGGCCAGAGGGAATCTGTTTGTAGCAGACACACACAGGACACAGAGATTCACAACAAATACTCCCACTCTGACATGGTTTTTATATATATTATTCTATTATCCAAGGCTAGGAGACAGTTATGTTTGAGCTGAGCATTGGTGTCAGGGTCGGTGGTGTGGACGTGACCAACATGGCTGCCATTAGCGGTCGGTAATGAGCATATCTCTCCATGTCTCGGGGCTATGTTTGCTTCCCACAATTTTCTGCGTGATTAGCTCAATCCAAGCAGAAAACTATCCGGGCCCCCACATGTGTTTCCAATAAGGACCGTGAGCCTGGTGAGGAACCCAGGGAATCAGAGAGTGGGGGGAAGGGATCTAGAGGGGGGAGAGTAGGAGAGACTAGAGTGCGGTCAAGAGAATGAGAACAGGGGGAGAGGGTAGGAGAGTGGTGGGGGATCTAGAGAAGGAGAGAGGGGGGAGAGTAGGAGAAACTGGGGGGTGGATCAAGAAAGAAAGAAAGCAATATGTGACTCACCACCTGGATTCGGTCTTATGTAGCAACATTTGAAGTTCTGTTTTTTGCATTGGATAAAAGTAGAGACTCAGAGCTACAAAATGGTATATCATACACTGCATGTGAGGAAACAATGGGAAAGTAATTCTGCTTTGAAAGTTAATCAACATGTAAACTCACTTTTGAGAAAACTGTCTTTCAATGTTTTGATACTACTATTGGAGAGCCCTCTTTGTCTAGACCCATTCAGCATCGTTCACACCCTCTTAAGCCGTAGCCCTACCCATCTCTTTAAGGGTTGATCCAACCCTTAAAGAGAACAGCTCACTGAATATTACTCACCCTATCGCTTTATCTGTGGTTTCGCATTCAGAGAGCACACTGGACGCTCTGGCCAATAAGTAGGGCTGTTCCGAATGCTCTGACCTCACAACTACAGTCAAGCACCCAAGCTAACTGGCAAACATTGGCTAGCTACTTCCAGACACATAATGAGAGAACGCCCAACTCTGACCATTTTACTCTCCCTAGCAGAGCTGGTTAGGCTTTTTCACGTTATCCAGAGCGTTGGTGACTGTAACTGTGCTGCTGGCAACAATTGAATTACACTTTGTTGCCAACGTTTACTGAAACCGGACATATTCAACGGGTGTTGAGCCTTCAGAAATGCATCAGTTATTCTGCGCTCTGGCACACTAAGATGAGAGTCTTTTGTTAAAAAATGTAGCTAGATAGCTAGCTAGGTAAACAATGAATCCCAACGCATGATGTAATGTTAGTTAGCAAGCCAGCCAGCTAACGTTAGCTAGCTAGCTAACAGTACACTTTAACTTGAAATGAAAATACTTTATCAAAATTAGAGTGGAGTCTTTTGTTAAGACATGTAGCTAGCTAGCTAAACAATTTACCATATTCACAACTCATGATGTTACTACCCTACATGAATCTGCAGGTAGCTAACAACCAGGTTCTATGGCTATAACTAGTCAAGCAAATGTGTCTGAGATACGAAGAATAAGATCATACACATAACATTAGCTAGCTAACAGTACACTTGAAATTATACTACTTTCTGTCAAAATTAGAAACGTGTAATATCTGAAAATCTTACCAGTATACATCAAGGTTGGACGCATCTCCTGTCTGATGCCATGCATGGTTTTCTTAGTTTTACGATCTAGTTAGCTATCATACTCGAATTCCACTGATTTCAAAACTCGGTCCTCCAGAAAGTGGAGAGCATACACATAACGTTTCCTAGCGAGCCAGCCAGCCAGCAAGCCAGCTAATGTTAGCTAGCTAACAGTACACTTTAACTTGACATTAGGTTTATGCAGTTTTACTACACAATAATAAAAAAATTAAGCCGCGTTAAACACGATTACCTAAACATACTGACCAGCTCCAACAGACAGACGCGTGCTATATGGTAGACCAATCCAAACTCATCTCTCAGCATGTCCAGCGCACTCATTATCTCAGTCAATCATGGCTAGCGGATAGGTTGCTCACTTCTTCTGTGGCTAAACCAACTAGGCTCATAATTTAACAATTTTATTCGTATTTACGAATGTTCAAACAGCTCTCCTGTGAAGTCGTGACTTGCGACATATGCCTAGTTTCCTGAATTGGGTCATATAAGCTATACAGGCATAGAGACTGAAGAAATCAATTTCCACCATGTCAGGGCTTTATCACCTGAGAATGAGGGGATGGGGTGGGAGAGCAGAGGATAAAGACTGTAAATCTCTATCACTGTAGAGAGACATTGGGAGGGAGCACCCTGTAATTAGAGGTTAACCTCACACTCGTTTAACAGCGCAACCACTCTTTCATGAGGGGAAACTGCTTAGTTACACTCCTCTCTCCTCCCTCTCTCATCCTGCTTGCACTCATCCTTCTCATCATCACGTGGCCATCTGTTTCAATTTCAGCCAATTCATGTGTTGAATTGAATGTCATATTGATTAACAGTGTGTTCTTGCCTGGGAACCTTTCAAAGAACATTTTTACTGCATGGATTCGAAAATTAATAACATAGAATAACCCAATCGAGAATAGGTCACACTTTACTATTCACAAAATATCTGTTGATAATCAACTGCTTGCTAAGGTTAAGGTCAGGTCTAGGGTTAGGGTAATATTTTTCTGAAATTATTTTCTGGAAGTAAGCTCCTGTATTTCTGAAGCATGGATGTGTAACCTAGTTTCGGGGTTCTCAAACTTTGTGGGTCCGGGGAGACCTTTTGTGATAGCAAATTCATCAGGGACCCCTTATAACTTGAGTGAGATAGAAATATTATTTTACTTCAGCAGTGCATGGCTGGAGGAACCAAGTCTCGGGCCCTGGGAAGGAACATTTTAAAGACCCACCTCTTGGCATCAGTGATAAAATGTAGCAGTTTTCAAGCAGATTTCCTGCAATTCCACACTCCTCTGTTTAGGTAAAAAGCTGAAGGAATGGGCCTGGAGAAATAACCACTCTCAAATTCATAGACAGAGCTATGGATGCAAGGACTGACCATCCATGAAATCAAAATTATAGTTTTAACCATTTACATTGTTAACAAACATTGGCGTAAAACAAGCTTATATTTTGGGGTATAACAGTTGAACTATGCTCATAAGTTATATTCTTTACGAATCAATGGGTGTATCATGCTATTCCATACCAAAAATGGATATAGCAACTAAGGATTCTAGCTTTAAATTACAGTGCATTTATGTAAAAAAAAATATACAATAAGTATTAAGATGAAAAATGTAGAATTGGTGGAGCGCTGTGGATACCAATATCCCAGTGAGCCTCGCAGGCCCATGTTTCCCAAGGTTCAGAACTGGGAAACTTGTATTGTATTATACTCCCTAAACTTGTTCCACGGATCCCTTGGCCAAAATGAGTTTAATCTGTTGTACCTCTGCGTACCCCACTTTGAGAACCCCTGGCCTAGTTGTTCTCTGGAGGCTATAGTGCTGTGACGTTGGCCAGATGGTGGCACCTGCTGCAGGCTGAGAGCCCTGGTCCTTTGGTCTATGGCCCTGTAGGCCCCCACCAGCTTGGCCTGGCAGAGCAGAGCACTGCTGACATGTCTGTTTAGTTTAGCTCAGCTAAAAGCTCGGCTAACAGCTGACCGCCATCTGGAAACATCTGGAACAGCCCATAGGGGTCAGGGGTCAGACAATGATGTAATTTCTAAATGTCGAATGGAGAAGAAAAAATAAAACATTGACTATGTAAGTAACACAGCCCTTCTCACCACACCCCACTGGCTGTGGAACCGGTCCATCTGCTTCCCTGGAGCGTTCATAGAGTCCTGTAACATTGTAGCTAGGCTAATAGGGCATCTGCTTCAATACTGAAAGGTAAATGAGTGCTCTATCCATCATCCTTCCATCCATCCATCCATCAATCCATCCATTCAGTCAGTCAGTCAGTCAATGATTTCATTATGCGGCCTGTTTCTGAGGGAGTTCTGTACAGGCTTGTTGAGGAGTGATCAGGTCCACACAGTCTGTGGGATCATACTGTCACTGCCAATCAGACCTGAGCTCTCCTTCTGAAGCTCTGCTATTGCCAGCTGTCCTGAGCTTATCTGATTCCCATAAGCTTTGTACTGTAGTGGAGAGTATGTTTAGATGACCACTATAACAGACATGTGTCCTTTAATAGCGTTGAGATGAACTCAACCTTTCCAGACTGCTGTAAGAGAGATGACTTCAGAGAAGCCCTGATCCACAGCTGATTTATGCACAGGTTTTACACCTCTGGAAGAGATGCAGTGCGTGTGCAGGGATCTCTCTGAAGGCAGTGATTGGTGTGTTAGAATGTTTCTGCTCTGTGTGTCATGGCTCTGGGCTCGGCTCCCACATTGCACTCTGCAGTGTGTTTGAGGGGGATGCGCCGAGCCAGAGGGCTATGCCTGTTTGTGTGTAGAGCTGATAGAGGTGAAATGACTTGTTCTACTGGACTGAGCAGTATAATCCCTCACCTCAGTGTCCCTCTCCCTGGCCCATCACCTCAGTGTCCATCTACCTGGCACCTCTCCCCCAACCCTTCTCCTTCATAACCACTCACACCTTCACTGTGTAACCCTCAGCTTCTTTCTCAGCTCTCTACCCTTCTACTTGTGATCAGGTCCACACAGTCTGTGGGATCATACTGTCACTGCCAATCAGACCTGAGCTCTCCTTCTGAAGCTCTGCTATTGCCAGCTATGCCTCCCTACTCCCCTTGTCTCCAGGCCTTCAATCCCTCCATTGACATCTTCTCATTCAGCCCCTCATCCCCCTCTCCCTCCAACCTCTCACTCTTCCCCTAGGTCACACTACCTTATCGCCTAAAAGCCTTTCTTACTTACTTTCCTACCTAATTCAATACTCTTACCCTTACCCAGCCTCGATGTCATGCAGTCCCAGCCCTCTATCCTCACCTCCATGCAGCCCCAGCCCCAGCCCTCTATTCTCACCTCCATGCAGCCCTAGCCCCAGCCCTCTATCCTCACCTCCATGCAGCCCCAGCCCCAGCCCTCTATCCTCACCTCCATGCAGCCCCAGCCCCAGCCCTCTATCCTCACCTCCATGCAGCACCAGCCCCAGCCCTCTATCCTCACCTCCATGCAGCACCAGCCCCAGCCCTCTATCCTCACCTCCATGTAGCACCAGCCCCAGCCCTCTATCCTCACCTCCACGCAGCACCAGCCCAAGCCCCATGCAACCCTCTGCAGTCTCATGCAGCCTCAGTCCTGTAGCCCATCCAGGCCTTCAGGCGGCTGTAGATCTCTTCCTAGCTGTCAGCACCTAATTGGTTGGCCCAGAGGGCATCATGTGTCATACCACAGGATAATTAATTGGCTACCTAACAGACTCCCTCTGACATCATTGGCACTGCAGTGAAAGGTGCTTGCCTGCATGCATAGAAAACGCTTCCATTTAGAGTGAGTGTGAGCTGACTGTTATTACTGTCAGGGGTTAAATTGGGCCGGGTCCCACCGGGTTTGACACCCAGTACCTGTGATCCAAAATGAGAGTCAGGCGGAGTCGAATACCTTTGGTTATTTGAATTATCGAATGAAAAGTTGTTGTCCACATTTAATTTTCCACAGCCAAACACAAGAGTAAGCAACAGCTAAATAAGACAACCCCATAGTAGAAGAGTTGACCTATTCAGTTGTTTAGTCTGTAGTATTTTATACAGGAACAGAAGATTCCTCTCTAGGCACATTGAAATGGTGAGTACAGCATAGGGCGAGAATGATGCTACACATGCCCAGTTACTGTACAACATTCTTAATGCAGTAGCGGGAAAACACACATTTGAAAGCAGTTTTTAGGCCACTGTTAAAAGAGGAGGATCACAGAGCTTTCTAGTGTTCCTAGGCAACATGTATTTCTCAAATCCAAGAGATTAGTCAAATATACCATTTTAGAACTGGAGTGTTTAGCAGCAGCATGAGTTATGCTCGCTGGCGCTCGCCTACGGCGCCGATGGGGTTGAATGTGTGGGGAAGACCGGGGCTAAATGTAGGCTCACACTGGTCAGGTGTAACAGATATACCTACATTATATTCACAGTGCATGATCCTTTGTTGGCTGAGTGCCAGTGGAACGGTTTTTTGGGGACATTCCAGTCATCATCAATACGTTGCTACCCACTGGACACACCACGTAATTTCAACGTGGAATTTTGGGTAATATTTGAGATGTAGATCTCAATGTGTTATCACGGTGCTTCATCTAATAGCACAACCAAATGCCCCGGATTGCAGTTGAGATAATATTTAAAGTACATGGTGCAAGTGATCATTGCTGTCCGAGATTCTGTACAGATTATTATAGCAATTGTGTAGCTCTCCACAGACATGCAACCTTTACATGCTATCTTGAACATGCACACTTTATATGATTACATAAGAAGACATTTATAGTTACAGTAACCTCAAAATATGGCCGTGGATGTGCTACTCATTAAAGTTGAATAAATACTGTTACATTAATTTGTAAGATAGCCTTAACTTTAGGCCGTTTACTGTATGAGAAAAGTAATATTGAATTGTTGCCTGGTTGACAACGCAACCAAATATCAACATTTAAAAAACTTGTCGACAAGTTAACAAAAGTGTAACTGAATTGTGTTTGGTTGTCAACATAACCAAATATCAACAAACAATCCAGGGTTGCTGCTGACTGCAAGGTTCACTGGAGATTGTGGAGCAACAGCCTCAAACACATGTGCTTGTTGATAAGGGAGTGGCTTGTCTCTTTTCTCTGCCTTCTTCTGGTTGTGTATCAGACGTCCCCTCAAACGCCTCAGTACACCGGACAGGCAAAGAGCCACAAAACGTCAATATTATGGAGTCATTTCTCTCATGTCGATAGAATTGCTCTCTTGAACGTTTGCCAGTGTGCTGATTCAAGCCCTCCTCCCTCCCCATGGCCAGGGCTCACAACAAGTCTTCATTTGATGGGAATATTATTGTCCTCCAACTCCACTAACACTGGCTGATGGGATGCCGGGCCAGCTGGCTTGTGATTGTCTAGTTGGAGCACGGTGTGCTGGAGCGCTTGCCCTTGTTTGGCTTGTTTAAACACACACACTCTGTGCCGACGGGCCATGCCATTCAAAGGCTGTCGGGTGGAATTCTTCAGGAAGTGCATTCACACTCGTGCCTGGCTGCGTCTGTACAGAACCATTTTGTGTGTGTGTGTAGGTATGTGTGGTAGTGCAAGCACAGTGCTACAGAAGGTGTGTGTTTGTACAGCGGAGTTTATGGACGTCTGTTTTCTGTAGGAGAGAGAGAGAGCGGGAGAAAGAGAGAGAGAGCAAGCAGGTTTGGCTTCCCAGACACTGAGTATATTACTGTCAGGAGAGCAGCCCCCGCCCGCCCTTTCTCTCTCTCTCTCTCTCTCTCTCTCTCTCTCTCTCTCTCTCTCTCTCTCTCTCTCTCTCTCTCTATCTGCCTCAGGCCTTTGCCCTCTCTCCCTCCCTCTCTCCTCCTCTTTCCTCCCTCCCAGGCTTCTGTCTTATGAAGTGTTAGGCCAGAGCTCCGGTATCAGACTCCCCCTATTGATTGGCTGTATTTAATTTATTTAGAGGCCCTGTCCCTGAGGGGTGCTTATACGGCCAGGCTCTAGCAGGCTCTCCTGGTCCTGGGTCGATGTGCTCATATGTTTGGCCAGCCTGGAGAACGCTTCGTGATTCAGCCCGGACTTGTTCCTCTCATATGGAGGTGTGACATTAGGTCATGTACATTTACATACAGCTACATGCACACAGGAAGTCGTTCGATGTTTGGTGACGTTTAAGAGTTTGTTTATATTCAATAAATGAATCTATTCAGTTACAACATTTATGGACTATTTACAGCCATAGCCTGATATCGAACATTTCTATTCGCTATCTCTAGATCATTCAGATTTGGGTTATTTCAGGAAAATATCCCCTACTCAAACTCAGAGGTTCTTGGCCTATTGCGTGTGCTTTGGAAGGCAGTGTACATTGACCCCCTTATCTTCATGATGCACTATTACAATGGCACTTACCAGGAACATGCCTGCGCAGTGATGTGTGCTTGTACACGTAAGTGAGAGAGAGAGAGTGAGTGACTCACAGTAGGCCTATCTAAAAAGGGCTTGAATCAGTTGACAAACAAACTGGTCTGACTTGGTTCTCACTAGGTTTTATTGAGGTTGATCTGTTTGCATGATAAAAGTGAAAGATGCCCAACGTAATTACCTGCTGGAGTGATTTATACCCTAACAAATTAAAAGCTCTTTATTACAGAGTGGTATATCTATCAATCCCTATGACATGTCACTGTTTCCTTATGAAGTCTCCTGCTGATTTGTGTCGGGCATATTGTTGTGTGCATCTGTGCTTGCCGATGTGTACCCATAGACTTTTATGCAAAACATGGGGGGTGTGGCCCACACAAGACCACATGCAGGTAAAAACAACAACGTATTATGTTCCTGTTTTATTTATGCATGTGGTCCTGAGTGGGCCACACCCCCATGTTTAGCGTAGCTATTTCTCCAGGCCAGCGGAGGTCTAGTGTGCACACGTGTGTACAGCCGTTGCTTGTTTGTGTGTGTAAAAAAGAAAAAGGGAAAAAAAAAGCATTTAACTTTATTTAGGCAGGGAGTCCCATTAAGACCAAAGTCTCTTTTTCAAGGGAGCCCTGCATGACAAGACCCACATAAACCTCAGGAAATTTGACACAACAGAGTGTGTGTGTGTGTGTATTGTATGTAGTTTGTAGCCTACTGTATATGTGGTGTGGCTGGTGGCCAGTGGATCCAGTGTGCCGTCTGGTGGACTTAGACTCTGTCTCTCTCTGTCTCTCTCTGTCTCTCTCTGTCTCTCTGTGTGTCTCTCTGTGTGTCTCTCTCTCTCTCTCCAACTGATTGAGACCAAGCTGATCACTAAACCATCGGAGTCCCATCTGTTTCCTGCTGCCTATCTCCCTCCCCAGCCGCAGTCTGTCTCCTATTCTCTCTTCTCTCTGGACAGCAGACACACCTCTATCCGCTACATAGAAAATGTCTCCCACTTCCACGGCCGGCCCGCTCATTAGGCAGGATTAGATGGCCGTCTATTGCGACAGATTGACAAGGGCACATTTCTGAGATAAACTGACCAAGACGCACCTCAACAACAACACATAAAACCTAACATAATTGTGCCCCAAAAACAAAATTTGTCTCAACCAGGCTTTTAGGTGAGTGTTGATGCCGCAACTGTGATAAGCAGTGCCCACTTTGTCAAAAGCAGGGGCGCAAAATATTTAGCTTTTCCATTCCCAGCGCACCTCTCCAGGGTGCTGTTGGGGAGACGCATCGCTGCAGTGTTCCACCAACGTTCAGTCCAAAAAATTATCTAACATAGATCATGTAGCAGATATGTGGCCTTTTCTGAAGCGTACAGACTGGAGATAAAATGTATGACAATGTAATAAGAAGGACACATTTTACATCATGCAGGTTTCTCTGATCAAATAGCCTAATCTAAATGGCACCCAATCAAATACAAAATGTGCTGACATGTTAACAAACAACATATCCTAAAAACAGGACAGGTCAAAGTAAAATGGACAATATATCATGGACAATCACAACTGTTGTACAGGAGTTTCCTACAATTGTCATGATCTGTGGGTTCAAGTTTGTATCCGTAATTTCTATGCAAGATGATCATAGCAAAAAAGGAAATACTTCTGCATTTCCTGCTGTGTAAACACATTGCAAATAGGCTCACGATAACTCCTGTTAAAGTTGGGTAGCTGATATTCAGAGCTTAAACAGCCAAATTGATTAGTCAAAGGAATCAGGACTAATTAATACAATGCAACGGCCTGTTTTACAAATGTGGGCCTACCACATGGATGGGCATTCATAAAATTCCATTGGGGCCGACGTGGTAGGCTACACCCCAGTAAGCATGAGCCGATGTCTTTTTTTGGTCCTGTCCAGGTACGCTTACCACATAGATGGGCATTCATAAAATTCAATTTCTGTCAACATTGTAGGCTCAGTAAACACGGACCGAGGCGACACCTTTTGGACGTCTTTATTTGGTGCAATCCGGACCGAACTTTATTTCCACATCAACAGGCTTTTTTTTTTTAAATAGTCCGGTCTGGATCAGAATTGATTTGGCTCAAACAAAGACGTCTACAAATTATGTCTTTTCAACTTTCATTCAGAACCGAAAATTAACCTAAAATAAGTATTTTTTAACGTCCGGAAAATATGCCTTTTCAACGTCGTGGGAAAATATGTATTGTAAACTTATGGAAAATACGTATTTTAGATGTCTTTTCAACTTTATTTTGCTTACTGGAACTATTCTAGTTTTTCGGGGGGCTACATTTTATGGTCTTTACTAGGACGGCAGAACAGCAAGGACCTGCCCTGTTCACACCAAGTACCTTTTGAAGTTCTGCCCTATCCTCTTACCAGGAAGTGAAGAACCTCACAGCCTTCTGTCCTGCAGACTATAGTCTGCGTTTGATCCCTGTCTCTCCTTGAGATTCTTCTCTCTTCCTTGAAATGTCACAGATTCCCTGACTCGTACAGCAGTTCCTTTCCCCATCCATCCAGCCTGATGAGCACAGCTGCCCACATTCTGCTGGAGATTACCACTCTCTCTTTCCTCCCCTCTCCCTCTCTTTCATGCTCTCCTTCTCTCATGGCACTGGGGTACTGACATCTCTCCATTCCTCTCTTCTCCTTTCTCTCTGAGTCTGAGAGCTTCTAAACCAGCCCCTGTCAGGCCCCTAGGCCAGAGGTATAGGCCCTGCTCCAGTGCTGCTCAGGACAGAAACAGAGACAGGCCTCAGTCTGAATGGAGCCATAAAATGCCCAGCTGTGCAGATGGGCGACAGGTTGTTAAAATGTGTAAAAGGGAGAGTGCTCCAGCACCAACCCTCCAGTAGTGTCTGAGCCCAGAGGTGTCTGTCTGTCTGAATCTGATTGAGTGGAAAAGTCTGAAAGGTTTCTGAAAAGTCTGATCAATGTATGATCCAATAGACTGGAATCGCCTGAGTCCTACAGAATGCAAAAGATGTTGTGCAAAGAGAACATAATCAAATAAAAATAGTTTTCCTACACATTTGGAAAGTTTGTCTACTCTTAGCTACTGTAGTTAGTGCTGGCTGTTGCTGTCCTGTACAGTAGTAGACAGAGATAGTTAGATTCTCCCCCCTTTTCTTTCTCCAGCTATCCACAAGCTCATCAGTATGCAGGGAGTGAAGCCTGACCTATTAAAGTCGTTTGTCAAAATGCAGCCAACTGCAGGCCCTGCAATCAGGCTCAATTTAAATGTATTTTGACATGTGTTTTTCCTGCCGTCGAGTGAGTGGCTAAGGGCCTGTGACGGCCTGAAGCATCTCTGAATACTAATACACTTAGGACAACACACACTCACACACACACATCCTCGAATGCAAAGGAGTGTGACACAGGAAAGGGAATCTCTGATGATAAAGTACTTGACAGTCTCTCCAAATGGTAATGTTACAGTCTTAACACGCACACGCACACGCACACACACACACACACACCAGCAGGGCCATGTGACTCATTGTCATGTGTTTGGTAACACTTACCCCCCATCCAGTGGAATCCTGTCCCCTGAGGCTGAATGACACAGATGTGTGTGGGGCCTGGGAGCAGAGGTTGGCTCTGAGCTGTCATGCAACGGAATGGTGGAGGATGTTGAGAAATATCCCCTACTCTGGTGTCACTCGCATGCATTAAAGGAATGGAAAATGTGTTTGCATTGCAAACCACTTAAAAGAGTCAACAAGGCTGATCTCTCTCACTCTCTCCTTTTCTCTCGCTCTATCTCTCTGGTCGTTGGACTCTGTCCTCCAAGTGCAGACCACAAACCACAATGTGTTAATATGTTTTTTGTCTTAGTCACACTAGTCTTACTGTGACTCAGTGGCTTAGTTCTCCCATGGTTCCATGTCATTATGCCCCTTGTGTACTTAACCAAACAAACTGTGGCAGGCAGTGGAAGAAAACCTCAATCTCTTTCACTAGGTCCAACAGAGGCCTGCCTGCCTGCCTCTCTGCTGCTCTACCACATCTTCTTATTAAATCTACAATGCGTTCTGTTCACCACACTGTCTGCTGGCGATACTCTAGTCCCTCTTCTGCCCGTCTCCCTATTTGACATGTTGAATTAGCTCTTGGCCGGGTAGCCTATTTGTTTAAACGCTTGTTTTATGTGCTGGGCAGCAGGCTGTGTCAGGCCTACTCAATGCAGCCCTTTCTCCTGTCTATTCCTCAGTGGTTTTATTGGGCCTGGCCGTGTGGCATTGTGTTATCATGCAGGGCCAGAGTCGTGACACGCACTGGGGCCTTCTGACCTAGCCTGGTCCGTCTCTGGTCCTCTCTGTCTGGTCCCCCCTGGCCCTGTCTGACCCGACCCGGCCCACTGGCCTCAAAGGCAGGCAGGCTTTACGGAGCTGAACACCCTGTTCTCTCTCTGCTGGGCCGTTATATGAGGCGGGGCCGGAGCTGGGGGCCCGAGGGGCAGAGTAAGCACTGGAGGTATGTGCCTTTTATACGTGCTGGCGCGCCTCTCCTTCCATGTGCCGAGAAGATTTGTGGCTTGGCCCTCTGAACTCTGGGAATATTAGTATGGCTACACTGCCTGGAGGAGACAGGACTTGCTGCACCAGTCTGAGAGAGAGGGAGGAAAATAACTGCTCGCTCTTTCTCAATCTCTCTCTCTTTCTCTCTCATTCTCTCTCATTCTCACTTTCTTGGGTTAACTTACTCACCTGCACACCTGTTCAAAGCAATACGATGGCATCATGAGTTATGACTGTGTTATGAGCTATCTCAGTTGAGTCAGTCACCTGCCACGCTACTCAGATCAGTTAACTCCCTCTCAATCACTGGGTGTACCTCCTTATCATCACACTTCAGCTATCTGCCTCTATGTCAGCCTTGGCTGATACACAGCTGGATGTGGCCCTATATCAGCGTTAGTTGGAGACACACACACACACACAAACTCACATAACATCCCTCCCTCCCTCATAGGAGTGTGTCAGTAGTATGTGAGAAATCTCCTCACTCAGCCCTCCTATCACTATAAATGGCTTATCAATATAAATCTGACCATATGTGGCTTACAGGCACTCCATCTCTGCCAGTTGCACTGACACTCACACACACCCATATGATGCATCTCAGCCAGAGGTGTAAAACAACTGATACATAAATCAGCGGTGGATGGATCAGGGGCTTCTCAGAAGCCATCTCTCTAGCAGCAGTCTGAAAAGGTTGAATTCATCTCAACACTAATAAAAGACAGGAGTCTGTTATAGTGATCCTCTAAACTTGGAAACCAACACCCTCTGCTTGCCATGAAGCTCATAGCACGGCTTGGGTAAGTATGTTCCTCATAACAAATAGTGTCTGCCAAGCTGAGAGGGAAGCAACGATGGAGAGAGAAAAGTGCTGTCTGACAGAGAGAGAACCTATCACTTGGTTAAGCTGTTTTCTATTCAGAAGTAGCCTATAAAGAGCTAAGTGAGGATGTCATCCAGAGAAGCAGCAGAAGCAGGACCAGAGGAGGGTTAGGTTGGTGTACGTCTGCGCAGACCCAGACACTACTAGGTTAGGCTGAGTTTGTCTTGGTAATTGAGCTTCAGAGACATGTGAGGCCAACTGAATGAACGCTCCTGTTGTTGCTAGGATCAACGGGGGTGATATTTAGTGTCCGCTCCCCGTCCAGTAGACAGTGACATTGACTTCCTCTCCCTGTAACTTCCTGTGTTAGCTGATGGTGCGTTTCCAGTGGCAGCCCTCAGTCACGCTCCCAGCCCCTCCTTCTTTCATCCCTCTATCCCTGAGCTCCAGACCACAGCCCTCTCATTTATGAATCAGCAATACAGAGAGAGAGACGGCAGATAGAGGGAGAGAGTGTGTGTGTATGTGAGAGAAAGAGGAGTGGTAGATGAGAGAATGAGAGAGGGATTGCGGTAGAGGCTCCTCAGGAACCAGGGCCAGGCTATACCCTACCCTTCCATCCTCCACCCTACCTCCATCTCTATACCCCTCCATCTCTCCATCTCTCTACCCCTCCAACCTCCACCCTACCTCCATCTCTCTGCCCCTCCATCTCTCCACCCCTCCATCTCTCCACCCTACCTCCATCTCTCCAACTCTCCATCTCTCCACCCTACCTCCATCTCTCCACCCGACCTTCATCTCACCCCTCATCTCTCCACCCTACCTCCATCTCCACCCCTCCATCTCTCCACCCTACCTCCATCTCTCCACCTACCTCCATCTCCCCCTTCCATCTCTCCACCCTACCTCCATCTCTCCACCCTACCTTCATCTCTCCACCTACCTCCATCTCCCCTCCATCTCCCCACCCTACCTCCATCTCTCCACCCTACCTCCATCTCTCCACCCTACCTTCATCTTTCCACCTACCTCCATACCCCCTTCCATCTCTCCACCCTACCTCCATCTCTCCACCCTACCTACATCTCCCCTCCATCTCCCCACCCTACCTCCATCTCTCCACCCTACCTCCATCTCTCCACCCTACCTCCATCTCTCCACCCTACCTTCATCTCTCCACCTACCTCCATACCCCCTTCCATCTCTCCACCCTACCTCCATCTCTCCACCCTACCTCCATCTCCCCTCCATCTCTCCACCCTACCTCCATCTCTCCACCCTACCTCCATCTCCACCCCTCCATCTCTCCACCCTACCTCCATCTCTCCACCTACCTCCATCTCCCCCTTCCATCTCTCCACCATTCCTCCATCTCTCCACCCTACCTCCACCTCTCTACCCCTCCATCTCTCCACCCTACCTCCATCTCTCCACCCTACCTTCATCTCTCCACCTACCTCCATACCCCCTTCCATCTCCCCACCCTACCTCCATCTCCCCCTCCATCTCCTCCTCCATCTCTCCACCCTACCTCTATCTCCACTCCTCCATCTCTCCACACTACCTCCAGCTCCACCCCTCCATCTCTCCATCCTACCTCCACCTCTCCACCCTACCTTCATCTCTCCACCCTACCTCCATCTCTCCACCCTACCTCCATCTCCACCCCTCCATCTCTCCACCCTACCTCCATCTCCACCAAATCATCTCTCTACACTACTTCCATCTCTCCACCCTACCTCCATCTCTCCACCCTACCTTCATATCTCCACCCTACCTCCATCTCTCCACCCTACCTCCATCTCCACCCCTCCATCTCTCCACTCAACCTCCATCTCCACCCCTCCATCTCTCCACCCTACCTCCATCTCTCCACCCTACCTCCATCTCCACACCTCCATCTCTCCACCCTACCTCCATCTCCACACCTCCATCTCTCAACCCTACCTCCATCTCTCCATTCTACCTCCATCTCCACCCTACCTCCATCTCTCCACCCTACCTCCATCTCCACCCCTCCATCTCTCCACCCTACCTCCATCTCCACCCCTCCATCTCTCCACCCTACCTTCATCTCTCCACCCTACCTCCATCTCTCCACCCTACATCCATCTCCACCCCTCCATCTCTCCACAATACCTCCATCTCTCCACCCTACCTCCCTCTCTCCACCCTACCTCCATCTCTCCACCCTACCTCCATCTCTATACCCCTCCATCTATCCACCCTACCTCCATCTCTCCACCCTACCTCCATCTCTCCACCCTACCTCCATCTCCACCCCTCCATCTCTCCACAATACCTCCATCTCTCTACCCCTCCATCTATCCACCCTACCTCCATCTCTCCACCCTACCTCCCTCTCTCTACCTACTTCCATCTCTCCACCCTACCTCCATCTCTCTACCCCTCCATCTCTCCACCCTACCTCCCTCTCTCCACCCTACCTCTATCTCTCCACCCTACCTCCATCTCCACCCCTCCATCTCTCCACCCTACCTCCATCTCTCCACCTACCTCCATACCCCCTTCCATCTCTCCACCCTACCTCCATCTCTCCACCCTACCTCCATCTCTCCACCCTACCTTCATCTCTCCACCTACCTCCATACCCCCTTCCATCTCTCCACCCTACCTCCATCTCTCCACCCTACCTCCATCTCCCCTCCATATCTCCACCCTACCTCCATCTCTCCACCCTACCTCCATCTCCACCCCTCCATCTCTCCACCCAACCTCCATCTCCACCCCTCCATCTCTCCACCCTACCTCCATCTCTCCACCCTACCTCCATCTCCACACCTCCATCTCTCCACCCTACCTCCATCTCCACACCTCCATCTCTCCACCCTACCTCCATCTCTCCATTCTACCTCCATCTCCACCCTACCTCCATCTCTCCACCCTACCTCCATCTCCACCCCTCCATCTCTCCACCCTACCTCCATCTCCACCCCTCCATCTCTCCACCCTACCTTCATCTCTCCACCCTACCTCCATCTCTCCACCCTACATCCATCTCCACCCCTCCATCTCTCCACAATACCTCCATCTCTCCACCCTACCTCCCTCTTTCCACCCTACCTCCATCTCTCTACCCCTCCATCTATCCACCCTACCTCCGTCTATCCACCCTACCTTCATCTCTCCACCCCTCCATCTCACCACCCTACCTCCATCTCCCCCTCCATCTCTCCACCCTATCTTCATCTCTCCACCCTACCTCCATCTCTCCACCCTACCTCCATCTCCACCCCTCCATCTCACCACCCTACCTCCATCTCCCCCTCAATCCTCCACCCACCTCCATCACTCCACCCTACCTGCATCTCCACCCCTCCATCTCTCCACCCTACCTCCATCTCCACCCCTCCGTCTCTCCACAATACATCCATCTCTCCACCCTACCTCCATCTCTCCACCTACCTCCATCTCCCCCTTCCATCTCTTCACCCTACATCCATCCCCACCCCTCCAGCTCTCCGTGGTCCAGATCCAGTAAATCCCTTCCTGTCCGTGTGGATGACATGATGTCATACAGCTGACCTCAGGAGAGCGGGTGTACTAGCATGGCTCTGCTGTGAAATAAGGATATGCTCATGACATCATTCACTTTTCCAACGTCTTGTGTTATGGATTGCAGCATGAGAATCATTGTGACCATGTAAAACTCCAAAGGAAGGGACATAGTTCATTTGGTTGTGTACCAGGAATAGTCTTGTCATTCTTACCAAGGTGTTTGATAGAGGCTTTAGGTCTGACATGTTCTTGTCTTCAAGATTATTTGGAAGTGTTGTTATAAATTTGACATATTGATTGATAATGACAGGCTGTATTCGTCACAATGCTGTTTTTCTTTATTTTCCGATCCCATTCTCTGTGGTCCAGTTCCACTGTGGGAGTATGTAAAGGTATGTATCCTCCTCTCTGTCTCTCTGTGCTGTAATTTGTCCCTGTAAAGATGGTGCAGTAAAGTCATAATAGGCTGCTTATGCTCTGACACATTTACAGCTGAGTCAGCCCTACTAGGCCATATCTCCTCGGCAGTACAAAATAGGAAATTACACCCTCGTTTAATGGGTCACCACGGCTACCATCAAATGGAGCTGCAATTAGTCATCCTCTTCTAGCATGGTCAACAGTCTCTCTCTCTCTCTCTCTCTCTCTCTCTCTCTCTCTCTCTCTCTAACTCTGTCTCTCTCTTCTTCCTTCTCTCCATTGTCTGGCCCTGGACACGTAAAAGCCCTTTCTCTTTGAAAAAACAGCATTAGTGAGGGTGACATCATGTCTCCGGGTGCGGGCTTCAGAACATTCCATTAACATTAGGCCCAAACGGGCAGCACAGCGTGGACGGACCAGGAGGGGAGGGAGGGGAGGGAGGGAGGGAGGACAATGGGCCACACAGCTGTGGGGGGAGCAGGGGACGGAAGTGCTCCAGAGTAAGACGTGTCATTCACAAGCCCCTCTTTGTCACCCTCTCAAAGGCCTGCACTCCAGGCTATCTGCACACAGTCGTTAGGGAAGAGTTCTACAGGACAGGCCAGCTCCTTTTCCCTCTCCCCTCCTCTCTTATCTCCTCTTGCCTCTCACCCCTCTCCTCTCCCCTACCGGCCTGGGTAAATTTCAGTCTCTCCTTGAGATCCCTGGCCTGAAAAAACACAAAAGTGTAGAGGGGACAATAGAGTGAAACTCAAGAAAAATAAAACGAATAGCTAGCTAACATTTATAGGTCTTTTTTGGCTGTTGGGAGAGCCAGGAGACTATGTGAGTTTATGTGTGTGTCTGTGTGTGGCATTCTCACCCTGAGTTCCACATCTGCTCCGGGGGTAGAAATGTGCTGCGTTACAGCCTTTTATTTCTGTTTCATACGGAGCCAGCATCACAGAACATCTGTCAGCAGACTCCAACAGCTCCTCACACGTCACCCAACCAGTACAGATCAGCAGAGCCGTGATTCAATCCATTCCATGGGATCAATCTGTACTGAGAAATGTACACACAATTCAAACGTTTATGATAATATCTCACTGACATCATTGCATGATTTTCGGTCAAACTTGCACACACATTTCCTAAGTTAGGATTTAGCCCCCTGTCAATCAAATTCACTCAACAAATTAACCAGAGCAATCACCAAACCCACACGACATGCCCTCTGTCCACAAAAACATCACCAACACACACACATGTCGTGTCCCCCTCCCATGGCCCACCAAACCAGCACAGCGTATTATCATTGACGTAGTATGTAATCATTACTAAAACCATACGACTGAAACACACCACATAAGTCTAAGCTCCACACACACACACAAGCGCACACACACACATATAGAGGAGAATGAGGATGAGGTAGGTCTATTCTCCATTTTCTCCATGACCAGGCAGATTTACCTCTAATCGTTATTCATGAAGGAGAAGAGAGAGAGTTGAGAGGCTTCCCACCACACATACAGGCCTTTGATGTGGAAAACAAAGTCTCCCTTTAATCTGCAACCTAATGGAATACACATGATGCATCCCAACCATGTACTGTACCTGACAGCTCTACCAGCTCTCCACACTGTGCAAGGGTGTTTTGGGGTTTGTGTATTTGTGTGTGTATTTGATTTGAGTGTGTGTACTGTATGTGTGTACATGTGTGTGCGTGTTTATGGGGTGTGTGTGCTTTTGTGTGTGTGTGTGTGCGTGTGCGCGTGTGTGTGTGCGTGTTATAAAGAGGGCATGTATGCTAGAGATTAAGTTTGCAGGGGGGATTCATATTTGTAATTATTCCATGCTGTTCCTCAATTGCAGCAATCGTCCCTGCTTCATCTATTCTAGGGCAACCAAACTATCACAATGTGTTTTCAAGAAGTACCAGGAAGTATCTGTAGTCCTCGGGCAGAACCTGCAGCCCAACTACACCCAGAATCCAACACAATCCAACAGCATTCAGTCCTGCCATGCCCACCAGCGTTGAGGAGGGAATGATTGTTGTTTTATAGCAACCCAAAACAAGACAAGTATAGGTTGTGTAATTAGCTATGGGTGAGGTATTGTGTAATTAGCTATGGGTAAGGTATTGTGTAATTAGCTAGGGGTGAGGTATTAGTTGAGGTTCCAGTCCAACCTGTTTTATATGACGTTGGCCCAGCTAGTGCCTCATGTTACACTATTTGAGCATCAACACAGAAATATGGAGCACAGAGGCCTGAGCTGCTCCAAATCCATAAGCTCCATGGTGAATATGAACAAATGTTGTTTCTTCACTCTGGCAAGACAGCATAGACTGCAGACAGTTCTCTTCAGCTGGCTCCATTCTGTTCCCTCTTGACTTGGATGAGACTTAACCTCCATTAACATGATAAAATAAGTGCTTAGCGTCTCTTCTCCAAATAAATGATTATGTTCTCATATTATGAGTACAGTATAACTTCATCAGCCAGGCCTTTTCTGCTGAGCTGAGGAATTTTGGGGACCTTTACTGCAGTCCTCGTCTCTGGGACTTTTTTAATGTATTCCCCTTTCTCCTTCCCCCTCTCTTTCTTATCCTGTAATGGGCTTGGGAAAAGAGTGAATGACATCACTCCAAAGACGGAGAAGAGTACACAAAAATAGCCGCGCCGTTTGGTTCCCAGCCTCAGGCCGATTCCGATGAGGTTTGAGATGTTTTTAATGCGCCTGATAACTCTTATAGCCACCCCTCTCTCGCTCTCTCGCTCTCTCGCTCTCTCGCTCTCTCAGATTAAGTGGTCATGGAGGCAAGGTCACACGCCCTTTTTTTGGCAGGCTGCAGTGTGCAGAGCTTTTGCAGGTGCAGGGGATTATATGCTGCTTTGAGAAAGGCAGAGAGAGAGGGATGGAGGGGCGGTTGGATGGTAGAGGGCCAGGAATATAGAAAGTTTTCCTGAAGCCACATTCCTGAAGAATTCCACACAGGTTGCCTCAGTTGGCACAGTCTTTCACTAGCGGCACAGGTCTGAAAATAAAAGAAACTGTAGAAAAAAGATAAGGCACTGGTTTGATTGATTGTTTTTGCTGTAGATAGGGGTAGAGTTATTGGTCGATTGACTCAGACCGTCAGTAAGTGCTCCACACTTACGGGGCTAGGTTTCAGTGTTGTGTCTCAGAACAGATGAGCATCAGGGGCCCAGAGGACAGGAAGAGAGGAGGAGGAGAAGAGAGGAGAGACCAGGAGAGGGGGAGAAGGGCCCGCCCTTGGGACTGGGGCCTGTGCAGCTGTCTGACCCCCTGAGCAGTGAGGCCTGTAGCAGAGAGAGGGAGGTGGAACGAAAGAGGGAGAAAGAGAGTGAGAGAGCGGTGGAGAGTGTGAGAGAGTGCATGAGTAACAGAGAGAGAGACCGATACAGAGACAAAGAGGGAGACAGACACAGAGAGTAAGAGAGAAAGACAGAGAGAGTTGGGCCATAACTCTTGAGTACCGGTATGTGTGACAGGCCAGACAGAAAGCAGATTGATGGGAGCTGTGGGTTGGGTTGGGGCTGAGGACACTGCACCCTGAGGACCAGAGACATGGACATAAGCCACCCCACCTGGTGCTAACACACACTGGGGATAAGGAGGGGGGGGTAGAGGGAGAGATTGATTGAGAGGGAATAAGAGAGCAGCAGTGGTGTAAAGTCAATAAGAAAACATACTTTAAAGTACTACTTAAGTATTTTTGGGGGGTATCTGTACTTTACTTTACTATTTATATTTTTGACAACCTTTACTTTTACTTCACTACATTCCTAAATAAAATATTGTACTTTTTACATACATTTTCCCTGACAACCAAAAGTACTAGTTACATTTCGAATGCTTAGCAGGACAGGAAAATTATAAAATTCAAGCACACGTGGTCATCCCTACTGCCTCTGGCCTGGTGGACTCACTAAACACAAATGTATCTTTTGTAAATATTCCTGAGTGTGGGAGCGTGCCCCTGGCTGTCCATACATTTTAAAAACAAGAAAATGGTGCCGCCTGCTTTGCTTAATATGAGGATTTTTTAATTATTTATACTTGTACTTTTACTTCTGATACTTAAGTATATTTTAGCAATTACATTTACTCTGATACTTAAGTATATTTAAAACCAAATACTTTTAGATTAGTAGTATTTTACCGGCTGACTTTCACTTTTACTTGAATAACTTTCTATTAGGGTATCTATACTTTTGCTCAAGTATGACAATTGGGTACTTTTTCCACCTCTGGAGAGGAGGAGGTAGAAAGGAAGAGGGAGATGGGGCAGAGAGGAGAGAGCAAGCCAGGGTGAGAGAGGAGGAGACAGCACAAGCTCTGAGTTGAGTTGATTTCCCCGCACAACAGACAGAGGACCAAGAGGGATGCCCAGGTTTCAGTCCACTTCCCCATATCATGCCTTATAAAGTATGTGTGATCCAGTCAACATACAGCACCAGTCAAAAGACTGGACACACCTACTCATTCAAGGGTTTTTCTTTATTTTCACTATTTTCTACATTGTATAGTAATAGTGAAGACATCAAAACAATGAAATATCACGTAATGAATCATATAGTAACCAAAAAAGATTTTAGATTCTTCAAAGAGGCCACCATTTGCCTTGATGACAGCTTGCACACTCTTTACATTCTCTCAACCAGCTTCATGAGGAATGCTTTTCCAAAATATCTTGAAGGAGTTCCCACATATGCTGAGCACTTGTTGGCTGCTTTTCCTTCACTCTGCAGTCCAACTCATTCCAAACCAGCTCAATTGGGTTGAGGTCGGGTGATTGTGGAGGCCAGGTCGTCTGATGCAGCACTCCATTACTCTCCTTGGTCAAATAGCCCTTACACAGCCTGGAGGTGTGTTTGGTCATTGTCCTGTTGAAAAACAAATGATAGTCCCACTAAGAGCAAACCAGATGGGATGGTGTATCGCTGCAGAATTCTGTGGTAGCCATGCTGGTTAAGTGTGCCTTGAATTCTAAATAAATCACAGACAGTGTCACCAGCAAAGCACCCCACACCATCACACCTCCTTCTCCAAGCTTCACGGTGGGAACCACACCTACTCTGCATCTCACAAAAACATGGCTGTTGGAACCAAAAATTGCACATTTGGACTCATCAGACCAAAGGACAGATTTCCACCGGTCTAACGTCCATTGCTCATGTTTCTTGGCCCAAGCAAGTCTCTTCTTCTTATTGGTGTCCTTTAGTAGTGGTTTCTTTGCAAAAATTTAACCATGACAGCCTGATTCACACAGTCTCCTGTGAACAGTTACTTGAACTCTGTGAAGCATTTATTTGAGCTGCAATCTGAGGTGTAGTTAACTCTAATGAACTTATCCTTTGCATCCTCTTGCTTTCCTGTGGCCATCCTCGTGACAGCCAGTTTCATCACAGCGCTTGATGGCTTTTGCGACTGCAGTTGAAGAAACTTTCAAAGTTCTTGAAATTTTCCAGAATGACTGACCTTCATGTCTTAAAGTAATGATGTACTGTTTTTTCTCTTTGCTTATTTGAGCTGTTCTTGCCATAATATGGACTTGGTCTTTTACCAAATAGGGCTATCTTCTGTATACCACCCCTACCTTGTCACAACACAACGGATTGGCTCAAACGCATTAAGAAGGAAAGAAATTCCACAAATGTACTTTTAACAAAGAACATCTGTTAATTGAAATGCATTCCAGGTGACTACCTCATGGAGCTGGTTGAGAGAATGCCAAGAGTGTGCAAATCTGTCATCAAGGCCAAGGGTGGCTACTTCGAAGAATCTCAAATCTAAAATATATTTTGATTTGTTTAACACATTTCTGGTTACTACATGGTTATTCCATGTGTGTTATTTTATAGTTTTGATGTCTTCACTATTATTCTACATTGTAGAAAATAGTAAAAATAAAGAAAAACCCTTGAGTAGGTGTGTCCAAACTTTTGACTGGTACTGTTTATTCCAGTACTTGTGTCAAAGGGTAAGAGACCCATAATGTCTCTTACCTATGAACCGTCTGTTGAAACGACAGCTTCATTGCCAGACCACTAAGTTGGGTTGAGCTTACTTCATTGACTGATTTGCATTTAACCTTGATCGTAATGTGATTTTACGCCAGTTCAAGAGCCCAAATGTATAAGATTTGCATGGATACTATAGGCTTTGAGGGTATAGTAGTATCCAGTATGTTTTATTAACACAGAATCTACAGTATCCTTGGTGAGGGTTGGGCAAGTAAAGCTTCCTTACACTGGCGAAAATGAAGTCAAAGAAGTCTGCTATGTACTCACAGCTAGTCAAATCCATACTAATTCTCCATACAGTGCTTAAAACAATGATAAACGTCCCTGTGCATTCAGAAATGGTTATTGGAAACCTCCTATAACATTTACATGTATGACATTTACATGGCCAAGCGTCACTCAGCTCCTCTCCCTCAGATGCTCTTCAGTAGCCCATATGTCCCTGTTTACTGACACCAGTTGCTATGTAGCATAGACTGGAGGATAGTCAGTCAGACAGACACACACTGAGGGGGTAAAGGGGGTTTTGCAACTCTCCTCCCCCTCCTCTCCTCTTAATGGGGACATCCTTGGAACCTTCAGCATACAGGGCTTCCAGCTTGGCCTGGGTTTGGGTAGAGGGGGAGATGAGTGGGGTAACAACTCTTTTTACGCTGTGCATAAAGAAGAGCAGCCATGGATGGGAGGAGAGGGGTGATACTGACAGACTGAGACAGACAGTGTGTGTTTAGTGAGGCATGGGCCTCATTGTGACAGTGGAGCGGGAGGCGAAGTGCATCTGGTCCAGGAATGGGGATGGGTCTGTATTGGGGAAACACATATTTTAAGAGTCTCAATGAATCCTATTGAATCATGAAATGTAGCTAAAGATTAGATTGATGTAAATTCTGGTAATATTGCATAGGGAGGCCATAAGAGAGCTTTTATGTATGTGTCATTAGAGAACAGAAATGTTTGCAGTGCACTCATTTTGTGTGTATGTGTGTGTAAGTTATGCGCTGGAGTAGAAGCGTTCGTCACTAATCCCCTGGACGTGGCTAAGACCAGGATCATGTCGGCCAAGGTAAGACCCACACCACACCAGGCCAGCTACAACACTGCTGTCTGTCTGTCTGTCTGTCTGTCTGTCTGTCTACTGAGCGATGCCTCTCAGATGGAAAGCCCCACAGTGAACTGCAGTTCCCTAATGTAGTCAAAGCTCAGCAGAGATGCACTCCCATGGAGAACGGAACAGACTAGGGTTACTTGGGGACAGTGGTGACAGGCACATTCCCTCTGTGCTCTCCACAGCCCAGTGTTGAATGGACAGTGTTCTGTGGACATGTTTGTGTGGATAATTTAATATTAGCTGTATTACATCTGGACAGGCCAGAGTAGTTTCCATTGGAATGGACAAAGCAGACAGGCCTCTCATCTCTCTCCGAGAGAGCAGGAACAGAAGGCTAGTGTCATTGTGTTAGCCTAGCGCTGGGCTCTGTGCGCTGGGCTCTGTGTGCTGGGCTCTGCTCTGCTTGTCCTGGGTTTCTCTCCAGGCGTTTACTCTGCTAGCTCCTGTGTTTGTCTGACTGCCCTGACTGGTTAGTGTCTCTCTGTGTTATGTTAGTGGGGGTGTTGTGAGTTCAGGTGCACCCCCCAGCCTCCCCCGCCCCCTCTGTGTCCTTGGAGAAGACAGACTGTTCCATACTACTTTGTACTCTGTAACACTTCAGTTGGCTTGACGTGGCTCTTGTGTGACGATGCTGCATAATGTGTCATAACACTTGCCATAAATGTGTTTTAGCAGGGGTTATAAAGCTAGGGGTGAGGTCACTTTGGCTTTCATTGACGTGATATTAGCTGGTTGTTAGACCAATGCATGTTTCTGACAAGTGCTAAAACACACACACACAGTGTAGCATGTTCAGAGCCTCTATAAAAAGCCATATATGATCACCCAAAGTAGTTAATTTCCCTTCTCTCCCTCACCCTGGCCTTGCACGTCTGTTGCACAAGCCCAGACAGGACTGGGGCGTGGGGGGAGAGAGAAGTAGGGGAGGAGGGGAGGAGTGGTGTTGATGGGATATGGTGGTGTTGGAGCTTGTCACATTAGTTTCCTCCTGTTGCAGATGAAAAGTTTATTTCCGTGGCTGGTTGGTTGGCAGAATGAAAGAGCTGTGTTGTGCAGATCCAAGGCTAGGCTTGGGCAATGTTGGTTGGGACAGGGGTAGGCCTGCTGGATGCTGGCTCAGAGAGAAGTCTCGGACTGTTCCTCAGTGGCCAACAACAGGTCCCCAGTCTGAGCCTGGCACATCCCTGCCTCTGGAGCCTACTTCTATAACAGGTCCCACCTTCACCCAGGACTAACTTTCTGACTGAACTGTCTATGTCTACTACAGGGGTTAGGGAACTGGAGGAGGGGAGAACAACAAAAGCCAGAGAGATGGTACATATCCAGCAGTGAACCCCACTGCTACAGTACACCCTTAGAAAATAAAGGTGCTATCTAGAACCTAAAAGGGTTATTTGGTTTCCCCCCATTGGAGAACCCTTTGAAGAACCCTTTTTGATTCCAGGTAGAACCCTTTCGAGTTCAATGTGGAACCTTTTACACAGATGGTTCTAAATGGAACGCAAAATAGTTCTACCTGGAACCAAAAAGAGTTCTAACTGGAACCCAAAAGAGTGGGCTGTCTGTGGCCGAGGGAAAAGAAGACTTGTGGGACAAGTAAAGGAGAGTGGTGTTTCTTCTCAGCCCCTCCAATAGAAACAGGGGAGAATGAGACAAATCAGATGTAGGAATCAACAGGATTCCCCCTGTGATTTCACCAATAATTAGGGTCAAAATAATTACTGCTGGGCACATCACACACACACACACACACACTCCTCTCCTGTCTTACTCCCTCCATCCCCTTTTCCCTCACTAGTCCTTCCCCTCCTCACAGTTAAAACCACTTCTCCCCCTCTCTCCACTCCTCACCCAACTCCCCCAATCAATACCTCCTGCATAAAACTGCAACAGGTGGAGTGTGGGTGGTGGGTGGTTATGGGAGTCACCTGTGCTGCCACAGATGTCAGTGAAGGGAAAGATTGGACGAGAGGGACGAGGGAAGGCGGAAGAGGAAAACTACACAGGGTGTCTGTCGAAGTGGCACAAAGTGGAGAAGACAATCCATCCATCATTACGCCTCTTTTTGTTCATTCTTTCTCTCGTTTTCTCTCGCTCTCTTTCTCCTCTGTTCTCTCTCAGGCTGGGACTAGTGCAGTGAGTAGAAACATTCCACTGGTGATGTTAGATGTGTGGAAGAGTAGGGGCTTGACAGGTTGAGTATGGCCCATCACACGCTGCCGTTCTGGGGGAACCTGAGGGCTAGGCTGGTGTAGCTTGCTGCACACATTTCAAAAAGTGTCTCCATTGTTGAATGACAAATGTGTTTTTCATTTCTTAAATCATTTATCTTAGCCAGTTTAAAATGTCTGACTTTGCATTATCTGATTTAAAGTCCTACAGTTCCTTGCATAATCAGGTTTGCCTGATGGTAG
The DNA here is from genome assembly GCA_030435695.1 of Brachymystax lenok tsinlingensis. Taxonomy (NCBI): domain Eukaryota; kingdom Metazoa; phylum Chordata; class Actinopteri; order Salmoniformes; family Salmonidae; genus Brachymystax; species Brachymystax lenok. Next base: position 40,868,342 of record CM059813.1, read on the forward strand.
GAACACTAGTGAGGGGACATAAATTCAGAGCAGAAACCTGAAAAATGAGAAATAAGAGCTTTCCGAGAAACATAACTTGTCTGAATAGTCTTATTGATTAAGACATTAGTGGGGCCAACGGTAAGGTTTGTGTGGAGCTGAATGTGTGATGTGTTTATGACATCTCCTAAAGAAAAGGCCAGGTCAGGAGGGAGTGCTGGGCTGCCAGCCCTAAACCAAACAGCTCTGTGAATAATAGGCTGGTTTGTATATGAGCAGCCATCATTTAGTTAAGATCTACAGGCCTTGATGTTAATAGCAGATTTGGTTTGGGACGGGGCCAAAAACACACTCTCTCTCCCTCTCCTTCCCTCTCTCTCCCCTCCTCTCTCAGGCACTATCAAATATATATTTTTAATAGGCTGTAGTGATGGAATCTAATCAGAGTGCAATTATGTTGTTAAGAGGTTCTGATTCAACATTAACTGGCTTTTTAATAACCCAAGGGTGGTTCCTTAAACACACACGGCTGGGGAGAGAGAAGATCAGGGATGGGGTGGGCTTACTGCATGGCTCTTCTTATGCTCATGAAGCCGCCATATTTTCTAGAGCAGATTTCCAGTAGTCGGGAAGGATCCCCTGTAGAAAAGTCTCTACCCAAAGCCTTCCAGCTGCCACAGCAACCCACCCCTAATTCAAAGAGTATTCTTTGATGTTTCCCCTCTTCTTTGATATTTTGTTTATCTTTTTCTGGTATTTTATCCTTCTCTTCTCCTCCAACTGATTATCTTAATTTACTCATAAGCCAGCTGCAGTGGGAGGTTTTCTGTACAGCTGAGGGAGCAAGCACAATAATCCGTACAACATGAAGGAATTCCACAAATCCATTACCCTGATAGTGATATACACAGTCTCTTTGGGAAAACCGAAGGGGGGAAATGCAGGGCCGTGATTCCATAGGGCAAAAGCCTTGGCAGTTTCGCCGGAGCATGCCTGCTACAAATTGCTGAGGCTTTAAAGCTGTAATTATGGTAATAGGCCCAATTGCAGTCTAGTGAAGCCATAAAGTGCTTCCATCTGTCTGCGAAGCCCCAGAGCCCTGCCGAGCCCTGCCTGCGTACCTTACAACTGGGTTAGACCAATGTTACAAACGTCACCACACTAACCAAAACACAACAACAGCCAGGACCTCCCCACCCCAACCAGAATGAAGCCAAAACACAGACAAACAATGGCAATCTGAGTTCACCAAGTCCACTCCTCTTCTCATGACCTACAGAGCCTTCAGAAACTATTCATACCACTTGACTTATTCCACATTTTGTTGTTACAGCTTGAAATGTGGATTAAATATATGGATTAAATATAATTTTTCTCTGACCCATCTACACACAATACCCCATAATGACAACGTGAAAACAACACGTTTTGATATTTTAGCAAATATATTGAAAATGAAATACAGAAATATCTAATTCACAGTACAAAAGAATTCACACCGATGAGGGATTCAAGTCAGGGCTTTGGCTGGACCACTCAAGGACTTTCACTTTCTTGTTCTGAAGCCATTCCAGTGTTGCTTTGGCTGTATGCTTGGGGTCATTGTCCTGTTGGAATGTGAACCTCAGTCTAAGGTCGTTTGCACTCTGAAGCAGGTTCTCATCAAGGATTTGCCTGTATTTGGCTGCATTCGTTGTTACATCTATTTTTACCAGTCTCCCAGTCCCTTCCACTGAAAAGCATCCCACAGCATGATGCTGCCACCACCGTGCTTCACGGTAGGGATGGTGTTAGACGTGTGATGAGCTGTGCCTGGTTTTCTCTAGACATAGCGCTTTGCATTCAGGCCAAAGAGTAAAAATGTTGTCTCATCAGACCACATAATCTTTTTATTTTCCTGTATTTAGGCCCACTTCCTTGGACTTCATTGTATGGTTTCTGCTCTGACTTGCACTGTCAACTGTGTGACCTTATATAGGCAGGTGTGTTTCTTTCGAAATCAAGTCCAAACAATTTAATTGGCTACAGGTGGACTCCAATCAAGCTGTAGTGACATCTCAAGGATGACCAAAGGAAATTGGATGCACTTGAGCTCAATCTGGAATGTCGTAGCAAAGGTGGTATTTCTACATATAATTTTCTTTACATTTGCTAAAAATTCAAAAAACATGTTTTCACATTGTCATTGTGGGGTATTGTGTGTAGATGGGTCAGGCTGTAACACAAGCATAATGTGGATTAAGTCAAAGGGTATGAACACTTTCCGAAGATACTGTACGTTTAACTTTCTTAAAAGGATGGTGTGAAATTTGAGCAATTAACCCCCTAGAGTCGATTGACGCATCAAGTCCATCAGTTTAAGCTATAGATTGTCACGACTTCCACCGACAGTGGCTCCTCTGCCTGTTTGGGCGGCGTTCGGCGGTCGTCGTCACCGGCCTACTAGCTGCCACCGATCCTCTATTTTCTTTCTGTTGATTATTCTTATTGTTTGCACCTGTTTTCTGTTCTGTTGGTGTTGAGTGCATGTCCTATGTTTGGGCTGCTCATATTGTATTCTGTTTTTTCGCCTGTGTCACCGCATGTCTATGATGTGACATAGATCTATAATTTTTAATTGGATGCGTCTCAATCCACTGCATCCTCCAGTGTCACACTTCCGCATCTGCGGTGAAAGGTGTTGAGACATACCGAAAATTGGTCTTCTCACAGAAATGTCTGTTGCGTCTGAACGGTTTGACCTAAAACTTTTATGACTTTTACGACTCTATGGAAAGGAGAGACTCTCACGTTTTGCTGTCATGGGACTCGTCTGAAGGTAACCGGTACCGTTTTTTTTTTTTAACTAATGGAAGTATGAAATTGGGTTAAATACAGTGCCTTGCAAAAGTATTCATCCCCCTTGGCATTTTTCCTATATTGTTGCATTACAACCTGTAATTTAAATAGATTTTTATTTGGATTTTGTGTAATGGACATACACAAAATAGTCCAAATTGATGAAGTGAAATATAAAAAAATACTATAAAAAACAGAAAAGTGGTGTGTGCATATGTATTCACTCCCTTTGCTATGAAGCCCCTAAATAAGATCTGGTGCAACCAATTACCTTCAGAAGTCACATAATTAGTTAAATCAAGTCCAGCTGTGTGTAATCTAAGTGTCACATGATCTGTCGTATGATCTCAGTAAAAATGCACCTGTTCTGAAAGGCCCCAGAGTCTGCAACACCACTAAGCAAGGGGCACCACCAAGCAAGCGGCACCCTGAAGACCAAGGAGCTAAACAAACATCCCATGGAACACCATTAAATCCATTATAAAAAGATTGAAAGAATATGGCACCACAACAAACCTGCCAAGAGAGGGCCGCCCACCAAAACTCACGGACCAGGCAAGGAGGGCATTAATCAGAAAGGCAACAAAGAGACCAAAGATAACCCTGAAGGAGCTGCAAAGCTCCACAGCGGAGATTGGAGTATCTGTCCATAGGACCACTTTAAGGTGAACACTCCACAGAGCTGGGCTTTATGGAAGAGTGGCCAGAAAAGAAAAAAACAACCAAACACATTTGGTGTTAGCCAAAAGGCATGTGGGAGAAGGTACTCTGGTCAGATGAGACTAAAATATAGCTTTTTGGTCATCCATTCAAAAAATGTAGAACTAAGAACAGACATAGTCCTTGGTTCACTCCACACTTGACTGCCCTTGACCAGCACAAAAACATCCTGTGGCGTACTGCATTAGCATCGAATAGCCTTTTCAGTGAAGTTAGGAACCAATATACACAGTCAGTTAGGAAAGCAAAGGCTTGCTCTTTCAAACAGAAATGTGCATCATATAGCACAAATTCCAAAAAGTTTTGGGACACTGTAAAGCATGGAGAATAAGAGCACCTCCTCCCAGCTGCCCACTGCACTGAGGCTAGGAAACACTGTCACCACTGATAAATCCCTGATAATCGAGAATTTCAGTAAGCATTTTTCTACGGCTGGCCATGCTTTCCACCTAGCCACCCCTACCCCGGCTAACAGCTCTGCACCACCCACAGAAACATACCCGCTCCAGCAGGTATATATCACTGGTCATCCCCAAAGCCAACTCCTCCTTTGGCCGCCTTTCCTTCCAGTTCTCTGCTCTGCTGCCAATGACAAATTGCTAAAATAACTGAAGCTGGAGACATATCTCCCTCACTAACTTTAAGCATCAGCTGTCAGAGCAGCTTACCGATCACTGCACCTGTACACAGCCCATCTGTAAATAGCCCACCCAACTACCTCATCCCCATATTGTTATTTATTTTTGCTCTTTTTGCACCTCGGTATCTCTACTTGCACATCATCATCTGCACATCTATCATTCCAGTGTTAATGCTACATTGTAATTATTTTGCCACTATGGCCTATTTATTGCCTTACCTCCCTAATCTTACTAATCTTTTTCTATTGTGTTATTGACTGTACGTTTGTTTATCCCATGTGTATCTCTGTGTTGTTGTTTTTGTCGCACTGCTTTGCTTAATCTTGGCCAGGTCGCAGTTGTAAATGAGAACTTGTTCTCAACTGGTCTACCTGGTTAAATAAAGGTAAAATATATATATTTTTAAATAAAACAAAAATCAAGGAAACCGCTGTGTCTGGTGCAAACCCAACACCTCTCATCACCCCAAGAACACCATCCCCACAGTGAAGCATGGTGGTGGCAGCATCATGCTGTTGGAATGTTTTTCATCGTCAGGGACTGGGAAACTGGTCAGAATTGAAGGAATGATGGATGACGCTAAATACAGGGAAATTCTTGAGGGAAACCTGTTTCAGTCTTCCAGTGTTTTGAGACTGGGACGGATGTTAACCTTCCAGCAGGACAATGACCCTAAGAATACTGCTAAAGCAACACTCAAGTGGTTTAAGGTGAAACATTTAAATGTCTTGGAATGGCCTAGTCAAAGCCCAGACCTCAATCCAATTGAGAATCTGTGGTATGACTTAAAGATTGCTGTACACCAGTGGAACCCATCCAACTTGAAGGAGCTGGAGAAGTCTTGCCTTGAAGAATAGGCAAAAATCCCATTGGCTAGATGTGCCAAGCTTATAGAGACTGCTGTAATTGCTGCGAAGGTGGCTCTACAAAATATTGAGTTTGGGGCGGGGGTGAATAGTTACATACGCTCAAGATTTTATTTTTGTTGTTTGTTTGTTTCACCCAAAAATATTTTGCATCTTCAAAGTGGTAGGCATGTTGTGTAAATCAAATGATACAACCCCCCCCCAAAAGCAATTTTACTTCCAGGTTGTAAGGCAATAAAATAGGAAAAATGCCAAGGGGGGTGAATACTTTCGCAAGCAACTGTATGTGTAAACAAAAGGAAATATATTAGTTTTTTTATATATCTCCTAGATTTAGGACAGACACTTCAAAATTTTGTTTCTTATGATTTATTTTTGGTCTGTCCATTTTTCCATTTATGAATGTGTTATTCAATGTGTTTCTATGGGCTTTAGTATTAAATACTTAATGTATATTTTAACAAATCATTTTTAAATACTTTTTTTATACCTAAAGGGGTCCTACAATTCAAAATCAAAAAGCTAAATGTTCCATATTATGACCATCTTTAAACAATTCCATATGTCATCTTAGCATACCCAACACCTTAGACTCTAAATAATTAAGCAATCTTTCTACTTACCCAGAGTCAGCTGAGCTCATGAATAGCATTTGTATGTCTCTGTGTGTAGTTTCAAGGAAGTTGCTTGCTAACTAGCATTAGCGCAATGGCTCGAAGTCTACAGGTACAAGTAGCTGGTCTGTAGACTTCCAGTCATTACGTTTGTTTACATTGGTTCATGAAACTACCTTCAACTACCTTCAAATAGTATCCATGAGTTCATCTGACTCTTGGTAAGTAGAAAACAACCTTAATTGTCAAAATCTCACACTTTTACTTTAATAGACCAAAAAATCAAGAGTAATTTCTGGATATTTAAGTTAGCTGGCTAACTCATTGATCCTGCTTTGTAGTATAGCCTACCCTTCTGTTCTCCTCAATTCCACCATAGTCACCTCATAGAAGGTGAAAGCTCTAATAAATAGATGTTTTATTGTCACGTAGGTCTAGTGAAATGTGTTAAGTGAATGCCTACTGGCCAGTTATTTCACATCAGTGCAGATGAAGGTGAAATGAATGCACCTCCTTTGAGCAGATAATGAATGAGAAGAAAAGTGTGTCTCTTAGATCAATGCTCCTGATCATCAAGAGATGAAGAGATGAGGTTTATCTAAGACCACTGGTTCTCCGCATGATTAAAACCAAAGCCTTCCTGCTGATCATCAGCTCTCTCTCTCCTGCTGAGGCATCAGGGTAATTTTAGCCTGCGCGGTCAGGAGGCTGAGAGGTTATTGGCCGGTGATCAGTGCATGACTGATCTGTGTGGCTAGTGGGCCGCTGATGTCACAATGAGTCAGAGAGCCCCAGGGGAAGATGGAAGAAGTTCAGCCATTCTGTTCCACAGGTGGGGCTTCTCCCAGACAGGATGTGACAAACTGTTCTAGCTGAGTGAGCCAGACCATATGGAGGTCCTCTGGATAATTTATAATCTTAGAATGCTGAAGAACTGTTCTGAACCTGTGCCAATACAGGCGTTCACATGGGCAGATACTGAAAATGGGACATTATTTTTGACTATTGTTTTCCTTGGTTTGTTCTAGGAACAAAACTGGCAGCCTACCACATGCGCATGTTTAAGAGTACAATAATTTGATATGTAACGCGTGTGATGGAAAAGGTTGAGATTCACACACAGTGGGTCCTAACTTCTATTTCAGTCTAAGGTGATAACTCTGCAAAGAGCAAACTAAAGGGCATGATGACACGCTTTGAGAAATGTCCCCTCCTCATTTGTTAGAGCTTAATTATTTACGCACACAGACACACGCCCGTGCGGCGCAGTCTCTCGAAAACATCCAATCCAACTTGGAGCATTCTTAAACATGGAGTTCCGTGAATGGCTGATATAGTTGAAAGATCCCTGACATGCTTGCCACCTTGTACAGATTTGCAGTTGACAAAATTGACGTGTTAGTGGTTAGACCATTTGTGACCCTGTTTTCTAAATGGAGGGCCATAAAACCTCCCCCCAGACCACCATCCCCCCAGCCCTCACAGGTGTCCCAGGTCTCTGGGGCCTGGTGTGTTATGTAGCCCAGTCCTGGAGCAGCCAGAGCACTCAGAGCAGTTAGAGCTGCTAGTGGCCAGAGCAGAGCCAAGACAGACAGCCAGACAGAGACAAATCAAATCAAAATGTTTAAGTCATGCGCCGAATACACAGGTGTAGACCTTACAGTGTAACACTTACTTACAAGCACCTAACCAACAATGCAGTTTAAAAATATGAATAAGAATAGGGTACTGGTACAGGGGTTACCAGTACAGAGTCAATGTGTGGGGGCACCGGTTAGTTGAGGTAATTGAGGTAATATGTACATGTAGGAAGAGTTAACAAAGTGACTATGCATAGATAATAACAGAGAGTAGCAGTGGCGTTAAAAGGGGGGGGGGGCAATGCTAATAGTCTGGGCAGACATTTGATTAGATGTTCAGGAGTCTTATGGCTTGGGGGGTAGAAGCTGTTTAGAAGCCTCTTGGACCTAGGCTTGGCGCTCTGGTACCGCTTGCCGTGCGGTAGCAGAGAGAACAGTCTATGACTAGGGTGGCTGGAGTCTTTGACAATTTTTAGGGCCTTCCTCTGACATCGCCTGGTATAGAGTTCCTGGATGGCTCGGCCCAGTACGCACTACCCTCTGTAGTGCCTTGTGGTCGGAGGCCGAGCAGTTGCCATACCAGGCAGTGATGCAACCAGTCAGGGTGCTCTCGACTGGGAAGTTGTAGAACCTTTTGAGGATCTGAGGACCCATGCCAAATCTTTTCAGTCTCCTGAGGGGGAATAGGTTTTGTCGTGCCCTCTTCACAACTGTCTTGGTGTGCATGGACCATGTTAGTTTGTTGGTGATGTGGACACCAAGGAACTTGAAGCTCTCAACCTGCTCCACTACAGCCCCGGCGATAAGAATGAGGGCGTGCTCGGTCCTCCTTTTCCTGTAGTCCACAATCATCTCCTTTGTCTTGATCACGTTGAGGGAGAGGTTGTTGTCCTGGCACCACATGGCCAGGTCTCTGTCCTCCTCCCTATAGGCTGGCTCATCGTTGTCAGTGATCAGGCCTACCACTGTTGATGGTGTTGGAGACTGAGAACGCACCCCTGAGGGTCCCCTGTGTTGAGTATCAGCGTGGCGGATGTGTTGTTACCTACCCTTACCACCTGGGGGCGGCCCATCAGGAAGTCCAGGATCCAGTTGCAGAGGGAGGTGTTTAGTCCCAGGGTCCTTAGCTTATTGATGAGCTTTGAGGGCACTACAGTGTTGAACGCTGAGCTGTAGTCAATGAATAGCATTCTTTTTATTGCTTCCTGCTTTAATGTTTGCTTGTAATCAGGAATCAGGAGGATAGAATTATGGTCAGATTTGCCAAATGGAGAGCGAGGGAGAGCTTTGTACGCGTCTCTGTGTGTGGAGTAAAGGTGGTCTAGAGTTTTTTTCCCCCCTGGTTGCACATTTAACATGCTGATCGAAATTTGGTAAAACAGAGAGCCGCCTCTGGATGAGCGTTTCCTGTTTGATTATGGTGGAATACAGCTTATTGAGTGTGGTCTTAGTGCCAGCATTAGTCTGTGGTGGTATGTAGACAAAAATACAGATGAAAACTCTTTAGGTAGTTAATGTGGTCTACAGCGTATCATGAGATGCTCTACCTTAGGTTGCAAAACCTTGAGACTTCCTTAGACATTGTGCACCAGCTGTTGTTTACATATATGCATATTCTGCCACCCTTTGTCTTACCAGACGTCGCTGTTCTATCCTGCCGATACAGCGTATAACCAGCCAGCTGTATGTTGATAATGTCTTTGTTCAGCCACGAGGTCGTTGGTTTTATTTTATAATGATTGCACGTTATCTGGAAGAACGGAAGGCAGGGGGGGTTTATTAGATCGCCTACGATTTCTCAGATGGCAACCGGACCTCCGTCCTCTTTTTCTCTGTCGTCTCTTCACACAAATTACAGGGATTTGGGCCTGTTCCCGGGAAAGCAGTATGTCGTTCTTGTCGGACTCGTTAAAAATAAAAAAAAAAGCTTCTGCCAGTTCGTGGTGAGTAATCGCTGTTCTGATGTCCAGAAGTTATTTTCGGTCATAAGAGAGGGTAGCAGCAAAATTATGTACAAAATAAGTAAAAAAATAAGTTACAAACAACGCAAAAAAAACAAAAAAATAAAACACAATCGGATGGGAGCACGTAAAACGTCAGCCATCTTCTCCGGCACCGTCTTCTACAGACAGACAGACAGACAGACACAGACAGACAGACAGGAGAGTGTGGGGGCATATTGTCAGGGTGTGGGTCCTCAGTAAGCAACAAAACAGTCCAATGGACAGGACCCAATATATGTCCAGTTAGTAGGGAGAAGTGGAGAGAGAGTAAATGCTAGTGTGTGTGTGTGTGCAAGAGAGTGGGGGAGAGAGAGGGAGAAAAAGAGAGGAATGGCTGCGCTGATCCGGGGTGTGTGAGGGGGCTGTTACTGGACCGCCGTACGGATGGTCAGTAGAGGGACGTGTGTGGATGTCATCTGGCCGTCAGTCATGCAGAGAGAGAGAGCTCCAGCAGGGGTTCAGCAGTAATCCACAAAACAGCTGTGTGGAAAAGGGCCTTGAGAGACTGGCGCACTCTTATGGCCTGTCACATCCCCTGACCCCCACAACATCAACAGCCTGGAGAGTCCCCTAGCTTTCTAAAACTGACTGTAAAACAGCCTCTCCAGTCCCCTAGCTTCCAAAACTGACTCCAAAACATCCTTTCTGTTTCCTACCTTCTACAACTGCCTCTCTGTTCCATAAAACTGGTTCTAGATAATTTTAGTAGGCCCCTGCTCCGTAAAATAGTCACTCTCAGAACATACATGTTAGCAGAGAAACATGGAGCAAGTTAAGAAAATAACATGTTACTCTGTGCATAATATCTGATGCAACTGTCTCTGTGTTTTCAGTCTGTTTTCTGGCAGTATACCTTGAGTCACGTCCATCAATCTAGGAGGATTTATCTTACTGGGAGCCTATGAGAAGGTCTGACTCACTCTTCTATAATAGACCCTGTCTTTGTCCTGGGGAGAGGAGAGGGGAGGGCAGATGGGAGAGCAGAGGGTTGTCCCTGGAGGGCCCTGTGCTGTGCTGTCCCAGCCTGAACCGGCCCTCGTCTTGCAGGCCCCGGGACCCGAGGAGGAACACCTGGTGCCTGTGGCGAGTCATCCCTGATCGCATTACCCCGAGGTCTGCATTCCTGCTCATCAGTGCACTGCAGATTGAGTTTAACTGCCTGAATTCCAGTTATTTAACAACACGGATCGCTTTCAAAAGAAACGTATACCTCCGAGCCAGAGTATCTACACTGTATGACCACGTGTGAGTGGAAATGGTACTAAAAGCCATCTTTTTATACTACGAACCTTATTGTGATTATTTTTGTTCCTTGTGACCGCTTTCTCCAGGTCTCCAGACGGTGTAGTTCATTGTCTAAAGCTGGGTAATTAAAGGTAAAATGCAGCCATTTTTATCTCAATATCAAATAATTTCTCTCACAATTAAGTACCTTACTGTGATTGTTTTCAATTAAAATTGTCAAAAAGAAACTAAATTAGCTTTGTAGCAAAGAGCAATTTCTAGGACTGTCTGGGAGTGGTCTGGGCGGGAGGGAAAAACGGAAAACTAGCTGTAATTGGCCGAGAGGTCTATTAACTGATTTTACCATCCTGAGCGGGGTCGGCGGAAACCGGAAGCATCCAGTTTTCAGGCTTTGCCTTTTCTCTGCTTTTCCCCTGAAAATCGGATGCTTCAAGTTTCTTTTAACCACACCAAGGGTGGCTGTGTGTCCTCAGTGCTAGACGGGACATGAGGCCTAGGGCCTGTGATTCTGGTGGATTATACACTAATTTACTAGAGGATTTGTGTCACCACAACTGTCATCACATGAACGCAGATGGATGGACAAACTGCAATAATGGACTTTTAGCCAACTCCCATTGAAGGGGTTGTATAAAAGGTATACCACAATTAAATTGACCTCCTGCTTTACCCAGTATTAAAAACTGGTCAATACTCAATGACATCCTGAATAGATATCAACCTTTAACTCACTATTGCGTTGGTGAACATCCAGAGTATGGAGCAAGCATAAAAATAAAATAGTTTTCCCAAAAACAGGTGGTACATTTACTACAAGGCCATGTTTTGTGAATAAACCCCATAGAGGTCACCAGCCTGTAGTCGTAAAACCCGGAAATGAGTAACCTCTGGTTTGTTCCGCCATCCCTATGGGGAAAATGAATGGGCAAAGAATAGGGTTTGGAATAAAGTCCGAAAATCGTATCCGTTTTGTTCTAGGAGATATCAAATAAAAAAATGTTTTTGTTACATGCGCTGAATACAACAGGTTTAGCCCTTACTGTGAAATGCATACTTACGAGGCCTTAACCAACAATGCAGAGTTTTAAAAAATAATATCAGAAAAATGTACTAATCTAAAGGAAAAATAGTAATAAAATAAAATAACGAGGCTAGATAATAAATTCCATTTAGCAGACACTTTTATCCAAAGCAATTTACAGTCATCTGTGCATACATTTTCCCTAGTGGGAATCAAATGCACAACCCTTGGCGTTGCAAGTGCAATGCTCTATCGACTGAATCCCACGGGACCATATACAAGGGGTACCGGTACCACGTCAATGTGCAGGGGTACAAGTTAGTCGAGGTAATTTGTCTTGCTCAAATTGAGGAAGATTGTTGTCCTGGTTCCACACTGCCAGGTCTCGGACCTCCTACCTATAGGCGGTCTTATCAGTCAGTTAACACTATGAAATAGGAAGCCTTTAAGTGCTTTTTTTAAATTACATAAATGCTTAAAATAAAAAAAAGTGATTTCGGCTGGTGAAGAGTTTCTCATAGGACAAAACATAAGATCTCCTACAGACCTTATTTTGGGCATTTATCCAAAAATGGCATTCATTTCCCCATAGGCGTTGTCCACAAAAAGACGCCATTACTATTTCTCTCAATTTTGTCCTTCAGATATCTGTTGGAGGGAAGGTAAAGACCATTAAAGCCTTGGAGGGCGAGAGGGAGATTAATGTTACACAGGTGGGAGTGTTTGTCACACAGCCTGTCACTAAGCTGTTGGGGAACAATGCCATGCATTTGATTGGTGCACCAGAGGACCAAATCCTGTCCTGGAGGCTGTCAGTCAACAACTGACGGACGTCCATCTGGAATGCACATTCCGTCCAGCCACTAACCCTCATTCCCACTTGACTTTCATTCACCAGACCTAGAATTCCCCTTGGCTTTAGAGATGGACCTCCTATGTATTTACATTGAGGCAGAAGCAACATGAATGAGTTCTCTATACTTTTAACAAAGTAGTCTAAACCAATGTGCTTGCTTTGCCTGGCCCATTTGAGACCACATTATTGAACCACAAAGACAAGGAAAAACATACTCCACATTTATATAATAGCAAAATGTGATTTTATTAGACACTTCAATGTTTAAGCTTTGACATTGGTACAATGGTTTCAGACAGTTTATTTCAATAAATTACTGCACATCACCCCTGCATCCATTCAGGCGTTGACATAGTGGGCCGACATTCTACTGACTGACCATCTAGAATTCCTGCTCTCTGAAGAATATTCTCATAAGTCAAACAATTTGACCCTTTTTTGATAAAGTAAATAGCAAAACAAGTGCTTACAGACAATTAGCCTATAAAATGGCTAAACATATGCATACATTAGAAAATGTAATTCTGTTTAAACTGACATTCACAGTATCTGGTTTTGTCAGCCCAGTTTACCCAGGCCTGTAGACAGGGGGCATTTCTCCTAAGGTTGGAAGGGGTACATTTCACAAGTTTCCCAACAGTACACTGTTGATAGAATGAAGAGGTGTTCAGTTTGTACCAGTCAATAATTCCTCAATAATAAAACATGTTTTTGTACCATTACAATAATAATTATGATGATTATTAAATGTGGTGCACTGACAAAGGCTAAATACTGGCCATTCCCTGTGTGCGCGCACACAACAGTGAGACAGAGAGACATGACTACAATCAAAAAGTATGACAACCGTCTCAAAATGTCCTCCTGGTAAAAAATCCCCATTCTCTTTTACAGAGTGACAGGTTCATGGTATAGCTCAACATACTGGGATAGAAGGGGGGATAACAAATTATTCTAGGAGTTGGACCACCTTCATAACAAATGTGTATTCAAAGGATCTGGACCTTTAGTTGGACAAATAAAGAATAATGAAAACAAATGGAGTTGAGGCACCGTGGAGGATCTAGTCCCTAAACCAAAAGGCAACTGAAGTGCAGCAGCTTGTTGGTAGCAGGTGTTGGAAGTAGTTCAGGGAACAGAATCATAACCAGCAAGAAAAGTGATCTACACTGTTCCTGAACAGAACAGTTATTTTAAATGCATGGGAATCGGTTAATAACTTTCTTTCACGTTCCGGAAAAAAAAATGCAATAAAGCAGCTATGCAAAGCCCTCACTCTGTCACTCAGAAACGTATTCCAGTGTCAGCTGGAAATCTTTCCCAGTGTGTGCGCGTGTGTAGGCTACCTGCCCCTCCCCCTCCGAAGAATAGGCTACTGTAGCCTACAGAAATTACAAGCAAGATTCAGAAATTAGGGAGAGATTTTTAACTAGAGATGTTAGTTAAGGATGCTATAGTTATTACGTTTCACATTGGATTTATTAACTACAAACTAGGCAAGATGTGTTTTTATTTTAATTATGGTGCCGCTCTGCACAGCTTGTTAGCTAGCTAGCTCTGGTCCAACGTTAAGCCAACTCTCTGAAGTTCAAAGACATTCAAAGTTCCTTCATAGAAGCCACTCTTCCTTGGGTTTAATTTTGTGGGCCTAATTCATATAAATGCATGTAATAAACAAGATGCCCAGCACTTCAAGCCAAGCCTCCTCTGCTCTCTCTCTCACTACACAAAACAATTCAGTTGCATCTCTGTATTTTTTGGGGGGGGTTCAAACCGGTTCAGAACTAACATTTTTGTTGGTCGGAACAGTAAAAACAAAATAAGAAAAAAAAAGGTTTTGTTCAGCACAAAACAAATGGAGAAAAAAATGTTGTTCTAACCCCTGGTTGGTACAGTGCCTTCGGAAAGTATTCACAGCCTTGGACTTTATTCACATTTGGTTGAGTTACAGCCTGAATTTAAAATGTATTAAAATGTTGATGTTTTGTCACTGGTCTACACACAATACCCCATAATGTCAAAGTGGAAATAGGTTTTTAGAAATGTTAATTCAATTAATTAAAAATAAAAAGCTGAAATGTCTTGAGTCAATACGTATTCAACCTTTTTGTTAAGTCAAGCCTAAATAAGTTCAGGAGTAAACACTTGCTTAACAGGTCACATAATAAGTTGCATAGACTCGTGTTTAAAATGATTTTTGAAAGACATACCTCATCTCATCCACACATACAGATAATTGTAAGGTCCCTCAGTCAAGCAGTGAATTTCAAACATTGTACTTACTCCACAATACTAACCTAACTGACAGTGAAAAGAAGGAACCCTGTAAAGAATATGTAATATTCCAAAACATGCATCCTGTTTTCAACAAGGCACTAAAGTAATACTGCAAAGAATGTGGCAAACCAATTAACTTTTTATCCTGAATACAAAGTGTTTGGGGCAAATCCAATACAACACATTACTGAGCACCACTCTCCATATTTTCAAGCATAGTGGTGGCTGCATCATGTTATGGGTATGCTTTTAATCGTTAAGGACTGGGGAGTTTTTCAGGATAAAAAAGAAATGAAATGGAGCTAGGCACAGGCAAAATTTGAGAGGAAAACCTGGTTCTGTCTGATTTCCACCAGACACTGGTAAATGAATTCACCATTCAGCAGGACAATAACTTAAAACAAAAGGCCAAATTTACATTGGAGTTGTTTACCAAGAAGACAGTGAATGTTCCTGAGTGGCTGAGTTACAGTTTGAAAGTAATTTTCCATAAATTTGCAAACATTTCTAAAAACATGTTTTTACTTTGTCATTATGGGGTACTGTGTGTAGATGGGTGAAAATCTATTTAATCCATTTTGAATTCAAGCTGTTACACAACAAAAAGTGGAATAAGTCAAGGGGTATGAATACATTCTGAAGGCACTGTAGTTAGTACCTTGACAGGTGGAAGAGACTTGACATTCCATGGCTATGTCAGAAATGTGTCGCATTTCCTGACTGGGATTTCTTACGTTCCTATTGGGTTACATGTACCGAGTGTTTCCAAAGGTCATTTATGATGAGTACAAAAGTGCTTAAACATCAAAAACCTAGATTCATATCCCAAACACTCCCTTGTCCTAGGTGTTACCATATCACGTACCAAAATAAATTAAAATCAAAGCTTCCTTCATAAAACACCAGTAAATATGAGTTATGGTTTAAGGCCATGACGGGCAGCATTTGCGTTTGTCAAACAACATTCAAGTGCAATAAAGTGTTCCATGGTATGACAAAGAGTGTACGACAGCTCTCACAAATCTCTGCTATACTACGAGTCCCGTTTGTGGTTTCTTTGATCATGCAATAAGGCACCGCAGTTTAAGCTGGTAAGTAGAGGCTGACAAGGCTTTAAAAAGAGAATAAAATACCATCACTCCGTTCTTTGTCATGCACAGAATAAATTCAAATACTCTTTGTAAAAGTTATATAATATATATGAAAACTCTTATGTACAGTTAATTGTCCAATGGTATATATAATCTCTTTCGCTCTCTTTCACACATTACTGTAAAATATTCCCTACATTTGCATGCTTCAAATGCAAGTCACATTTGGAGCTAGGATTGGTTGACACCTCCCAGGGGAAGGTTTTAAGTATGTACAGCTGATACGCTCAAATGGGACGCCACCCACACAAGCTCTGCCTTCAAACCTCTGGATGCCACCCCCCTCCCAGCTCCCGCTCTGTTAGTCCATACAGGGAAGGGGATCAGATCTTGGCCTCTGTTTGAGGTAGCAGTTCCCAGTGCAAAGAACAAGTCCACTCAGGGCTAGTGAGTCTATTAGTGTCAGGGTGGGGAGGGCCTGCTAGTCGCTGGCGCTCCTGAGGGGGGTGCTGTCACTCTGGGAGGCTCTGGGAGTGTGTCCGTTGGACAGTAGAGTCTGTCTGAGCTCTGGCTCACAATCCGTGTCCAGTGTGTCTTGGCGTGTTACGGGGGCGAGTTTCACCGGCTTGTGGAAGGCCTCCTCTTGGGATGGGGAGCACACTACAGTTGTGTGTCCCATGCTGTTCACTGAGGAACCTGGGAGAGAACACAGAGAGAGAAGAGAATGCCACGTCAGCCAGTCACTGCACATACACTTATCAAGACATCTAAATCAAGGAAAATTGTATTTGTCACATACACATGGTTAGCAGATGTTAATGCAAGTTTAGCGAAATGCTTGTGCTTCTAGTTCCGACCATGCAGTAGTATCTAAGAAATTCACAACAACTACCTTATACACACAAGAGTAAAGGAATGAATACGAGTATGTACATATAAATATATGGATGAGCGATGGCCGAACGGCATAGGCAAGATGCAGTAGATGGTATGAGTACAGTATATACATATAAGATGAGTAATGTAGGATATGTAAACATATAAATGGCATCGTTTAAAGTGGCTAGTGATACATTTATTTCATCCAATTACAATTATTAAAGTGGCTAGAGATTTGAGTTGATGGCCTAACGGCATAGGCAAGATTCAGTAGATGGTTTAGAGTACAGTGTATACATTTTATATGAGTAATGTCGGATATGTAAACATTATATACAAAATTGTTTAAAGTGGCTAGTGATACATTTGTTACATCCAATTCCTATTATTTAAAGTGGCTAGAGATTTAAGTCAGTATGTTGGCAGCAGCCACTCAATGTTAGTGATGGCTGTTTAACAGTCTGATGGCCTTGAGGTAGAAGCTGTTTTTCAGTCTCTCGGTCCCAGCTTTGATGCACCTGTACTGACCTCGCCTTCTGGATGATAGCGGGGTGAACAGGCAGTGGCTCGGGTGGTTGTTGTCCTTGATGATCTTTTTGGCCTTTCTGTGACATCAGGTGGTGTAGGCGTCCTGGAGGGCAGGTAGTTTACCCCCCGGTGATGCGTTGTGCAGTCCTCACTACCCTCTGGAGAGCCTTACGGTTGTGGGTGGAGCAGTTGCCGTACCAGGCGGTGATACAGCCCGACAGGATGCTCTCGATTGTGCATCTGTAGAAGTTTGAGTGTTTTTGGTGACAAGCCGAATTTCATCAGCCTCCTGAGGTTGAAGAGGCGCTGTTGCTCCTTCTTCACCACGCTGTCTGTGTGGATGGACCATTTCAGTTTGTCCGTGATGGGTACGCAGAGGAACTTAAAACTTTCCACCTTCTCCACTACTGTCCCCTCGATGTGGATAGGGGGGGTGCTCCCTCTCCTGAAGTCCACGATCATCTCCTTTGTTTTGTTGACGTTGAGTGAGAGGTTATTTTCCTGACACCACACTCCGAGGGCCCTCACCTCCTCTCTGTAGGCCGTCTCATCGTTGTGGGTAATCAAGCCTACCACTGTAGTGTCGTCAGCAAACTTGATGATTGAGTTGGATGCATGCTTGGCCACGCAGTCATGGGTAAACAGGGAGTACAGGAGAGGGCTGAGAACGCACCCTTGTGGGGCCCCAGTGTTGAGGATCAGCGGGGTGGAGATGTTTCCTACCCTCACCACCTGGGGCAGGCCCGTCAGGAAGTCCAGGACCCAGTTGCACAGGGCTGGGTCGAGACCTAGGGTCTCGAGCTTAATGACGAGCTTGGAGGGTACTATGGTGTTAAATGCTGAGCTGTAGTCAATGAACAGCATTCTTACATAGGTATTCCTCTTGTCCAGATGGGTTAGGGCAGTATGCAGTGTGATTGCGTCGTCTGTGGACCTATTGGAACGGTAAGCAAATTGGAGTGGGTCCAGGGTGTCTGGCAGGATGGAGGTGCTATGATCAGAGCTCAAGGCTATGGGCTATGGAATGCATCCATATTGCTACGTTTACATGATGAAGTGTAGATCGACATTCCAACCACCAAATCCTCCCAGATGGTTCCTTGCCAAAAGGTACAGGATCCCAGGACAAGACCCATCCTGCTCCCCTGTGAGTGTGTCAGCGATGTGAAATCAAGGCTGCTTTTTCTCCAGCATTCCCCATCCTGTCCTCAACAGTGTGGAATAGGAAGCTTGCTCTGGGCTCCCGAGTGGCGCTGCGGTCTAAGACACTGCATCTCAGTGCTTGAGGCGTCACTACAGATACCCTGGTTCGAATCCAGGATGTATCACAACCGGCCGTGATTTGGCCGATGTAGGTCGTTATTGTAAATAAGAATGTGTTCTTAACTGCCTTGCCTAGTTAAATAATGGTTAAATAAAAAAAAATACCTTTTCTGTTCTGGTGGTTTCTCTGTGATGGAAATTCAGGTGGGGGGGCATCCCTTCTGACTCCGTTGGGGGTCCTGTTGCAGAGGGGTCCCGTGTCCACCCCTAGGGGTACAGGTACACTGTAGTCCATGTGGTGGGGGTGGGGGTGTTGTTGGTACTCCAGATCTGCAGGTCCCAGCCCCCTGGGTGAGGTAGTCGAAGTCTGTCTTGGAGTAGCTGTTTCCATTCTCCATACACTCTGTACACACTACAGCCCCATTGTAACCTACACCAGCACATAGAGAGTCGAATTATTAAGACGCCTACCCTTTTCCACAATTCCATGAATTTAGAGTAGATGTAAAGCAAACATTCCCTGATGTTAGATACAAAATGACCTTGAGCGGTCCAGCAGTTCAGTCATGGAGGAGAATTGGAGGTTCATATGTCCATCCCATGTGTAACTCTGTGTTGTTGTTTATTGTCGCACTGCTTTGCTTTATCTTGGCCAGGTCACAGTAGTAAATGAGAACTTGTTCTCAACTGGCCTACCTGGTTAAATAAAGGTGAAATAATATATATATTTTTAAACCAAGCTGAAGACTTTACCTGTGTTGTCTGTGTGTCCGTTGAGCGAAGGTCCAACGCTAGCCTCCACGCGGATACACACGTCCTGGCGCTCCGAGAGGGTCCCCTGGGAGGACAGGTAGCTGGGGACGTCCGGGGGTACGATTGTCTCATCTGGGAGGGGAGGAGAGGGGACAGATAACATTAGCACCAGCACAAACTACGGTCAACACCATAACATGGATGGTGAACAGCCATTTCCTCACCAGTGTTGGTTACGCTGCACTCCTCGCTCTTCTTGCGCGTCTGGTAAATGATGCACACCCACACCAGCGAGGTCACCACAATGCTGGTCACCACGGCGATGACAATGATGCCCATAGTGACGGTGCTGGGGCCGGCACAGCCGTTCTGGCGCTGGCGGACACTCAGCTGGCTGTGGCCGCGCTCTGTGCCCAGCGTGTTAGACATTACGCACGTGTACCTCCCAGCGTCCTCTAGGGCGGCACTGCCGATCACCAGCAGCTGGTTGCCAGGGGTGTAGTGGTGTCGGTCGGAGGAGCGGAGGGGCTCGTCGTTCCTCAGCCAGGTGATTTTGGGTGGGGGGCTGCCCAGGGCCTTACACTGCAGGGCTACAGTCTCCCCCACAACCACACTACGGTCCTCCAGCTCTTGGGCCAGGTGGGGCGTCTCTGTAGACAGGAGGGAAAGGTCAAAGTCTAATAATCCCACTAGCGCAGACAGGTCATTCCCAACTCTACTCATTACTTCAAAACAAACTTTTGACAACTGGTGATGGTCCATCACGTTTTGTTCAAGACAATTAATACATTAATGTACACTACTGGAATAGCGCTGAACCCTGTGTTTCCCAGATAACTTCCCAGCAACGTTACCACTGAACAGTGTGTCGTATAGATTTTCGTGTAGTGATGTCGGGGACAACCGTAGCATTTTAACTTAGGAACTTAACTTCTTGGGGATGGGCGCATGAGGTGACTGTTTTGGAGAGCCTGGCGTGCCCAAAGTAAAATGCCTCCCATTCAGGCCCAGAAAATAGGATATACACATATTTAGTACCATTGGATAGGAAACACTCTGAATTTTCCAAAAGTGTTAACCATTTGTCTGTGAGTAAAACAGAACGCATATGGCAGGCGAAACCCCGAGGAATTTCTGTCCTGGAAAAAGTGGTTTTGACACATTGCTCATTTGGAACCCCTCCCTTATGAAAATGCCCATATAAGGGCATATGAATGCAGTACCCATCGCTTCCTCTGGATGTCAACAGTCTCAAGACAGTGTTCATTTTGGATGAATTAGACCAGAGAAGAAGAGGAAACCAGGAAGTGTCTCATTTATGTCAACAATAGCCAGCACGCGCTCCCGACAAAGCGCGCTGTGTGTTTTTTACCGTCTTTATCGATCAGTTTATATTCCGGTTGATTTATAATAGTAAATATACGTAAAAGTGTTCCTAAGGATACATTTAAAACTATGTTTGATTGTTCTTGGACAAGTTTATAGGTATAAGATGAACGAGTTCTCGTCACGTTTCAATGGAGTAGTGGAAGCTGTCGTTTCTGATAACGCGAGAACCAAATGGAGATTTATGGATAAGATACATTACTTTATCTAACAAAAGCACCATGGATTGTCTTCGTTGGACACTTAGGAAGACCTCAGCAAAAGTTATTCAACAGGTAATTGATTTGTTTTCGCTGTGAAACGTGTTATGTGTGTGCCGTGATGGCTAATGGATTCATGGCTATGGGAAAAATATGTGAGGTGCTACCCTCAAACAATCAAATGTGCTGCTTTCGCCGTAAAGCCTTTTTGAAATCTGACAACGCTGTGATATTCCCAAGAAACAGAGGTTTTGATGAGTATGGAACACTTGTATATTGGTGGATGTTTAATAATTCAACTTTTGGATTTTGAATTTGGCGCCTTGCATTTCACCTGGTAGTGTCGGGATTGGGGCGCTAGCGCACCAGCAATCCCCAAGAAGTTAAGCTAACCACAAGCGTTTGTCAACTACTTAGCATGTCAGTTAACCTTTCCTCTAACCTTAACCAAAGTAGGTTAACTGCGTAAATTAACCTAAACGCTGCATTAATTCTCACAAATGCTAATGACGCAACAAGCAGTCCGGGCTGTCAATGACAGTGGGCATATCGCGTACATAATTAACCTATCGATTATCACGTTGGAATCAATTGTGCGAGGTTGCATGTCCTGTTAAAACTAACACAGCTCAAAAACCACACGTAATCTGGGAATAATGTGTAAATCATTGGTTAGAGGACATTTTGTTTTAGAAGGTTAGCTACATTTTGAAGTGTTGCATTTTGATTCAATTGTGTCACCAACGCAGTAAGTGTAAAGGAACACTTTTTTTGTTAATCACTTCCATCAATAGAACAGGGGAAAATGTTTGGATGAAGCGTTGTTTAAAATAACATTATTCAAAGGCCACAAGGAAACTTGGAAAAACCTACACATGGTTGGTTAGATAAGAATTTGTAGAAGGCTATCTGTATTTTGGAATGGCGGATGTTGATTTTGGGAGGCTGCCATCACGGAAAATAAAACAAATGAATTTTTCTGTTAGTTAATTTCAACAAATCACGACCCGCCATAGGATATCAACAGTGACAATGGTTGGCTGCTATTGAAGTGATAATTTGACTTTCAAATTCATGTATTTTTATAGAGACCACCCAAAATTATCTGTTCCATTTGAGAAAGAAAATTATAGCTACGTTCTAAGACCTGCGATCTTGTGTTGACTATAAACTTGTATACTTTTATAACCTTTATTATTTTATCACCGATCTGAGGTAAAAAAGGGATGTGTAATTCCCCGCAATTAGGTCAAACCGTCAGCTTGTACTGTACACATCATGTATACAGTTGTGGCCAAAGGTTTTGAGAATGACACAAATATTAATTTCCAGAGTTTGCTGCTTCAGTGTCTTTAGATATTTTTGTCAGATGTTACTATGGAATTCTGAAGTATAACTACAAGCATTTCATAAATGTCAAAGGCTTTTATTGACATTTACATGAAGTTGATTCAAAGAGTCAATATTTGCAGTGTTGACCCTTCTTTTTCAAGACCTCTGCAATCCGCCCTGGCATGCTGTCAATTAACTTCTGGGCCACATCCTGACTGATGGCAGCCCATTCTTGCAAAATCAATGCTTGGAGTTTGTCAGAATTTGTGGGTTGTTTGTTTGTCCACCCACCTCTTGAGGATTGACCACAAGTTCTCAATGGGATTAAGGTCTGGGGAGTTTCCTGGCCATGGAATATCGATGTTTTGTTCCCCGGGCCACTTAGTTATCACTTTTGCCTTATGGCACGGTGCTCCATCATGCTGGAAAAGGCATTGTTCATCACCAAACTGTTCCTGGATGGTTGGGAGAAGTTGCTCTCGGAGGATGTGTTGGTACCATTCTTTATTCATGGCTGTGTTCTTAGGCAAAATTGTGAGAGTGAGCCCACTCCCTTGGCTGAGAATCAACCCCACAGATGAATGGTCTCAGGATGCTTTACTGTTGGCATGACACAGGACTGATGGTAGCGCTCACCTTGTCTTCTCCGGTCAAGCTTTTTTCCCGGATGCCCCAAACAATCGTAAAGGTGATTCATCAGAGAAAATGACTTTACCCCAGTCCTCAGCAGTCCAATCCCTGTACCTTTTGCAGAATATCAGTATGTCCCTGGTGTTTTTCCTGGAGAGAAGTGGCTTCTTTGCTGCCCTTCTTGACACCAGGCCATCCTGCAAAAGTCTTCACCTCCCTGTGCGTGCAGATGCACTCACACCTGCCTTCTGCAATTCCTGAGCAAGCTCTGTACTGGTGGTGCCCCAATCCCACAGCTGAAACAACTTAAGGAGACGGTCCTGACGCTTGCTGGACTTTCTTTGGCGCCCTGAAGCCTTCTTCACAACAATTTAACTGCTCTCCTTGAAGTTCTTGATGATCCGATAAATGGTTGATTTAGGTGCAATCTTACTGGCAGCAATATCCTTGCCTGTGGAGCCCTTTTTGTGCAAAGTCATGATGACGGCTCGTTCCCTTGTAGGTAACCATGGTTGACAGAGGAAGAACAATGGTTCCAAGCACCACCCTCCTTTTGAAGCTTCCAGTCTGTTATTTGAACTCAATCAGCATGACAGAGTGATCTCCAGCCTTTTCCTCGTCAACACTCACACCTGTGTTAACAAGAGAATCACTGACATGATGTCAGCTGGTCCTTTTGTGGCAGGGCTGAAATGCAGAGTCCGACGCGAAGGATATACTGTTTCTCCGAGACCAGGCCCAAATCCCCGTCATTCATGTGAAAAAAAGATGCAGGTATAGGGGGCGGAGTAATCCACCTCTACCATCCGTTCTATTGGCCAACGTGCAATAACTGGAGAATAAACTGGATGAGCTCAATTCAAAACGCATACAAAGCAAATCTGACCATAATTCTATCCTCCTGTTTTCTGCTTACAAGCAAAAACTAAAGCAAGAAGTACCAGTGACTCGTCCAATATGGAAGTGGTCAGATGACGCGGATGCTACGCTACAGGACTGTTTTGCTAGCACAGACTGAAATATGTTCCAGGATTCATCAAATGGCATTTAGGAGTATACCACCTCAGTCATCTGCTTCATCAATAAGTGCATTGACGACTTCGCCCACAGAGTGACCGCACGTACACACCCCAACCAGAAGTCATGGATTACAGGCAGCATCTGCACTGAGCTAAAGGCTAGAGCTGCCGCTTTCAAGGAGCGGGAGACTAATCCGGATGCTTCTAAGAAATCCCGCTATGCCCTCAGAACCATCAAAACAGGCAAAGTGTCAATATAGGACTAAGATTGAATCCTACTACACTGGCTCCGACACTCGTCAAATGTGGCAGGGCTTGAAAAATATTACAGACTACATAGGGAAACCCAGCCGCGAGCTGCCCAGTGATGCAAGCCTACCAGACGAGCTAAATGCCTTTTATGCTCGCGTCGAGGCAAGCAACCTTGAAGCATGCATGAGAGCAACAGCTGTTCCGGACTACTGTGTGATCACGCTCTCCATAATTGATGTGAACAAGACCTTTAAACAGATTACCAGGACGTGTACTCAGGGCATGCGCAGACCAACTGGCAAGTGTCTTCACTGACATTTCCAACCTCTTGACCGAGTCTATAATACCTTCATGTTTCAAGCAGATCACCATTGTCCCTGTGCCCAAGCAAGCGAAGGTAACCTGCCAAAATGACTACCGCCCTGTAGCACTCAGGCCGGTAGCCATGAAGTGCTTTGAAAGGCTGGTCATGGCTCACATGAACACCATCATCCCGGAAACCATAGACCCACTCCAATTTCCATACCGCCCCAACAGATCCACAGACGAAGCAATCTCAATCGCGCTCCACACTGCCCTCTCTCACCTGGACAAAAGGAACACCTATGTGAGAATGCTGTTCATTGACTACAGCTCAGCGTTCAACACCATAGTGCCCACAAAGCTCATCACTAAGCTAAGTACTCTGGGACTAAACACCTCCCTCTGCAATTGGATCCTGGACTTCCTGACGAGCCAGGTTGTAAAGGTAGCCAACAACACATCTGCCACGCTGGTTCTCAACACCGGGGCCCCTCTGGGGTGTGTGCTTAATCCGCTCCTGTACTCCCTATTCACCCACGACTGCATGGCCAACCACAACTCCAAAACCATCATTAGGTTTGCTGATGACACAACGATGGTAGGCCTGATCACCGACAACGATGAGACAGCCTGTAGAAAGTGGGTCAGAGACCTGGCAGTGTTGTGCCAGGACAACAACCTCTCTCTCTCAACGTGAACAAGACAAAGGAGATGACGTGATCTTCCTGCCCAGGTTGCCCCCTTTGGGTTGTGCCATGGCGGAGATGTTGTGGGCTATACTGGGCCTTGTCTCAGGATGGTAAGTTGGTGGTTGGAGATATCCCTCTAAAGGTGTGGGGGCTGTGCTTCGGCAGAGTGGGTGGGGTTATATCCTGCCTGTTTGGCCCTGTCCGGGGGTATCGTCGGATGGGGCCAGTGTCTCAGCCCCCAGTATTTATGCTGCAGTAGTTTGTGTGTCAGGGGGCTAGGGTCCATCTGTTATATCTGGAGAATTTCTCCTCTCTTATCCGGTGTCCTGTGTGAATTTAAGTATGCTCTATCTAATTATCTCTCTTTCTTTTTTTTCCCTCTCTCTCTTTCTCGGAGGTCCTGAGCATTAGGACCATTCCTCAAGGCCTACCTGGCCTGATGACTCCTTGATGTCCCCAGTCCACCTGGCCGTGCTGCTTCTCCAGTTTCAACTGTTCTGCCTGTTTTATGAATATTTTAAAATCTTGTCCATGTTCTGTTATAATCTGCACCCGGCACAGCCAGAAGAGGACTGGCCACCCCTCACAGCCTGGTTCCTCTCTAGGTTTCTTCCCAGGTTTTGGCCTTTCTAGGGAGTTTTTCCTAGCCACTGTGCTTTTACACCTGCATTGCTTGCTGTTTGGGGTTTTAGGCTGGGTTTCTGTACAGCACTCTGTGACATCAGCTGATGTAAGAAGGGCTTTATAAATACATTTGATTTGATGACATGGCTGTAGTGGAGCGAGTCGAGAGTTTCAAGTTCCTTGGTGTCCACATCAACAACAAACTATCATGGTCCAAACACAAGAAATTCATGAAGTGGACACGACAACACCTTTTCCCCCCAGCTGCACCAATGAGAGTATCCTGACCGGGTGCATCACCGCCTGGTAAGGCAACTGCTCGGCATCCGGCCATAAGGCGCTACAGAGGGTATTGCATACAGCCCAGTACATCACTGGGGCCAAGCTTCCTGCCATCCATCCAGGACCTATATGTTAGAGGAAGGCCCAAAAAATTGTCAAAGACTCCAGTCACCCAAGTCATAGACAGTTCTCTCTGCTACCTCACGGCAAGCAGTACCGGGGCACCAAAGTCTAGGTCCAAAAGGCTCCTTAACAGCTTCTACCCCCAAGGCATAAAACTGCTGTACAATTAATAAAATGGCAATGCGGACTATTTGCATTTACACCCCCTGCTGCTACTCGCTGTTTATTATCTATGCATAGTCACTTTAATTACTCTACCTAATTGTACAAATTACCTCAATTAACCTGTACCCCCGCACATTGACTCGGTACTGTAAACACCTCTAGAGCCTCATTAGTTATTTTATTGTGTTACTTGTGATTTAATTTTTTACTTTAGTTTATTTTGTAAATATTTTCTTAACTATTTCTTGATTTGCATTGTTGGTTAAGGGATTGTAAGTAAGCATTTCACAGTAAGGTCTACACCTGTTGTATTTGGTGCATGTGACAAATAACATTTTATTTGATGCTGGGTTTATATTTTAGTTCAGTATACATTAATTAGATATCTTAATTTAGGATGATAGTAAATAAAATAGATTCCTCACTAGTTCCTCACCAATTAAAGATTTTAAAAAAAGCTCCTAAGCACAATTGAACCAGGCGCTCTAGACTACAGCGTCCATAGGGTCTGTGCAGCAGGCTGAACTTTTGACGCCCCTACTCTTAGACAGAACACTTTCCCTCTTAACAGGAAACAGAAAGATTAAGAGATCTCACTTCCCCCTCTCCCACCCTACTTCCCCCTCTGTCCCCTCCCCACCTCTTCAGACAAGGCCTCAGCTCTGAGCTTTCCTCATACATGACTAAACATTACAAAGCCACTCCTGAGGGCTATTTCTATCTCATATCCCTATGAGGAGGTGTTCTGCATTACTACAGTACGACATAGTGGTGTAGACCAAGCCCTAACACATCCACAGTACTTGACAATATGTGATCTCATCAACTAGCCTCAGTCCTCACACTTCCAATAGAACCCCCCTCCAGGAGAACTGAGGCCTCCACCCTGAGAGGAGCAGGGTAACAAACACCCCTCTGTGAAGTCCCCCTATCCCACCCTCCCCCATCTGACCCCTACCCTGACCTCTGACTCAGAGGAAGGCCACAGCTGCCAGAAGCCATTCATTCTATGACCAAGGCTGACCAGTTCACAACTGGCTTTAGAGCTGTTTACAAGTGTTCATTTTTAGTCGGAAGTAGTATCTATATTATGGTCACCTGAACCATGAATCCTCAAACATTGTAGAGGGGGTGTGGGTGATTTTGTCAGTAGGTGTAGGGCATGGCCAGCAGTCCAGTCTTACCCAGCACGGTGAGAGAGGCGTTGGCAGACACGGTGCCCGCTGTGTTCTTGGCGGTGCAGCTGTACACGCCCATGTCCTCCAGCTTGACGTCCATGATGAAGAACACGTCATCGTCAGGCATCACGTGCATCCGCCGCTCACGTGCCGCTGGGAAGTCCGTGCCTCCGTCCTTTTGCCAGGCGATCTCGGGGGTGGGGTGCCCCTCGGCCGCACACTCCAGCTTGGCAGTGGTGCCCATACGGATGGTGCGGTCTTGAGGGGTCTTCACAAACGTAGGCATGACTGTGTGGGAATGGAGGAGATGAGACACTGGGTTGGCCACAACAGAGAGAAATCTGAGGATAACACAACAGCTACATAACAGTCCCTCCCATTTTGCAATGGCGTGTAGAGAAAGTATGGCAGTTTTAAAAAGGACATTTCCTGCAATTCTACACATTTCGTAATGACTTATGCCATGTTCACATGATATCTGTGAGAGTGACTAACAAAATTAATGAGCACTGAATGTGTGCCCAGTTGGTAATGATCAGGTCTACTACAACGTGTAGATAGCTGGCTGGACTACCTTACCTAGCAATCGCAAAAATATTAGCTGACGTGCGCTAATTGAGTGACTAACAAGTGGAAAACTGTTGATGCATTATTACATTTTGAAATTGTATTCTACTTCTCAACAGAAAATTGAGAAAATGTTTAGCAGCCTCAGGGCCCTACGCACAGCGCGTAGTCTGCGTATAGAAAGAGCCGGCTCTGCTATCATTGTATAGAAGTTGAATTGGGTTGGGGAGATGGCTAGGGAGAGGGTTTCATTTGGGTGGGCAGGGCAGCCAGGAAACCAAACTCCAGACTGCCAGCAAACAATCAGTCAGCATCGGTTGTCCTAACTGACAGGGCGTGTAATATATGGGCACTGTCAGCACCACAACAAGCCTAAATCAATTTGTTCTAAATTCCACCCCGAGAAACTCACACAGAGAGATGCAGAAGGACAGAGAGAGTGAGACTTTGTTCAAGCTAAGAATTACCACTAATCTCATTCTGCCCTGTTATGGAGTTTAATTGCGCAAAATATCTACAAAATCAGCACATTACAGTGGGGAAATTATCCAACCACACGCACACAAACAAACCAACCAGGGCTGTCCCAGACAACAACAAAAAACTTGGTCACCCGAGAGTCGTCCTGTTCTTTCGACAAATCGATCTGTCAAAATGTTTAAACATATTTTCCATATACAGTGCACTCAGAAAGTATTTAGACCACTTGACTTTTTCCACATTTTGTTACGTTACAGCCTTATACTAAAATTAATTAAATATGTTTTTTCTTATCAATCTACACACAGTACCCCATAATGACGAGGCAAAAACTGGTTTTTATTATGGTTTTGCAAATTTATTACAAATAAAAACAGAAATACCTTATTTACTTAAGTATTCAGAACATTTGCAATGAGACTCGAAATTGACCTCAGGTGCATCCTGTTTCCATTGATCATCCTTGAGATGTTTCTACAACTTGATTAGTGTCCACTTGTGGCAAATTCAATTGTTTGGACATGATTTGGAAAGGCACACACCTGTCTATATAAGGTCCCACAGTTGACAATGTATGTCAGAGCAAAATCCAAGCCATGAGGTTGAAGGAATTTTCCGTAGAGCTCCAAGACAGGATTGTGTCAAGGAACCTAAAGACTCTGACCATGAGAAACAAGATTCTCTGGACTGATGAAACCAAGATTGAAATCTTTGGCCTGAACACTAAGTGTCACGTCTGGAAGAAACCTGGCACCATCCCTACGATGAAGCATGGTGGTGGCAGAATCATGCTGTGGGGATGTTTTTCAGCGGCAGGGACTGGGAGACAGGGTGGAGGGAAAGATGAAAGGAGCAAAGTACAGAAAGATCCTTGGCGAAGGTTCACCTTCCAACAGGACAACGATCCTAAGCACACGGCCAAGACAACGCAGGAGTGGCTTTGGGACAAGTCTCTGGATGTCCTTGAGTGGCCCAGCCAGAGCCCATACCTGAAGTTGATCAAACATCTATGTAGAGACCTGAAAATAGCTGTGCAGCGACGCTCCCCATCCAACCGGACAGAGCTTGAGAGGGTCTGCAGAGAATGGGAGAAACTCCCAAAATAAAGGTGTGCCAAGTTTGTAGCGTCACACCCAAGAAGACTCGAGGCTGTAATCGCTGCCAAAGGTGCTTCAAGAAAGTACTGAGTAAAGGGTCTGAATACTAAATGTGATAGTATTTAGTACCCATTTCATTATGGGTTATTGTGTGTAGATTGATGAAGAAAAAATAATTGAATACATTTTAGAATAAGGCTGTAAGGTAACAAAATGTGGAAAAAGTAAAGTGGTCTGAATACACTGTATATGGATGATTTATAAAGCCAGGCACATTTAACAGTTAGGCGATTGATTATAGACCTAATTAAATTGGGGTTTCCTTTCTCCTCAATTTTCTTAGACAATTAGGTTAAGGCAAGGGCTGTTTCCTCTTCTCTGCTGCCTCCGCCGCATTGTTTTCAATCCCAATATGCTGGTTAACTTTGCTATTATGCACATAGTAACATAGGGAAAGGTGCCAATTCTATGGCGGACTGATGATTATGTTTCAGAACCGCGGACAGCGACCGTATCCAACGTGGTAGAACGTGCATTTGTTATAGAATAATATTAGATTTATTAGTGTTGCACCATTATGTTTTACATAATAGAACCATATACACAACATCACGTCTTAGAGCAGGGGTGGGCTATTCCAGTCATCGAGGGCCTGATTGGTGTCAGTTTTGCCCCAGCCAACACACCTGACGCCAATAATTACCTAATCATGATCTTCAGTTTAGAATGCAATTTGATTAATCAGCTGTGTTTGCTAGGGATGTACAAAAAGTGTGACACCAATCAGGCCCTCGAGGACTGGAGTTGCCCACCCCTGTCTTAGAGTGATGAACTGTGCCATCCCCGTAGCCTCCGCAATGGATTAGTCCACAGAGACAGGCGCGAATCAGACAGGTGTCTTGTGCACCATGTGGCTGCTCGTCTAAAGAAATCTTGGTTGACCAACAGCCTATCGACCAGTCAACTAAATGGGGTCAGCCCTAAAACAAACACCCACACTGCTGCTACGCACTGTTTATTATCTATGCATAGTCACTTTATCCCTACCTACAGTACATGTACAAATTAACTTGACTAACCTGTACGCCCGCACATTGACTCAGTACCGGTACCCCCTGCATATAGCCTCATTATTGCTATTTTATTACTCTTTTTTTAACTTTATTTAGTAAATATTTCTTAACTCTGTTTTCTTTAAACTGCATTGTTGGTTTAGGGCTTGTAAGTAAGCATTTCACAGTAAGGTCTACACCTGTTGTATCCGGCGCATGTGACAAATAAAATTAGATTTTTTTATAAACCAGTCATACTGGGAGACAGTTGACCCTTCAGGGCCTGGCAGCGTACCGTTGACAGTAAGGCGGGCCTTGGTGGAGTAGGAGGAGCCAAAGTGGTTGGTGATGATGCATTGGTATCGGCCCTCGTGGGCGAAGGTCACATGACGCAGGTGCAAAATGGTGGTGTACTCCATCACCCCCCCGGCCTCGTGCACCCCCCCCCCGTGGTTAGCGCGCAGGTGGGCGAAGTTCTCCACCTCAGCATGACGGAGCAGCTCCTGGTCTTTGCGCCAGGCTAAGGTCATAGGTGAGCTGCTGCTGCTGGCTGCCGTGCAAGTGAGGCGCACGTCACTACCCAGAACCGTCACTGTGGTCTCTGGCTGCACCGTGATCTGGGGCTTAGGCAGGTCATCTACAGGAGAGAGACGGAGGGAGAGGAGAGACGGAGGGAGGACAAGAAAATGAGATAAAACATTTGGTTACAAAGAATAATGCTTATCTCAGTGACAGAAGATATGTATACAAAAGTCTTGTTTAAACACAAACACACAAATATAAAGACAAACAAGGATTAGCACATCGTAGCTCAAACAAAGACACACACTACATCAAGACATTTGAGGAAAATCACACAAACACACACACACACATATATACTGTAAACACCCTGAGCTGGAATCGAAAACACCATCTGGTCTTAGCTGCTGCCTGCACTGTGTCAGACAGAATGCAACTGTACTGCCGCCCCCTCCCCACACACACACTACTCACCACAGACAAATCTCTCTGGTTGAGCCTGGAAGACACTAGTACCCTTCAGGATTTCGGGGTGGGCACAGATAGCCTCTATGCCAGTCTGTAGCCCCCGGGTCATCAGCCACTCCGGGAACCAGTTGAGCTGACAGTCACACAGGAAACTGTCACTCTGGATGAGCC
Organism: Brachymystax lenok tsinlingensis; assembly: GCA_030435695.1. Taxonomy (NCBI): domain Eukaryota; kingdom Metazoa; phylum Chordata; class Actinopteri; order Salmoniformes; family Salmonidae; genus Brachymystax; species Brachymystax lenok. The sequence continues at coordinate 40,900,036 of CM059813.1, forward strand.
TGGGAGAGGAGGGACACTGTTAGGGCTAACGACTTCTATTTGCTCTTTTATAGACTAGCTTTGATCTGAACATAATTTACTTATATCATGACTGCAACTGTATGGTGTAGCTATATCATAACATTGTGAAGAGAAGCACATTTTCCAGAGACGAAGTGTGTGGTGTGTGTGTGTGTACGTACGTGCATGCATGTGTGTATTGTGTATTCATCATTGCGGACTCACAGGTTCCTGAGGCTTCTCATCTTGCTGAAGGTCTCCGGCTGGATGGAGCGGATGGCGTTCTCTCCCAGGTTCCTGTTGTGACATTAAACAGAGGGCTGCCCGTCAGCACTGACAGAAAGGGGACATGGGTGGATACACACACAGAGCTGTGTCACAGCCAGCCAGGGATGTGCCTTTATTTATAAGGGCTTATTTTAAACAAGGTGGAAAGATTCAGGCATCATAGACAGCTTTTCAATCACTTTTTTCCTAATGGCCAGAGCCTGTTTAAAGTAACGGCCTGAGTCTATGAAGGGGCTTATATAAATTCCATTTATTCTACGAAACTGACCATATGCTCAATAACTTTGTTCCCCTGCACCAGAAAAAAAGGCCAAAGTTGAAGCTGCCTCTAACGAGAGGGAAGCAGCTGGCCCCACAAACTGCCCGTCTTCTCCTTTTCCAAAGATGCTATTAAATTGCTAGCAGCACTCTCAGGCAGCTACTTTTGGCAGCCGATCTCGGGGTCGCGCAGTGCATTGTGGGATACTCACAGGTGCTCCAGGGCCTCCAGTCCTGAGAAGGCTTTCTTGGCCACCGACTTGATCTTGTTTCCAAACAGAGTTCTGCAATTTCCAAACATGAAGGGCGCCGATAAACGGGAGAGAACACAGGGGAGAGGGAAAGAGGGAGGGAGGGAGGGACGGAGAAAAAACAGACACAGAGAGAGAAGAGGAATGGGGTAAGGGGAGGGAAGGAAAAGAGGGAGAGAAAGGCACAATTAGTGGGGCTGAATCTGATAAGAGCAGAGGATTGAGGTATTGGAAATCCGAACTGTGGGGAGATTAGGAGGGTGAGGGACTCGGCCCTGCTCTGCTTTTCAAAGACCACTTTTATCTTTATTTGAATTTAATAGCGATGACAGGGTGCACATGAAAAGCAGGTTGTCTCACTGAGGGACAACACAGCTTGTAGAATAATAAAAAGTAGCCTTGTCAAGGCCCGGTTCAAGCAAGGAACACGCAGCATGCCCCCTTCTGGGGGTCTAATCTGGGCCGCCCTTCAAAAGACACCCCTCTACCCTCCCTCTCCTCCGCTTCCGTCCCTCCAGCCTTCCTCTACCTCTCTCCACCTTCCTTCCCAGGAGAAGCGGATGGACACAGGAGGCTGGTTCAGAGTTAAGACCCCTGCATCGGAACACTTCAATCCAGTCACGCCTCCTCTACTCTCCACTCCCCCAACCTCTATACGGACCAATTGAAAATCTACACTGTGCAATGGAAATACAAATCGTGTGCATCTGCTTTGTTACCATTACAATTGGGGTATATTAGCTAACACTCAGATGCATCTTCTTAAATTCTATCAGAAAATGTCCAAGCTGAACAATCTCAGATTCATGTTGGTAAGAGGTATTAATCAGGTGTTCTTTAGGACAGCCAGGGACCCAGGGTATTGGGGGCCTCCAGGCAGATGACAGGTCATGGACAGAGATGTCCCACCTCTGCTCAGCCCTCTAGTGACCGCCACGTCAGCCAGAGCCCTGTGGTTCTAGACCCTACACAGGGAGATGGGCTGAACAACAGGCCTCAGTACAGAGGAGAACAACACCTCGCTGGAAGTCACTGTATTTGCATCAAACTTATTTCTCTTATATTTCCAACATAATTTTGCACATTTAGCCATTTACATAGCCTTTCCTTCCAATCATATTCTCTTCGTAATCACATTTTGGAAAGAATAAATACAATACTATAATGACATCACCCCAACTCTAACATATCTACATTCATATATTTTACCTCCTAAAAAAGAAAAGGGAAAATAGTGGTTGTTGTGAGAAGCTAAGAGCACAAGTTCTCCCATGTGGGGATACTCACAATCCGATTTGGGACGGACATAAAGGGTGTGGAGGACCCGGATGTCCCTCCCCCTCTCCCTCGCTCTGTTGTTTCCCAGGGTTGGTGAGAGTTGTTTTCCGGAGGGATTGTGCCAGCGCTGGGCTGCGGAGGGCCACTCCACTACACCACTGGACAAAAGGGGCGGGGAGACAGGCCAATGTGGTGTTTGATAACCGAGCCCACCCCCCAATTTCACCCGCTCTCAGTCCCTAACAACAGGCAGGCAGGGCCGTGGAACAGAGAGAGAGGAGCAGGGCTAGAGACGGAAAGACCTGCTGAGGCTCATCTCCAGCAGGCACTCACACAGGGAACGGCCTTGGTTGGACACCAGCTTTTATATAGGATTGTTTAGGCCCCTGTATGTTAGGACTCTATACGTTCATTGTAGTATGGTTGAGTTTCTTAATCCTTTAACTAACATTTGACATGGAGTCTAGATACTGTGATTAAAAGGTTATACGAGAGATCCCAACAAATTGACATAGTTTAACCAACAAGTCAAGGCAGCTCAGCTCCCACCAACAGACCTCTGACACAATAGCAATTTAGAGTCTGGTAAACCGAGATGAAAACCAGATTCAGGCTCGTTTCAAGCCAATTGCCATTAAAATATCAATCTGCAAGCTTCATGAAAAAGCCAAATAAAACTCAGAGCAGCTCTTAAAGTCATCTCTCAGTGTTATACTTCCAAATGACGTGTGGGGCCCAGAGGGTAGAGATAGACTGGAGCTGGTCCTGTCTGAAGCCAGGTCTGAGAGAACTAGATATAGGCAGTGGACAGGCCTCAGAAGGGGAACTATGGAATTGCAGTAGAAACCCATTCACGCTGGACTGAAGGAGCTGTCCACAGAGCTGCAGACAATCACCTACCAGTGGCAGGTTAGCCAGCTCAAAGGGACCGATTCTGGGGAGGGGGGAGAGGGGGAAGAGGAGATGAGAGAAGGAGGGGGATACTCACAGCTTGTTGAGGCTGTCCAGTCCAGAGAAGGCCCCATTGGTGTCCTCTATTGTGCCTGAGATGTCATTATGGTCCAGCTCCCTGTAGAGCGAGAGAAAAAAAAGGGATAAGAAAGATCGAGGAGGAGGAGAGAAAAACAGGCCTGCCAGAGCTGAAGCACCGTGCAGCCTTGGCAGAGATGGGGCTGGAAGTCACGGGTTACCACTCCACCCCCCCTGCACCTGGTCTAAAGAGCTAGCCTCTCTCCTGCTCTGCTCTGCCAGCCAAGCACATTCTTTCCTTTGTGAGGAGGGAGGTGAAGGCACAAAACCCAACGCAGGCAAAATCATGTATAATTCATGACAGCATGGAGAGATTGGCGGGCACACATTGCCTTTGGATACAGACAGTCAGCGCCTGAGTGTGGTGGCAGGTATGGCAGTCCCAACACAGACTCCGAGCCTAATGAGTATGAAGAAAGACCTTAGCAATGCCCACGCTGAGCCAGAATGAGACTCAATAAAACAACAGCTTTCACTTTGAGTCCACCGGGAAGTTTCCAAACACATGTTGAATGCAATTAATGAGCTTTTCTGACACGCTACCTCAAACGGCTGAAGTCATCTGGGCAAAGGAACCATTTGAATAATAATTTAAAACAAAAAACAACAGCCGAACAAAGACATGAGTCGGCGCTCTATCGCACGCTTTGTTCCCTGTGCCGTTAAAATACTTTCTTTCAAACTCTGAAAATCCTGTGAGTCTGATGGTCACCCACAGCCCCTCCCAACCTCTCCACCCTTCCCTAATCCCCTTCGGTTCCTTTTCCTCCATGGCTGGACTCAGATGCCAATTTCCTATTCTTTCTGGCTGGCTGAGCGTGAAAGGCCGGTGCCTTCTTAATGCAGGCAGTGGCCGTGGGCCCCTGAGGACTGACCCCCCGGCTGAAATGCTCGACGTTTCTGGGCATTCACACCCACCGCGAACCTTCAGCCCCACGCCTCTACGGCCAGCAGCGCTACCCAATTAAAGCTGCCCCAGCTCCCTTACAGCCAGGGCCCTCGCCTACCCAGCGCTTCACTGATTAGATTAGACCTGCCTCAGAGAGAGAGAGAAGGGAGGAGAGAGAGGGAAGGAGAGCTAGGAAGAAATGGAGTGAGCATAAAGGGAATAGGAAGCAAAAAGACAGCAAAAAAAGAGCGGAAAAAGGATGGATGGAAAGGGTACGGACAGGCGAAACAAAGCAACCAAGTAAGAAAGGAAAGAAAGAGACCAAGAAAGAAAGAAACAGCGGCTGAGAGAGGGGAGCCAAACAGAGGGCCTCTCACACAGCTGAACCCCTTCCCCCCAGCTCAATGCTCCCTCTGCGCCAGCAGAGAAAGGCCTGTATATGCCTTGGCTTGTCACCCCACTGTGAGAAAGCAAAGGCCTGACTCTTTTCTCTGACTCTCTGGGAAGATCCCAGGCCAAAAAGACGTTAGTAGAAGGCCTTTGCTTTCAGGAACCCTCTCTTTCTGCCTGTTGAAAGTCTGTGTAGAGGGTGGGGGGGAAAGAAGTCACTCTCCCATACTGCTTTTCACTGCTCCGTTTAAAAAGGGCAAGAATCTCCAGGGAGGCAGAGGACAAGGAACACATGTGCATCCAACATCGATGGGAACCAACGACCAAACAAAGAGGGAAGACGAAAACAGACGCACCAAACTAAAAGTTCTCACAGAATGAAACCGTGACAACAGTGACGCATGCACACCTGGTAAACAGATACACATTAATATTACACGGACACAAACTAGATCTGTTTTGAAGCAATGGTCTAAAAACCAAACAGCAGCTAACCTCACTTTCTAAACGGCTCCTGAGGGGCTTAATAAAGCTAAATTGAATATTGTATCCACATGAATACATTTGCAGATGCCAATATTGTATTGTTCTTAAATGAGTCACATAAGATGAGTCTACAGTGTGGAACCATAGTTGTGTGTGCTCCGGGAGCAGTCAGGAGGAGGACTTACAGGAGGCGCAGGGCCTTGAGGCCTCTGAAGGCCCCCTCGGTGATGTGGCTGATGGCGTTGTGCCCCAGACGGAGGGTGTGGAGGTCCCCCAGCACCGCCAGGCTGCCCTCATCCAGACGACTCAGGTTGTTGTAGGACAGATTCCTGCAGGAGGAGAGCAGAGAGAGATACATACGCTGTAAGGCTTGGACCAGAAGGACAAGTTGGCACAGCACTACGGTAACCTAACCTACCCGACGTCATTATTCTCTACTTTATATAGCTTTATTCAATGTCTTTGTGCCTCTGGATGTATTTTTCCACTGTGGCGTCAGCTCAATATCTGCTCATTCACAGCAGTTTCCTATCATGCTTGATAAGAAGGCAGGACACTTACCATTTAAAATTCATGTACATTTCCGGTTCGACAAATGAACACTTCTCAAGGCATCTTTTCCCAGAGTTATGGTCTTGTCTAAGTAGGTACACAGCGTGTCAGTGGTGATAAATATGTCTTGTTTATCAGGGAGCGTGTTCAAATGGTCTGTTGTGAGAGTGACTGGGCTTCGCCTCTCTGAGGGGGGCTAGGGTGGTCAGTCATGTGTAGTCAGTTTCTGTGATGCCCCGTCAGGCAGGCTGCAGTCTCATCCGGAATGTAATAACAGGCAGGTCATAAAGACAGCTTCTCTGCTACACCAGAGGGCTAACCAGGCCACTATTCCTCCGGTATCCTACTGATATCACAGTCATCATGGCCCCGCTAATAAAATCATATAACCCCGGACTCGCACTGAGTGCAGCGAGTCGGCAACACAGATACACAGAGCAATCTGTCTCTCTCACACACACAGTGACACAGTGCGCAGACACACAGGAGCCTGACAGACAGCCTTATGGTACAGTTAGCGACGCCTGATCAGAGCTGTGCTCTACAGTAGTACAGTACAGTGGTTTAAGTATGTCAACCAACCACAGGTTGTTGTAGTAATAATATCTCCTTCATTAGACAGGGAGATCCCCCTGCAATTACCCTGTATCCCTACCTACAGAGGGTTACACGCTCTTTACCAACCTGACTGAGAGAAGTGAATACAGAGAGGGCTTAAGAACTGTCCATCCTACCGCTTATTATGGGATAAACAGGCGTATCGTGTGGTATTGAACTCCGGTGAAGGTAAAAGGAGGGGCGCGAACGGGAACAGATTCAGGTATAGGTTGTGGTAGGGGAACAACGAGATGAGACAGGGGGTTGAGGGTTGAAGGCTGGGGTAAGACCTTGTGGTCCGGAGCTGAAGGCTAGGGGATGAATACTGTAGGTTGTTTCTCAGTGGCTGGGGATGAGGTAGGGATGGTTGCTATAGTTACAAGGGTTGGGAGGTTTTCAGTGCTATGGTTAACCTGGGTTTGGAGGTTTCAGATGTGGCACTCAGAATACTCACAGTTCCCGTAGCCTTTGGCAGAACCTCCAGCCATCTGGGTTGATGTGGGAGATGGAATTGTTGCTGAGGAATAGCTGCAGCAAAGAGGACAGGCCGTACAGGGAGCCACTGTTCACTTCCCTCAGGCTGTTGTAGTCCAGGTGACTGCAGGGGAGGAGTTGGTCACAGAAACTTCAGACTAGGCATTAGGGGTAATGTAGTTTGGTATCAAACAAGTGTAAGGACATTACAGGTTGTCCAATCACATTTTTATAGTTTAACTAATAAGAATAGAGCATAGAGTTGCTTGTGAAATAATTGTTACGAGTGGAAACTCATATGAGTGGAGTAGGAGAAAGTGGTCCTACAAGTTCTTGAGAGCAACTGATCTGAATAAGGCTAGTTAGGGAGATAGGAGCAGTATGTTTGTATGTTACTTACAGAACTTTCATCTTGGCTAGGCCCCAGAATGCTCCGTCAGTGAGCTTGCTGATGTTGTTCCTCTGCAGCTTGAGGACCTCCAGACTGGCCAGGCCCTGGAAGGTCAGCCCCTCCACCAGCCTCACACGGTTCCTGTTCAGCTCACTGGAGGACGGGACAACACAGCAAGGAGTTGGAGAGAGATGCAATGAGCAGAGAAACGAGAGAGAGAAATATGGGCCTACAGGTAGGTCACAAAACCCTGAAGTAATACTGTAACACCATTCAGCCCCACAAAAACATAAGTGGCATTCCACAGGTGGTATCTATTCCACCTGTGGCCAGCGATGTGTACCCCTGACAGCTGAGGTGAGGGTTTACAGACTAGGGTCACGTTCTGACCTGGGCACCCCAACACATGATCCCAAACCTTCATTAACCATGCTTGGGTTAACTAGAGGAGCAAACTAAGTCATCAAAAAACATTCAAACAGCACCGGCTTGTAGGGCGGGGCATCGGCATTCACTTCTCAAACTAAAATAAGGACTGCTTCTGTTGAGAATGGACTGTAAACAGTTAACCTCTCAATGTACTTAAGAGTAATCTCACTGGGACACGCAAAGGGAAAAATCCAAATGACCCGGCGAGATAAAAAGCCCTTTGCCTTCTGTATCAAAAGAGTTCTGCGATAGCTTTGTACCAGTGGATCTGTGCCCCTGGCGTGTGAGCTTTAACATCGCAGCCCGGGAGCACAGTTTAACAATAAACATCCACACAGCGTCTTTCTGTGTCCTCCATGTTGCCACAAGCATTCTCAGATACAGTGTCACCGGGAACACCTGTTGGAACAATACCCACCTGGTAAAACTGGGAGGGCTGTGGAGAGAAGGGAGCCATGTCTACAATGGAGGAGACTCCCATTACGTGTCTTTTCTCCCCAGAGTGGGAGTGTTGAGGTATGGATGGGTCAGCCCTAGCCCCATGCTGCAGCCGAGGGGAAGCCAATGACAGAGAGCAGGGTTCTGAGAGAGGAGAGAGCTAGCCTACCATGGGCACAGGACAGTGGACATAAATCAGCCATGGTATCGGTCTGATGTTTACCAATGCTGCTACACTGGAGGGGAGAGGTTCACACTCTCCTCAACAAATGGGACTGTGTCAAACGAGTTGGCCTCCATAGATTTTTCCAACTTTCCAATGTTCTTTTCCCTCCAACGTCTGTGTGGGGACTATACACTCTCTTTAACAACTGTCCCAGGGTCAGTTTGGTTGTTAATCTCATGATGGTTGAGGATAGGCTAGAAGGCGAATAGGGAGTTTACAAACATGTTTTTCAGTGAGCTGAGAGGTGTCTGTGTAGGTGGTATGGCACAGTACTCACAGTTGGGTGAGCTTGGGGAGCTGGAAGCCTTTAACAGGGACCTGAGAGATGCGGTTCCGGCTCAGTCGCAGAACCTGCAGGGACGAGGAGAGCTGGTCCAGAGCACCGGCCTCCAGAAACTGTATCTTGTTGTTGCTCAGGTACCTGAAAGACAAAATAGCACATTGTCAGGGATCCTCAACGGACAAGAATTAGACCTATCCTGATAACATTGATTTCCTACAGGAGAAATGTGGAGAGAAGGTTTGACATGAGAGCTAAGAGGATGATCTTACAGGTCTTTGATCTGGAGACCTGCCGGGAAACCTTGAACTCTGACTTCTGTGATGTCATTGTTGCTCAGGTCCAATGTTTCCACGGAGATCAGGTCTCTCATCCGCCTCCCATCGATGGTGCGGATCTTATTGTGGTGTCTGGAAGAAAAATAACATAAATTGTTAGGAGAAAACGTTGGATGTGAAGAAGTTGGATGTAGAGGTCCTGGGCTGGCGTGGTTACATGTGGTCTGCTGTTGTGAGGCTGGTTGGAAATACTGCCAAATTCTCTAAAACAACATTGGAGGCAGCATATGGTAGTGAAATGAACATTCAATTCTCTGGCAAAAGCTCTGTTGGACATTCCTGCAGTCAGCATGCCAATTGCGCGTTCCCTCATAACTTGAGACATCTGTGGCATTGTGTTGTGTGACAAAACTGCACATTTTAGAGTGGCCTTTTATTGTCCCCAGAACAAAGTGCACCTGTGTAATGATCATGCTGTTTAACTTCTTGATATGCCACACCTGTCAGGTGGATGGATTATCTTGGCAAAGGACAAATGCTCACTAACAGGGACGTAAACTAATTTGTGCACAACGTTTGAAATAAATAAGCTTTTTGTGCATTTGGAACATGTCTGGGATTTTTCATTTCAGCTCATGAAACATGGGACCAACACTTTACATGTTGCGTTTTTTGTTCAGTACATCTTCTGGGGATAAGATGTGTTCAGAAACTGAGGAGAGGAACACCAGGAGAAGAATAACAAAGCGTATAGTCTTCAACCAACTTCAGATGTTTTAGAAGCAGTAGTAAAGCACACACAAACACTCCTCTTCTCCAAACCCACTCAGGAACAGAGCACACAGAGTATCCCTGCTTCAGGGGCAAACGTGTATTTTGGGAGTCTACAAAAAAAACCTGGTCCTCTCCAAACTCTCCCAAGGGCACCTGAGGACTGACACCAACAGCCAAGTCATGGAACATTCTGGATTGATGAGCCACTTATTCTCTCAGACCACTTGGATAAAGCAAAGTTGAGCAAAGTTTTAGCAACTTAAAATAAATATTTAACCTATATTTAACTAGGCAAGACAGTTAAGAACAAATTCTTATTCATAGAGGTCAACATACACTGATACTGATGCTTGGGCTCAAGTAAAGGTAACCAACAGACACCAACCCAACCCTAACCAACAGACACCAACCCAACCCTAACCAACAGACACCAACCCAACCCCAACCAACAGACACCAACCCAACCCCAACCAACAGACACCAACCCAACCCCAACCAACAGACACCAACCCAACCCCAACCAACAGACACCAACCCAACCCCAACCAACAGACACCAACCCAACCCCAACCAACAGACACCAACCCAACCCCAACCAACAGACACCAACCCAACCCCAACCAACAGACACCAACCCAACCCCAACCAACAGACACCAACCCAACCCCAACCAACAGACACCAACCCAACCCTAACCAACAGACACCATCCCAACCCTAACCAACAGACACCAACCCAACCCTAACCAACAGACACCAACCCAACCCTAACCAACAGACAACAACTCAACCCCAACCAACAGACACCAACCCAACCCAACCCTAACCAACAGACACCAACCCAACCCAACAGACAACAACTCAACCCCAACCAACAGACACCAACCCAACCCCAACCAACAGACACCAACCCAACCCTAACCAACAGACACCAACCCAACCCCAACCAACAGACACCAACCCAACCCTAACCAACAGACACCAACCCAACCCTAACCAACAGACACCATCCCAACCCTAACCAACAGACACCAACCCAACCCTAACCAACAGACAACAACTCAACCCTGAGCAACACTGTCTTACTACAACAAACATAGGTCCAAGCAAAGCTTCATCAGATAAGGTCTTTTTTGTGACTATGATGTTTACGGCTTGTTTATTGGTGTTAAATGTAACCGACTACTTCCAAATCAAATGGAGGAAGGCTTGGCTATACGAAAGGAATTATATTTGAAGCATTGTCTAACTCTGTCCCTCCTGACAGTCCAGTTAAGCCTGCAGTAAGAGGCCTGAGAAAGAGGGCAAGTTTTTAAAAAGCTCATTTTTATTTTGGCCTGCTCTCTGCTCTGCAGGAATGGTCGGTCACAGTCTTTCTCCACATCTGTGGTTTATTTTGGTGTTGGCTGGAAGGAATGGTAAAAATCCATCTCTGAGCTGCAGACAGACAGACGGACAGGGACAGAGCTGCACAGGAATCCCAGTCACTTCCCCCTGTGTACCTATGCCCAGTACTGGCACAGGGGCAAATAACAAAGACACACACATGTGCATACAGACCTCCCCCACACCACACAGACACAAACAGAAGGACATACACACAGACAGTACACAAAGACAATACTCCCACACAGATGTATATAGACCTATGCACACGTGAACAGACAGATACAAAAACATAGACAAATCCACACAGACAGACAGGAAACAGACACAGACTTCTTTTAGGTTGTCCAAATGGTTGACTCTTCCTCAGCCTGCCATTGGAGGCGGAGCCAGTGAAGACCAGTGTTACCCGAGCAGGGATGAAAGCCTGTGCTCAATGACACACATACCACAGTAAGGCGGGGCGATATGGCCAAAATGCCATATCACAATATTTTACGTAGTTTTGGTAGTATTTTAGTTTTTTGAATAATAAAAGTAGTGCATGACCCTAGGGTGGCAACATATACATTAAGTGCTTTGAAATGGACCTTTGTCCATTCTGTTTCCTACTGTTCAATAAAACGTCAACCAAAAGTTGGAATATAGTGGGCACTTTGAATACAGTGTTGTTTGACATGACAATGAATGAAAAAGCCAGGGATGGGTTATTGTGACAGGGTAGGAACTTAAGTGTTGGTCAGTGTATTCCAATGGACCCTAATTAGTTGTTACATTAAATGCCTTCTCTTACTTTATATAGCTTTGATGTGGCTAAAATATGCACGCTTTGCCTATTCCTCTCTGATTTAGAATATATCTACCGTTGCACAAACAACATGTTGATCTAGGCCTAGACCAGCACTGGTATCAGGCTGTGTTAGCTAGCTAACTTTGCTCGGACTAGGTACATTTAGCTAGTTAGCTAGCTGGTGATTAGCATTAACGGCTGACAATTTTTGCCACAACTTGCTAAGAGACAAACTAGCTGTTTGCAGACAATAAGATACACAAACGAATAGGGTCATTTTGGGCTCCCGAGTGGCGCAGCGGTCGAAGGCACTGTATCTCAGTGCAAGAGGCGTCACTACAGTTCCTTGTTCGAATCCAGGCTGTATCACATCCAGCCGAGTTTGGGAGTCCCATAGGGCGGACACAATTGGCCCAGCGTCGTCCGGGTTTGGCCTTCATTGTAAATGAGAATTTGTTCTTAACGGACTTGCCTAGTTAAATAAAGGTTACTTTTCAATTTTAAACAAATGATATTAAGCAAAGTGGAAAGCAGCATAGTTTTCACCAACACCTTGTTGCATCTGCAGCAAAGGTGTTATTACGTGCTCCACAGGCAGTTATTTATCTTAGAACTTGTCCTTGTGGTAAAAATTCTGTGGGTAAAACAAAGCGTGAATTAAAAGTACGTATCTCGGAGCATCGTAGCACCATTAGGTGCAAAAACTTGACTTACCCAGTTGCGGCCCATTTTTTGGAAGCAAACCACTCGATTTCGTCTCTGCGTTATATTGGCATTGAACATGTCACCCTCCCTAGGAGAGGGGGTGACCTCGACAATTTATTGTTAAAAACGAGAGGCTGCCTGGATCTTTAATTTAAAGACCCTCGCTCCCTTCGGTCTCAACATAGACTTTGATCTGAAACCATTCTTGTGATTGTGACTTTGCCATTGTGATTGTTTGTAGGCTTATGTAGCCTTAATCTAATCTATGATCGTATGCTATCCATTTGTTTTTTGTATGTTCTTTGTATGCCATTTTAATATCTCAGAATTAACCAATGATATTAGGCCACACTTGGCCATGATTACAGACACCTGTGTGTGTCCTTTGACACTATATAAACGAGTCATCCCGCAGTGTTTGTGATTATACCCTGATGAAGACAGCTTGCCTGTCGAAACGTTGGACTGCATGTGAACTGCAAGTAGTTGTGACTCGTGGTAGAGTAAAACCTGCTTTCCATGCGTGATCGGGTGGGGCTTGGTGTGTATGGAAGGAGGGAGGGAGAGAGACAACGTAAGTAGCAAACAGAGTAAACTATAAAAAACGGACATTACACACGGTGTACTAGCGTAACACAATTAACAAACCAAACATTGATATTCTGTTATACAAGGTAAAGTAAAAACACCAACCTGTACATGCATCAACACAGTTATATACTAAAATACGGTTTACAGCCCAGCCCTATACCACAGCCCCGGTAGCACCTCCCTGACACTCCGGCTAGAGTTACTGACCCCCTTCTCTGACACACCACACACAACCCTCCATGTGACCTGAACCCAACGCACAAACGTCAGGGACTGCTGATCTCTGCCTGGAATTCCTGTCTCCTCAAGAGGATCAGGGTCAGATCCATTCCAACACTAGTCTCTTCACTAACTGAAATCAACATGACATTTGACTTCAAATAAAGCCCATTCCATGAGTAAAACGACACAAGGAACCTCATTTAGAGTAGACTCCCAGACCCAGCATCAAACAGTGTTTGGTAAAATTGGACGTTTGTCCTCTGGGGTCTCCAGACAGGTGTTCCGGCAGTCAAACTGCAGCAAAACACACACACACAGATGGTCAAATAGGACACTGTAGACCCTTTACTCTGGGCCATGAGGGGAGTCCCACAGCAGCCCAGAGCCCACCTGGATAAACAGTGGTGAAAAGGGTTAAGGATGAGTCTCAGGCCCTCCCTCCCATCCCTGACCTACATGAAGCCCCTGGGAAGCCCAGAGACAGAGAGGAGGGCTTAGGGAGACTGACTGACAGGGGGAGAACTGAGGCTCTACTGAACAGGGAGGGAGGGAGGGTGAGGAAGGGTCAACAGCTGCTGACCTTTGCTGGGAAAAACTAGGCAGTCTTGGCTCAAGCAGGAGGGCGAGGCTGGCCTGGATCTCTGTCTCAGATGCTGACTACAACGTCCCGCTCTCGTTTCCCCTCTCTTCTCCCTCCAAGTACAGTTCCTCATTCTTTCTCTCCTCAACCCCATCCTCCCACAGCCAGAATAGTCCAGCTGTGTGACACTCAGAGGATGGGTGAGGGGAGAGGTGGGGTCTTGGACGGACGGGGGCTGTGTTTGATGTTGGGGGATGCAGACAATACGTTTGTTAATAAAACTCTGATTATCTCATTGCCAATGCAATTTTGGGGGTTGGCTTTCCCCCTCTCTTTGATGTCTGGGGTACATTCAACAGATCCCTTTATTCCAAATCTCATCATCCATTTAGCCATTTGATTTTCCTAGGGTTGGTTTTGACACCGCTTTTGATGTTGAGGGTGCTGATAATAAAAGCGTTTACACTACTGCCCATTCTCCCATTTCCACTGTGATCTTTGTGGATTCTACATCGTTTTGATGTTGGGAATGAAGACAATAGAACAGTTATTTTAAATCATTTCATCCCATTAACCATGTGATTTTCATGGAGTTGTTTTGACACCTCTCTTTGAAGTTGGAAGGGCGGATGCCGGACAATGGAGAAGTCTCACTCTCCCCTGGCCCATGTGATTCTATGGAGGTTTGGTGGCCTGCTGTGGCATTGTTGGAGCGTGGGAGCCCTGCTGCATTCTGGGAGAGCAGGATGCCAGGTGCATTGTGGGAGTGTGGGAGCCTCGGGCCGGGGTGGGGCCATGGCTGATCTGACTGGCTCATCTGAGAGCAGTGATTAATCCAAGCCAAAGCCCCGCGGCCACACAGATTAGCTGGTTAGGGCCGCTCTGACTGGCTTATCTGCATGATGAACTCCACAAGTTAGAGGATCAAAAGAACTGTCGGGCGTGTGGGAGAGAGAACGAATGATATGGGGGGGAGAGAGAGGTAGCGAGACAAAGAGAAAACAAGAAAGTGCCTGGTCTTGTCAGAGAGAATTCAGAAACCCTGTTGGAGGAGAGAAGGCCAGCTGGTTGAAGGGCTAACATAATAGAGTGGAGCACAGAGGCTGGTCTCACTGTGGCCATCAGCTCTTCCTCTCCTCTCAGCCCAGAGAGAAGCCAGCGCAGGTCAGGGGATGGTGACAGACAACCCTCTGTTCTAGCACCCTTTCTCTCTCCTTCCTCCCCCCCTCGCACTGCGGCTGCAGTCTCACACAGCACTGCTGTCTGACAGCATTCCTGTCGCTCTACACCACGGGCAGGGGAATTTAGTCCCCACTTCCATCCAGCCAGGATCTGCCTAACAAACAGACCAGAAGGTGGGGGGGTGGATGGTGGGGGGCGGACAGGGAGCTGGTGAGGTGGGGTTACTTGTGGGCAAAACCTGAGCTTCAGTACTTCCCACCTCGAAACGCCCGCCTTGTGGCGGTAACAGTGATGTCATCCTGAGCCAGCCCTTTTCCCATCCCCCAACCCTTCCTGTCACCTTTTTACAGTACACCCTGTGAGTGACAGCTCCAGCTGCAGGTTCTACTCCTTTCAGCTGTGCAGCTTTGGAAAGATATGCCTCTTCCCATCATGCACTGAGCTTCTCATAGCAACAGGCTGAGAATCAGGCCAAAAAAAGAAGCTTGTCCAGAGCAGAGAGTAGAGCTACGCACCGCAGTCTCCTGAACTAGCAGTCACTTCAAACACATAGCCTAACTGAAAACCTTGTTGAGGCTTTAGAGTGACCTAGAATCAGGCAGAATACTGTAAGAGGCAATGAAAACTCACAGAAAACAAAGCCGATTTTTTTTCTTCAAACTCAACCTCCAACATATCCTAATGTTTGACAGGAAGTTTCACATATCGCTGAAGTTGAACTTTGTCACAAATCTGACAGAAAGGGCTTAGAGACAGTTACAGTGAGAACACTACACTATTTTGAGGGGCCGACGGATGATACATAGGGAGAGGCAGGGATGACTATTACAAACACTGAAAGTGATGCATAGTGATGGTCAGTTTTACAGGAACCTGCAGAACTGTTACAACCATGAGTGAGCGCATTGAAGTGGGTGTTATGCCAACAGACAAGCAGGCTGCAAACTGTCTTTAATGGTAACGGTTGAGACAGAACCTATGGGCTTTCGCTCCTGTTTGAGGTTGAGTGAGAAGATTGACTGTTCCTTAGCCACTATGAGGTGAACTGTCGGTTAAACAACAAGTACTTACTTACTCTGTAGGCCAAGCAAGCAGGACAGTGTCACAATTTGTGTGTGTTTATCGAGGGGGCCACTAGGGTCACAGCTGTGACACACAGCACACACACACTGCAGCTCTTTCCAAATAGGGCAGTACATCTCCTGTGAGATGCCAGCGTAGGCAGTCCCTCCAGGCAGAGTTTCACAACTTTAACCAGGATAGAACTCTGGAGCACTTTCTTAGTGCTCCGCACGGTCAACGTTACACCATACTACCGTCATACTACCGTCATAGTACAATTCAACTAGAAAGAGTGGCTCACTAGTATTCTTGGTCATAACTAAAACTTGCACTCAAACAAACATTGACAATTCGGTGAGGGACAGTGTGATGCCAGCTTGACATCCCCATGGTGGTAAATGAATCGTGTACTCACAGGTAGAGGGAAGCGATCTTAGACACAGCCGGTCCTAGATCAGGGATGGACGTCAGCTCATTATGGTCCAGGCGCCTGAGGGAAACACAGACGCAGTGAAGTTAGAGGACAGAATGGATGGAAAGGAGAAAGTAACAGAACACTGTATTTATATTTATTTAGAACGCTGCTGTGAATTGAACTTGATGACATGAGGTTTCCTCAGTGTCATAGTCTAATAAGGAAGTGGATCATCATGGTGCCAGAGTGCATCTGAATCATTCATATACAACGAAATTGCATGCGAGTAAAAACATGGATGGATAAAGCGGTGTCAGGCTAGTGTGTGCACTTGGGCTCTGACAGGTGTCAGTGTCTGTGCCCTCTCTGCCTGGGTTGAGATAGACCCTCTTGAGCATATCAGATATTCACAAGCCAGGTTCCGGCCTGCCTGGTGTCAGGTGATGGAGAAAGCTTAATATCCTCAATTGGACAAATTTCAAGACAATACATACAAGGATAAGATAACGTATAGTGTATGTGACTGAGAATAAATGCAAATTAAGTCTGCTGTACCATATATCAGTAAGGGGCCTGACTATTATGGTGAGTGTAAGTGATTGTGTGAGATGCCGATCTACTGCAGTAAGGACACCATTGATGCCCACTAACGCAAGCCTGAAAGCCTACTGCTAAAACAAAGCATTTATTAGCCTAAACACACAATACTGCATAGACACAGCCAGACATGCGCACGCACACACGCGTGAAGGTGAAGCACATTGTGAGGAGATGCATTTTATTTTTTGTACTTTTTGTTTAACCTTTATTTAACTAGGCAAGTCAGTTAAGGACAAATTAAATTTACAATGACAGCCTACCGGGGAATAGTGGGTTAACTGTCTTGTTCAGGGGCAGAATGACTGATTTTTACCTTGTCAGCTCAGGGATTCGATCCAGAAACCTTTCGGTTACTGGCCCAACGCTCTAACCACTAGGCTACCTTCAACCCCAATGCATTCATGGATTAGTTGTCTGCTTGCCAATCGATCGTATTCTGTTCTGAATGACAGCTATCGAAAAGGCCCAGTCCCCACACACACAGCCAAGGGGAACTCCTGGTTGAGAGAAGATGAAACACACACAGACAGCAACAGAGAGAGAGAGGTCTGAGGTACTTACAGCTCTCGTAGGTTTGGGAGGTTTGAGAAGACTTCGACGTTAATGGCTGTCAGCTTGTTGTGGCCAAGATTTCTGTGAGGAACAAAAAAAACTGATTAGTCTTGTCGACACACTCACCGCCACCAAAACCTCAATTGTATGTGTTTTTTCAACAGTGCCACCTCCCTATAACATTGTGACAACCCTGTATTCCCATTTTAGTTCTGTTTCAGGGGTTCCCAATCAATATTGTGACTGACTTGGTTTACACCAGGGACGCGCAACTGGTGGCTATCAGATCAATAAAAAAAATGAAATAATAATATTTGAAACTCAGGTCGGGGTCTCAACTCACTGTTAAGTTAAAATAGAATACCAGGTGCAATTTCAAAATGTGGTTATGCTTCAGCAGTTTTTGTTATGTAAGTCACTGATAGTCACTCAATTGGACCATGTCAGCTAACATCTTTTAGATTGGTAAATTAGTCTAGCGGGCAGCTATCGAATTACCGGCCGTGGGGGCCCCATTGATTTTGTTAGTCAGTCTCACTCAGATATACTTCAAACTGCAAAATTTCTTTCCACCCTATGGCATAATGTGTAGAATTGCAGGAAAGTAGCTGTAAATCAGCAAATTTCTCTCCGCCCCATGGCAAAATGAGTACAATTGCAGCAAACCTGCAACATTTTCTCTATGCCCCATGGCAAAATGTGTAGAATTGCACAAAAGTAACTTTGCACATGCGGGTATGTATGCGGGTATGCAGACCCGCAAGCAACTGCAGCCCCTCATAATGACTTCAGATATTTGTGTCCCCAACCCCCTTCAAAGTTTCCCATCCTTGGTTTACACAATGTAGCCCACAGCCATCAATCTGTGTACAAGTCAATTTTCAGTTTAGAGTAACCATGCATTAAATAGCTACCACTTCACTGGCATGGTGACTAACATTAAATAGTGATTTGTTCAGAGATAGTGTTACTAGTAGCCTATTCTCGGTTAACCCAGAAATAAAATTGTGTGTAATTTGGTCAGATGCTTGATTTGGGTTCTGGTGATAAGCGTGTTAGAAATTGAGATTTCTGGTTTACGAAGTCTTCACCCTCGCAAAGGATGGTGACAGATTCTACGGTAGCCTATCAGTCATGTTTACGTAGAACTGTCCACAAGAGATTACTAATAACCAGACAGAGTTCATCAAACTGTAGAAAATCCTGTGAGCCAAATACACTCATAAACAAATGTCTCTCACAAACAAAATGGGCGTACACACAAATATTCACACACACACACACACACACACACACACGTTTAATCTCCTACTTCTTGTCAGCAGACAGTGGGGACTGCAATCTACTAGGGAAAGCAGTGTTTTAGTGAGGTCTGCTCTGAGACAAAAAGGAGCCCACAGCCATGGCTGCCTCCAGACATGAGAGATGGGCTAGGAATGTTTCACAAGCCTGTGGAGAGATGGCTGCTTGTTCCCAGAGTCTGGGGACAGATTTACCTGACGCACCACATTCTTGCTGCTTCCTCTGGTGGCAGGCAGCCTGCACAGCCTCAGCAGACCGCTCTGCTCTGAACAGAGTCTGGGAGAACTGCTCTTTCCAACACACTTTCACTACAGGTTGCCACAGGGTACGAGGTTAAATGAACCCATCAGACTTGAGAGACAATTGGAATGATAATAAAAGAGGCATTCTTCAAATAGTCACAGGTCCCCTGTGTTGCACATCTGCCTCTTTCCAGCTTTCTGCCTCCCCTTTTATCTCTCTCTCTATTCCAACACATATCCTGCTCTCTAGCTCCCTCTCCCAGTGTCTGTGGAGATAAGTTTCTCTATAGTAGGTGTGTGTGAGGAGATAAATGGTAGCGTGTGCCCCGCATGCTGAGCTCCGCCAGGGCGGTGGGTAGATCCTGCCACCATTGTGCCAGATTGCAAAATTGCTGTCCCTGCTACAGGAGGCAATTAACTCATTATACTGAAGCAAAGTGAAAAATCCCAGGGTTTTCTCCGCCAGGCTGGGCTGGGGGTACGAATACAGCTGAGAACACTGGCGCAGGGCAGCGAGCAACACCGACCGCAGTAATCTTCCACAGAAAATCAGCACCAGCCTTTAACAAGGCCCCGGTTAGTACAAATGGAGGATAATGAAGCTGAGGCCTAACTGGAGGGCTCCTCATTACAAACAACCGTAAAACAACTCAGAGAGGAAGGCTGATGTTATGCACCCAAAAACAGGTTTCAGGAGTAAGAACAGGCCCGTGCTATAGGATACTACAGATATGTAAAGCATGTCATTGTTTGCTGTTGTCCATTTAGAGTAGAGTGAAGTAAGGAGGTCACATTTGAGAACAAAACCTGCCGTACTGGTGCCGGGGGCCACAATAACAAACAAACTGTGTGTGTGTCTGTGTGTATTCACAGTATACTGATAGGCCAAGGGAGTGTTTACACAACTTTAGAATTGTGTTCTCTTTATTGTGCTTCATTTTCATGTGGTTATCTGATCAGATAACTTTCCTGTGTTTTAACACCTACTGTATGAGCAGCCGGTGATAATGCCACCGTTTCCTTCTCCTCTACAGTCACGAGTAGAGGGGGTGGGGTTACGCCCCACTGACAGGAGCTAATGCTCTCCAGAGCCTGCCATACCATAGCAGCAAAACAGAGTGGAAGGCTAGGGGGTAGAAAAAAGGCCTAAACCAACTCAGCAAACAGATCTAGAGATTAAAAAGTAAGCGTGTGTAAGGGCAAATTTTCTTTAAAAATATATATTTTTAAGTAATATGCTCATTATCTACGTGGTCAATTTAACAGTCCAAAAACACATTTTGAAAGCTAGGATAAATCTGAGTGTGGCGAACGCTATAAATATATTCCTCTGCTGAAACTCAGGAATGGTACATTCCACTGCATGGCACTGTTTATCTAAATGAGCAGGCTTGTTTAACATTAGTCAGCATGATCAAGACCACAGCCCAATGTACTTAGAAAGGTAATTCATGCCTAGCTTTCAACAAAATACTGAAAGACTTGGCCTGCTCTAGTCTAGTGTAGCCAAGTCCTGGCCTTAGGACTCTCCGAGGTTCTCACCCTCATCACCACAAGTCAGCCAATGACCCCTGCGTTAAACATGACCCAGTTGTGCAACCAGGATCAACTGAGGAGAAAGTGGGAGTGGAGGATGGCCAGGCCCTGTAGTTTTAAAACAGACTTGTCCAAGAATACAAATGGGGCTCCCGAGTGGCGCAGCAGTGGACGGCACTGCATCTCAGTGCAAGAGGTGTCACTACAGTCCCTGGATCGAATCCAGGCTGTATCACATCCGGCTTTGATCGGGAGTCCCATAGGGCGGTGCACAATTGGTCCAGCGTCATCCATGTTTGGCCGGGGTAGGCAGTCATTGTAAATAAGAATTTGTTAACCGACTTGCCTAGTTAAATCAAATAAAAATGTATCAAAAATATACAGTGAATTTGGAAATCACTCAGATCCATTTACTTTTTCCACATATTGTTACGTTACAGCCATATTCTGAAAAGTATTACATCGTTATTTTCCCCTCATCAATCTACACACAATACCCCATAATGACAAAGTAAAAACAGGTTTGTAGAATTTTTTGCAAATGTATAAAAAAAAAGAAATATCACATTTGCATAAGTATTCAGACCCTTTACTCAGTACTTTGTTGAAGCACCTTTGCCAGCAATTACAGCCTTGAGTCTTGTTTTGTATGACGCTACAAGCTTGGCACACCTATATTTGGGGACTTTCTCCCATTCTTCTCTGCAGATCCTCAAGTTGTCAGGTTGGATGTGGAGCGTTGCTGCACAGCTATTTTCAGGTCTCTCCAGAGATGTTTGATTGGGCTGGGCCACTCACGGACATTCAGAGATTTGTCCCGAAGTCACTCCTGTGTTGTCTTGGCTGTGTGCTTAGGGTCGTTGTCCTGTTGGAAGGTGAACCTTCGCCCCAGTCTGAGGACCTGAGCACTCTGGATCTTTCTGTACTTTGCTCTGTTCAGCTTTACCTCGATCCTGACTAGTCTCCCAGTCCCTGACGCTGAAAAACATCCCCACAGCACGATGCTGCCACCACCATGCTTCACTGTAGGGATGTTGCCAGGTTTCCTCCAGAAGTGACGCTTGGCATTCAGGCCAAATAGTTCAATCTTGGCTTCATCAGACCAGAGAATCTTGTTTCTCATGGTCTGAGAGTCCTTTAAGTGCCTTTTGGCAAACTCCAAGCAGGCGGTCATGTGCCTTTTACTGAGGAGTGGCTTCCGTCTTGCCACTACCATAATGGCCTGATTGGTGGACTGCTGTAGAGATGGTTGTCCTTCTGGAAGGTTCTCACATCTCCACAGAGGAACTCTGGAGCTCTGTCAGAGTGACCATCGGGTTCTTGTTCACCTCCCTGACCAAGACCCTTCTCCCCTGATTGCGGTTTGGCTGGGCCGCCAGCTCTAGGAAGTCTTGGTGGTTCCAAACTTCTTCCATTTAAGAATGACAGAGGCCACTGTGGGGACCTTCAATGCTGCAGACATTTTTCGGTACCCTTCCTCAGATCTGTGCTTCGACACAATCCTGTCTCGGAGCTCTACGGACAATTCCTTCGACCTCTTGGCTTGGTTTTTGCTCTGATATGCACTGTCAACTGTGGGACCTTAAATAGACAGGCGTGTGCCTTTCCAAATCATGTCCGATCAGTTGAATTTACCTCAGGTGGACTCCAATCAAGTTGTAGAAACATCTCAAGGATGAGCAATGGAAACAGGATGTCCCTGAGCTCAATATAGAGTCTCATAGCAAAGGGTCTGAATACTTATTTAAATAACGTATGTTTTTTGTTTTATATACATTTGCAAAAATTTCTAAAAAAAACTTTCCCCTTTGTCATTTTTTTAAATTAAATCAATTTTAGAATAAGGCTTTAATGTAACAATGTGGAAAAGGTCAAGGGGGTCTGAATACTTTTTGAATGCACTGTACATACTGGGCCTGGCCATTTTAGCCACTGCCACTTCCCAGTCCACCTGTTGCCCTGAAACACAGTCTACTCTAGAGAGCTCAGATCAATCAATAGCAACACAGTTTGGCAGAGCTCAGAAGGCAGAGTTCAGAAGGGTAGAGGTCAGCTATAGCAACATTAGCTTAGCCACTCAGACACCATTTAAAGCAGCGATAAAACCTGTGTGACGAAGTACACTGACCTGCCTCGAAAACCTAAATACTTTAAGCATCCTACCACACTAAACTTAAACTGTTACACTTCTACACTGTTGGAGCAACAGAAACCCATCATTACTAACTACATTTTTTTTTAGAAAAATCTCCTAATTTTGTATTCCGTCAAAGAATAGGTTAAGGTTAAATCAAATAAAAAGCAGGGAGTGATGTCATTTCTTATGACAATGCCCTCATAGTCCAAGGCAGAATGCGGAAGTGAAGGGGGGTTGGGTTTGTTGACTGGGATCGTCTTTATCTACCCATCTCTACTGCTGATAAGATGAGTGTGAACTTCGCTCTTTGGAAGTGTGAAGTGATGTCAGCGATAGGGCCTTTGTGGTGCAGCTGGGAAACAGCGGAGCTTTAATGTGGTCCGTTTTCAAACAGCCATAAAATAGTTAAAGAATAACCTTCTGTTTGTGGAGGAGCTAGGAGAAGAGCGAGAGCTCCCATAGGCCAAACAGAGGGCAAGCCAGACGGAGGCGTAGAGAGCCCCCCCGTGTACACATGAGTAACACCAACACCACCCCACCATTTTAGACTTCAGCAAAACATAGGCAAGAGACAGAAGGACAAGACAGTGAAAGCAGCCAAACAAAACAAACACTTAAAAAGTTATTTCAAAAGTGGCACAATACGCCTGCGTAGTGTCTATGATCACAATTCAGCCTGGTGAAAACACCTACTAGATGTGCTAAATGTGCTGTAGTCGGCACTTCTCTACAGAGCACATTTGAGAGCAGCAGATATGTGGGCTGATGGGATCAGCATATTTCAACAGCACGGCTTGCATTGCAGATTTCCCGGCAGCAATTCCAGGCAACAACAAAGGTCTGCTAGCTAGGCTACAGCCTGCGAGCAAAGTTAAGTCAGAGGGAGAATGTCTCTGTTTTCTGAAGTCTCTGAGACAGGCACACATCTTGGAGCCATGCAGGACCTTTCCACCAGGGTGCTCCTGGTTCGGTACGGACAGTCCAAACAAACTGCAGCACGGTCCACACTAGCATGAACTCAGGCCCAAAAGACACCAGCCAAGACGCATGAGGGGGGAGCACACAACACACACACGTCTCATGCACACACACACGGATTGGAGTTTGATAGCAAATCCTAATTTGTTATATGGTTGCCAGACTCCAAAAGGAAATGAGCCTTACCAATGAATCTGAAAGAACATAAATAAGTCAAATTTTGAGGGGGTATTGTTTCAGTTCCCTTCCCACAGGCCGCTGATCTTATGTACTGCACTTCAAAGTGAAGAAAATGACTGATCATTAGAATATGGACTTCCCCTGCCTAATGTTTATTATGCTTGCAAAAAGAAACTATCTGCAATAATTACACCAGCATCCACAGAGAGAGAATGGGGCCAAATACTGGGCCAAACTTTATAAATAAGGTTATGTAGGCCTGTGTGGATGTATGTGCAGGTACTGAAACACTCCGTTTCCTACTAAATCAGTGGACACAGGCCATTGCAGGTTTTTTTGAAAGGTAAGAATGCTTTTGGTTGCCAGACGGCCAGTTTTGGGGGTTCTCCACTTCGCAGTACCTCTCCAAGTAACTCTATTTTTCTAATGTCTTCTCCAAATGTCCTAACTCTTACCAGATGTACAGAATTCACAGATGATTCATCTATCAAACCCACTTTGTAGACAGCGGCTTAAACAAAAAGAATAAAGAACTTGGCACCCCAGTGTGTCTTAACAAAAAGGCCATCTATTCTGTTGACTCGATTTGTGTGGAATGACTTCTGGCAGTAGCTGTTCAATTGTCATTACAGTGAACACTGCGATGAGCTCACTTCATAACATCATGTAAATGTACACTTTTATCTATAGTTATGAAAGGTCTTCTTTACTCACTTATTGCTGCTAATCTTTTTCTGTCTAAAGCTATGTATACATGTATATCGGCGGCAGGTAGCCTAGCGGTTGAGAGCGTTGGGCCAGAAACTGAAAAGTGTCTGGTTCGAATCCCCGACCTGACTAGGTGAAAAATCTGTCTATGTGCCCTTGAGCAAGACACTTAACCGTAATTCCTCCTGTAAATCGCTCTGGATAAGAGTGTTTGCTAAAATGTAATCCGAGGTCTAAAAGTTGACATTTACAATAAATTAATGAGATACCTTCCCAAGCACGCACTGATTATTTATTGTGTACATACCATAAATATCAAACATTGCACTAAGGGGGAAATCATTATTTTGGGGGGCAATGATAAAATCAGAGCACTATCGATATTATCTTTAACCCAGGAAATAATGACAATCCTGTTGCTTTATAAAACTCAGCCTAGGGACATTAGTCACAAGGCTCAAGAATCCATGACAATAAACCAATTCAGCAAATCCATTCTCAATACAAGACTGCTTAGTAAGAATTGCCATTGAAACCACAAGGGCCTCAGTCCTATGGTCAGTGTACACTGAGGATATGTCTACATGGGGTTAAGGAAATCAGTTTGGCTTTTATTTCATTTCATTAGGGCAGTTTCATCCACCATCAGTCATTCCTTCATCCATACCACGTGGCTGATAATACATGGTAACCATGGATAGACACATAATGGCAACAATGTTGATTACCAGAAAACAGCTCTCTCTCCTTTTATTAGTGTTCATTTGCATGATAGTTGTGGTTAGTTTCGGTCAGACCACTTAACTTCTATCCAATGGAACCGACACGAACCAGACAAAACATTTCCACCCCAACACCCCCTCAGTACACACCCTCAGGCCAGGTGATCTGCACCCAGGACCAGAGGAACCACCAGACCAGAGCCTGTCATGAAACCACCAAAACGAACCCATTTCCTGCGGGCAAAAGCCAAAACCAACCTCTGGGGGTGTTTACCAATACCATTGGATTACGTGGTTGAGGCCGGAGGTGTATAATGCAGTAACAGAACGTTTGTCAAAATCAAAGAGGCAGTGCGTGGTTGTTTGTCTGTCGGGCTTGACATTTCTTTCCCATATAGGAAACCACTCAAGAAAAGCTTTCTTGTAAAGGGATCAATCCAGAGACTGGATGCCTGTTGGAGTGAATATAGCTAGGTGACACTGTAGACCACAGCAGGGGAAATGACTGACGAAGCAGAAAATATTTTTCAGACACAGGGTCTCTGCTTTCTCTCTATATCCAACCACATCGATCAAAGCCAACGTTAATAATGTTTATGCTTTTATTCACTTGTAAAACCGATTACATGGATGGCACTGCAGGCAAAGACACTCTTTACACACATTACGGTGACCACAAACAAGATAAACCACCACTGAGAGAGATTATCTGAGTGAGTGAGAGATAGCCTGCACTGGATATCATTAGGCCATTTATCAAATCAGAAAACTACGAAAGTACTAACGTTGGGACCCATCTAGGTGATTCGTTAACAGCATTATGAGCATACGTAGTCACCAATGTTTAATAAAAGGCAACAGCAAAAATACAGAATACCTTTGAAAATCTCTATTTGTTTAGAATTACTCATATATATATATATATACACACACACACACACACACACACACAAAAGTATGTGGACTAGAGGCCGACCGATTAATCGGCATGGCCGATTAATTAGGGCCGATTTCAAGTTCAGAACAAATCGGAAACCGGCCTTTTTGGGCGCCGATTACGGCCGATTACATTGCAATCCACGAGGAAACTGCGTGGCAGGCTGACCACCTGTTACGCGAGTGCAGCGTCAAAAGGATCTTGTGGCTGCAAGGAGCCAAGGTAAGTTGCTAGCTAGCATTAAACTTATTTTATAAAAAAACAATCAATAATCACTAGTTAACCTAGTAATATCATCAACCATGTGTAGTTAACTAGCTTGTCCTGCGTTGCATATAATCAAAGCGGTGCCTGTTCATTGAATCATCGGCAAACGGTTGATGATTTAACAAAAGTGCATTCGAGAAAAAAAAGCACAATTGTTGCACAAATGTACCTAACCATAAACATCAATGCCTTTCTTAAAATCAATACACAGAAGTATATATTTTTTTTTAATCTACATATTTAGTTAAAAAAAATCATGTTAGCAGGCAATATTAACTAGGGAAATTGTGTCACTTCTCTTGCGTTCAGTGCAAGCAGAGTCAGGGTATATGCAACAGTTTGGGCCGCCTGGCTCGTTGCGAACTGTGTGACCGTAATTAATTTGCCAGAATTTTACATAATTATGACATAACATTGAAGGCTGTGCATTGTAACAGCAATATTTAGACTAAGGGTTGCCACCCGTTCTATAAAATACAGAACGGTTCCGTATTTCACTGAAAGAAAAAAAAAAATGTTTTCAAAATGATCGTTTCCGGATTTGACCATATTAATGACCAAAGGCTCGTATTTCTGTGTTTATTATATTAAGTCTATGATTTGATAGAGCAGTCTGACTGAGCAGTGGTAGGCAGCAGCAGGCTCGTAAGCATTCAAACAGCACTTTACTGCATTTTCCAGCAGCTCGTAGCAATGCTTGAAGCACAGTGCTGTTTATGACTTCAAGCCTATCAACTCCACAGATTAGGCTGGCAATACTAAAGTGCCTAAAAGAACATCCAATAGTCAAAGGTATATGAAATACAAATGGTATAGAGAGAAATAGTTGACGAGTCAAAATTCCTATAATAACTACAACCTAAAACTTAACTGGGAATATTGAACCACCAGCTTTCACATGTTCTGAGCAAGGAACTTAAACATTAGCTTTTTTACATGGCACATATTGCACTTTTACTTTCTTCTCCAACATGGTTTTTGCATTATTTAAACCAAATTGAACATGTTTCATTATTTATTTGAGACTTAAATAGATGCTCTTTATGTATTATATTAAGTTAAAATAAGTGTTCACTGAGTATTGCTGAAATTGTCATTATTACAAATATATACATCAAAATCATCCGATTAATCGGTATCGGCTTTTTTTTGGTCCTCCAATAAATCGGATTCGGCATAGAAAAAAATCTAAAATCGGTCGACCTCTAAACGTTGGACACCCCTTCAAAGGATTTGGCTATTTCAGCCACACCTATTGCTGACAGGTGTATAATATCGAGCACACCGCCATGCAATCTCCATAGACAAACATCGGCAGTAGATGGCCTTACTGAAAAGCTCAGTGACTTTCAACGTGGCACCGTCATTGGATGCCACCTTTCCAACAAGTCAGTTCAAGGTTCTGCCCTGTCATCTGTAAGTGCTGTCATTGTGAAGTGGAAACGTCTATGAGCAACAACGGCGCAACCGCAAAGTGGTAGGCCACATAAGCTCACAGAACGGGACCGCCGAGTGCTGATGCGTGTAAAAATCATATGTCCTTGGTCGCAACACTCACTACCGAGTTCTAAACGGCCTCTGGAAGCAACGACAGCACAAGAACTGTTCGTCGGGAGCTTCATGAAATGGATGTCAATGGCCGAGCAGCCGCACACACTAAAATCACCATGCACAATGCCAAGCATCGGCTGGTGGTGTAAAGCTCGGTGCCATTGGACTCTGGAGCAGGGGAAACCCCCACGCTTCATCATCTTGCAGTCCGATGGACAAATCTGGGTTTGGCGGATGCCAGGAGAACACTACCTGCCCCAATGCATATTGCCAACTGTAAAGATGGGGGAGGAGGAATAATGGTCTGAGACTGTTTTTCATGGTTCGGGCTAGGGCCCTTAGTTCCAGTGAAGTGGAAATCTTAACGCTACAGCATACAATGACATTCTAGATGAGTCTGTGCTTGAGGCAACAGTCTGGGGAAGACCTCTTTCAGCATGACAATGCCCCTGTGCACAAAACAAGGTCCATACAGAAATGGTTTGTTGAGATCGGTGTGGAAGAACTTGACTGGCATGCACAGAGCCCTGACCTCAACCCCATTAAGCACCTTTTGGATGAATTGGAACACCGACTGCAAGCCAGGCCTAATCGCCCAACATCAGCGCCCGAGCTCACTAATGCTTGTGACTGAATTGATGCAAGTCCCCGCATCAAGTGGAAAGCCTTCCCAGAAGAGTGGAGACTTATTGCAGCAAAGTGGGGGACCAACTCTATATTAATGCTCATGATTTTTGGAATGAGATGTTTGAAAAGCAGGTGTCCACATACTTTTGGTCATGTAGTGTATATTGCCATTTAACATATCTAAATATCCTGGATGGTCACATACTCCAATTCCCCCCCCCATCTAATTCTCTCAATCCCTCATCTCTCCATTCGCTCAAACTTCTCAAAATACCTCAACTCATCATAAGGGCCCGCAGTGGCTCCTCGGTCTGCGTACCCACATCCAAACCCACACATGCAGTCAGAGCCTGCACTAGCCTTTTTTTGGGGCCCAAAGTGAAAATTTGTTGGCCCCCAACCTTGCGAGCCAAACATTTGTGGCCACCCTCCTGACAGCGGAGTGAAAATAAAATACATTTTAGAGTTATTTTCCTGCAATTCTACACATTCTTCACACATATTTGAGGAGTAGAGAAAATGTTGACGTTTTAAAATAAGTTTTCTGCAATTTTGCCTTGGGGTGGAGAGAAATGTTAGCAGTTTTAATATATCTGAGTGAAGGTGACTAACAAAATCAATGCCCCCCCTCTCGGTCGGTAATTCGACCATGATTACTACAAGTTTAGATATACATGGCTAGACTAATTTACCAATCTAACAAAATTGTTAGCTGGCATGGGCTAAATGAGTGACTGTCAGTGACTGACATAACGAGAAAAATTGCCGATGCACAACCAAATTTCTAAATTGCACCTTGTATATTCTTCTACTCGAACTCTGAAGTGGAGCCTGTGACTGAGTTATTTTTTTCATTTTTGTAAATCGATCCGCCTACAAATGGGGGGCCGCCAATTGCCCATCCCTGCTCTAGCTGAATATGCCAACACCCGCTTGTTTCCTACTATCCCCATCAAGGTTGAATGTCACAGGGGAGCTGTAAAAACAGGGCAGAACATGGAAACTATTTTGACAACTGGAAGGCATTAAGGCTTGATTTTTCACACAGGCCGTGTCCAGAGTTTCCTCAGAAAACTCCCTCTTACTGACGGATATACTGCAGACAAGCACCCAGTCTCTGACTTACAAAACCAAGCTACTGTAGGAGTTGTCAGCACTATACTCACAATATATAGGCACATTTAAAGATAACGACAACAGCAACACGAGGTCACAATTTTTTGCATTAGCAGTACATGAAGAGAATGTGAGAAAAACGTAATTATCTTAGTTCTTTTATACATTTCAAGATATTTTAAATAATAGCCTATAGATTTCCTTGAAAATACTGCTATCTGGGGTCTCAATTTTTAAAACTCAAGCCACCATGACAAGCTGACATTTGTCCATCGTGTCCTAACCAACGGTGAGGGTATTTTAGCGTTCTTCTACAGAAGAGCCAGTTCAGAGCTACAGCAGCTCAGGGTGAGAGTGGACCAAGCCTGTTTTTATAGACATCCAACAGTAATGTCCGCTTAGCCACCACATTGCCTGAACGACTCGACCGCTACAGCTGCTAGCTTCCACACAAGCAAGGGCTAAAACATAACAGGGACACTTGATTCCCCCCACTAATTCACTTGGCCCAGAGGTTCAGAGAGACAAACACATTTGGTGTGAAACTCAGCATCGCCTGACTGGACACTCACAGAGGTGCAGAACAAGGATTACAATGAATCTTAGTAAGCTTTTATTTTAAAAATCATGTCATATATATATATAGTCCACTGTCTCAAATGAACAAACCAAAAAATGTAGGCCTAACTTTTTTTAAAACAACCATTGTCTTTTGGTTCACGCTATCGCAAAATAATTAAGATTGAGGATTAAGGTATTTGTTGATCAAATGTTAACATTTAATCCTCTTCATCCTTATGTGATGCATTCAACGAGCCTCTGCATACCTTCCTCCAGACCAAACCTAACCATGGGGCATATATTAGTTTGATCCTAAAATATAGAGGTAGCTCCAGCCGACAAGCGATTACCCCCCCTCTCCCTACACAATGTGTGCAGTAAACAGGCACCAGATATCACACCACAATGTTTGCATTTAGACATTTCAGATGAGAAACCTATTCCCGCTGCCCAGCTGTGTTGCTGTTTAAGCACTGAATACCATTACCTACATATGAGTGTTACGTTTTGCCATAAACAGCACTTGCACATGGCAAAGGGGTGTTTAAGGGCAATAAGGCACCCTGGACACAGGCATCATTATTAAAGTTAAGGACTTAAAAAAGTTGCATTCGTTACTTCCCAGGGGTAGTCAAACGACCTCACACAGGAACCTGGGAGCCTGAGAAGTCCAGAGGCCTTCGCTCTTTAACCCCCCAGCAGAAAAAAAGCCTGTTGTACAAAGAGTCCCCCCTTCCCCTCACTCTAAAATTGACCATTTGGTGATTTAGGTAAAACATTCCTGTTAATTAAACAGTTGAATTGTCCTTGAGGATTCACATTTGTCCAGGTCTCTCTTGAAAAATAGATGTTCATCTCAAGAGTCTAACCTGGTTAAATAAAGGTTAAACAAAACAATTGCCATTGAACCTGTGGTCACAAGGCTGGTTGAGTCAAAATGATGATTGAGAAAAAGAAAGCTGACTTGTCTATAAAAGAAACATGGTAATTCAATGGGATGAGGACTGAAATGTTCTCAATTGGCTCACTTCCTAAACGAACCTGCAGACAGTGTCCCCATTGTGGCTAACGTTCTCTTGAGAATCCATGCCTAATTTACAAGAAATCCAATTTGTGGGCCACGGCCACAGAACCAAATAGAAGATTAAGGACTAATATGTGTCATAGATCTAATTGAATGAAGTGATGTTTAGACACAATGAAGAGTGTAAATCCAATGAGATTTATTCAGATTTCTCTGAAAAATGTTTTGCCCATATAACTAAGCAGGTAGTTTTGATTGACTGTTTGGTAGTTGAAAAAGTTCCCATCTGAATTTGTATCTACTCTATAATCATATCTTTCTAATTGACATCATGTAGGCCTAGTTATAGTTTAGGTTATGAAGGTGATTTAGGCTATTTCCTCTCAAATGAATATATTTCTGGTCACCTTTGAAATTGTGTACACAGGTTGGAAGTAACAGTAAGTCTATTATTGAAAGAGTTTTAACAAATTAAAGCAACTTGTTAAGCAGTTTCAGATTTCTTGCAAATGACAAAAATCTAGAGAGACATTTAGTAGGCTGTAACCCTATACCATAGTGTGATAACTGTCAAACAGTAATTATTGTTTTGACATTATCCATAGTTGTCCCTCGGGATGGACTGGACGTCTGGCATTTTGGCCAATTGCCAGATGGACTAGTCAGTCTTTTTTGCAGCAAAATTAAAATTATCCGGCACAACATGTGGGCCGCAAGGAAAATATTGGGCCGGTGTGGGGGCCTCAAGGGAGAAATTGCGCAGGTGTGGTCCCAGTCCGCCCCTGTAGTCCACGAATAAATAGCCTATAAGGTTCTGGTGTTCTGTAATGCTTTACATGTGAGGCATAGACTACAAAATAATAAGACAACCATGCAATCAAGGAAATTACAACACCATAAAAGCAAATTGATACATTCGCTTATGATCTTACAACAAAGGCTCTGCGAGATGGAGTGGGCTACTTCGGCAACATTGTCTCTTAAGCTGCTATGAGTTGAATCTCATCCTCATATGGGGTGGTCAATTAATAAGGCGTATCGAGGCTACTTACAGGGAAACTGTCTGAATGGGCAGGTCCAGCGGTGTATCTGTCAAATCCAAATGACTACAGTCCACAGTATCTCCAGTGCAGGTACAGTTCTGAGCACATGGTAAATCTGAACTCAAGCCGTAATTGATTAACAGTTCCAGCGACAAAACTAAATAAAAACCATAGTGAGAAACCGATCCAATTCGTCCCAGGGACGCCGCCATTTTGTATCAAGTTTAATCGCGCGCTGGCCACTGATCTCTCGTCGTCTCCACAAATTGGAAATCTGGTACCGTTTTAGAGATAGTGCCGTCTATTATATCACAAATTGCGTTTTGGTAAAATGAATAAAAAAACTAACACTTGTGGTGTGTACAACTGGTCTACTCTTCCAAATAACCCAGTCGTTTAGACGCAAATTCCCAGTCCAACTTTTGTCCAATGTGGGCTGAAATCAAAGGTGAATCACGGTTTACGAAGCAAGAAGGTTACAATAAACTTGTCAAGCAGCCAGAATTAAATAACATAAGTAAATTTTACTTGTCCATAAAAGGTTGAAATGAGGATCCTTTCTTGGCAAATCGATTCGTTTTGGGGAAACATCAATAGCATAAAAAGAATGCCAAAGGAAAAAAAAATGGCAAACATCAACAGGGGCTCTTAATTTAAGATTACGTTCATCATGTCAAATATACATGTGACACACATTTTCCAAATACTAGCCTATGCGGATTGCATCGGCAGTGGCACTCAAAACAAACTTTAAAATGTATCTTCTCTTCATCGCACGCTTGGAATGTTGGCTAAAACTTTGACGGCGTTACTCTGCTACGCAAATGAAGCACACGAAAGAGGTGAGTTCGGTGCCGAAAACGAGTTATCGTTGACTTCGTTTATGGCGCTACAAAACACCCCAAAAAGTATACACTTTGTGCCGATTGATCCCAATTTCCCCGCACACTCGACGGGTTAGTGTAGTTCCTAGTAAATGCTTATCAGATGCAGTCTACGGTCAGAAAACCTCGGCGTTCGGAGCCTGGTTCAGTCCCAACTTCAAACCCTATCCACCATGAGTTTCCTTCTTTTTTTTTTTACTATATTTTTTTCAGTCTTCGTTCCATAGTCCCACGTTGGATGCACAACAGCACTTGGGAACCTCCCATTTCCCCTTGCAATTGGCTCAAATTTGAAGAACGGGTAAACTCTTAATCTCACTGGTTGTTGTGGATTCTACAGGCGTCGCAAACTCTGACTGCCAGTCAACCAGTCGTTGACCCCACCCATGTTTCCCACCCCGGGTGTGAAACCGCACCACCCCCTTTAACTCTCACCGCGTTTTAAAGGGACAATGACCAGGTTAAAGCTCTATAATCGGTTAATGATAGCCTTCCATAAAGATAGCTGGTAGCCTAGCGGAGTGTTAGGTCAGTAACCGAAAGGACGCTGGTTCGGATCCCGGAGCAGGCAAGGTGGAAAAATCTGGCTGCCCTTGAGCAAGGTGGTTAACCCCCAACAACCACTGCTCCCCAGGTGCTGTGGATTTAAGGCATCCTCGCACCTCTCTGATTCAGAGGGGTTGGGTTCAATGTGGAAGACACATTTCGGTTGATTTTGTTGTTGTTGTGCAACTGACTAGGTATCCCCTTTCCCAGAGCGAAATTTCTGTAAATATATCATTCGGATACTATGAATAATGTAGTTTTCAACCCTAAAAAAGTTAAAGTAAATCTGACGTCCTCGTACCCAAGTAACCTAGGTTGTTGCATTATGCAAACATACATAGTGGACTAACCTGTGCCCCTGCACGGTACCCCTTGTATATGGCCCCACTGCTGTTATTTTATCGCTGCTCTTTAGTTATTTGTTATTTAAAAAAATTACTTCTCTGTTTTTTATTTCACTTATTTTTCTTAAACTGCATTGTTGGTTAGGGGCTCGTAAAGTAATCATTTCACTGTAAGGTCTACACCTGTTGTATTCGTCGCATGTAACATATTCAATTTGATTTGAGCTTTGTTTGTTATTAAGAAGTGGCATAGGGACTGTTCTCTAGTAATTACATTGTTATAATACAGCTATAATTAGTGCTACAATTTTTGTTTACAAACTAAAATTGGTATCCATTAGATGCAAAGATGTTGATATTTTCCAAATTTAAACAAAAAAAAGTATCTTAGTTGAAGTTGAGTTGTGACTGTGTATTCAGAAGGATCTTTATGCAAGTTAGGGGTTCCCTATAATGGGTGTCATGATAGCACATAATTCTTCCCAAATGGTGAAGTCATGTCCACCCCTTGTCACAAAATGCACATCTTCAATAAATTGGTGAAGCCTTTTGGCCCCGTGAACAGTTTTTTCCCTTCACATTTTTGTGTGGCTATGACAGGTCCTATTGATTGACTCTGTATGAGCTATTGTAATCGCTTCATGTTAGGATAAGTCCTGAATTTTCATGCAATTAATCACGAGACTGGGGACATGGATATTCACACCTGCAGCACCGCAGGCGGTTCTGTGAGTTCCTCCTTCCTTTTGGAATGAATAGTTATAGGTTTCACATTGCTTTGCATTGCATCAGACGTGTTGGCCTAAGCATAGACAGTAGCCCACAGGTGGGGTGAGACATTAATACATTTGATTTTAAAAAGTTGAAAAGGTTTGTTGCTGAATGTTAGGCCCCACTGTATTTGGATAGTCCCTTATGGACAGTCTATGCTCTATTAAACAGCCTATCAAATTTAATTTGTCACATACACATGATTAGCAGATGTTAATGCGAGTGTAGCGAAATGCTTGCGCTTCTAGTTCCGACCATGCAGTAGTATCTAACAAGTAATCTAACAATTTCACAACAACTACCTTATACACACAAGTGTACAGGAATGAAAACGATTATGTACATATAAATATATGGATGAGCGATGGCCAAACGGCATAGGCAAGATGCAGTAGATGGTATAGAGTACAGTATATATTAATGAGATGAGTAATGTAGGATATGTAAACATTATATAAAGTGGCATCGTTTAAAGTGTCTAGTGATACATTTATTACATCCAATTTTTTACTATTAAAGTGGCTAGAGATTTGAGTCAGTATGTTGGTAGCAGCCACTCAATGTTAGTGGTGGCTGTTTAACAGTCTGATTGCCTTGAGATAGAAGCTGTTTTTCAGTCTCTCGGTCCCAGCTTTGATTCACCTGTACTGACCTCGCCTTCTGGATGATAGCGGGGTGAACAGGCAGTGGCTCGGGTGGTTGTTGTCCTTGATGATCTTTTTGGCCTTCCTGTGACATCGGGTGGTGTAGGTGATAGTATTATCAACTGCAACTCAGTTGATAATGTAACAATTTTAGATTTAGGGCTGCAGAGGTACGATCACGTTTATGCATGATAAGACACCACAAGTTTCCTTGACTGCAACTATGGGCGGTTGAGGGCATACAATCATAGCCATCTGAAATATGCGACTCTGCATTTTCATGTTCTTTTAACAGATATTACATTTGGATCAGATATTTTGGTGGTCTATTTAGAGAGTATTGTTAACATGTTTTCTAATATGATTTATCTGGCGCTGCGGCTTCTTTCAAATTACTTTTGTGTGACTTGTGGAGTCAGATGTTGCTGTACCAGCTGTGAATGTGCATGAGGATCTGTCAAAAGAAACAGTCAAATTAATGAAGTTGATAACAAGTATAACGTGAATTCATTCACAGAATTATAATTTACCTTTGGCCAATGAAGGACTACATGTCATCAAAATGAAATGTTATTTATATTACAAAGAATGTAACACTCAATAGATAGTCGTGGCCCAAAATATTGGCACCCTTGCACCTTTTTAATAACGGAAAGGGAAAGGGGGATACCTAGTCAGTTGTACAACTGAATGCATTCAACTGAAATGTGTCTTCCGCGTTTAACCCAACCCCTCTGAATCATTTTGGTATCCACATACAGTACCAGTCAAAAGTTTGGACTCACCTACTCATTCAAGAGTTTTTCTTTATTTTTACTATTTTCTACATTGTAGAGTAATGGGAAAGATATCAAAACTATAAAATAACCTCATATGGAATCATGTAGTAACTAAAAAAGTGTTAAACAAATCAACATTTATTTTATATTTGAGATTCTTCAAAGTAGCCACCCTTTGCCTAATGACAGCTTTGCTCACTCTTGGCATTATCTCAACCAGCTTAATGAGGTAGTCACCTGGAAGGCATTTCAATTAACAGGTGTGCCTTGTTAATTTGTGGA
Organism: Brachymystax lenok tsinlingensis; assembly: GCA_030435695.1. Classification (NCBI taxonomy): domain Eukaryota; kingdom Metazoa; phylum Chordata; class Actinopteri; order Salmoniformes; family Salmonidae; genus Brachymystax; species Brachymystax lenok. Next base: position 40,936,609 of record CM059813.1, read on the forward strand.
ATTTCTTTCCTTCTTAAATGCTTTTGAGCCAATCAGTTGTGTTGTGACAAGGTAGAGGTGGTATACAGAAGATAGCCCTATTTGGTAGAAGACCAAGTCCATATTATGGCAAGAACAGGTCAAATAAGCATAGAGAAACCACAGTCCGTCATTACTTTAAGACATAAAGGTCAGTCAATACGGAACATTTCAAGAACTTTGAAGGTTTCTTCAAATTCAGTCGCAAAAACCATCAAGCGCTATGATGAAACTGGCTCTCCTGAGGACTGCCACAGGAAAGGAAGAATTACCTCTGCTGCAGAGGATACGTTCATTAGAGTTAACTGCATCTCAGATTGCAGCCCAAATAAATGCTTTACAGATTTCAAGTAACAGGACATTCTCCGAACATCCGACAAGGCCAACGTCCCAGTTATTTGCAAGAGGAAGAGACACAGGTACAGAGGACACAGAGCGGGGTGCCTCGTAAGGATCCGCAGAATGCAAGTGGGAAAGCTGCCGTTACCATCAATATTACTCTCCAATGTGCAATCATTGGACAATAAATTCAACGAGGTACAATCATAAATATTGTCACGTTCAGGCCTGATATTTATAGGCTGGCGTGTTTAGTTTCGATTTGGTGTAGGGTTTTTTTGTTCTAGGTGTTGCATTTCTATGTTGGGGTAATGGTTCCCAATTAGAGGCAGCTGTGTGTCGTTACCTCTAATTGGGAACCATATATATGTTTGTAGTTTTCAGAGGGGTTTTGTGGGTTATTGTTTGAGCATAGCTTTGTGTTATTTCAAGTTATGTTATTGTTACGATCGTCGTGTTCTTGTTTTGTCCCAGTTACGTGTATAAAATAAAACATGTATACTGGATACCTCGCTGCGCCTTGGTCTGTCCCTCATGGAGATCATGCCAAATATCCTATCAACGGGACATTGACAAAAACTGTAATATCTTACGTTTCACGGAATCGTGGCTGAATGATGACATGGATATTCAGCTCGCGGGATATACGCTGCACCGGCAAGATAGAACAGCACACTCCTGTAAGACGAGGGGTCTGTGCATATTTGTAAGCAACAGCTGGTGCACAAAATCAGACCACACTATTTGCCTAGAGAGTTTTCAACTATACTTTTCGTGGCTGTTTATTTACCACCACAGACAGATGCTGGCACTCAGTCAGCTGTATAAGGAAATAAGCAAACAGGAAACCGCTCACCCAGAGGCGGCACTCCTAGTGGCCGGAGACTTTAATGCAGGGAAACTTAAATCAGTTCTACCTCATTTCTATCAACATGTTAAATGTGCAACCAGAGGGAAAACAATTCTAGATCACCTGTACTCCACACACAGAGACACGTACAAAGCTCTCCATTTGGTAAATCCGACCACAATTCTATCCTCCTGATTCCTGCTTACAAGCAAAAATTAAAGCAGGAAGCACCAGTGACTCGGTCTATAAAAAAGTGGACAGATGAAGCAGATGCTAAACTACAGGACTGTTTTACTATCACAGATTGGAACATGTTCCGGGATTCTTCCGATGGCATTGAGGAGTACACCACCTCAGTCACTGGCTTTATCAATAACTGTATCGAGGACGTCGTCCCCATAGTGGCTGTACGTACATACCAGAAGCCATGGATTACAGGCAACATTCGCACTGAGCTAAAGGGTAGAGCTGCCGCTTTCAAGATGAGGGACTCTAACCCGGAAGCTTATAAGAAATCCTGCTATGCCCTCCGACGAACCATCAAACAGGCAAAGCATCAATACAGGGCTAAGATTTAATTGTACTACACCGACTCCGACGCTCGTCTTATGTGGCAGGGCTTGCAAGCTATTACAGACTACAAAGCGAATGACAGCCATGAGCTGCCCAGTGACACGAGCCTACCAGGCGAAAATCACTTCTATGCTCGCTTCGAGGCAAGCAACACTGAGGCATGCATGAGAGCATCAGCAGTTCTGGACGACTGTGTGATCACTCTCTCCGTAGCCGACATGAGTAAGACCTTTAAACAGGTCAACATTCACAAGGCTGCGGGGGGCAGAAGGATTAGCAGGACGTGTGCTCCGGGCATGTGCTGACCAACTGGCAGGTGTCTTCACTGACGTTTTCAACATGGCCATGATTGAGTCTGTAATACCAACATGTTTCCAGCAGACCACCATAGTCCCTGTGCCCAAGAACACCAAGGCCACCTGCCCAAATGACTATAGACCCGTAGCACTCACGTCTGTAGCCATGAAGTGCTTTGAAAGGCTGGTAATGGCTCACATCAACAACATTATTCCAGAAACCTTAGACCCACTCCAATTTGTATACCACCCAAACAGATCCACAGATGATGCAATCTCTATTGCACTCCACACTGCCCTTTCCCACCTGGACAAAAAGAACACTTACGTGAGAATGCTATTCATTGACTACAGCTCAGCGTTCAACACCATAGTACCCTCAAAGCTCATCACTAAGCTAAGGTTCCTGGGACTAAACACCTCCCTTTGCAACTGGATGCTGGACTTCCTGATGGGCCGCCCCCAGCTGGTGAGGGTAGGTAGCAACACATCGGCCATGCTGATCCTCAACACTGGAGCCCCTCAGGGGTATGTGCTCAGTCCCCTCCTGTACTCCCTGTTCACCCACGACTGCATGGCCAGGCACGACTCCAACACCATTAAGTTTGCAGATGACAAAACAGTGGTAGGCCTGATCACCGACAACAATGAGACAGACTATAGGGAGGAGGTCAGAGACCAGGCCGGGTGGTGCCAGAATAACAACCTATCCCTCAATGTAACCAAGACTAAGGAGATGATTGTGGACTACAGGAAAAGGAGGACCGAGCACGCCCCCCATTCTCATCGACGGGGCTGTAGTGGAGCAGGTTGAGAGCTTCGAGTTCCTTGGTGTCCACATCACCAACAAACTAGAATGGTCAAAACACTACAGAGGGTAGTGCATACGGCCCTGTACATCACTGGGGCTAAGCTGTCAGCCATCCAGGACCTCTTCGCCAGGCGGTGTCAGAGGAAGGCCCTAAAAATTGTCAAAGACCCCAGCCACCCCAGTCATAGACTGTTCTCTCTACTATCGCATGGCAAGCGGTACTGGAGTGCCAAGTCTATGGCAAAAAGGCTTCTCAACAGTTTTTACCCCCAAGCCATAAGACTCCTGAACAGGTAATCAAATGGCTACCAGGACTATATGCAATGTGTGCCCCACCCCCTCCAATCCCTCTTTTACGCTGCTGCTACTCTCTGTTTATCATATATGCATAGTCACTTTAACTATACATTCATGTACATACTACCTCAATTAGCCTGACTAACCAGTGCCTGTATATAGCCTCGCTACTGTTATAGCCTCGCTATTCTTATTTTTCACTGTCTTTTTACTGTTGTTTTTATTTCTTTACTTACCTATTTTTCACCTAATACCTTTTTTTTTTTTTTTATTGCACTGTTGGTTAGAGGCTGTAAGTAAGCATTTCACTGTAAGGTCTAGACCTGTTGTATTCGGCGCATGTGACAAATACACTTTGATTTGATTGATTTGAGACACATCTCAACATCAACTGTCGTAGGAGACTGCATGAATCAGGCCTCCATGGTCGAATTGCTGCAAAGAAACCATTACTAAAGGACACCAATAATAAGAAGGGACTTGCTTCGGCCAAGAAACACAAGCAATGGGCATTAGATAGGTGGAAATCTGTCCTTTGGTCTGATGAATCCATATTTGAGATTTTTGGTTCCAACCTCCGTGTCTTTGTGAGACGCAGAGTAGATGAATGGATAGTCTCCGCATGTGTGATTCCCACCGTGAAGCATGGAGAAGGAGGGGTGCTCTGCCGGTGACACTGTCTGTGACTTATTTAGAAATCAAGGCACACTTAACCAGCATGGCTACCACAGAATTCTGCAGCGATACACCATACCATCTAGTTTGTGCTTAGTGGGACTGTCATTTGTTTTTCAACAAGATAATGACCCAAAACACACATCCAGGCTGTGTAAGGGCTATTTGACCAAGAAGGAGAGTGATGGAGTGCTGCATCAGATGACTTGGCCTCCACAATCACCCGACCTCAACCCAATTGAGCTGGTTTGGGATGAGTTCACCGCATAGTGAAGCTAAAGCAGCCAGCAAGTGCTCAGCGTATGTGGGAACCCCTTCAAGATTGTTGGAAAAGCATTCCCCATGAAGCTGGTTGAGAGAATGCCAAGAGTGTGCAAAGCTGTCATCAAGGCAAAGGGTGGCAACTTTGAAAAATCTAAAATATGTTTTGAATTGTTTAACACTTTTCTGGTTACTACATGATTCCATATGTGTCATTTCATAGTTTTGATGTCTTCACTATTATTCTACAATGTAGAAAATAGTAAAAATTAAGAAAAACTCTTGAATGAGTACGTGTGTCCAAACTTTTGACTGGTACTGTATGTATTTCTTTAGTTTGCAGTTGAACAAAATGAAAAGAATCTGAATAATTTACTAAATGTTAGCTTATTCCACAACGAAATCCTAAAACTGCCTTGACAATATTATTGGCACCTTCTAGAAGTAGTTAGAAATAATTAGATGTCAAGCATGTCATTCTCTTTTCTTTTGGTATTGAGGTGCCTGCAATATAAAAATCACAAATTCAATCAGTTTGTATAGAGAAAAGGACTCATTCTGCTGTTTTGTGTCACTGTGTGTACAGCAATGAGCATGGAGAAAAGAAAGAAAACCAGAGAATTATCTGAGGAGGTCAGACACAAGATTGTAGCCAGGCATGGAGAATCTGAAGACTACAAGTCCATCTCCAGAGACCTTGATGTTCCTGTTTCCATCACACGTAATGTTATCAATAAGTTTAAGGCCCATGCCACTGTAGCCAACCTCCCTGGACGTGTCCGCGGGAGAAAACTTGATGGAAGATTGCGGCGAAGGATTGTTTGAATGGTGGAGAAAGCACCTCAATCAACTGCCACACAGATTCAAGCTGACCTTCAGACACAAGGTACGACAGTTTCAACTCACACCATCTGTAGCCAACTCAATGAAAGGGGGTTATATGGTACGAGACCCCGGAGGACCCCACTGCTGAGAGAGAGACATAAGAAAGCCTGACTGTAATTTGCCAAAACACATGAACATGGCTAAATCCTTCTGGGAGAATGTCCTGTGGGAAGATGAGACCAAATTAGAGCTTTTTGGTAAAGTACACCATCTCGATGTTTACAGAAAACAACAAAATGAAGCCTTCAAAGAAAAAAACACCTTCCCTACAGTCAAACATTGAGAAGGTTCAGTGATGTTTTGGGGTTACTTTGCGGCCTCTGGCACTGGGTGCCTTAAATGTGTGCATGTTTTCATGAAATCAAGAGAATACCAAGGCATTTTGGAGTGCAGTGTCAGACCCAGTGTCCAGAAAGCTGAGTCTCCGTCAAAGGTGATGGGTCTTTCAGCAGGACAATGACCCCAAACACACTTCAAAAAGCACCCAGGAATGGTTCAAGACAAAATGCTGGACTGTTCTGAAGTGGCCTACAATGAGTCCAGATCTCATTCCCATTAAAAACTTGTGGAGAGATCTGAAAGCAGCAGTTGGGAGAAGGCACCCTTAAAATCTGGGAGAACTGGGGGAGTTTTCACAAGAGGAGTGGGCCAAACTGCCAGTACAGAGGTGCAGGAAGCTCATTGATGGCTATAGGAAGCACTTGATTGCAGTTATTTTGACCAAAGACTGTGCAACCAAATATTAAGTCTAGGTGTCAATACTTTTGTCAATGCCAATTGTTTATTTTCTGATTATAATGGATCTATTAAGTTCTGAATCAAAAATAAAGATTCTGTAACATTAACAGTGAGACCCGGCCAGGTCTCAGTGAAAACAATGTTTGGGGGAAAATTGTGAATTACTTGAAAAAAGTGTAAGGGTGCCAATATTTTGGCCCACAACCTTAATGATAAAGAGTTTCTCCAGTACTTCTGTATACGTTTTAGCCAGTAGTTCTGAAAGTAGGGGGCTGGCCAAACTAAGGATTTCGTGGCTATTTGAGTTAAGACAGTATTTCTGCTCATAGATTATGCATGTATGAACTTCACATTGACACATCCAGCCCAAAGTGGGAGGTCTAAAAAAAGATTTATTAGTCACCAAAGTTCCGGACCATGTCGTTAAACTCTTACTTAGGATAGAAAAAGATAGCTCACCAAAATTACATGCAAATGGTCTTTCTTACCTATAGTACAAAGTTTTACACTTTGTTAATTATCCATACTGGAAGCTTCTCTGGATAAGGGCAGTGGTGTAAAGTACATAGGAAAAAATACTTTAAAGTGCTACTTAAGTAGTTTTTTAGGGTATCTGTACTTTACTATTAATATTTTTGACAACTTGTACTTCCCTACATTCCTAAAGAAAATAGTATACTTTTTACTCCTTACATTTTCCCCGGCACCCAAAAGTATTTGTTATATTTTGAATGCTTAGAAGGACAGGAAAATGGTCCAATTCACGCACTTATCAAGAGAACACCCCTGGTCATTCCTACTGCCTCTGGTCTGGCGGATTCAATAAACATGAATGCTTCATTTGTAAATTATGTCTGAGTGTTGGAGAGTTCCCCTGGCTATCCGTACATTTTTAAAACAAGAACATTGTGCCGTCTGGTTTGCTTAATGTAAGGAATTTGAAATGATTTATACTTTTACTTTTGATACTTAGGTATTTTAGCGATTACATTTACTTTTGATACTTAAGTATATTTAAAAGCAAATACTTTTAGACTTTTACTCAAGTAATATTTCACTGGGTGACTTTTACTTGAGTCTATTAAGGTATCTTAACTTTTTTACTCAAGTATGAATACTGGGTACTTTTTCCACCACTGGATAAGGGTGTGCTGAATGACTACTAAATGCTGTGAAGAAAGGAATGTGAAAGTCGCTCCATCACATCACAAGTCAATGGCACCATCCTGCACCACATGTGTGCATTATGTGTATGTAGCCTGATTCCTGGCTGGCACTGATGACACATGCAGACGTTAGACATATTTCAACAGCTTTGAAGGGTTTTTTCTCCTGCATGGACGGATGATTTATGAGTGTGGCTGCACGGTCTGAGGGAGAGAGGATCCACAGTGTGAGGAAGGCATTAACATCTATGGCTACCACAACTGGACCTCTGATTACCCTGTGGCCCCCATCCGTATCTGACTCTGGGTTGTGTGAAGTTTGACTGATGGGAGAGTGGACGTGAGTTTGTCATGAGTGTCCTGTAAAGGGGGTAATGAGTGCACCAGATGAGTGAATCTCCCTCTCTCTCTGTGCATGGATGTTTTTAACACCAACCATACCATGTGTTTGTACAGCTGGAACAGGATGAAAGCGGGAAGTGCAAGCAGTTAAAAGGAAGGTGCAATGCATAAAGACGTTTGGACTTGGTAAGGAGGGGATGGTGCTGAGGTGAATTGTGTTGGTGTGTTAAATAACTATTTTTCACATTGTCGGTTTATTGAGGGACTGAGGCTGGAAGAGGGGATTGTGAGGCCCAGAACAATTTATCATGCTTGTCTTACTTGGAATCTTCAAAGATAACGAGCCATCTGCTTGAGCCATTCATCAACAATAAAACGGAGTGGCGTGAAACAAGGCCAACCCGTCATACTCTCACCGGATGGCTAACGGGTGTGCGCGAGCGTGGAAATGCCTTGCTAATGGGAAGCAGAGACAGTTGGACATCTCCTGAGATACAAGGCTGTTTGCTAAGTGGTGTTATGCGTGATCTGAGAGACAACAGGGGGGAAAGCAAAGGCACACTGATGTAGGTAGAGTAAAGCCCTCTTGGGAAGGAGTCCAAGTTGTACACTTGTACACTCTTCTGAGCTCTCTGCTGAGGGGACTATTATATCTTTCACTTATCCCTTTTAATCTCTTGTATACACTCTAAACCTGTCCAATTTGGGTCAGTGTATTGAGAACTCTGCACTGTCACCATTTTTGAGAAAGACTGAGATTTTTGGGCCATGAAAACCTGTTTGTAGAAAACCAGGAACAATTATTCCACACAGGTCATGAACTAAACACCTGTTGCTGGAGGATGGTGAAAACAAAGAGTGTGCTGAATAAAGAAGGCTTTAGTGTGGTGCAATGTGCCTGTTGAGTTCCACACAACCAACTCCTCCCCACCCAGGTGTCCAAACAAGATGGTCTGGATTTTCTTTTTTATATATTATTGAAAGTGTGTACTAACATTTACATTTCTCACCATTGTTTGTTTAATGAAGTGAGTGAATCTCGCCCAGTTCTGCCAAGTTGCTGTCATTGGCCAGGGGTTGCTGCTCAGTGGCCCAGGGCAGGGTGATGAGAGATGCATCCTCCTCCCGAACTGCTCTGCTGAAGGGTGGGCGTGGCATACAATTCCAACATTGTATATTGCGCATGTACCTCAGTCAATGTCAACTACAGTGAAGGCATGCATTGTTGAAAACAGGGCCGTGTCTACAGTTTGTTTCCATTTCTTTTCAACAGGTGTTTACCTATGTCTTACATCCCTCATGTCCTCACCCTCTAAGACAAAGTTGAACACTGCGCTGGTTGAGTCAAGCCTTTAGTTGGGATGAGAACGATGACTTCTTTGTTTATTTGGCTGTGATTGTTTTAATACGCCTTGACTATAGAATATTTCATAAAAGAAGCGATGGCCTGGAAAAGTTTTCGTTCTGCCTCAGGATAGGAATGCAATGTGTTAGAGCTTTGAAAGGTGACTTCTGTGTTTCGTGGCCGCACTGGTGAACAAGCTTTTGTCTGGTAACATTCTTTGTTCTGTGTTTTTAGTGTGAATGAATTAGTGCCAAGACTCTCCTTCTCTTTTCCTGTCCCTCTCCTTTTCCACTTCATTGGCCCCAAGAAAGGATTGAGCCGTTATTTTGTGTAAAACATGTTGTTCACTAGGGCAATATATTTTTACCTCAACATCTACAGGTGTTTTATGTTAAAACTAGGTTTGATAGAGTGCAGGTACCTCTGCACTAGCCTTCTTTAAGTAGAGAAAGTAATACATTTATACAGTAAACACATAAGAATAAGTGTACACTGAGCATACAAAACATTAAGAACACCTTCCTAATATTGAGTTGTACCCCCTTTTTCCTGAAAACAGCCTCAATTCATCGGGGCATGAACTCTACAAGGTGTCAAAAGCACTACACAAGGATGCTGGCCCATGTTGACTCCAATGCTTCCCACAGTTGTGTCAAGTTGGCTGGATGTCCTTTGGGTGGTGGACCGTTCTTTATACACAAGGGAAACTGTTGAACATGAAAAACCTAGCAGATTCTATCTTTATTTGAAGTAACATGATCTCTGTTTACCTCCACAAAGGATAATATGGCCTCTCCCTCAGTGTGTGTCATATGTTTACAATCAATTAATCTGATGTCATTACGTTGTTTTAAGTGTTTCATTAACTGTGAAGAAGTTGCAATTAGAGCATGTGTTAGCTCTAGCAGTAGGGCTGGTCTTGACTGTGCACTGTGTGTTCCAACCCAGTCTGATAGGATGGAGATCTTGCATATACAAATTGAGATTCTCACTCCTCTTTATCGAACAAATTACAATAATTTGCTGGAAAATGTTTACATACTACTGAGTTTACGAATATTATGTTCCACCATCAATCATAATGTTCCAACCAGTAATTGAATGGTAGGCTTTGACCATCTCAGATTCTCAAACGGAACATTCCATAGGCATTATTTCTATGTTTGTTGAACTTGTCAATGAGCATAAAGTAATATGGTATTTTATGCTGAGGAAGGCCCCAATAACATGCTATCAGTGAAATTAATCAACGTGAATTAACCAAAAGAAAGTCCCTATGAACACTATGTTGAAGAGAGTCTCATTAGGAAGGATTTAGGAGGAATTGTATAGCTAGCTTTTGGAAATGAAGAAAAAATCAGCCAGTATTCCTCCATTCTACTTATTCCCTTACTCTGACAAAGTGGGACTGGTGAATAGGAAGGCCCTGGCACTGTTCAATGGGACTGAAGGACTGTAGCCTGCCCATGCAGAGAGCTACCAACCCCTCTATACCTGAAGCAAATAACAGCCAGCTGCTGCCTCAGGGCCTTTTTTCCTGGGCTGATTAGAGCCACTCTGAATGGAGCGGGGGACATGGAAGTTGAATAAGGAGAGAGTGAGGGATGGAATGAAGGAGGGAGGGGGGTAAGGGGCTTCCCAAATCCATCGCTACCAATCCAGTGCAGTGCTCATTGGGCCGGTTATGCCAACAAGGAGGGGGGCTTGGTTTAATCGATCATAATAGAAATTAGCATGGTGTAATGAACCCCTGGAAAAGTCCATTATTTAAGCAGATCAAAGCGGAAAGTGACTTTGGAGTGCAGAATCTGCTGCCTCCAGCCAAATCTGAATTGGCAGGCCTTTGCCCTCTACAAAAGCCAAAATGAAAAGTGTGTTCAAAAGTGACAAACTGTAGACTTAAAAAAAAAAAACATACATAGATTGTCTGTATTACATTTTTTCTCTGTAGTTTGTAAGTATTTCATTAGCATCTTCAGCAGCATTGTAATTTGTAATTTTGTAATTTTTATTAGGATCCCCATTAGCTAACGCCAATCTTTCTGAGGTCCAACACCAATTAACAAGACATTACAAACAACCACAATCAAGACTTCACAAACATTCAACAAGTAGACAATACAGACAATTAAAATACCTGGCAGGAAACACATTTAACATTCAGTTGATACTTTCTATTTCCTGTCCAGTCATATGGTCTATCACATTAGATGTTCTTAAATCTTTTTCTTGAAGGTGGATTTACTTTTTGCCTGAGAAATATGGATTGGTTAAAAGTTCCATTCAGCTATAGCTCTATATAAAACTGTATATTTAAGGCGATTTGTTCTTGGCTTGAGTTGATTTAGCTGCCATGAATTTGCCTGTCTGGTTTGGTGGTTATGCGTGTTGCTAGTATGTACTAATTGGACTGAAAGATACTGTGTTTTTTTTTTAAATATAACATTCCTAAAGAAAATCAAAAGACTAGATAGTAATTTGTTTTTAACGTGAAGCCATGAAATATTATGATGCATTTTAATAATATTCATTCGGTTAGAGCAATAAAGAGATCATCTGGCAGCCCTGTTTGAGCCATTTGGAGCTTCTTTATATCTTTCTTTGCTGCAGATGACCATATAACCATATAACCGGACAGTACTCTAAGTGTGATAGGACCATGGATTGAATCACCTGATTCAGAGTGCTAGATGTTACATACTCAGAATTTTTTTTTGTAACAGCAATTCCCTTACCCATCTTAATAACAATATTATCTATGTGTTCTGACCATGATAAAGCTGCATCCAACATGACGCCAAGAAGTTTTTTTTTTCACTTGCTCTACATGTATTCTATTAATCGACAAATTCAATTGGGAGTCATCAGCAAGCATGTATCTTGAACCAAATACAATACGTTTAGTTTTAGAAATGTTCAACACCAATTTGTTCATATCAACCCACTCAGACACCATTCTTAGTTCACTGCATCTGTTAGCTCATTACATTCTGATGCTGCACTATACATTGTAGAGTCATCAGCATACATGACCACTCTTGCTTTGTTCATTACTGAAGGTAAATCATTAGTAAAGATAGAGTAGAGCAGTGGGCCTAGGCAGCTTCCTTGAGGAACACCACAATGTATATCTTTACTATTTGAAAAGCTACCATTAAAGAACACTTTTTGCCTTCTCCTGGATAGATAGCTTTCCATCTAGGATAGAGCTGCATCCTTAAAACCGTAACATTTGAGTTTTCCTAGTAACAGTTCATGATCAATTACATCAAAAGCAGCACTGAAATCCAGCAACACTGCACCAACTAACTTCCTATCATCCATACTCTTTAGCCAATCATCTGTCATTTGTGCTAAGGCCGTACTCGTAGAATTCCCTTCTTTGTATGCATGCTGGAAACCCGTTATCAGACCATTACATGAGAAATAATCCTTGATTTGTACAGATATAATTTTTTCCAATAATTTACTTAACACAGGCAGAAAGCATATAGGACGACTATTAGGACTAGTGAATGCAGATTTCTTTATCCTTAGGTAGTGGAATAACCTTTGGGCACACGCCATACGCCTTCTGGGCACACGCCATACATCAAGCACTTATTCAAAATATGAGAGATTGGTGTAGATATTTGGTTAGCTGTAACTCTTAAGTAATTTGGCGTCTAGATTATCTGTACCAGGTGACTTGTCATCCGAAGGAGACAACAGCATCCTTTCTACCTCTTCCCTTTCTACTTGATGAAATTTGAATCTGCATTGCCTCTCCTTCATGATACAATCTTTTATAAGGGTATACGACATGGAGCCATCAGTTGGAATCATAGCATTTCTCAACTTGTCCACTTTGCCTGTAAAATATTAGTTAAAGATGTTTGCGATGTCATGTGGTTTTGTAACAAATAAACCCTCTGATTCAACAAAAGAGGCAGACATGTTTGAATTCCTACCCATAATAGTGTTCAACGTTCTCCACAGCTTTTTCCCATCACCCTTTACTTCATCAATTTTGTGCTGATAGAATCCCTTCTTCTTTCCTTTGTTTAGCTTGGTCACAAGATTTCTTAATTTACAATAACTTTGCTTATCAAACAAAGTAACAGATTTATCTGCTACTTTTTTGGCATCATAACGTTGAATCATTACATTTCTCAGCTCATCATCAATCCATGGGGCACCATTTGACCTCACAGTGTATTTTCTTAAAGGGGCGTGCTTATCAGCTATACTCATAAATAATTTCATAAACAAACTTAGTGACATTTCAGGATCATCCTTACTACACACTTCTAACCATTGCACATTCTTAATCTCATCCACAAATGAGTCCTGATTGAACCCTCTGTAGGACCTGCGGTAAATTATTTTAGGGCCAGCCTTTGGTATTTTAGTTTTCCTAGTGAGTGCAACCAAGTTATGATTACTGTAACCTAGTGCCACTGATAAAACTTTGGAACAATGTTCAGCCATGTTAGTAAAAATGTGATCGATACAAGTTGATGATGTAATACCAGACCTATTAGTGAACGTTCTGGTTGGTCATAACTTGGGTTAGGTTACATACATTGGCAACAGAAATAACTTTCCTTCTCTTTGGACAGTTTGCATTCAAAAAATCAAAAAATATATTTCCCTATGTTCATCAGATACCTTATCCAACATTTAGCAAATTACATCAAGATATTTCACATCAGCACTAGGTGGCCTATAGCAGCAAGCAACTAGTATAGGTTTCAAATGTGGTAAATGCACCTGTACCCATAGCGCCTCTAATCCATTCAACATTAAGTCTTTACGTTGTTTTGCTGGAATATGGTTCTGGATGTAGACTGCAACTCCACCCCCATATCTATTTCTGTCCCTTGTCTACTTTTTCTACTGGTGTACTAGTAAGAACGGTTAACCACTGGTGTCCTACCACCACTGTAGTGGGCAGTAATATTTTACGTATATATACAGTCAGGGGTGCGGCTTTCAATGGGGACGGGGGGACATGTCCCCTCCACATTCTGAAATTGCATTTTTGCCTCCCCAGTTTTATCATTGGAATGTAATTCAAAACGGGGCAACGGTGTGCTTTAGGACCATGCTGACACCTTCCGAGCGGTCGGGTAGGCTGTTTGGAGCGTTCATCTGACTTTGTCCCCCCAACTTCTAAAACCAACGTTGCACCCCTGTATACAGTGCATTCAGAAAGTATTCAGATCCCTTGACTTTTTCCAAATTTTGTTACTTTACAGTCTTATTCTAAAATGTATTAAATAGTTGTTTCCTCATCAATGTACACACAATAACCCATAATAACAATTTGTATTGAAAATAAAAAACAGAAATATCACATTTTTGTAAGTATTCATACATTTTACTCAGTACTTTGTTGAAGCACCTTTGGCAGCGATTACAGCCTCGAGTCTTCTTGGGTACGACTACAAGCTTGGTACACCTGTATTTGGGGAGTTTCTCCCATTCTTCTCATCAGATCCTCTCAAGCTCTGTCAGGTTGGATGGGGAGCGTCGCTGCACAGCTATTTTCAGTTCACTCCAGAGATGTTCGATTGGGTTCAAGTCCGGGCTCTGGCTAGGCCACTCAAGGACATTCAGAGACTTGTTCCGAAGCCACTCCTGTGTTGTCTTGGCTGTGTGCTTAATGTTGTTGTCCTGTTGGAAGTTGAACCTTCGCCCCAGTCTGAGGTCTTGAGCGCTTTGGAGCAGATTTTCATCAAGGATCACTCTGTACTTTGCTCTATTCATCTTTCCCTTGATCCTGTCTAGACTCCCAGTCACTGCCGCTGAAGAATATCCCCACAGGATGATGCTGCCACCACCATGCTTCACCTTAGGGATGGTGCCAGGTTTCCTCCAGATGTGACACTTGGCATTCAGGCCAAATAGTTCAGTCTTGGTTTCATCAGACCAGAAAATCTTGTTTCTCATGGTCAGAGTCCTTTAGGTGCCTTGCATACTCCAAGTGGGCTGTCATGTGCCTTTTACTGAGGAGTGACTTCCGTCTGGCCACTATACCATAAAGGCCTCATTGGTGGAGTGCTGTAGAGATGGTTGTCCTTCTGGAAGGTTCTCCCATCTCCACAGAGGAACTCTGGAGCTCTGTCAGAGTGACCATCGGGTTCTTGGTCACTTCACTGACCAAGGCCCTTGGACCAAGGCCCTCCCCCGATTGCTCAGTTTGGCTGGGCGGCCAGCTCTAGGAAGAGTCTTGTTGTTTCCAAACTTCTTCCATTTAAGAATGATGGAGGCCACTGTGTTCTTGGGGACCTTCAATGCTGCAGCAATGTTTTGGTACCCTTCCCCAGATCTCTGCCTGGACACAATCCTGTCTCGGAGCTCTACGGACAATTTCTTCGACCTCATTGGTTGGTTTTTGCTCGGACATGCACTGTGAACTATTTGACCTTATATAGACAGGTGTGTGCCTTTTCAAATCATGTCCAATCAATTGAATTTACCATCGGTGAGCTCCAATCAAGTTGTAGAAACAGCTCAAAGATGACCAATGGAACCTGAACTCAGTTTCTAGTCTCACAGCAAAGGGTCTGAAAACGTATGTAAATTAGGTATTTATGTTTTACATTTTTAATTCATTTGCAGACATTAAAAAAAACTGTTTTTGTGCTGTCATTATGGGGTATTGTGTGTAGCTTGATGAGGGGAAAAAAATGTGTAATACATTTTAGCTTGATAGGCTATAATTTAACAAAATGTGGAAAAGTGGAAGGGGTCTGAATAATTTCCGAATGCACTGTATGATATTATAAATACCTCACATGTGACTCGTAATAAGACTAAGCAATTAGCCTATTAAAATGTTTATTGGACTTCATAAAGATAATTAAAATATACACACAAGCATTAGGCTATGGGGCGGCAGGGTAGCCTAGTGGTTAGAGCGTTGGACTAGTAAGGTTGCAAGTTCAAATCCCTGAGCTGACAAGGTGCAAATCTGTCGTTCTGCCCCTGAACAGGCAGTTAACCCACTGTTCCTAGGCCGTCATTGAAAATAAGAATATGTTCTTAACTGACTTGCCTAGTAAAATAAAGGTAAAATAAATAAAAAATATGAGTTGACATAGAATAACAAGAATTGGTCTTGGAATGGTCTATATCAAAGGAAGATTATTTAATTAACATTGTACAGTGAGCGTTTAGTCACAGTAATTAGGCTTCTCCAAGTTCTGATGCTGCTGATGATCATTAGTAGCCTACCAAACATGCTAACTGCCTGGTACTCAGCACTCAATTGTCCCTCTAATCACTCTGACGTCAATGCAAAACAGAGTGATGGCCTCTACTAAAAAGAGGAGGATCAGCTTTCTATAGGCTAGGCCCAGTATATTTATAAGCATATTGCTTATATTTACAACAGGAGTATAGCCTACCTGGCTGGCATGAAAATAAACTACATGGAAAAGCATTCTCCATTCGCTATTGAAGTGCATAGAAGACATGTATTTTTTCCCGCTGCCCCTGTTTTGATACAGGTGCATGATAATGGTCCATTCTAAATCCAAACACTTTTCAAACATATTATTAAGTATATGGAAAGACAAGATTAAGTCAAGAATAGTCTGATGGCTGACAATATTAGCTTATCACTTGTAAATTATATATTATCACTTGTGAAAGATGCCCAGCATAAGATACAATGCCTTTTTTGTGACTTTTTCTAATTATAGTTGCCCACCTCATGTAGCCTAGCCCATAAGCCTATGTTTTAATAAGGTTTGTATCACAACTAAAGTGGCCAAATAACTTCTTAAAATTAAGCACATTCATCCGCTTTACAAGGGGTGTAGAGCCTAACTGGCCTACATAAGCAGCACGTGAGTTTCAAATTTGGGGAAGATAATTTTCACCATAAAAATGCACCTATAATAAAAGCAGTACATCCATAATTGCATTTGCGTTCACTTGATAATGGTGTTTTCTGCTATTGGAACATTTGCGCTCTAATCTTACTACCATGTGTGCATTGCTGCGCTAATAATGTGAAGAAATAGCCTAATAGTTTATCAACATTTTAAGCTAAACATTCTGATCTGTTGCGTCAGCCACATTGCATAAAAAACTTTTTTTTTGATGTTAGTGGTTGTATTCATTTGCGATCTATCGCATCCCACAACTGTCCCAGACTATGTCTTGTTGGCTGACGAAAAGTAAATGTGGACAGTTAAATATGCACATCGGAATTGGATAAGGATGTGCACAGTTGCGTCCCCAATGTGTCTGTCTTCACTTGTAGCCTGTGAGAAAGATACGATCACGTGATGGAGCCCGCAGCACTCAGGGAGAATTGCACAACGACAACTGGCCGCAAACGACATGGATTTTTTTGGGGTGCATTACCACACAAAGGGGATGCCGATGTGAAATTCTAGGCATCATCAAGTGCTAAATTGTGAATCAGTGACTGATGTAGTGTGCACAGCCTGCGCAAAAAAAAACTAAGCAGAGCTCATGCCTTTCAAGCAACCTTTTTCAAATCATCATTAGAGTCATGCAGCCTTACAATGTGTTAAAATTCTAAACATTTATCCCAATGTTTGCAGAACAACTGAAGTTACATTAATAACTTTAAATTAAGAATATCGGAGTACCAATTTCTTTGTTAACTGCTCAACACAGAATAGCCACATGTGCGCACTCTCTCAAATCATTTGGAGAAAATATCCTTTCTATTTTATTCAATTGTATTCTTCATACTATAAAATAATGCCACGGAATTCTAAGCAAATCTTTTATGCTAAATTAATTAGTAGTGATGCACCGATATGACATTTTTGGGCGATATCCAATATTTTCATTGCCAAAAAAAACTGATACCGATAACCGATATAAACTAATTTAGCGGCCTTTTAAGCATTCTAGTACAGTTAAATAGTTAACACACACATGGACGCAGCGGTCTAAGGCACTGCATCGCAGTGCAATAGGCATCACTACAGTCCCTGGTTCGAATCCAGGCTGTATCACATCCGGCCGTGATTGGGAGTCCCGTAGGGCGGCCCAGCGTCGTCCGGGTTTGGCCGGGGTAGGCCGTCATTGTAAATAAGAATTTGTTCTTAACTGACTTGCCTAGTTAAATAAAAGTTACACACACACCAC
The DNA here is from genome assembly GCA_030435695.1 of Brachymystax lenok tsinlingensis. NCBI lineage: Eukaryota > Metazoa > Chordata > Actinopteri > Salmoniformes > Salmonidae > Brachymystax > Brachymystax lenok. The sequence goes on from CM059813.1 coordinate 40,954,325, forward strand.
ACTGAACAAAAAAGTTATTTTGTTGTCATTTACGTATGTCCCCATTACCAGTAAAACAATCAAAACCTATTTCTTTCACTTACTTGCTGTGCTGTTTCGGTCACTTGTTTCGGTCACTATTTGACGTGTCAAATATGCTTGTTGACCAATCAGGACCTGAATATGACTGCACGTCACATAATAATTTTACGAGTTCATTAATGTTTTACATAGTTATTACACATTGATTACACTATCACTCATATTTCATATGTCACAACGATTCATCGATACGTATGCTATAATGCTGGTGAAGTTGTATCGTGCACCTACAGTGCTGGTCATAAAAAAAAAAGCTAGCTAGCTCATGGATGCAAACAATGTTCTTCCCCAAAAACATAGCAAAATGACATAATCTGTTTCAGTAGCTATCTAACTATATAGCTAGGTGTCATCATCTAAAATAACCCTAATTTATAAGACAGTTCTTATTCGATTAATGGTGGTTGGACCCATCTATGTGAAGCTTGCCACAATAAGGATTAGACACAATTGTGGACTTTGCGGTTAGCCTTCAAAATAAAATTATGGCATAATTCTACTATTTGTATTAATTTGTATCACTGTCAATGACATACTTTTTTTGAAGGCAAACTGCAAATTCCACTATTGTGCCTAATCCTTATTGTGGCTAGCTTTACAACACATAACACATAATTCGGTCAAGCCTCACTAGCCAGATGAAGCTAGCTGGCTGCTTATAACGTTAGCTTTGGGCAACAGGGTTAAGTAGCTGGCTAGCTATTTATCTTCATGAACTGAAGTTCAATTTCAATAGGCAAACCTAGCTAATACTTACTCACAAGGTTTCCTAAATCATTGCTAAGAATAATGAAAATGACTGCAGTTTCTACTGGTCATTGTTTTCAGGCTGGTTGTATTGGTGCTAGCTAGGTACCAAGCTAAAGCTAGCTACCCCAGAAGTTGCGGTCAAACAAATTATGCTTTATAACCAACGCAGTATTGTAAACACATCGTTCGTGGCTGGTGTTTGCTTGTTTGCAGACTTTTTTGTACAGCTTTGACAGTGGTACTGTATCTTTTTTGACACGCAAAGACACAAACGGCATTCCATAGTATGTATGTCGTGAGGCTAATAGCAGTGACGCTATTACTGTGTAACTCCGGTAGGGCAACATCTGAAAAACAGCGCACTTGGTAGTGTTTACCGGTACTCGACCAGTCGGCGAAAGCCAACATCATCCACGACACAGAACGGTTGATTGTCAAGGGCATTGAATTCCATTATCTTGGCTTTAATGGATTTTACCTTTGAGTTGTCTCGCTGAAATGTTTTTACTCTTTCAAATGACTGCTCGACTTATTGACTGCTCGATCCACGCAGCAGACATTGTGGGCTAGGTTAGGAATGCTGTGTTGCACGTGTAGTGCAACATTTTACGTGGCGTCATTACGTCATGTACCTACATTATACAGTGGGGAAAAAAAGTATTTAGTCAGCCACCAATTGTGCAAGTTCTCTCACTTAAAAAGATGAGAGAGGCCTGTAATTTTCATCATAGGTACACTTCAACTATGACAGACAAAATGAGGAAAAAAAATCCAGAAAATCACATTGTAGGATTTTTTATGAATTTATTTGCAAATTATGGTGGAAAATAAGTATTTGGTCAATAACAAAAGTTTATATCAATACTTTGTTATATACCCTTTGTTGGCAATGACAGAGGTCAAACGTTTTCTGTAAGTCTTCACAAGGTTTTCACACACTGTTGCTGGTATTTTGGCCCATTCCTCCATGCAGATCTCCTCTAGAGCAGTGATGTTTTGGGGCTGTCGCTGGGCAACACGGACTTTCAAAGATTTTCTATGGGGTTGAGATCTGGAGACTGGCTAGGCCACTCCAGGACCTTGAAATGCTTCTACGAAGCCACTCCTTCGTTGCCTGGGCGGTGTGTTTGGGATCATTGTCATGCTGAAAGACCCAGCCACGTTTCATCTTCAATGCCCTTGCTGATGGAAGGAGGTTTTCACTCAAAATCTCACGATACATGGCCCCATTCATTCTTTCCTTTACACGGATCAGTCGTCCTGGTCCCTTTGCAGAAAAACAGCCCCAAAGCATGATGTTTCCACCCCATGCTTCACAGTAGGTATGGTGTTCTTTGGATGCAACTCAGCATTCTTTGTCCTCCAAACACGACAAGTTGAGTTTTTACCAAAAAGTTATATTTTGGTTTCATCTGACATTCTCCCAATCCTCATCTGGATCATCCAAATGCTCTCTAGCAAACTTTAGACGGGCCTGAACATGTACTGGCTTAAGCAGGGGACACGTCTGGCGCTGCAGGATTTGAGTCCCTGGCGGCGTAGTGTGTTACTGATGGTAGGCTTTGTTACTTTGGTCCCAGCTCTCTGCAGGTCATTCACTAGGTCCCGTGTGGTTCTGGGATTTTTGCTCACCGTTCTTGTGATCATTTTGACCCCACGGGGTGAGATCTTGCGTGGAGCCCCAGATCGAGGAAGATTATCAGTGGTCTTGTATGTCTTCCATTTCCTAATAATTGCTCCCACAGTTGATTTCTTCAAACCAAGCTGCTTACCTATTGCAGATTCAGTCTTCCCAACCTGGTGCAGGTCTACAATTTTGTTTCTGGTGTCCTTTGACAGCTCTTTGGTCTTGGCCATAGTGGAGTTTGGAGTGTGACTGTTTGAGGTTGTGGACAGGTGTCTTTTATACTGATAACAAGTTCAAACAGGTGCCATTAATACAGGTAATGAGTGGAGGACAGAGGAGCCTCTTAAAGAAGAAGTTACAGGTCTGTGAGAGCCAGAAATCTTGCTTGTTTGTATGTGACCAAATACTTATTTTCCACCATAATTTGCAAATAAATTCATTAAAAATCCTACAATGTCATTTTCTGGATTTTGTTTCCTCATTTTGTCTGTCATAGTTGAAGTGTACCTATGATGAAAATTACAGGCCTCTCTCATCTTTTTAAGTGAGAGAACTTGCACAATCGGTGGCTGACTAAATACTTTTTTTCCCCACTGTATAGGTATGCACGTCAGCTTTGTCATTGGTTTTGTACAATGGCGTTAAACTAGATTCCGATATGTTCACCGATTTATCGTGCATCCCTATGAACTAGTGTAGCCCACAGCCATTTGACATATCCGGATCAGGACCTAACATAAGTACAACTCAGAGTATGCTATTCTGTTCTTCTGAAATAGACTACAATTTCTTCATATCATGCTTCTTTATAACAGTCTAAAATAAATGATATATTTATTGTGAAGGTGTAGGCTATATTACATGGATTTATTAGACTTTTCAAAATGAAGATATTCCAAAGATCGGCATCAGTGGCGTGTGTGGAAGCCAGGACATGTGTTTATGTTAATTAACGGTCAATTACCATGAGACCGACAGTTATTTGCTTGACAATCACTGGCTGATGAAATGTTGTGACCGCCACAGCCCTAGTTACAAGCATATAGATCCTAAGGTTAAGTTACAGGACAAAGCATGAACTAAGAGATGCTTACTAGGCAAGATCCCTAGAAGCCTAGGAAATGAGAAGTTATCATACAACCTTCCTCCATGAACTGGATACAGGATAAGAGAGACAACAACGGCATTTCATTCCATTTGTAACATCTGAAGGTGTAACCTTTCAACCCAAAACCAACCACCTTGAGCAGTCAAACAATACCAAGTTTACAGTGTAACCTGACCACCAAGGCCCAATCTCCACTGGGTGTCACAGCATTTAATGCTTGTGCGGGGATGAGGCCAGTGTAAATAAGACAGAATTCCTGAGAGGACCATAAAACATTTTTGAATATAGTAATTCAGAGTTCACCCTGTACAGATACAAGTTACCACAGAGTTCATATATCCATATAGATAGCAACAGAGTTATCCTCAGTGAACACGTTTCAGATAGATACCAGACATGGATACTATAGTTTTATTCTATCACATTCAATAGTCAGTCCTCTGAATACTGTAAGAGAGAAACATTTTGGAAGGGCTGGAAGGGCTGACTAGTCCTTTGGCATTGTCCTCTGTCTTCCAACTCAAGGTGTCAGAGAGCACATTAGGGCCGAGCCTACACCACCTCTCTCATCCTCTCTTTCCTTATCCCAACCGAGGCACACTCATCCCGAGCTAACCTGACAACTGTTGTCCTCTGTATAACCCCCCTTGTGGTGTAATGTCAGAGACTTCTCCAGTCGCCAACCGTATGTTGGATGCAGCTGCTGAGCGTATGGCTGCCTGGCTGCCCCCAGGCCTTTGCTGCAGCTAATGGTATAATGGCTGCCACGTTATGCACACTTAGGACCCACAGTGCAGCGCTGGGGGCTGTGTGCTGTGCTGTGTGCCTGGGTGTGCAATGGACTGTGGGAAATACATGAGGGCTCTACTCTACTGAATCTTCTCCTCAATATAAAACACTGAGGGGTATGCAGTGGTGCTTTGGAGAATATAGTGAGAAGTCACTGATTAGAGTTTCATGTGTTTAACCAAAAAAGTTTCTGAATACTGATACATTAATGATAACTTTGTAGCATTTACTTTGCCATAGCATAATAAACCCTTTCAACATTTCATAAATTATACTTCCATCGCGTTTCACGACTCAGCGAGAGAAAATTGTAATAATTGTGACCAAAAACCCATGTAGCCCAACAAACCACTTCAACACAGAGAGAGAGAGTGACAGCGACCCCATACACTGTTACAGAGTTAACCAAGGTCCCATTTGGGGCCACTTGAGACAGGCCAGGGCCGTTTGGTATTTGGTGCTGTTGTGAATGCAGGCGACTGAATGAGGCTCTCACAGAGCCGTCCATCTTGTTCAACACAAGACAGCAGACAGACGACAGCTTCACCATTCACTGAGCTCAATGACTGCTTCATTCCTCAAGTCCTGAGCCTATTCACTCACCGCTTAATTAGGGTGTTTCTCTGTTTTTGATGTTTTGGGAAAACAGTTAAAAGTGAGTTTAAAGTATATTCTGCAGGATGATGGGTGAGACTACAATTAGTGTATAAAATTGAGTTCAGGCACATGCCCGTTCATCAGATGGACACACTTCCTCTCCCAGACCACCACATGCATGTTCGTTTGAGCACACACACACACACACCTCACTCCCCTTCTTGGCTTCCATGGCAACCCCCACTGGAGCCTTTCCCCGATATAATCTTTCCCCCACGGGAACCATTGTTTCAATAATATATAGAACTTTTCTCGCAGCTCTGGTATATAAAGCTTTTTTGAGGCCTTGCTCACAATTTATTCTGTGGCAGCACAATAACCAAACAATATACTGTATTTTTTTTAATATTTTTTTTATTTTAGTCCAACGCTCGACCCACTAGGCTACCCTGCCTTATGTGAGGCTGTTGATCATATCTTTGATCATGACACTGGTGAGGAGGAGAGTCCTTTTAAACTTTGACACAAAGTAGTCTGTGATAAATATCACAATATGTTTTATCTGAGTATATGTTATATTCAAAATAATCCATACATTATGTTTTTTTACTCAAAAATTATTTGTATGAGCTCAGGTCAATGAGACCTACAGGCCATATATAGGAAATAGAAGTTCAGAACTTGTAATGTTCACAAGAACTTAAGTTGATAAAAAGATCTAACTCAACATTAGATGTTATAATGAATTATTATGGACTTATAATCAGCTATAAAGGGGCGGTCATTTTGGACTGGGAACACAGAATTAATTAACATGAAACGAACACAACAGGAGGGTTAACAATTAGCAATACTACTGTAATAACAAAAGTACATTTCAGGCCTGTTTGACATTCAGCCAGATTTAAAAGTATAAACTGCATAGCAGATGTTTTGCTCCTTCTGATGTGTATTTAATCACATTACAGAGTTGAAGGTAATGCCTCTAAGAATCTTAGCTTTGAAGGCTGCAAACTCACTTTGTGTTCTCACACACACACACACACACACACACACACACACACACACACACACACACACACACACACACACACACACACACACACACACACACACCATGAAAGAGAACCAGAGAGGGAAGAGAGACAGATCTCCCCTAGCTAATGTCAATTGTTTCTCCACCATAAAAGAGCAAACCGTGGAGATATACTGGAAAGAAAGCAGAACCAGAGTTTCTGTCATTTTCTTGGATCCTGTTGGAAATGTTCTCGATGGACGCTCATAACATTTTAGCATGCACTTAAGCTTTGTTCTTGGAGTTGGACTTGAAGGAACTCTGGAGATCAAGAAATCGAATCTGACATGCGCAAATAAGCATAATTTGTAAAAATATACACACACAGACATCCTCACTTCGTGCTGCATGGTTTGCATAGTCACATTTGAGGCCCAACATTACAGTTTGTACACCTTGGAACAGAGAGTTCAAGGTCAGAAATACCTCGTTAGGATGAATTATGAACCTTTCAAACAAACTTGAATGCCGAACGCACTGTTCAATTTAACATTCTTAAGCAACTTGACAAATTTGAAATTCTGAGCGAAATGGTTTGTGAAATAAATTTTGCCATGCTATCAAATGTGATAATTTAACATCTAATATTACACAAGATATGGACAATGGCTTCCATGTGTATTACAGTGTATTACAACTGGAAGAAAATGGATTAGAACCAAGTTAATCATCTAAGATCTACTTATATTTGTAATATTTACCCTAACACACTGCTACGTGTCAAACCTGCATGGCGTTCCCATTCACTCAGCTTACACAAACACACACACAAACATAGCTTCTGCCTGCTCTGGATTCGTTGTGCTTGTTTAGCGTTGGCTCCACGGCCTGTTTGACGGCAGGAGAGTGACATGGCAGATGCAACACAGTTCCGCATGTCTAACTCCAGCCAGATGCATCATATCTCCCTACAGGTTTAGGCTAGATCCAGAGAGGCCTGCAGGCCAGCCTGTCCAGCACCTACACCCTGTGTCTCACAGTAGAAGAATCCATGAACACCAGAGCCTGGATGTACAGCTAAATGTGGTTTAGAAGCTCAAGTAAGCTCCCACTTAGAACTAATGCATAGGCTTTAGCTTAGTGAGCTAACTCTATCTTGAGGCGTGTGGACAACCTAGGTCAATACCCGGTCGATGACTCCTGGATAACTTGGCCGTCATTTTGTTTAAATATCAGGAAAATACCAACCGCATTTCAACTGTGTCCTGGTTGAGAATGGGAGGGAGTAAATTACACAACCTGCTACTTCTAGCCTGCTGACATCTCAATGGACGCTCCAACTCAAACAAAGAGACTGATTAAAACATGACCAGAACAGGACATTTGCAGTGGGAATCAAATGCGCTGGAGGTGAGAAGAAGGATTAAGTCTGGCTGCAGTCATACTGGACAGATCTCATATCACGTTTCTACCATTATGTCTATTGCTTTTTATCAATTGTTGAGAACGTCTATTCATATATTGATTCACTGTCTGACACTTGTTGGATGTGTCTAAGGCTCATTTGTGAGTCTGAGGGCAGCTTGTTTGTACAGTAGGTGTTCATGTTGCTCAGCAGGTTTCATGTGCGTGTATTTCTTGCTGTGTATGTTGAGTGTTTATAGATATTTAAGCAGGCTTGCGTGCTTGCATGTGTACTTATGTGTGTGTCCTATGTGTGTGAGCATATGTGTTGTGCAATAAGTGCCCATGTGTGCAGGTACCATGCACATAGCAATGCATTTTATCTCTCTTTCTCTGTCTCTCTCTCTCTCTGTCTCTGAAAGCAGAATGGACAGGAAATGCCTTCCTAATTGGGAGATAAGTGAAGCCTTTGCCAGCTGTTGAAGGAGAGAGGCTGTGTGAGTTAGGAAGGTGAGGAGACACACTCCTGCTGCGCTTGTTTCCTTTTAACTCTTCACATGCCATGATCACACTCTGGATTACAGAGGGAGAGGGAAGTGGGATATACTGTATTGGGATACATATAGGATCCATTATATGTTACCATAAAATTACACTAACCTTGTCATTTTAAAATAGAAACCACTTTGCTCTAATGACAATGGCAATATTAAGTTAACATGTGGTCATGTATGTGGTTGTCCATAACTTCCTGATATCCAGAAGTTATATGAACACACTGCTCGTGGTTGTGACACATTATATGAGTTCCCATAAGAGTCAATGTCAAATAGGAGCAAATACAGTTGTCGGAAGTTTACATACACTCGTTTTCAACCACTCCACAAATTTCTTGTAACAAACTATAGTTTTGGCAAGTTGGTTAGGACATCTACTTTGTGCATGACACAAGTAATTCTTCCAACAATTGTTTACAGACAGATTATTTCATTTATAATTCACTGTATCACAATTCCAGTAGGTCAGAAGTTTACATACATTAAGTTGACTGTGCCTTTAAACAGCTTGGAAAATTCTTGAAAATGATGTTATGGCTTTAGAAGCTTCTGATAGGCTATTTGACATCATTTGAGTCAATTGGAGGTGTACCTGTGGATGTATTTCAAGGCCTACCTTCAAACTCTGTGCATCTTTTCTTGACATCATGGGAAATGAAAAGAAATCAGCCAAGACCTCAAGTCTGGTTGATCCTTGGGAGCAATTTCCAAACACCTGAAGGTACCACGTTCATCTGTACAAACAATAGTACGGAAGTATAAACACCATGGGACCATGCAGCCGCCATACCGCTCAGGAAGGAGACGCGTTCTGTCTCATAGAGATGAACGTACTTTGGTGCGAAAAGTGCAAATCAATCCCAGAACAACAGCAAAGGACCTTGTGAAGATGCTGGAGGAAACAGGTACAAAAGTATCTATATCCACAGTAAAACGAGTCCTATATCGACATAACCTGAAAGGCCGTTCAGAAAGGAAGAAGCCACTGCTCCAAAACCGTCATAAAAAAGCCAGACTACGTTTTGCAACTGCACATGGGGACAAAGAGAAATGTCCTCTGGTCTGATGAAACAAAAAAAACTGTTTGGCCATAATGACCATCGTTATGTTTGGAGGAAAAAGGGGGAGGCTTGCAAGCCGTAGAACACCATCCCAACCATGAAGCACGGGGGTGGCAGCATCATGTTGTAGGGGTGCTTTGCTGCATGAAGGAAAATGATGTGGATATATTTAAGCAACATCTCAAGACATCAGTCAGGAAGTTAAAGCTTAGTCGCAAATGGGTCTTCCAAATGGACAATGACCCCAAGCATACTTCCAAAGCTGTGGCAAAATGGCTTAAGGACAACAAAGTCAAGGTATTGGAGTGGCCATCACAAAGCCCTGACCTCAATCCTATAGAACATTTGTGGGCAGAACTGAAAAAGCATGTGCGAGCAAGGAGGCCTACAAACCTGTCTCAGTTACACCAGCTCTGTCAGGAGGAATGGGCCAAAGTTCACGCAACTTATTGTGGGAAGCTTGTGGAAGGCTACCCAAAATGTTTGACCCAAGTTAAACAATTTAAAGGCTATGCTACCAAATACTAATTGAGTGTATGTAAACTTCTGACCCACTGGGAATGTGATGAAATAAATAAAAGCAGAAATAAATAATTCTCTCTACTATTTTCTGACATTTCACATTCTTAAAATAAAGTGGTGATCCTAACTGACCTAAGACAGTGAATTTTTTACTACGATTAAATGTAAGGAATTGTGAAAACCTGAGTTTAAATGTATTTGGCTAAGGTGTACAGTGAGGGAAAAAAGTATTTGATCCCCTGCTGATTTTGTACGTTTGCCCACTGACAAAGAAATGATCAGTCTATAATTTTAATGGTAGGTTTATTTGAAGTGAGAGACAGAATAACAACAAAAAAATCCAGAAAAACGCATGTGAAAAATGTTATAAATGGAATTCGCATTTTAATGAGGGAAATACGTTTTTGACCCCCTCTGCAAAACATGACTTAGTACTTGGTGGCAAAACCCTTGTTGGCAATCACAGATGTCAGACGTTTCTTGCAGTTGGCCACCAGGTTAGCACACATCTCAGGAGGGATTTTGTCCCACTCCTCTTTGCAGATCTTCTCCAAGTCATTAAGGTTTCGAGGCTGACGTTTGGCAACTCAAACCTTCAGCTCCCTCCACTGAATTTCTATGGGATTAAGGTCTGGAGACTGGCTAGGCCACTCCAGGACCTTAATGTGCTCCTTCTTGTCCATGTTCTGTTATAATCTGCACCCGGCACAGCCAGAAGAGGACTGGCCACCCCTCACAGCCTGGTTCCTCTCTAGGTTTCTTCCTAGGTTTTGGCCTTTCTAGGGAGTTTTTCCTAGCCACCGTGCTTTTACACCTGCATTGCTTGCTGTTTGGGGTTTTAGGCTGGGTTTCTGTACAGCACTCTGTGACATCAGCTGATGTAAGAAGGGCTGTGTAAATAAATTTGATTTGATTTGACTTCTTGAGCCACTCCTTTGTTGCCTTGGCCGTGTTTTTGGGGTCATTGTCATGCTGGAATACCCATCCACGACCCATTTTCAATGCCCTGGCTGAGGGAAGGAGGTTCTCACCCAAGATTTGACGGTACATGGCCCCGTCCATCGTCCCTTTGATGCGGTGAAGTTGTCCTGTCCCCTTAGCAGAAAAACACCCCCAAAGCATAATGTTTCCACCTCCATGTTTGACGGTGGGCATGGTGTTCTTGGGGTCATAGGCAGCATTCCTCCTCCTCCAAACACGGCGAGTTGAGTTGATGCCAAAGAGCTCCATTTTGGTCTCATCTGACCACAACACTTTCACATAGATGTCCTCTGAATCATTCAGATGTTCATTGGCAAACTTCTGACAGGCATGTATATGTGCTTTCTTGAGCAGGGGGACCTTGCGGGCGCTGCAGGATTTCAGTCCTTCATGGCGTAGTGTGTTACCAATTGTTTTCTTGGTGACTATGGTCCCAGCTGCCTTGAGATCATTGACAATATCCTCCCGTGTAGTTCTGGACTGATTCCTCACCGTTCTCATGATCATTGCAACTCCACGAGGTGAGATCTTGCATGGAGCCCCAGGCCGAGGGAGAATGACAGTTATTTTGTGTTTCTTCCATTTGCGAATAATCGCACCAACTGTTGTCACCTTCTCACCAAGCTGCTTTGCGATGGTCTTGTAGCCCATTCCAGCCTTGTGTAGGTCTACAATCTTGTCCCTGACATCCTTGGAGAGCTCTTTGGTCTTGGCCATGGTGGAGAGTTTGGAATCTGATTGATTGCTTCTGTGGACAGGTGTCTTTTATACAGGTAACAAGCTGAGATTAGGAGCACTCCCTTTAAGAGTGTGCTCCTAATCTCAGCTCGTTACCTGTATAAAAGACACCTGGGAGCCAGAAATCTTTCTGATTGAGAGGGGGTCAAATACTTATTTCCCTCATTAAAATGCAAATCAATTCATAACATTTTCCACATGCGTTTTTCTGGATTTTTTTGTTGTTATTCTGTCTCTCACTGTTCAAATAAACCTACCATTAAAATTATAGACTGATCATTTCTTTGTCAGTGGGCAAACGTACAAAATCAGCAGGGGATCAAATACTTCTTTCCCTCACTGTATGTAAACTTCCGACTTCAACTGTAAGTGTCTACATGTCCACCCCCATGCTACTGTTCTGTTTCCACCCTGCATGCGGTGGCTGAGTAGGGGTAGGTAGGATACCATGGCTTATATTTGTCCTAAGAAACACACTTTGGTCTGTACTTATGCTCCTGTGACCTCCATGATGGAAACAGACTTGCTGTTTTTACCCAGAAATACTGTTCTTTCAGGCCCTATTGCATGTTGAGCACATTCTGACTTTGCCAGTCCTATAGGTTTAAAGGATGACTGTGCTTCCTGATTTGGTCTTTTTTTTTGTCAATGCTCATTAACAAATGCCAGTGGCCATGACTGAAGGCAAATGAGAGTTAATTGTCTTGTAGTGTGGCTTGATGTAGGTGTTTCTTGGGTGTGTCTTTGCCATTCAATCACAACAAACAAGGCCAGTGGTACAGTGAGGTAAAATAAGCTAGCTTTTCTATGGAGAGAACACATTTTGATGTTGAGAACTTCTCCCCTTCTGACTGACTCACCATGTCAAGATGGTCAGCTAATTCAGTTCAATGTTTAGGCTAAAGCCTGCGCTGACCTTGTGTTTAGCCAAGCTGACAACAGCTAGCTACTATAGCTTGGTGATAGCTGCAGCTGGCTATACTATCTGGCTGATATTTCTGTGTCAAATCCGTTATGGCAAGATAGCAAGAGCCAATGTCAGGAATGTGTTTCATAAGACACTTGTTCTACAACACCTTGTTACAAAAGTAGCTTGCAACTTAGTTTCAATGTTTCATCACGTCATGTAAATACATGTTACCTTGGAAACGGGATCAACTGCGAGTTGAATGCCCGTTCTTGAGTCAGCTCAGCTGTCCTACAGCGCAATATTCTATAACTGGCTAGTTTTGTCTTGTCTCGCCTCTTATGTCCTCTGTTAGATCTTTCCCAGGGGACAAATGCCAGAACTAATATCTCTACAACAGGTGTAGGCTACATGTGGACATTGCATAAACATCACCCAGCTTGAGTGTAAGATACATTTATCAACTAAAAATCTATGAGTGATGAGTGTTTTCATGTTACAAAGACAAGACATTTGATGCTGTAAATATCATATTGATGTGCTTATATAGACAGTATGACAGAAATATGACAAAAATATGTGTAGAGTACAACTTCAGCTGTCTAACCCAAACTATAATGGCATTCTATTTGACCAAATCTAAGGATTTGGCTGTCTAACACACGCACAAAAAAGGGGGGTCAATGCAAATAGTCCTGGTAGGCATTTGATTAGCTGTTCAGCAGTCTTATGACTTGGGGGTAGAAGCTGTTAAGAAGCCTTTTAGACCTGTTAAGAAGCCTTTTAGACCTAGACTTGGCACTACGGTACCACCGAGAATAGTCTATGCTTAGAGTGGCTGGAGTCTTTGGCAATTTTTAGGGCCTTCCTCTGACACCGCCTGGTATAGAGGTCCTGGATGGCAGGAAGCTTTGCCTCAGTGATGTACTGGGCTGTACTCACTATCCTCTATAGTACCTTGCGGTCGGAGGCCGAGCAGTTGCCATACCAGGCAGTGATGCAACCAGTCAGGATGCTCTTGATGGAGCAGCTGTATAACTCTTTGAGGATCTGAGGACCCATGCAAAATCTTTTCAGTCTCTTGAGGTGAGGTTCTGTGTGTGATGAAGTGCCTTCAATCTATGTAATGTATTACAGGTTATGGACAGGTGCATTCAGGTGGCAGTAAGGGTGGAGTGCATGACAGAGTTTGCCTCAACACATGGGCCCAGCAGGCAGAGTTCAATAACTCCAGGCAGATGTGAGATTCAGGAGGAGACCACTCTGTAGGCTACTGACCAATTCAAAGCTCACTCCAGGAGGAAGCTTTGCATCGGCTAGTAGCCTGCAGAGTAATATGAGAAAAGTGCAATTGCTGAACTTATGTATATATTCTAAACAAAGTGTTTTGATAACTTCAAGTGTAACAGTTACAAGTAGAATAAAGCTTCACGTAATACTGTAGAAGCAGTGTTCTGATAATGTAACAATGTGCAAATATTATACCTTCTTGTATGGTGTCCCATATAAGACAGGGGTTCCCCATGTTGATGGTACCATTAAATTCAATAATAACAAAAGAGGATAAAAGGTAATAGATGTGTCTAGTTTAATTTTTATGTTGAGTGCAAGGTCTCTCCCAGTTCAGACATCCCCGTATTAACCTGTCTTTCAGTCAAAGGACTGCCCATCTGTAGAAAAATGAGGAAGAGTTGATGAGTGATACGTATTGAAAAGGTGATATTACTAAACACTTGTGATGTACTGTCTTATTAGTAATCACCTTTTGTCCCATCTGAAGACAGCTCCAGGCCCCTCTCGTCACAGATTCTGGTCATGAAGGAGTCCGACTTCGGCTCCTATATCTGACCCAGCTCCTATATCACAGAGGGAGGGAGAGAGAGAAAGACTAGCACCATACAGTCATGGAAGCCAACAGTAAATACACGGTTGAACATACCGAATCAGAGATCCTGATTCACAGCTAATTCACAAGTGGCACGTGCCAGCGTGGCACGGACTGGTTGTCATTACTCACTCAGGAGTAGTCCATTGGCACAGTGGAAGTGGGTGCCACCTTACAACGTACAAGACACACATAAACACACAGCAGTGATTACATTATCAATGGTCGGTTAGGTGAATTCCAGGACATATAGTATTTTGATCATTGTGACCAACCTCATTCAAGTGTCTTCTATTACTCTGAAGCGGGATTTGGTGTCTGGCCACTTCCCTTCTGTAACAGCTCCTGATATGGTAGGGGGGGTTCCCACGACGTTGCAAATCCACCAGGTTTTGTATGTACACTGAAGCCTGTGAATTGAATAAAATATCATCAATCAATAAACATACAGTGAGAAAAATAGTTTGGAAATAATGTGAATGCTATTAGAGGGACTGTTTCAACAGAATAGATTCAGGCCGATAACTCTGGCACCATTACTATGCAACCAACTGTGTATGTTGCTGAATGCTTGCTGATACGTTTTGCTATTTGCTGTCAGAGCCATAGCTATATTTGTTGTAGACAAGTACTTCAATACACATTAAGCATGTTGTTTTGGGTTCGCAAACAAAGCCCCCAAATGCTAACTAGCTACCTAACTTGCAAATGCAGGTTATATCTTTGTGCCGAGTTGTCCAGGTAGCTATCTTTGTTCAGGTTGTTGTTGTTAGCAAGTTATCTAGTTAACATGAGCTTTGCATTTACATTTAGTAATTTAGCAGACGCTCTTATCCAGAGTGACTTACAGTTTGTGCATTCATCTTAAGATAGCTAGGTGCAAATATACATATAATTGTCATAATAAGTGCATTTTTCCTCAATAAAGTAGCTATCAGCAAAGTCAGAGCTAGTAAGGTGGGGGGAAAAAGTCAAGTGCAAGTAATTTGGGGTGGGGAGGGGGGTGCAAGGGGTTGCTGTGGGGTAATTTAAGATACTCTTTAAAGAAGCAGGGTTTTAGATGTTTAATTAGGCTTCTCCAAGCTCTGATGCTACTGATGGTCATTAGTAGCCTACCAAACTTGCTAACTGCCTGGTTCTCATCACACTATTGTCCCTCTAGTCACTCTGATATCAATGCAAATGTAAACGAAAATCTGAACAAACACTTCTGTTGTGCAACATAAGCTATGCAATTGCGTAAGAAAACAGAGTGATTACTTCTTAAAAAGAGAAGGATCCCATCAGCTTTATATAGGCTAGGCCTACTATATACATTTCTCAACTTCACTAATATTAAGCACATTGCTTCTCTTTACAACAGGAGTATAGCCTACCTGGCTGGCATGAAAATGAACCATGGGAAAAGCATCCTCCGTTCGTTATTTAAGTGCATAGATGACATGTATTTTCCCCCTGCCCCCTGTTTCGAGACAGGCGCATGATAATGGTCCATTTTAAATCAAAGCAAATTTCAAGATTAAATCAAGAATAGTCTGATGGTTGACAATATTAGCCTATCACTTGTGAATGGTGCCCAGCTTGTGTGCAGTAAGGCAAGAAACAGAACATGCCTTTTTTTTGCGACTTTTTCAAATCATTGTCGCACACCTCATGTAGACTAGCCCATAGGCCAGTATTTGTTTTACATTTTAATTATTATAAAAAATGTTACCCCCTTGCAGCGATGGAACAAGTTACAGTCTTGTCCCATCGCTGCAACTCCCGTACGGACTCAGGAGAGGTGAAGGTCGAGAGCCATGCGTCCTCCCCCGAAACACGACCCTGCCAAGCCGCACTGCTTCTTGACACACTGCTCACTTAACCCGGAAGCCAGCCGCACCAATGTGTGGAGGAAACACCGTACAACTGGCATCAGAAGTCAGCGTGTGTGCGCCTGGCCCGCCACAAGGAGTCGCTAGAGCGCGATGGGACAAGGAGATCCCGTCCGGCAAAACACGGGCGGCCAAACACTCCC
Source organism: Brachymystax lenok tsinlingensis (assembly GCA_030435695.1). Taxonomy (NCBI): domain Eukaryota; kingdom Metazoa; phylum Chordata; class Actinopteri; order Salmoniformes; family Salmonidae; genus Brachymystax; species Brachymystax lenok. The sequence continues at coordinate 40,970,364 of CM059813.1, forward strand.
CTAACTTCTTAAAATTAAGCACATTAATCCACTTTACAATGGGTGTAGAGGCGGCAGGTAACCTAGTGGTTAGAGCGTTGGACTAGTAACTGAAAGGTTGCAAGATCGAATCCCTGAGCTGACAAGGTACAAATCTGTTGTTCTGCCCCTGAACAAGGCAGTTCCTAGGCCATCATTGAAAATAAGTATTTGTTCATAACTGACTTGCCTTGTTAAATAAAGTGGGGGAAAAAAACCTGGATGATGCTGGGCCAATTGTGCATGGGTCTCCCGTTTGCAGCAACACAACCTGGGACTGAACCCGGGTCTGTAGTGATGGCTCTAGCACTGTGATGCAGTGCCTTAGACCGCTGCGCCACTCGGGAGACCCATGCCTATATATTTAAATAGGTTTGTATCACAACTAAAGTTGCCAAATAACTTCTTAACATTAATCCACTTTACAACGGGTGTAGAACCTAACTGGCATACGTACGCAACACATGAGTTTCAAGTTTGGGGAAGATAATTTTCATCATAAAAATTCACCTTTGTAATAAAAGCATTACATGCATAATCGCATTTGTGCTCACTTTTGAGAATGGTGTTTTCCCGCTAATTCATTGCATTTGGGAACATTTGCTGTCACGTCCAGGCCAGAGTTTAGGCTGGCGTGTGTTTGTTTCATTTTGGTGTAGGGTTATTTTGGTTCTAGTTTGTCTATTTCTATGTTGGGGTAATGGTTCCCAATTAGAGGCAGCTGTGTGTCGTTGTCTCTAATTGGGAACCATATATATGGTTGGGGTTTTCTATAGTATTTTGTGGGTTATTGTTTGTACATAGCTTGGTTAGTTCACATGTTATGTTCAGCTTCACGATCTTCGTTACGTTCGTTTTGTTATTTTTGTCCCAGTTACGTTGTTAAATAAACATGTATACTGGATACCTCGCTGCGCCTTGGTCTGTCCCTTCCGAGGATCGTGACATTTGCGCTTATAGCCTACTGCCATGTATGCATTGCTGCGCTTATAATGTGAAGAAATAGCCTAGTAGTTTATCAACATTTTAAACTAAACATTCTGATCTGTTGCGTCAGCCTCATTGCTTAAAAACTTTTTTTTAAATTTAGAATCTAGCGCATCCCACAACTGTCCCAGACTATGTTTGGATAAAAAAAAAAATTGCACAGAATAGAATAGGTCAACTTTTATACTATGGGGATAGTAGATTGACATGGACTAGTGCTTTTGCTGTTCGTTAGGCCTATTCATCTTGTTGGCTGATGAAAAGTAAATGTGGACAGTTCTTCCAATATCTTCAATATGTGCCTCGGAATTGGATGAGGATGCACGCAGTTGCGTTCCCGATGTATCTGTCTTCACTTGTAGCCTGTGAGAAAGACCCGATCACGTGAAGGGCATTGGCTAATAAGAATTGAGCTATCTGAGAGAGCCATGTGAGTGAGAGGTGCTTCAGAGCACGCAGCCAGGAGAAGGGTATTATAATTATTATATTCATCCCAAGGGCACAACGGCCACTGGCCACAAAAAGGCATGGATTGTTATGGGAGGCATTATGGCCACACAAAGTGGATGCCACCAGGAAATTCGAGGCAGTGCTTGTCAAATTGTTAATGAGAGACTGAGAGACTGATGAAGTGTGTGGAGCCTGCGCAAAAAACAAAGCAGAGCTCATGAGTTTTATGCAACCTTTTTGTAATCATCATTAGAGTCGCATCGTACAGTCTTATAATGTATTACAAATCAAAGCATATAGCCCAACGTTTGTATCACAACTAAAGTTGTATAAATATCTCTAAATTAAGCAGATAGGAGGACTTGTTTCTTTGTTAACCGCTCAACACAGAATAGCATGTGCGCACTCACTCAAACTGTTTGTAGAAAATATCCTTTCTATTTTCTTCAGCTAAGTTCAATTGTAATTGTCATACTATAAAATAATATAAAATAATGCCACAGAATTCTAAGCAAATCTTGTCTGCTAATTGAACTAGTGTAGCCCATAGCCAGATCAGGGAGAACATAAGGACAACTCAGAGTATGCTATTCTGTCCTTCTGAAATAGACTACATTTTCTTCATATCATGTTTCTTTACACCTGTCTAAAATAAATCATGTATTTATTGTGATGGTGTAGGCTATATTACATTAATTTATTAGACTTTTTAAAATGTAGATGTTCCAAAGGTCTGCATTAGTGGCTGTAGGCTATGCGTGGAAGTCACGAGGTGCTAAATGTGTTTATGTAAATTAACGCAAAATTACCGTGAGACCAGCAGATATTTGCTTGACAATCACCAGCTGACACAATGTTATGACCGCCACAGCCCTGCTGTCCTAGCTTCAGAGGACAGTTGGTTCCACCATTGGGGTGCCAGGGCAGAGAAGAGCTTGGACTGGGCTGAGCGGGAGCTGCCCTCCCATAGGGGTAGGAGGGCCAAAAGACCAGAGGTGGCAGAATGGAGTGCTTGGTTTGGTGTATAGCGTTTAAATATAGCCTGAAGGTAGGGAGGGCAGTTCCTCTTTTTTCACCTTTATTTAACCAGGTAGGCCTTTATTTAACCGTCCCAGTCTCAAAACTCTGGAAGACTGAACCAGGTTTCCCTCAAGAATTTCCCTGTATTTAGCGCCATCATTCCTTCAATTCTGATCAGTTTCCCACTCCCTGCGGATGAAAAACATCCCAACAGTATGATGCTGCCACCACAATGCTTCACTGTGGGGATGGTGTTCTCGGGGTGATGAAAGGTGTTGGGTTTGCGCCAGACAGCGTTTTCCTTGATTTTTGTTTTATTTTTTTATTTCACCTTTATTTAAGCATGTAGACCAGTTGAGAACAAGTTCTCATTTACAACTGCGACCTGGCCAAGATAAAGCATAGCAGTGCGACACAAACAACACAGAGTTACACATGGGATAAACAAACGTACAGTCAATAACACAATATAAAAATCTATATACAGTGTGTGCAAATGTAGTAAGATTAGGGAGGTAAGGCAATAAATAGGCCATAGTGGTGAAATAATTACAATTTAGCAATTAAACACTGGAGTGATAGATGTGCAGAAGATGAATGTGCAAGTAGAGATACTGGGGTGCAAAGGAGCAAAAAATAAATAACAATATGGGGATGAGGTAGTTGGGTGGGCTATTTACAGATGGGCTGTGTACAGGTGCAATGATCGGTAAGCTGCTCTGACAACTGATGCTTAAAGTTAGTGAGGGAGATATAAGACTTCAGCTTCAGTGATTTTTGCAATTCAATCCAGTCATTGGAAGTAGAGAACTGGAAGAAAAGGGGGCCAAAGGAGGAGTTGGCTTTGGGGATGACCAGTGAAATATACCTGCTGTAGCGGGTGCTATGGGTGGGTGCTGCTATGGTGACCAGTGAGCTGAGATAAGGCGAGGCTTTACCTAGCAAAGACTTAGAGATGACCTGGAGCCAGTGGGTTTGGCGGCTAATATGAAGCGAGGGCCAGCCAACGAGAGCATACAGGTCGCAGTGGTGGGTAGTATATGGGGCTTTGGTGACAAAACGGATGGCACTGTGATAACTACGTCCAATTTGCTGAGTAGAGTGTTGGAAGCTATTTTGTAAATGACATCGTCGAAGTCAAGGATCGGTAGTATAGTCAGTTTTAAGAGGGTATGTTTGGCAGCATGAGTGAAGGATGCTTTGTTGCGAAATAGGAAGCCGATTCTAGATTTAATTTTGGATTGGAGATGCTTAATGTGAGTCTGGAAGGAGAGTTTACAGTCTAACCAGACACAGTTTACAGTCTAACCAGTATTTGTAGTTGTCCACATACAAGTCAGAACCGTTCAGAGTAGTGATGCTAGACGGGCTGGCGGGTGCGGGCAGCTATCGGTTGAAGAGCATGCATTTAGTTTTACTTGCATTTATCTATCTACTTAGCTAATGTTCTCACCAACATCAGTGGTTTGACAGTTGACAGGCAGCAGAAGGGACTGTGTCAGATGTACAGTAATTAATTCCTGGCCATCCGGCAGTACTGTTGAAATGCATTGGAAGTTTGCACCAACTTTATGGAAGCCCATTTCCACTCCTATTTGTCAAGCAAAATGTGCATGCGTTGCACCCATATGCAGACTTGACAACATATGTCCATATGGCAGCTGGGAGCTGGGAGCGGACCACAACGTATTGTCTCTGAGCAATTGGGCATCATTGGCAAAAGTGGGTATTTAAGTAATTCATACCCAACCCTCCAGTAAGGTGTGACGAAGTCACTTACAAACTCGGTTTTGGGCAAGACTGACTTGATTGCCATAATTATCCTATTTACACTTCGTAGTCAATTTTGACACTCAAATTAATATTTCTGACTCATATCGATTCCACACAAATACTTTAAAGTACTAATTAAGTCGTTTTTTGGGGTATCTGTACTTTACTTTATATTTATATTTTATACTACATTCCTAAAGAAAATAATGTACTTTTTACTCCATACATTTTCCCTTGACACCCAAAAGTATTAGTTATATTTTGAATGCTTAGCAGGACAGGATGGTCCAATTCACGCACTTATCAAGAGAACATCCCTGGCCATCTCTAACGCCTCTGATCTGATGGACTCACTAAATACAAATGCTTTGTTTGTAAGTATGCTCCTGGCTATCCGTAAATAAAAAATCAAGAAAATGGAATTTGAAATGATTTATACTTTTACTTTTGATACTTAAGTATATTTTAGCAATTACATTTACTTTTGATACTTAAGTATATTTAAAACCAAATACTTTTAGACTTTTACACAAGTAGTATTTTACTGGCTGACTTTCACTTTTACTTGAGTCCATTTCTGTTAAGGTATCTTTACTTTTGTACAGGTATGACAATTTACAGTCAGGCCGTTTACAGTCAGATAAGTTGGTTCTAATGGGCAGTTGACATTTAAACCTTATTCAAGAGTTGGTTGAGTGTTTCTGGCAGATAAAATGTCCCTTTCATAGGCTGCTCCAGACAGAATAAACAGAGAGAAAACATCTCATGAAGATCTCTGTCCTTCAGGAAAGCTGTAAAGTTGCAGAGGCAGTTTGAGTGCAGGATGTTTCTCATGGCCTTGGTTGGTCCAGGACCTTCTCTCCTATCAGTTTGGTATTTCAATCACTGAACAGCAGTTCTACTGCATGTTTTAGCATGGTTTCGACCAGCAAAGCATTAACTCCTCATTGGGACTTGACCACGTACAGTTGGTCTTGTTTACAGACAGTCTGAAAATACTACAAAGTGTCTTGTAGTGCAGAAGTTACTTTTTCTAAAGTAAACTTTACAATAAAAAAAACACCTAATGTTCTTTACTACCAAATGAATAATGACAATAAAACAGTTGTATAACCCCTTAATTCTTGATATTACATTATGTTTAAATAAAAACTGCCTCTGAACCATTGGTTAGTGGTTAGAACACCGTGGCCCATTCACTAGCTTCAGCTGCAGCGCGCTACGCAGACAGATGGGAAATAAGCCATCATGACTTACTATTGCAAATTTATCGTTAAACTGCTGCATTTAAACATAATTATCTCTATTTCCGAGCAAATCGAGACAGTACTGCAGGACATCTGCGTGGGGGGACTACAGCATTTCACACACCACACACACTCATACATAGACAAATGCTATAATACATCTACTTCTACCAATTTTTTTTCTCAACTTTGATTTAGTCAGAGAGCTGTGTGTTGTGGTGTTTGGTTTAGACCATAATCTCATGTTGACTAGATTAACTGGTTATCTAAAACATTTTAACCATCACTGTTGGTTGGAATGGTGTTACTGTATAGAAGACTTTATGTTTCCAATTAGCAGAATAACATGAATACAAAAACGTATCTGACAAAATACATTTCCCACCTGTTCTACACTCTGCACCTACTGACTGTGTGACACTAATGGACCATAGCTGCCTTACATAATATCTAATTAACCACAAAGGAGATGGACGTTTTAAGCAATCAATATTGATTGTCAAGTGAAGGTGTGCATAAAAATCCCACACAAATGAGCTGTATGTTCTATATTAAAGGGCTGCATTGACCTAAACGTTCACATAATAGATGCACAGAGGAAGGAATGTGTGCAGGAGAATGCTCTTTCTACTGACGACTGACTATAGCCCTGCCCAGAGGGTTATTCCTACAGACAGAAGCTCAGCTCAGCTAGCCCCAGGCTCCCACAGCACAGGTGCAGCTCTGACATCTCCTCCCCCCACAGCAACCCCATGACACTCAAACAAAAACAAACACTGGCCCATATATTGGTGGCCAACGTTGTTCTTTAGTTGTTGTTTTTTGAACGGTTTCATTTTTGGGGTAGTTTCCCCACACTAAGCTACAAAGAAAATAGGATTCCATGTATGTTGAGGTAAAAGGTAAATATGGGTTGTTGTGACGTGTGTGGTGAGTGAGTGCTGGTGTGTGGCAGAAATTCCTGACATTGAGCCCTGCTCTTCTTTTGGGTGATATGTTTTGAGAAGTCTCTCCCCGCCTCTGGCTCACCTGTTGAGCTCTGACAACAACGAAAAACCTCTTCCATCGCGGCTGTGGGTGACCTCCGACCCTGTCTTTAGTTGCCATGCGGAGCCAGGGTGTTTGTCAAGTCTCTCCGGTTCAATAACATATTTTCCCAAGCAGCCAAAGAGCTTAGCTGTTTAACACCTGTGAGGCCATCTCTGCAACTCATATTTAACTGGAGATTGTCTCCTTGCGTACTGCTGATACAAAGCACTGACTGATACAGTTTTTATGACATGCGAAGATGTCTTTCATAGCAACTTTAGCAACTATGTTTGTAAAAACAAACATTTTATGATTTATAGCTCTTTCTTGGTTCTCTTTCTTAACTGTTAAGCATACACATCCTCACACGTGTATGGACACTTACTGTAGCCTATAGTCAGCCAAAGTAAATGGAACCACAAGCCAAGTTAATTTCCATCTGATTAGCCTGAAAAAAATTATATTCTATATGTAGCAAATGGGAACTAAATGTAAATAACTGACATAACATGAGATTGCGGTTTAATTAATTAATATAAAAAACATTATTGAAGCCAATTTGACTAAAGGGAGTTAACTATTGGCTATTTACTGTATATCTACTGTGTTATCGATATGATAATCTAAACTATGCAGAAACTTTAATTAACTGAACCACAGTTTGGTGCGAGATATTGCCAATGCTCAATCCGAAAATACTGTGATGGGAAAAAAAGAAGATGAAAGAAAAAATATATACAAAATAGGCATAAAGGGAAGCAATCTGAGGTGCAGCAAGGCCAGTGTTGGGGAATGGGAGCCATCTGGAGAAAGCCTGACTCTCCTTTGCGACCCACAGCCCACTTCCGTGCCCTGGCTCCCAACTACTATGTAATTATAAACACATCCGCCGTCAAGGTGCATGGTACAATCTAAACATGTGCTGCTCATCAGTCCTCCAGCTCAGAAAGGAAGGGGGGAACGAACCTCTGACACACAAGCGTGCACAAGCACACACATACTAATGCAGGTATCCACATGCATATACTAAACACATAAACACAAACATATTGACACAAACTAAATTCAAGTTCAGGCACTGAAAAATGTGCATATAAGATGCCACACGCTCTCTGACTCAACATTCTCCCCCACTCTTAGCTCAAACATGGTTGTTAAAATGCAGTATGCAGAGTTATAAGCTCCCAGATCCCGGTGCTAAGTAAATATACACGAGACACATCAAACCGGCCTGTGTTTTATTCATTCTCTGGAACAGTGCAGTAGCACACACACACGCACGCACACACGTACACTGTAAACATATCCCCAAATCAAAACCTGGCTATTTTTCCTTCCACTGTAAAATGACCCCAGCTAGACCCCCAAACAGTACGGTAAGCAGTTTCCTATGACAGACAGCTTCATCGGATAATAACTATGTAATTGTTACACAATGTGGCAGTGAAAGTATACAGACCACAGTCACTAAATGCTAAAACTGATGCAGTAGGTAGGCCTTTGAAGGTTGATCTGTAGCATAGCTCTACGAGGACATAACACATCGCATCAAGCAGATACAAACACACATACAGAACCAGGCAAGCAGCCTCATACAGAGCCAGACCCGTTGATCAGTCTTCTGCCAAACACCAAAACAAACAAAACCAACACCTGGAACTGTGTGTGTGTGTATAACACTCCTACAGGAGCCAGGAGGAACATGATGAAGCAGGATGGGATTAGGTCATGAGGGCGGAAGCATCATCAGCTGTTTTCTGCTGGGTATACATGCTAACAGGGTATATATGGATATCCCTGCCCAACACAACAACACATTGTCTCATAGCACTACAATGATGGATGTGGTATACTCTTTGTTTTGTTGTTTGTGTCTTTGTCTCACACTATTAACTGATAACAGATGATGTTATAGGTTTTGGCTCACACCCTCTGCAGGAGTGTTTTATGTGGTATATCACACTATGACAGGTCTCAGTCATGGACGGCATCCAGTGCTGCAGTTTACCATCTGGTAATACTGTTGTGAGTAGTTTATAGCACCTTTGACAATCATGAAAAACGTCTGAACTCGAAAACAGAGACAACCAAACAAATGAACATACAGACACGCACACGTTTACGCACGCATGCACACACACACACACACAAACACACACACATACACACAGCAACATAAATCAGCCCCAAGCCAAACTCTTGGCCTCTTCTAGTCCATTGAGTGGTTGAGTGAGGAGCTGTGTGATGTGTTTAGCAGGGGTATTTTGAGAGTGTTTTTCGGAGTACAGAGAGTAAATTAATATTTGATGACAGTGCCACCTCTCCTGCACCGTGGACGGCCCAAGCAGATCATCTTGTGACCTTCAGACACCCAGGAACAGATTAATAATTCATCACAGTGTTGTCAATCATCCTGTTGGTCCATGTGGAATAGAGATGAGATGCACCACGGTGCCAGGGAGGGATATCTGTGATCGCATCTCACCCAGGCGTCAATCAACAACACACGTGCTGATTTGACACTCCTACAGGATGATTTTTGCAAGCACTGCAAACATAATATTTTCAATGATTATAACTGCTGCCATACATGCATACAGTATGTCAGTGGGATATGCACTCAATTGGCAGTTTATTAGGTACACCCAGCTAGTACTGGGTCAGACCGCCCCTTTGCCTCCAGAGCAGCCTGAATTCTTTGGGGCAAGGATTCTACAAGGTGTGGCGTTCAAGCGTTACTCATTTGGTATCAAGGGATCTAACATGTGCCAGGAAAACATTCCCCACACCATCACACCACCGCTACCAGCCTGTACCGTTGACACCATGCAGGATGGGGCCATGGACTCATGCTGCTTACGCCAAATCCTGACTCTGCCATCAGCATGACGCAACAGGAACCGGATTAGTCAGGCCAGGCAATGTTTTTCCACACCTCAATTGTCCAGTGTTGGTAATCGTGTGCCTACTAGAGCCTCTTCTTCTTGTTTTTAGCCGATAGGTGTGCTGCAATAGCCCATCCATGAGAAGGAACGATGAGTTGTGCGTTCTGAGATGCCGTTCTGCACACCACTTTGTACTGCGCCCGAATGTTAGCTTGCACGATTCTTGTCATTCTCCTTCGACCTCTCATCAACAAGCTGTTTTCGCCCCCACAGGACTGCCGCTGACTGGATGTTTTTTGTTTGTCGGACCATTCTCGGTAAACCCTAGACACTGTTGTACATGAAAAGCCAGGGAAAAAGCCAGCCAGCCGTTTCTGAGAGGCTTAGGTCACTCGTTTTGCCCATCGTTTTGTATATTACTTACAGGATAAATTAATTTTAGTTCACAGAGCTGGCCATAAATGGATGTTACATCTTACTTGATGTCTTATGCAGGCAGGCTTCTTCAAACCCATTGCTTTCTAATTCAATACAGATTATAATAAAATTAGGCTATATCTTTACATTAAAAACCAAAGTCTGTCAATAGTCTAGCCATTCCAATTAATGTAATACCCCTTGATCTTCAAGAATAGAACTTAGAAATATGGAAATATAGATTAGCAAAATAGTTTTACACGAGCATTACCCAAAAACAAGGACTTATTCGCCTAGTCTGTTGTTTATGACTTTTATTTATTTATTTTTATTATTTGAGCTCGTTGCTGCTCTCATGGAATGGCATGCTGTGAGTGCTACCAAAAAGTGCTATTTTCATGTAAAGAAAAATGAATGCCATGTGCTGCATTTGCAATAGGTCAATTGTAAAAAAAAAAATTGGTGACACTTTGATATGTCAATAATTTGCAGCTGTTTAAGTCTATCAAAAGTGAGCATTTGTCCATTAAGCTATTGACATTACATTTTATCAGCAAGAATTCGATTGAGCAATAAAAGCACCACTTGTGTTTTTCTTAAATTGAACTCGTTTTTGACAGTACGCTGAGCACAGGGCCAGGCCAGCTATAGCCTTTTGGGGGCCCTAAACTAGATCTGGTTGCCCCCCCACCTTGCGGGTAACACATTTGAGTGGTCCTCCTCTTGACGACAGAGATCGAATAACGTTTAAAGTGAATTCCCTGCAATTCTACACATTTTTCCATGGGGTGGGAAACATTTTTTAAATGTTAAAGCTAATTACCTGCAATCCTACACATTTTGCCATGACTTACTGTGTGACATGATATCTGAGTGAGAGTGACTAACAAAATCAATGGGGGCCCCCTGGAGGTCAGGGCTCCTGGGCATGTGCCCTGTGTGCCTGGTCGATATTTGGCCATGATTACTGACTAGACTAACTTACCGATCAAAAAATTGTTATCTGACATTCTTAATTGAGTGACTGTTGGTGACTGACATAACAAGAGAAAACAACCACATTTCGAAATTGCACATTGTGTATTCTAATGCAAAAGTATGTTGAGACCCTGGACTGAGTTATTATTTATTTAATTTTTTTTCAGTTTTAATGCAAATTAGTTGCTTTAAAGTTGCATGACATATGTTATAAGATTGCTAATTTCCTGCAATTCTACACATTTTGCCATGGGGTGGAGAGATTATTTCAGCTTTAAAGCTAATTTCCTTCAATTCTACACATTTTGCCATGACTTATGCCATGTTATCAATATCTGAGTGAGATTGTGCATTCTACTATTCTAACTATGAACTGTAAGTTGAGACCCCGACTGAGTTCCTAAAAACAAATGGGTTGGGGGCCCCCTAGCGGCCTTGGGCCCTAAGCGACCGCTTATGCCTGGAGCTGGCCCTGGTGGAGCACAATACCATGGAGGATTTTAGAAAGGAGGGCCTCCCTCAAACTGTTATTCCATAGGTTGGGATACGCACCATGCAGCTGTTGCAAGACCGCATTTTTCACTGGCTATTCGCTGGTCGCAAAAACAATGATTGATAGGCAGCTTAAACTTCCTAAATTCAACCATTATTGGGTTAAAATTCAAATATACAGTACCGTTCAAAAGGTTGGGATCACTTAGAAATGTCAGATTTTTTATGGAATATCTACATAGGCGTACAGAGGCCCATTATCAACAACCATCACTCCTGTGTTCCAATGCCACGTTGTGTTATCTAATCAAAGTTTAGTTTTTAAAAGTCTAATTGATCATTAGAAAACCCTCTTGCAATTATGTTAGCACTGCTGAAAACTGTTGTTCTGATTAAAGAAGCAATAAAACTGGCCTTCTTTAGACTAATTGAGTATCTGGAGCATCAGCATTTGTGGGTTCGATTACAGGCTCAAAATGGTCAGAAATAAAGAACTTTCTTCTGAAACTCGTCAGTCTATTCTTGTTTTGAGAAATTAAGGCTATTCCATGCGAGAAATTACCAAGAATATTAAGATCTCGTACAACGCTGTGTACTACTCCCTTCACAGAACAGCAAACTGGCTCTAACCAGAATAGAGTGGGAGGCCCCGGTGCACAACTGGGCAAGAGGACAAGTACATTAGAGTGTCTAGTTTGAGAAGTCCTCAACTTGCAGCTTCATTAAATAGTACCCACAAAACACCAGTCTCAACGTCAACAATTAAGAGGCGACTCCGGGATGCTGGCCTTCTAGGCACAGTTCCTTTGTTCAGTGTCTGTGTTGGCTTTTTCTTTGCAACTCTGCCTAGAAGGCCAGCATCCCGAAGTCGCCTTTTCTTTTAAAAACAAGGACATTTCTAAGTGACCCCAAACTTTTGAACAGTAGTGTACATTTGTGAACAGTCATCCACAAAACCCACAATCCATAAGGCGCAAATAGCTAAATAAGGGAGAAGTACATTAGTGTGATTCACATCATTGCGTTATGTAGATATCAATAATAAGTGATATCCGTAATGCCAGTAGGCTACAACACTGCTGTCATCCTTACTGTACTTCCAAGTGTTTATTCAAGTTGGATATATAATCTTTGGATGCTGACAGCAGTCACACCATTGGAAGACATAGCTTGGACTGTGGCCTACAAAAGCCTTTTCCTGCTCATTTCCCGCAATCCATCAAAACGCATTTGGTGTGTCATCATAGTGGTCTCTGACTTGTGGTCAGACTCGCTCAGGCGGAACAAATTTAAACTTGCACCTTTTTTTAATGCTGATTTGAATGTCATTGAGAAAACAATTGAAAACAACTGTTTCGCAAGCATCCTTTCTGAATTTAAAAGTAATCCTAGAAGTAATCAACCTTTTATTTTATCTTTGATCTGATAATTTTTTTGCCTGTAGCGTAACGGATTACAGTTACAGTTTTGTTTTAACCAATTACATGGAACGGATTACATATAACCCGTTACTCCCCAACCCTGAATGTCAATGTACCCATCCCTCCCTATCAATAAACCATTACAGTAAATTGAATTGCTGTTGCGAATGAATGCAGGTCTGGGACTTGGGCATGAGATCTGAGTGGTACAGAGTTACTTTATTCTCACGTCCCTGAGAGATTAACTGATGGTGGACTTCTGAGCTTTGTTTTGGTGGATCCTTCCAATTCAGCACTCAGCTTTTCAAAGATGCTGTTTATATTAGCCTTTAAGGATTAATACATGTTTGTGTGTGTGTGTGCGCGCGTGTTTACGTACATGCGTGTGTGTGTGCCCGTCAACGTTTCGCATGAAGGTGTCCGATACAATACTTCTTCAAGCCCAAGCCAAACACCGTTCAATCCCTGATATAACTTCACACCTAATCCATCCCTCTTCCTCTCCCTGCTCTGGACGTTTGACCCCGATCTCTCGCCATCCCTTACCATCCATCCCTCCGAGCAAAGACTCATTCAACTTCCAGCTAATGGGCACTTTTGTTTAGTTTGGCTTTGGGTGAAAGTTGAACAAAGGTCCCACAGAGGTCAATGACTCAATGAAAGTCCTAGCTACGTATCAATTTACAGTGTTTTTAACCAGGTTATAAACAGCTAAATACTATGTAATTGTCTGCACTTACAGTAGGTATATGTAAATGGTTTCTACGTTATAATTTGGTACAACATTAAAAAAAAGATACAAATTTAATTCATTCTTTCTTGTTTTTGCAATGTGGAGAAAAGTTACTCTATTTGTATCAATATTTGAGAGTGCTTTGGTGAATTGAGGCAGTGAATGCTATATTTTTTTTCTGGGTCTGGCTGAACTCAGAGTGCTGTTGACAGGATTTAACCATGACAAACAGAGGGCATGAACAACAACAGGACATTTTATTTAGTGATTTAGCTAAACGCTCTCAGACTGACCTAATCAGGTTTCCCAGAGGGCAGCTTTGGTTAAGTCTCTTCTTGAGTGACAGGTGACATTGCTGTTTGTCAAAGGCAAAAGTGAGAGAGATGTCAGTGTTGTTGACACACACCAGATTGCTCTGTCACTGAGTGGTTCAGGTCTTAAAGATATGGATGTCAGTATTTCCTTAGTACTCCTGATAAACTGAATTAGAATGAAGTGTACTAATCTCAGTTGATTGAACCTAAAATCAAGCAAATACTGTGTTAAGAGTCCAATCAAATCAAATTAAATTGTATTTGTCACATGCGCCTTACCATGAATTGCTTACTTACAACCCCTAACAAACAATGCAGAACAATACAAAAAAATAAGTAAGAAAATATATATTTTTTAAAGAAAATAAATAAATAAAGTAAGAAAAAAAGTGACACAATAAATAACAATAATGAGGCTATATACAGGGGCTACCGAAACCGAGTCAATATACATTTTATTTGAGGTAATTGAGGTAATATGTACATGTACAGTTGAAGTCGGTAGTTTACATACACCTTAGCCAAATACATTTAAATTCAGTTTTTCACAATTCCTGACATTTAATCATAGGATAAATTCCCTGTCAGTTAGTTTCACCACTGTCACGACTTCCGCCGAAGTTTGTGCCTCTCCTTGTTCGGGTGGTGTTCGGCACGGGCAGGGTGTAGTGGTGTATATCGATGACATTCTGATATACAGTGGGGAAAAAAAGTATTTAGTCAGCCACCAATTGTGCAAGTTCTCTCACTTAAAAAGATAAGAGAGGCCTGTAATTTTCATCATAGGTACACTTCAACTATGACAGACAAAATGAGGAAGAAAAAATCCAGAAAATCACATTGTAGGATTTTTTATGAATTTATTTGCAAATTATGGTGGAAAATAAGTATTTGGTCAATAACAAAAGTTTATCTCAATACTTTGTTATATACCCTTTGTTGGCAATGACAGAGGTCAAACGTTTTCTGTAAGTCTTCACAAGGTTTTCACACACTGTTGCTGGCCCATTCCTCCATGCAGATCTCCTCTAGAGCAGTGATGTTTTGGGGCTGTCGCTGGGCAACACGGACTTTCAAAGATTTTCTATGGGGTTGAGATCTGGAGACTGGCTAGGCCACTCCAGGACCTTGAAATGCTTCTTACGAAGCCACTCCTTCGTTGGAACCTGAACTCAGTTTCTAGTCTCACAGCAAAGGGTCTGAAAACGTATGTAAATTAGGTATTTATGTTTTACATTTTTAATTCATTTGCATACATTAAAAAAAACTGTTTTTGTGCTGTCATTATGGGGTATTGTGTGTAGCTTGATGAGGGGAAAAAAATGTGTAATACATTTTAGCTTGATAGGCTATAATTTAACAAAATGGAAAAGTGGAAGGGGTCTGAATAATTTCGAATGCACTGTATGATATTATAAATACCTCACATGTGACTAAGTAATAAGACTAAGCAATTAGCCTATTAAAATGTTTATTGGACTTCATAAAGATAATTAAAATATACACACAAGCATTAGGCTATGGGGCGGCAGGGTAGCCTAGTGGTTAGAGCGTTGGACTAGTAAGGTTGCAAGTTCAAATCCCTGAGCTGACAAGGTGCAAATCTGTCGTTCTGCCCCTGAACAGGCAGTTAACCCACTGTTCCTAGGCCGTCATTGAAAATAAGAATATGTTCTTAACTGACTTGCCTAGTAAAATAAAGGTAAAATAAATAAAAAATATGAGTTGACATAGAATAACAAGAATTGGTCTTGGAATGGTCTATATCAAAGGAAGATTATTTAATTAACATTGTACAGTGGCGTTTAGTCACAGTAATTAGGCTTCTCAAGTTCTGATGCTGCTGATGATCATTAGTAGCCTACCAAACATGCTAACTGCCTGGTACTCAGCACTCAATTGTCCCTCTAATCACTCTGGCGTCAATGCAAAACAGAGTGATGGCCTCTACTAAAAGAGGAGGATCAGCTTTCTATAGGCTAGGCCCAGTATATTTATAAGCATATTGCTTATATTTACAACAGGAGTATAGCCTACCTGGCTGGCATGAAAAATAAACTACATGGAAAAAGCATTCTCCATTAAGCTATTGAAGTGCATAGAAGACATGTATTTTCCGCTGCCCTGTTTTGATACAGGTGCATGATAATGGTCCATTCTAAATCCAAACACTTTTCAAACATATTATTAAGTATATGGAAAGACAAGATTAAGTCAAGAATAGTCTGATGGCTGACAATATTAGCTTATCACTTGTAAATTATATATTATCACTTGTGAAAGATGCCCAGCTTAAGATACAATGCCTTTTTGTGACTTTTCTAATTATAGTTGCCCACCTCATGTAGCCTAGCCCATAAGCCTATGTTTTAATAAGGTTTTGTATCACAACTAAAGTGGCCAAATAACTTCTTAAAATTAAGCACATTCATCCGCTTTACAAGGGGTGTAGAGCCTAACTGGCCTACATAAGCAGCACGTGAGTTTCAAATTTGGGAAGATAATTTTCACCATAAAATGCACCTATAATAAAAGCAGTACATCCATAATTGCATTTAGTTCACTTGATAATGGTGTTTTCTGCTATTGGAACATTTGCTCTAATCTTACTACCATGTGTGTGCATTGCTGCGCTAATAATGTGAAGAAATAGCCTAATAGTTTATCAACATTTTAAGCTAAACATTCTGATCTGTTGCATCAGCCACATTGCATAAAAAACTTTTTTTGATGTTAGTGGTTGTATTCATTTGCGATCTATCGCATCCCACAACTGTCCCAGACTATGTCTTGTTGGCTGTGAAAAGTAAATGTGGACAGTTAAATATGCACACATCGAATTGGATAAGGATATTGCACAGTTGCGTCCCCAATGTGTCTGTCTTCACTTGTAGCCTGTGAGAAGAATCACGATCACGTGATGGAGCCCGCAGCACTCAGGGAGAATTGCACAACGACAACTGGCATAAGCGACATGGATTTTTGGGGTGCATTACCACACAAAGGGGATACCCGATGTGAAATTCTAGAGCATCATCAAGTGCTAAATTGTGAATCAGTGACTGATGTAGTGTGCACAACCTGCAAAAAAAACTAAGCAGAGCTCATGCCTTTCAAGCAACCTTTTTCAAATCATCATTAGAGTCATGCAGCCTTACAATGTGTTAAAATTCTAAACATTTATCCCAATGTTTGCAGAACAACTGAAGTTACATTAATAACTTTAAATTAAGAATATCGAGTACCAATTTCTTTGTTAACTGCTCAACACAGAATAGCCACATGTCGCACTCTCTCAAATCATTTGGAGAAATATCCTTTCTATTTTATTCAATTGTATTCTTCATACTATAAAAATAATGCCACGAATTCTAAGCAAATCTTTTATGCTAAATTAATTAGTAGTGATGCACCGATATGACATTTTGGCGATATCAATATTTTCATTGCCAAAAAAACTGATACCGATAACCGATATAAACTAATTTAGCGGCGCCTTTTAAGCATTCTAGTACAGTTAAATAGTTAACACACATGGGCCTTGTAGCGGTCTAAGGCACTGCATCGCAGTGCAATGAAGCATCACTACAGTCCCTGGTTCGAATCAGGCTGTATCACATCCGGCCGTGATTGGGAGTCCGTGGGCGCCCAAGCGTCGTCCGGGTTTGGCGAGTGAGCCGTCATTGTAAATAAAATTTGTTCTTAACTGACTTGCCTAGTTAAATAAAAAGTTACACACACACCACACTGAACAAAAAGTTATTTTGTTGTCATTCGTATGTCCCCATTACCAGTAAAACAATCAAAACCTATTTCTTTCACTTACTTGCTGTGCTGTTTGGTCACTTGTTTGGTCACTATTTGGCGTGTCAAATATGTGATGACCAATCAGGACCTGAATATGACTGCACGTCACATAATAATTTCTGAGTTCATTAATGTTTTACATAGTTATTACACATTGATTACACTATCACTCATATTTCATATGTCTAGCGATTCATCGATCACGTATGCTATAATGCTGGTGAAGTTGTATCGTGCACCTACAGTGCTGGTCATAAAAAAGCTAGCTAGCTCATGGATGCAAAACAATGTTCTTCCCCCAAAAACATAGCAAAATGACATAATCTGTTTCAGTAGCTATCTAACTATATAGCTAGGTGTCATCATCTAAAATAACCCTAATTTATAAGACAGTTCTTATTAGATTAATGGTGGTTGGACCCATCTATGTGAAGCTTGCCACAATAAGGATTAGACACAATTGTGGACTTTGCGGTTAGCCTTCAAAATAAAATTATGGCATAATTCTACTATTTGTATTAATTTGTATCACTGTCAATGACATACTTTTTTGAAGGCAAACTGCAAATTCCACTATTACCTAATCACTGTTAGTAACTAACTTTAACACATAACACATAATTCGGTCAAGCCTCACTAGCCAGATGAAGCTAGCTGGCTGCTTATAGCGTTAGCTTTGGGCAGCAGGGTTAGAGTAGCTGGCTGGCTATTTATCTTCATGAACTGAAGTTCAATTTCAATAAACAAACCTAGCTAATACTTACTCACAAGGTTTCCTAAATCATTGCTAAGAATAATGAAAATGACTGCAGTTTCTACTGGTCATTGTTTTCAGGCTGGTTGTATTGGTGCTAGCTAGGTACCAAGCTAAAGCTAGCTACCCCAGAAGTTGCGGTCAAACAAATTATGCTTTATAACCAGCAGTATTGTAAACACATCGTTAGTGGCTGGTGTTTGCTTGTTTGCAGACTTTTTGTACAGCTTTGACAGTGGTACTGTATCTTTTTGACACGCATAAGACACAAGCGGCATTCCATAGTATGTATGTCGTGAGGCTAATAGCAGTGGCAGCTATTACTGTGTAACTCCGGTAGGGCAACATCTGAAAAACAAGCGCGCTTGGTAGTGTTTACCGGTACTCGACCAGTCGGCGAAAGCCAACATCATCCACGACACAGAGCGGTTGATTGTCAAGGGCATTGAATTCCATTATCTTGGCTTTAATGGATTTTACCTTTGAGTTGTCTACGCTGAAATGTTTTTACTCTTTCAAATGACTGCTCGACTTATTGACTGCTCGATCCACGCAGCAGAACATTGTGGGCTAGGTTAGGAATGCTGTGTTGCACGTGTAGTGCAACATTTTCGTGGCGTCATTCACGTCATGTACCTACATTATACAGTGGGGAAAAAAAGTATTTAGTCAGCCACCAATTGTGCAAGTTCTCTCACTTAAAAAAGATGAGAGAGGCCTGTAATTTTCATCATAGAGTACACTTCAACTATGACAGACAAAATGAGGAAAAAAATCCAGAAAATCACATTGTAGGATTTTTATGAATTTATTGTGCAAATTATGGTGGAAAATAAGTATTTGGTCAATAACAAAAGTTTATATCAATACTTTGTTATATACCCTTTGTTAGCAATGACAGAGGTCAAACGTTTTCTGTAAGTCTTCACAAGGTTTTCACACACTGTTGCTGGTATTTTGGCCCATTCCTCCATGCAGATCTCCTCTAGAGCAGTGATGTTTTGGGGCTGTCGGCTGGGCAACACGGACTTTCAAAGATTTTCTATGGGGTTGAGATCTGGAGACTGGCTAGGCCACTCCAGGACCTTGAAATGCTTCTTCAAAAGCCACTCCTTAAGCGTTGCGGGCGGTGTGTTTGGGATCATTGTCATGCTGAAAGACCCAGCCACGTTTCATCTTCAATGCCCTTGCTGATGGAAGGAGGTTTTCACTCAAAATCTCACGATACATGGCCCCATTCATTCTTTCCTTTACACGGATCAGTCGTCCTGGTCCCTTTGCAGAAAAACAGCCCCAAAGCATGATGTTTCCACCCCCATGCTTCACAGTAGGTATGGTGTTCTTTGGATGCAACTCAGCATTCTTTGTCCTCCAAACACGACAAGTTGAGTTTTTACCAAAAAGTTATATTTTGGTTTCATCTGACATTCTCCCAATCCTCATCTGGATCATCCAAATGCTCTCTAGCAAACTTTAGACGGGCCTGAACATGTACTGGCTTAAGCAGGGGACACGTCTGGCACTGCAGGATTTGAGTCCCTGGCGGCGTAGTGTGTTACTGATGGTAGGCTTTGTTACTTTGGTCCCAGCTCTCTGCAGGTCATTCACTAGGTCCCCCCGTGTGGTTCTGGGATTTTTGCTCACCGTTCTTGTGATCATTTTGACCCCACGGGGTGAGATCTTGCGTGGAGCCCCAGATCGAGGAAGATTATCAGTGGTCTTGTATGTCTTCCATTTCCTAATAATTGCTCCCACAGTTGATTTCTTCAAACCAAGCTGCTTACCTATTGCAGATTCAGTCTTCCCAACCTGGTGCAGGTCTACAATTTTGTTTCTGGTGTCCTTTGACAGCTCTTTGGTCTTGGCCATAGTGGAGTTTGGAGTGTGACTGTTTAAGGTTGTGGACAGGTGTCTTTTATACTGATAACAAGTTCAAACAGGTGCCATTAATACAGGTAATGAGTGGAGGACAGAGGAGCCTCTTAAAGAAGAAGTTACAGGTCTGTGAGAGCCAGAAATCTTGCTTGTTTGTATGTGACCAAATACTTATTTTCCACCATAATTTGCAAATAAATTCATTAAAAATCCTACAATGTCATTTTCTGGATTTTGTTTCCTCATTTTGTCTGTCATAGTTGAAGTGTACCTATGATGAAAATTACAGGCCTCTCTCATCTTTTTAAGTGAGAGAACTTGCACAATTGGTGGCTGACTAAATACTTTTTTTCCCTACTGTACTCCGCTACACGAGCCGAGCATGCGTCCTTGGTGCGCAAGGTACTTGGACGACTGTTGGAGCATGACCTGTACGTCAAGGCTGAGAAATGCTTGTTCTTCCAGCAGTCCGTCTCCTTCCTAGGGTATCGCATTTCCACCTCTGGGGTGGAGATGGAGAGTGACGGCATTTCAGCCGTGCGTAATTGGCCGACTCCCACCACGGTAAAGGAGGTGCAGCGGTTTCTAAGATTTGCCAACTACTACCGGAGGTTTATCCGGGGTTTTGGACAGGTGGTGGCTCCCATTACCTCACTGCTGAAGGGGGGTGCGGTGCGTTTGCAGTGGTCGGCTGAGGCGGACAGGGCTTTTGGTCACCTGAGGGCTCTGTCTACCTCGGCTCCCGTGCTGGCCCATCTGGATCCCTCTTTGGCGTTCATAGTGGAGGTGGACGCGTCCGAGGCTGGGATAGGAGCCATGCTCTCTCAGCGCTCGGGTACGCCACCGAAGCTCCACCCCTGTGCTTTCTTCTCGAAGAAGCTTAGCTGGGCGGTGCGAAACTATGACGTGGGAGACCAGGAGCTGTTGGCTGTTGTCAAGGCTCTGAAGGTGTGGAGACATTGGCTTGAGGGGGCTAAACACCCTTTTCTCATCTGGACTGACCACCGCAATCTGAAGTACATCCGGGCAGCGAGGAGACTGAACCCTCGCTGGGCAAGGTGGGCCATGTTTTTCACCCGTTTTGTTTTCACCCTTTCCTACAGACCAAGTTCCCAGAACGTCAAGGCAGATGCACTGTCCCGGCTGTATGACACAGAGGAGCGGTCCATGGATCCTACCCCCATACTACCAGCCTCCTGCCTAGTGGTGCCGGTAGTGTGGGAGCTGGACGCTGACATTGAGCAGGCCCTACATGCAGAGCCCACTCCTCTCCAGTGTCCAGCTGGGCATCTGTACATTCCGTCTGCTGTCCGTGACCGGCTGATTTATTGGGCTCACACGTCACCCTCTTCTGGTCATCCAGGCACCGGTCGGATGGTGTGCTGTCTAAGTGGGAAGTACTGGTGGCCCACTTTGGCTAAGGATGTGAGGGTTTATGTGTCTTCCTGCTCGGTGTGCGCCCAGTGTAAGGCTCCTAGGCATCTGCCCAGAGGTAAGCTACAATGGCCTTGGTCGTTCCACAACGGCCTTGGTCTCACCTGTCGGTGGATTTTCTTACTGATCTTCCTCCCTCACAGGGTAACACCACGATCCTGGTCATTGTGGATCGGTTCTCTAAGTCCTGCCGTCTTCTTCCTCTGCCCAGTCTCCCTACGGCCCTACAGACTGCGGAGGCCTTGTTTACGCACGTCTTCCGGCACTACGGGGTGCCTGAGGATATAGTGTCTGATCGGTTTCACCCCGAGAGTAACGCGCAGGTGGAGAGAGTGAACCAGAATGTGGGTAGGTTTTTGAGGTCGTATTGCCAGGACCGGCCAGGGGAGTGGGCGGCGTTCGTGCCCTTGGCAGAGATTGCTCAGAACTCGCTTCGCCACTCCTCCACTAACCTCTCCCCCTTCCAGTGTGTATTGGGGTACCAGCCGGTTCTGGCGCCGTGGCATCAGAGTCAGACCGAGGCTCCTGCGGTGGACGACTGGTTCAGGCGCGCGGAGGACACATGGGAAGCCGCCCATGTTCATCTCCAGCGGGCCGTGCTGCGCCAGAAAGCCAGCGCAGACCGTCACCGCAGTGAGACCGGGTCTGGCTCTCGACCTGAAACCTGCCCGTCTGCCAGCCCTGCCGGAAGCTGGATCCGCGGATTTGTGGGGCCATTTAAAGTCCTGAGGAGAGTGAACAAGGTTTGTTATAGGTTACAGCTTCCCCCCCGATTACCGTATTAATCGTTCCATGTGTCTCTCCTCAGGCCGGTGGTGGCTGGTCCGCTCCAGGAGTCTGAGGTGCGGGAGGTCCCTTCGCCCCCTCTGGACATCGAGGGGGCCCCGGCGTATTCAGTCCACTGGATTCGAGGCGTCAGAAGAGGGACCTTCAGTACCTCGTGGAGAGGGAGGAGTACGGTCCGGAGGAGAGATGCTGGGTTCCCTGTGGAGGATGTTTTGGATCCATCTATGCTGCGGTAGTTCCACCGTCTCCGTCCGGATCGCCCTGCGCCTCGCCCTCCGGATCGGCCCCGAGGCCGATGTCAGCTCGCGGCTGGAATTTCGCGTCAAGGGGGGGGGTACTGTCACGACTTCTCTCCTTGTTCGGGTGGTGTTTGGCGGTCGACGTCACCGCTCTTCTAGCCATCACCGATCCTCTTTTCATTTTCCATTTGTTTTGTCTGTGTTTTCCACACCTGGTTTCAATTCCCTCATTACATGTTTTGTATTTAACCTCTGTTCCCCCCATGTCTTTGTGTGGGATTGTTTATTGTTAAGTGCTTGTGCACATCTTGAGTGGTGCGTTGGGTTGTTTTGTGCCCAATTATTGTCTCGTGTTTTGGTAGATTTATTAAACAACTACGATTGTCACCCAGTTTACTCTCCTGCACCTCACTTCTCTGCCACCAGTTACGCACCGGCTTGACAACCACCTTATTTTAAGAATGTGAAATGCCAGAATAATAGTAGAGAGAATTATTTATTTCAGCTTTAATTTCTTTCATCACATTCGCAGTGGGTCAGAAGTTTACATACACTCAATTAGTATTCGGTAGCATTGCCTTTAAATTGAACTTGGGTCAAACATTTTGGGTAGCCTTCCACAAGCTTCCCACAATAAGTTGGGTGAATTTTGGCACATTTCTCCTGACAGAGCTTGTGTAACTGAGTCAGGTTTGTAGGCCTTCTTGCTCACACACACTTTTTCAGTTCTGCCCACAAATTTTCTATAGGTTTGAGGTCAGGGCTTTGTGACGGCCACTCCAGTACCTTGACTTTGTTGTCCTTAAGCCATTTTGCCACAACTTTGGAAGTATGCTTGGGGTCATTGTCCATTTAGAAGACCCATTTGCGACCAAGCTTTAACTTCCTGACTGATGTCTTGAGATGTTGCTTCAATATATCCACATAATTTCCGTTCCTCATGATGCCATCTATTTTGTGAAGTGTACTAGTCCCTCCTACAGTAAAGCACCCCCACAACATGATGCTGCCACCCCCGCACTTCACGGTTGGGATGGTGTTCTTCGGCTTGCAAGCCTCCCCCTTTTTCCTCCAAACATAACGATGGTCATTATGGCCAAACAGTTCTATTTTTGTTTCATCAGACCAGAGGACATTTCTCCAAAAAGTACAATCTTTGTCCCCATGTGCGTTGCAAACTGTAGTCTGTTTTTTTTTATGGCGGTTTTGGAGAAGTGGCTTCTTCCTTTCTGAGCGGCCTTTCAGGTTATGTCGATATAGGACTAGTTTTACTGTGGATATAGATACTTTTGTACCTGTTTTCTCCAGCATCTTCACAAGGTCCTTTGCTGTTGTTCTGGGATTGATTTGCACTTTTCGCACCAAAGTACGTTCATCTCTAGGAGACAGAATGCATCTCCTTCCTGAGTGGTATGATGGCTGCGTGGTCCCATGGTGTTTATACTTGCGTTTTATTGTTTGTACACATGAACGTGGTACCTTCAGGCATTTGGAAATTGCTCCCAAAGATAAACCAGTTTTGTGGAGATCTACAAT
The DNA here is from genome assembly GCA_030435695.1 of Brachymystax lenok tsinlingensis. NCBI lineage: Eukaryota > Metazoa > Chordata > Actinopteri > Salmoniformes > Salmonidae > Brachymystax > Brachymystax lenok. The sequence continues at coordinate 40,994,559 of CM059813.1, forward strand.
TATTTTCTGAGGTCTTGGCTGATTTCTTTTGATTTCCCCATGATGTCAAGCAAAGAGGCACTGAGTTTGAAGGTAGGCCTTGAAATACATCCACAGGTACACCACCAATTGACTCAAATGATGTCAACTAGCCTATCAGAAGCTTCTAAAGCCATGACATCATTTTGTGGATTTTTCCAAGCTGTTTAAAGGCACAGTCAACTTAGTGTATGTAAACTTCTGACCCACTGGAATGGTGATGCAGTGAATTATAAGTGAAATAATCTGTCTGTAAACAATTGTTGGAAAAATGACTTGTGTCATGCACAAAGTAGATGTCCTAGCCGACTTGCCAAAACTATAGTTTGTTAACAAGACATTTGTGGAGTGGTTGAAAAACTAGTTTTCATGACTCCAGCCTAAGTGTATGTAAACTTCCAACATCAGCTGTAGGTAGTGGTAAAGTGCATAAATAATAAACAGAGTAGCAGCAGCGGATAAAAGGTGATCAATGCAAATACTTTGGGTAGCCTTTTGATGAACTGTTTAGCAGTCTAATGGCTTGGGGGTAGAAGCTGTTTTAATGGCTTGGGGGTAGAAGCTACTAAAGGGGGCTTTTGATTAACTATTTAGCAGTCTAATGGCTTGGGGGTAGAAGCTGTTTTAATGGCTTGGGGGTAGAGGCTGTTAAAGAGCCTTTTTATGAACTGTTCAGCAGTCTAATGGCTTGGGGGTAGAAGATGTTTTAATGGCTTGAGGGTAGAAGCTGTTTTAATAGCTTGGGGGTAGAAGCTGTTTTAATGGCCTTGGGGTAGAAGCTGTTTTTCATGGCTTGGGGGTAGAAGCTGTTTTAATGACTTGGGGTAGAAGCTGTTTTAATGGCTTGGGGGTAGAACCTGTTTTAATGGCTTGAGGGTAGAAGCTGTTTTAATGGCTTGGGGGTAGAAGCTGTTTTAATGGCTTGGGGGTAGAAGCTGTTTTAATGGCTTGGGGGTAGAAGCTGTTTTAATGGCTTGGGGGTAGAAGCTGTTTTAATGGCTTGAGGGTAGAAGCTGATTTAATGGCTTGGGGGTAGAAGCTGTTTTAATGGCTTGGGGGTAGAAGTTGTTTTAAAGGCTTGGGGGTAGAAGCTGTTTTAATGGCTTGGGGTAGAAGCTGTTTTAATGACTTGGGGTAGAAGCTGTTTTAATGGCTTGGGGGTAGAACCTGTTTTAATGGCTTGAGGGTAGAAGCTGTTTTAATGGCTTGGGGGTAGAAGCTGTTTTAATGGCTTGGGAGTAGAAGCTGTTAAGGAGCCTTTTAATTAACTGTTTAGCAGTCTAATGGCTTGGTGGTAGAAGCTGTTAAGGAGCCTTTTGGACCTAGACTTGACGCTCCGGTACCACTTGCCGTGTGGTAGCAAAGAGAAAAGCCTATGACTAGGGTGGCTGCAGTAACCGCCTGGTATAGAGGTCCTGGATGGCAGGAAGCTTGGCCCCAGTGATGTACTTGGCCGTACACACTACTCTCTATAGCGCATTGCGGTCGGATGCCAAGCAGTTGCCATATCAAGCTGTGATGCAACCAGTAAGGATGCAGCTGTATAACCTTTTGAGGATCTGAGGACCAATGCCAAATCTTTTCAGTCTCCTGAAGGGTAATAGGAGTTGTTGTGCCCTCTTCACTACTGTCTTGGTGTGTTTGGACCATGATAGTTTGTTAGTTATGTGGACGCCAAGGCACTTTAAGCTCTCAACCCGCTCCACTACAGCCCCGTCTATTTGAATGGGGGTGTGCTTGGCACCCCTTTTCTTGTAGTCCACGATCAGCTCTTTTTGTCTTGCTCATGTTGAGGGAGAGGTTGTTGTCCTGGCAACACACTGCCAGGTCTCTGACATCCTCCCTGTAGGCTGTCTCATCGTTGTCGGTGATCAGGCCTACAACCGTTGTGTCATTGGCGAACTAAATGATGGTGTTGGAGTCGTGTGTGGCCATGCAGTTGTGGGTGAACAGGGAGTACAGGAGGGGACTAAGCATGCACACCTGAGGGTCCCCCGTGTTGACGATCAGCGTGGCAGATGTGTTGTTGACTACCCTTACCACCTGGTAATTGAATAAGACAAGGTGTTATCTAGTCACTATGTAATGAAAATATTGACTTTACTTGGAAAGGACTAAAACAAACATGCCTTTTCCCTTTAACAAGACTCTCCCCTTTCTCTTAAATGCACACACACACACACACACACACACACACACACACACACAGACACACACACACACACACACACACACACACACACACACACACACACACACACACACACACACACACACAGAGCTCTGTATTACTATAGGATTTTTTACCCTAACCCTAACCCCTAAATCTAAGCCTTAAAAATACTTTTTAGAAGTGAGGACTGGCAAAATATCCTCACTTCTCAGAATCTTCCTTGGTTTTACCATTGAGGACTTCTGGTTCTTACAAGTATTGTAAAACAAGCCCCCGCCCACCCCCCACCCTCACATACACACTTTCATGATGCTTGGAGAGTGATTGGCTTGGGATCAACGTCACTGTCAAACATGGCCCTTCTGCTGTCTCTGCTATCTCAGCTATGGGTGCCAAGGGACACATTCTGCTTTGGGCTTCGGTTCTTATGTGTTTCCTAAGTGAAAAGACAGCCTCGTCCTCTGCTTGGGATACTCCCCCAGTTAGAAGAGAGAGCTTTTCTTGGACACTCCACTCATATACAGTCCATTCATTTCATACTGTGCTGTTCCTCTACTGTCAGCAAAAATGGACAGTACCTGAGAACAGGCCAAACTCTGAAGGTTTCTCTCTACTTTAGCCTTCACATTTGACAGAAAAGAGGGACATTGTTTTGTCTCGAACCAGACTCGATTCAGCTTTCCAATAACCATTTTCAGATTCAAGAGCTCATAGGTAATTGCATTTGACCATGACCCTAAAAAAGCTATGTGTACAATGCAAAACAATGCATCAGCTCCCCTCGTTAACACTTCTGAATGAAATATAAGCTGAAAATATATGTTTGAAGTAAACTACAGCAGATGATACATTAATTATTCTGTGTCATTTCTGCTTCCCTGCTAGAATCCCATCCTGGTGAATGTATGGCCTGTATGAACGGGTCAACTTTCATACCTACCTGTCACTTCGCTCTCTCTGCGTTTTGCTGATGTGTCTGTCTGAGTGCCTGTAGAGATGAGCTATCTACATTTGTATCTCCCTCTTGCTGCCAGGATCCACCTCTGAGAGCTGCTCATCCGCCTACCTGCCTGTCTGCCTGCCGGCTGCCCCACCTATGGGGTTTCAGATTCCTGTGAGCTCCGGGAGAAACACTTATTTCACAATTAAACTGAGCGACTCTTATTAGCTCAGGGCCCCTTGGGGACAGCTCAAGGGAGGTGGTGACAAATTGCCATTTGTATGAAAGGCTAGCCTTGTTATGAACACCTTGAAGGGATTGTTTACCAATCACTCTATTCTAGCACTGAAATATACAGCCGTCTTCTCATTGGCTATTCAATCTCGCTTTACAGAAAGTAAGTGGTGGTGGCTCACATTTCTCCCTTTTGATGAGAGATTGAGTTTTATCTCCAGTGTGTTGTTTGCCATATCCATTTAATCACACATTGAACATCTTTCTGAGTACTGATGAGTCATTGTGTTCCTGTGACTTCTGCAATCCTGAAGCACTTTCCATTTCCTGTCAGAATTATTAACAGAACGCCAGAACATGACAGGAATCCAAGGAACGTGTTCAATAATTTATTTTGGTGGAACGCTTCCTGAGTGAGTGAGTGAGTGAGGGAGGGAGGGAGGGAGGGAGAGTGAGTGAGTTTGGCTGCGGTGCCGGGTGAACTTTTCCCCAGTTTCACCTGGCTGCATTTGAGGGCTTTTTAGCCACGACGGGTCCATTGGGATCTGGCGGTCAGCAGAGTGACCAGTGCTTATGAGCTGTGATGGGGACAGGGGTCGTGGTGGGTTGGTGGTGGAGTGGCGGGGGGTCTGGAGACAGCTGTCCAGCTCATCCTCCCCTCATAGCCATTTATAATTAACACAGATGACCAGGTGGCTATGTCCCTCTGTCCCTGCCAAGGCATACTTCCTCCGACCTCCGACCTATCAGATATTCAGAAGCAGAGAATCAGTGAAAGAGTAGTGGATCATGTTTACTGTTATAGTACTGCTGGCTCACTCACTGGGCTAACTTAGAAACAGCACTGTTTAAATTAATACAGGACAGAAGGAGGGAGGGAGGGACAGAAAAATTGAATGTAAGGAAAGGAGAGGAGCACGGAGAGACAGAAAGAGACAAAGTAAAGAGTGTGAGGTGGAGGCAAAGAGAGAAAAAGAAAATCAAGGAGAAAGAGAAAGCAAGGAAGAGATAGACACAGACACAAATATAAAAAAAATATATATATCTTTATAGCTTTGGTTGGGCTGAAGGCTGAGGGCTGCAGGGAGCTCCCAGGAGGCCAGGTCTGGGGAACAGGAAGTTATGGAGGCACCTGCAATTCTCATTCCTACAGACAACAGCAGCCCTGCAGCAATGCTAGAGCAGCAGTACAGCAGTGCTAGCTACAGTACAACGTTCTCCCATGGAGCTCATGTTAAAGCTCTCATATGATTCATCTCTGACCCTGGTCACTGACTGAGCCCAGCTGAATAACAGACAGCCAGCCAACCAACCAACCACTAGCCGTTTGGGCACCAGGACCTGCTTAATCAAAACCACAGACTAACAACTGACCTTTAACCCCAATCCCTCCCTGCCAATCGCTCCCCCCCAGCCACCCTTAACCCCACTCCCATTCCCCCTACGTGCTGTTGCTAGGACAGCCTTAAAGGTTTTTCCAGATGTGTCTGGGACTTGTGACTATAGTTCTGCACTCTCCCTTCAACCCTGCATGCATCCACGAACAATGTTTGGGTTATTATCGCCTGTGAACCCATCCACCAACAGACTGAGCTCTAGAATAGGTTGAGGCTCACACATTGTCTGCGATCTTCTATCGCCATCAAAATGGTCCTGGGCTGAGGTCCTGACTGGGACCCAAGGTTAGCGAACAAGCCATATCCAGTTTCTGTGTGTAACCAGAATACCTCAGACTTCCTGTGCACATGTTCTGGGTAGTGTTCATGTCTGACTCGGCTGGGCCATTAGAGGACCTGTTAGATCGTGATTCCGTTTTTCATCTGTTTGTTTCTATACTTTTAGGAATCTTTTTGTGATTAATAACAGAAACAAATTATACCCACTGTTTGGCACAGTTTCCTGCATGATCACTATTTTCTGCAAATCAAGTTTATTCTGCTGCAGATTTCATTCAGTAATTCACCTGGTCCACAGAAAAAGGCATGATTCAGTAGCCAGTGGAGTGGCCCTGTGCTGTGGAGGCTCCTCTCTCCTCTCTGTAAAGTGTAGGGCTGTGGCCCACTAATATCCCAGTGCCCACTCTACCCTTCCCTGGCTGCCCCACCCAGCCCCACCTCGCCTCTCTTTGTTTGCTTTGGCAGTGGGGAGCACATCCGTCACGCCACCTGCCACAGCTGCCCGCACCCCTCGCCTCCCTCCTGGCCCATGCCTCTGCCAGTGTGCTAAAGGGCGAGCCACGTGTCCCCACCACCCCCTAAATGGGTGACAATATTGCTGTCCTTGCCCGTGAGGGGAGAAACAGGTGTGTGATTTTTTTTTAAATACATTGCCCCCACACGTGGGGAGCACATTTTTCTCTGTCCACAGAACCAGAGGGGAGGTGTGGTGTTAAGAGTCAGTGTGAGGGCAGTGAGGGGGAAGAAGGGTGAACAGGAATAGGGGGTCTTCAGACATTTTGAAATGTTGTCCAAATCATTCCACTGTATTCTGGTCCAGTTAAAGTCCCTGGTGAAGACTAGAGGGCCTTCAACACACTACATCCAAACTAGGATTTTGGACCTTCGATTCAATAGCTGCAACAAACACATGAATACGCTATTTAATGAGTGTTCACTATTCATAATGACACAACATTATCACTGATAAATATTTCCAAATGGATGAACAATTGTTTAAAAAAATCCTAATCTGGTGAAGGCAGAAAGCAGTGTGATACAGTCAGGTTGTCTGTTGAAGAAGCTCCTTCATTTGACCAGAGGAGGTAAAGACATTTGATGCGGTGCCTCCAGTGTATTGTTGGATGCTGTGGCCCGGTCGCCAAGGTGAATTCAGCTCTGAGGCCTCTGAAGCTGAGTGGCAAACTCCACACACCTGCATCAAGGCCTCTTTGTCCAAATGACCATATGTGCAGCGCAGAGAACCAGCACTGTATATTGCCTGTGAGCACGCTAGCCGTGGCCACAACTAGGCCACAGTGAAAGAGAGAGCACCTGCTTTTGTCCACAAGAGTCCCTGTAATGGACTGATAGGATCACTCTGACCTCCTCCTCTTCTTCTTCCTCTTATTGGTAGCCTATCTTGGCTGTTAACGGACCCGTTTTGTGTGTGTGATACTCTCAACCAATGGCTCAGACTTGCTTTCGGAAAGTATTCAGACCCCTTGACTTTTTCAACATTTTGTTACGTTACAGCCTTATTGTAATGATGACGCCGTGAGTCGAGAAGCAGGTGCAGTTAAAACGTTTAATGAAAACAACAAACATGAAACAAGACAGCGTAACAGAAGCGAGGTAACATGAACATAGGTGCAATGCCAACTGAGGAATGAACAAATAGAAAGGACCTATAAAGGGGAGGTAATGACGTGGTTAGTATTCCGGCGACGTCGCACACCGGAGGGGAGGAGCAGGAGTAGACGTGACACTTATTCTAACATTGATTAAATAGTTTTTTTTTCTTATCAATCTACACACAATACCCCATAATGACAAAGCAAAAAAAAAATGTAATGTTACCTAAGGTATTGCAAAAAAAAACTGAAATATCACATTTACATACAGTTTAAGTCGGAGGTTTACATACACCTTAGCCAAATACATTTAAACTCCGTTTTTCACAATTCATGACATTTAATCCTAGTAAAAAATCCCTGTCTTAGGTCAGTTAGGATCACCACTTTATTTAAAGAATGTAAAATTTCAGAATAATAGTAGAGAGAATTATTTATTTAAGCTTTTATTTCTTTCATCACATTCCCAGTGGGTCAGAAGTTTACATACACTCAATTAGTATTTGGTAGCATTGCCTTTAATTTGGGTCAAACGTAGCCTTCCACAAGCTTCCCACAATAAGTTGGGTGAATTTCGTCCCATTCCTCCTGACAGAGCTGGTGTAACTGAGTCAGGTTTGTAGGCCTCCTTGCTCGCACACACTCTTTCAGTTCTGCCCACAAATTTTCTATAGGATTGAGGTTAGGACTTTATGATGGCCACTCCAATACCTTGACTTTGTTGTCCTTAAGCCATTTTGCCACAACTTTGGAAGTATGCTTGGGGTCATTGTCCATTTAAAGATCCATTTGCGACCAAGCTTTAACTTCCTGACTGATGTCTTGAGATGTTGCTTCAAAATATCCACATAATAGTCCTACTCATGATGCCATCTATTTTGTGAAGTGCACCAGTCCCTCCTGCAGCAAAGCACCCCCACAACATGATGCTGCCACCCCCGCGCTTCACGGTTGGGATGGTGTTCTTCGGGCTTTCAAGCCTCCCTCTTTTTCCTCCAAACATAACAATGGTCATTATGGCCAAACAGTTCTATTTTTGTTTCATCAGACCAGAGGACATTTCATCACAAAGTACGATCTTTGTACCCATGTGCAGTTGCAAACCGTAGTCTGGCTTTTTTATGGCGGTTTTGGAGCAGTGGCTTCTTCCTTGCTGAGCGGCCTTTCAGGTTATGTCGATATAGGACTCGTTTTACTGTGGATATAGATACTTTTGTACCTGTTTCCTCCAGCATTGATTTTCACTTTTCGCACCAAAGTACATTCATCTCTAGGAGACAGAAAGCGTCTCCTTCCTGAGCGGTATGGCGGCTGCTTGGTCCCATTGTATTTATTCTTGCGTACTATTGTTTGTACAGATGAACGTGGTACCTTCAGGCATTTGGAAATTACTCCCAAGGATGAACCAGACTCGTGGAGGTCTACAATTTTTTTTCTGAGCTCTTGGCTAATTTCTTTTGAAAGAGGTACTGAGTTTAAAGGTAGGCCTTGAAATACACCCACAGGTACACTTCCAATTGACTCAAATGATGTCAATTAGCCTATCAGAAGCTTCTAAAGCCATGACATCATTTTATGGAATTTTCCAAGTTGTTTAAAGGCACAGTCAACTTAGTGTATGTAAACTTCTGACCCACTGGAATTGTGATACAGTGAATTATAAGTGAAATAATCTGTCTGTAAACAGTTGTTGGAAAAATTATTTGTGTCATGCACAAAGTAGATGTCCTAACCGACTTGCCAAACCTATAGTTTGTTACAAGACATTTGTGGAGTGGTTGAAAAACTAGTTTTAATGACTTCAACCTAAGTGTATGTAAACTTCCGACTTCAACTGTAAGTATTCAGACCCTTTACTCAGTACTTTGTTGAAGGGCCTTTGGCAGCGATTACAGCCTCGAGTCATGTATGACACTACAAGCTTGGCAAACCTGTATTTGGGGAGTTTCTCCCATTCTTCTCTGCAGATCTTCTCCAGCTCTGTCAGGTTGAATGGGGAGCGTCACTGTATTGCTATTTTCAGGTCTCTCCAGACATGTTCGGGCTCCAGAGAACTCTGGGTTCTGTCTGGGCCACTCAAAGACATTCAGACACTTGTCCAGAAGACACTCCTGCATGGTCTTGGCTGTGTGCTTAGGGTCATTGTCCTGTTGGAAGATAAACTTTCGCCCCAGTCTGAGGTCCTGAGCACTCTGGAGAAGGTTTTCATCAAGGATCTCTCTGTCCTTTACTCTGTTCATCTTTCCCTCGATCCTGACTAGTTTCCCAGTCCATGCCGCTGAAAAACATCCCCATAGCATGATGCTGCCTCCACCATGCTTCACCGTAGGAATGGTGCCAGGTTTCCTCCAGACGTGACGCTTGGCATTCAGGCCAAATAGTTCAATCTTGGTTTCATCAGTCCAGAGAACATTGTTTTGGTGACTTTTGGCAAACTCCAAGCGGGCTGTCATGTGCCTTTTACTGAGGAGTGGCTTCCGTCTGGCCACTCTATCATCAATACCTGATTGGTTGAGCGCTGCAGAGATGGTTGTCCTTCTGTAAGGATCTCCACAGAGGAACTCTGGAGCTCTGTCAAAGTGACCATCGGGTTCTTGGTCACCTCCCTGACCAAGGCCCTTCTCCCCCCGATTGCTCAGTTTGGTGTGGCTGCCAGCTCTAGGAAGAGTCTCAGTGGTTCCAAACTTCTTCTATTTTAAGAATGAAGGAGGCCACTGTGTTCTTGGGGACCTTCAACGCTGCATAATTTTTTTGGTACCCTTCCCCAGATCTGTGCCTCGACACAATCCTGTCTCAGAATTCTACGGACAATTCCTTCGACCTCGTGGCTTGGTTTTTGCTATGACATGCACTGTCAACTGTGGGACCTTATATAGACAGGTGTGACCCAAATCTTGTCCAATCAATTAAATTTACCACATGTGGACTCAAATCAAGTTGTAGAAACATCTCAAGGATTATCAATGGAAACCAGTTGCACCTGAGCTCAATTTTGAATGTCATAGCAAAGAGTCTGAATACTTATGTAAATAAGGTATTTCTGTTTTTTTCCGGAGCCTCCTTGCCTCCTTGTTTTCTGTTCTTCCTGATGATTCATTGCACCCACCTAAATCAGTCCTTAATTAGAGGAGAACAATGAAAGAAATGCAGTGGACCTGGCTTTAAGGTCCAGAGCTGAATTTTAGGGAACTAGTCCATGCAGCCATCAGACAGTGTCACGTCCAGGCCTGAAAAGACAGGCTGGCGTGCTTTGTTTTGGTTTTGGTGTAGGGTTTTTTTATGTTCTAGGTGTTATATATCTATGTTGGGGTAATGGTTCCCAATTAGAGGCAGCTGTGTGTCGTTGTCTCTAATTGGGAACCATATATATGTTTGGGGTTTTCGTATAGGTTTTGTGGGTTATTGTTTGGTCATAGCTGTGTGTTTTGTCAGTTATGTTTTCAACTTCATGGTCTTCGTTTACGTTTGTTTATTTTGCCCAGTTACGTGTGTTTCGTTTCATAAATAAAACATGTATACTGGATGCCTCGCTGCGCCTTGGTCTGTCTATCCAGAAGATCGTGACAGAATAACCCACCACAAAAGGACCAAGCAGCGAGAGAGCCAGGATTTCTGGACCTGGGAGGAAATCCTGGCTGGAAAGGGGCCTTGGAGGAAGACGACGGAGCATCGTCACCCCAAAAAGAGGATGGAAGCGGCTAAGACTGAGCGAGGCAGTTACGAGGATATATATGGAGCATACAATCCGGAGCAAGAAAAAGTTTATGGGGCACACGAGGAGGTTGGCGGTTCTGGAGGGACTCCTGAGCCAACTCCACGTGCTTTGTGGAGAGAGCGTTGGGGAGAGCGTCGCACGGAAAGGACACCATGCTATGCAGTTTTGCGACGGTTTCTCCTGTGCACGTTCACAGCCGGTGCGAGAGATTCCAGCGCCACTCATCTGTCAGGCTACGGTGAGTGTGCAGCCTGGTAGAGTGGTGCCCGGCTCAGCGCTCCTGGTCTCGGTGCGCCTCCTAGGACCAAGATATCCTGCACCGGTTCTGCGTGCAGTGTCTCCGGTACATGTCCACAGCCCAGTGCGAGAGATCCCAGCGCCACTCGTCTGTCAGGCCAAGGTCAGTGTGCAGCCTGGTAGAGTGGTGCCAGCTCTGCGCGCTAGGTCTCCAGTGTGTCTCCTAGGACCAAGATATCCTGCACCGGTCCTACGGGCAGAATCTCCGGTTCGCATCCACAGCCCAGTACGTCCTGTCCCTGCTCCACGCTCCAGGATCCCTGTGCGCAGCGTGGACTCAGCACGTCCTGTCCCTGCTCCACGCTCCAGGATTCCGGTACCCGTCGGGAACCCAGTACGTCCTGTTCCTGCTCCCCGCACCAGAGTGCGCGTTATGAGCCCAGTTCGGCCGGTTCCTGCTCCCGCACCAGAGTGTGCGTTATGAGCCCAGTACGGCCGGTTCCTGCTCCCCGCACCAGAGTGCGCGTTATGAGCCCAGTACGGCCGGATCCTGCTCCCGCACCAGAGTGCGCGTCATGAGCCCAGCACGGCCGGTTCCTGCTCCCGCACCAGAGTGCGCGTCATGAGCCCAGTACGGCCGGTTCCTGCTCCCCGCACCAGAGTGCGCGTCATGAGCCCAGTACGGCCGGTTCCTGCTCCCCGCACCAGAGGGCCAGTGAGGGTCCCCAGTCCTGAGCCGCCAGTGAGGGTCCCCAGTCCTGGGCTGCCAGTGAGGGTCCCCAGTCCTGGGCCGCCAGTGAGGGTCCCCAGTCCGGGGCCAGTGAGGGTCCCCAGCCCGGGTCCGCCAGTGAGGGTCCCCAGCCCGGGTCCGCCAGTGAGGGTCCCCAGCCCGGGGCCGCCAGTGAGGGTCCCCAGCCCGGGGCCGCCAGAGAGGGTCCCCGGTCCTGCAAATGGCCCAGGGCCTCCGGTGCGTGACCTCGGACCAGCACGGCCGGCACCGCCACCTGGGACTAAGAAACCCACCCGAAGACCCCCCCATGGACTTTTTGGCACGGTCGGAGTCCGCGACTTTGGGGGGGGGGTACTGTCACGTCCAGGCCTGAAAAGACAGGCTGGCGTGTTTTGTTTTGGTGTAGGGTTTTTTACGTTCTAGGTGTTATATATCTATGTTGGGGTAATGGTTCCCAATTAGAGGCAGCTGTGTGTCGTTGTCTCTAATTGGGAACCATATATATGTTTGGGGTTTTCGTATAGGTTTTGTGGGTTATTGTTTGGTCATAGCTGTGTGTTTTGTCAGTTATGTTTTCAACTTCATGGTCTTCGTTTACGTTTGTTTATTTTGCCCAGTTACGTGTGTTTCGTTTCATAAATAAAACATGTATACTGGATGCCTCGCTGCGCCTTGGTCTGTCTATCCCGAAGATCGTGACAGACAGAGCAGAGCGGAAAGCTGACTCCCATAGCTCCCATGCAGGTGAAGGGGTAGGAGAGGTAGGATAACCCCAGTGTCATACCTCCCGGGGGGTACATCAGTTCCCCTGACCGCCCTCCCTCACAGCCAACATCATCTACTGATTCTTTCACCATGTGAGAAGACCTCTGTCACAGCGCCCCGAATGAAAGAGAGCCTTTCTTCTCCTCCCTGTCTGGGCCATCTGACAATCCAATATGCTGGGCCAACGGTAACCATACACTCCTCCTCCTCCTTATCCTCCTTATCCTGCCCCTAACTACTCCTCAGACATGGCTCTCTGCTTCTCTCCTCCCTCACTCCCTTCCTCTCTCTCTATCCCCCTTTCTTTCATCCTATACTCCTCTCTTTCTGTTGTTGTGGCAGAGATCCACAGAGAGGTGATCGTTGGAAGTGCAGGTGTCTGATTTTCATTAGAATTGCAAATTGAAGCGGATGCCTGATCTGATAAGGAGACGCGGCTGGGACTTGCTGTGCTCTCTTTCAGCTCAGGGAGGACGAGCAGGGATCATTAAACCATACACCACACCCCAGGGGACAGGACGATCCCCCTTACCTTGACCACTCTCTCACCAGCCTCCCACTGTGTCACATTGGACAATGCCATGGGAGCCAAAGACCTCCAAAGGAGTCTGGGATGAGACAAGACTAAGTCAATTGTGTGCTATATTTTCAAACAATGTAAATCCATTTACATAAAACATTGTGTTATCACAATATTGTAACTACAGTAATTACTGTTTAATTGCACAGGTATAAGAGAAACTTAATATAACATGTTACCATCACGTCCTGAAAGTGTATTCATGTCATCTACACTGTTAGATCCTGCATGTCATTACAAAGACACTGTAAATAGTGAACATGATAATAGTAAATGGATCTAAAGTGGTACAAGACTGTGGATAAAAAGCACAGAGCAACACCAGCTGGACCTTTTAAAGAAGAGAACAACAGCTGTGCTTTACACTTCTCCCCTCTCAGTGAAATATCACATCAGATTTCTAGCACTAAAAATCACAATTTGTTAAAGGATAACCTTTCTTTTGTAAACGTCTTTGTAAATGTCCTCCTTCTCTCTATGTGAGAAACGTTTCCCCCCTAAAGAGACACACCTTCCTCCCCAGAGTCAGCGCTCCCTCCACACTCCCCCAGGGTGAAGTGTTGAAAATCATAATTTCCCGTGGGCCTGTTGCCGTGGTGAAGGCTTGCAGAAACACGGTTGGTCTGCTTTTGTGCTCCCAACATGCACCTGGATGTGTTTGTGAAAGGACATGACAGGCCGGAACGAAGGAACAGCTATGTCAATACAGACAAAATGGGAAAAACAAACATTTTGGGGTCAAGTGTCACTTCAGTTATTTTCACCTCTACTGGAGCTCACCCCTGTCCAAAAACACACACACACACCCCACCCTCACACACACACACACATACAAATCAAATCAATTCACATTTTATTTTTCACATGCGCCGATCACAACAGGTATTCCTTACAGTGAAATGCTTACTTACAAGCCCTTAACCAACAACGCAGTTTTAAGAAAAATAAGAGTTAAGAAACATATTTACTAAATAAACTAAAGTATAAAGTAAAAAATAAAAGAGCAACAATAAAATAACAATAACGAGGCTATATACAAGGAGTACCGGTGCCGAGTCAATGTGAGGGGGTACAGGTTAGTCGAGGTAATTGTCGAGGTAATAATATGTAGGTAGAGTTAAAGTGCATAGATAATCAACAGAGCGTAGCAGCAGCGTAAAAATGCGGGGGACAATGCAAAAAGTCCTGGTTGCCATTTGGTTAGCTGTTCAGGAGTCTTATGGCTTGGGGTTAGAAGCTATTAAGAAGCCTTTGGACCTAGACTTGGCTCTCCGGTAACGCATGGTAGCAGAGAGAACGGTCTATGACTAGGGTGGCTGGAGTCTTTGGCAATTTTTAGGGCCTTCCTCTGACACCGCCTGGTATAGAGGTCCTGGATGGCAGGAAGCTTGGCCCCAGTGATGTACAGGGCCGTACGCACTACCCTCTGTAGCGCTTTGCGGTCAGAGGCCGAGCAGTTGCCATACCAGGCGGTGATGCAACCGGTCAGGATGCTTTCGATGGTGCAGCTGTAGAGATTTTTGAGGATCTGAGGACCCATGCCAAATATTTTCAGTGTCCTGAAGGGGAATAGGCGTTGTCATGCCCTCTTCACGACTGTCTTGGCGTGTTTGGACCATGATAGTTTGTTGGGAATATGGATAACAAGGAACTTGAAGCTCTCAACCTGATCCACTACAGAAGGAGAATGGGGGCGTGCTCAGCCCTCCTTTCCCTGTAGTCCACGATCATCTCCTTTGTCTTGATCACGTTGAGGGAGAGGTTGTTGTCCTGTTACCACACTTCCAGGTCTCTGACCTCCTCTCATCGTTGTCTGTGATCAGGCCTACCACCGTTGTGTCGTCGGCAAACGTAATGACGCCGTTGAAGTCGTGCTTGGCCACACTGTCATGGGTGAACAGGGAGTACAGGAGAGGACTAAGCACGCACCCCTGAGTGGCCCCCGTGTTGAGGATCAGCGTGGCAGATGTGTTGTTGCCTACCTTTACCACCTGGGGGCGGCCCGTCAGGAAGTCCAGGAGCCAGTTGCAGAGGAAGGTGTTTAGTCCCAGGGTTTCTGTCCTAGGGTTTCTGGGATGATGGTGTTGATCTGAGCCATGACCAGCCTTTCAAAGCACTTCATGGCTGTAGACGTGAGTGCTACGTGTCGGTAGTCATTTAGGCAGGTTACCTTGGTATTCTTGGGCACAGGGACTATGATGGTCTGCTTGAATCATGTAGGTATTACAGCCTCGGGCCAGGGACAGGTTGAAAATGTCAGTGAAGATGCTTGCCAGTTGTTCAGCTCATGCGCGTCCGGCTGGCCCTGCGGGTTAGATTCACGCTCCTTGAAATAGTTATCTCTACCCTTTAGCTTAGTGCCGATGTTGCATGTAATCCATGGCTTCTGATTGGGGTATCATCAATGTACTTATTGATGAAGCCGGTGACTGATGTGGTATACTCTTCAATGCCATCAGATGAGTCCCGGAACATATTCCAGTCTGTGCTAGCAAAACTGTCCTGCAGCCTATCATCTGCGTATCTGAGCACCATATTGAGCGAGTCACTGGTACTTCCTGCTTTAGTTTTGGCTTTTAAGCAGGAATCAGGAGGTTAGAATTATGGTCAGATTTGCCAAATGGAGAATGTGGGAAAGCTTTGTACGCATCTCTGTTTGTGGAGTAAAGGTGGTCTAGAGTTTCCTCTGGTCTCACATGTGACATGCTGGTAGAAATTAGGTAAAACGGATTTAAGTTTCCCTGCATTAAAGTCCCCGGCCACTAGGAGTGCCGCCTCTGGATGAGCATTTTCTTGTTTGCTTCTTGCTTTATACAGCTCATTGAGTGCAATCTTAGTGGCAGCATCAGTTTGTGGTGGTAAATAGACAGCTACGAAAAATATAGATGAAAACCTTCTTGGTAAATAGTGTGGTCTAAATCTTATCATGAAAAACTCTACCTCTTTCTTAATATTTGATTTTGCACACCAGCTGTTATTGACAAATAGACACAGACCGCCACCCCTTCTCTTAACATGCGAATGAGTAAATCCTTTGCCTCCGACTCGTTAAAGAAAACATCTTTGTCCAGTTCATGGTGAGTAATCACTGTTCTGATATCCAGAAGCTCTTTTCGGTCATAAGAGACTGTGGCAGAAACATTTTGTACAAAATAAGTTACAAACAACGCAAAAAAACACTCAAAATAGCACAGTTGGTTAGGAGCCTGTAAAACGGCAGCCATTTCTTCTGGCTCCACACACTGCAGACATCAGTGTAATCTAAAAAGAGACCATTACATTTTTATCCTACAAATGCAAGTTTGAAGTCCTATACTCTTCAGCTTCGTAAGTGAGAAGAAAACAAAAAACTGCTTTTATATATCCCTCTCTTTCTGTCGTATACTGAAATTAAACTTCCTTTCAATTGAGATTCTGCAATAAATACTGTACGATATCATTCATACGTCAGTGGTATATTTTGCATCTCTCAAAACTCTCTCTCGAAAGGGTTTAAAACCCTATGGTTACATTAACTCTATCTCTCTGCTCATGAAGAGGCCTCTAATGGCAGATCCACTCTAGCCCATGCCCCTGACTGTGCCCTCATTGCCCTGGGTCGGGTTTACAGTTCAGCCTGGTTTAACACACATATTCTCTATTCAGCTGGACACGGCTGTAGAGTGCACCTGGTTGTGTCCATGTTCTCACGACATTGTGTCATTCCACAGCACCTGTTGGTAGAACCGTCAGCAACAGATGTTCCAGCCACATACCAGCAGTAAGGCATGACTATTGATTTGAAGGAAATCCCTGTCAGGATCCATCATAGAGTTTGCTTTGAGCTTTGGTGTGGGAGCATTGCAGTGCCATACTGTGCTGCTCAGAAATTAACTCGGGAAAATACTCTCACCCAAAGCCAGGAAAGCTGTTTCCTGTCATGTCATGACATACACACACACACACTCTTGTAATTCAATGTGTCAATTTGTATTTATCTACAGTAAATCCAGTGAAAGGATATAAACATGTTCATACAAAGAAAGGAATTCATGACGGTTCTTTTCCTCTGTGACTTGATACAAATTTACAGTATTACATCTGAACAGTTTGCTTTCTCTGTTTCCTTGATAGTGTAGCGTGACATGCAGCAGGCTTGAAAATATAGATTACAGGGCATATTTGCTGATGAACATGATTGTCAAGAAGAAGCACGGCTTAACAGCCTAACAATGACAGCCGTAATTGTAAATAAGAATTTGTTCTTAACTGACTTGCCTAGTTAAATAAAATAAAAAAACAAGTGGATGACTTATGGAGCACTCTGTTATCTCCTCACACCCTGAGATACCTGAAAAAGATTGAGACACGGAGAGTGACTACGAAAACAAGTAAACCAGTTTGGGTGAGAGAGTGGGGAGTGACCAGAGGAGGCTGGTGGGAGGAGCTATAAGAGGACGGGCTCATTGTAATGGCTGGAATGGAATCGTAGGAATGGTACCAAACACATCAAACACCAAACACATCCGATCCTTCCATTACAATGAACCTGTCCTCCCATAGCTCCTCCCACCAGCCTCCTCTGGGAGTGACTTACTGAAATAATCAATTAGTGAATAAGGGATGAGTGAATGAATAAGTGAGTGACAGTGAATGAGAGACAGGAATGGAGGAGGGAGGGAGTGGGCTAGAGGATTGCAGAGAGTGGGAGCTGAGCTTTCACCTCTTTCACCATTAAAGTCCAATGGCCACAAGAAAGCTCTTTAAGAGAACAGGCTGTACAGCTGTAACTCCCAACTATAGCTGTAACTCTTACTACTTTTTAGTTAACTGTCCATTTAATTGTACTTTTTGGTTAACTGTACCTTTAACTGCAGGCACCTCAGAACCATAAAGATTGCAACAACGTATCAGTCCTCAATGGCGCTGCCCATGTGAACATAGGCTTTTGGGCACTAGAGACGTCTATACATCTCTATGCTCTGAGCGCACCTGCAACCATTTCCCTCATTAAATGCCAAACAATCCATGCCTCTTGAAAATACTCTCCAGCATGTATCCCTTTTATTTCTGTAATCTGTGCTTCCAGTACCCAACCACACACAAGTCAATAATGGAAATTAAGGTGGATTATGATTGAGTGGAGATAATAAACAGGAGCTGCAACTCTAAACCGAAACTACAAGTCTCTCTGCTCTTATCCTTGTCCTCTATTTGGGACTCCCGTGCCTGTATCAGCTCCTACCTCACCCAGTGCATTCAGAATAGGCATCCAGCCTTAACACCCACAAACTTATGGACAATTACTGATTTTGGTTGCCGTGGCGATGTCATTTCTGACAGAGAAATGTAATTTACCAAATAACTTTAACAAAGCAAACTGCAGCCTGACAATGGGCCATTGAGCATGACTTTTTCTCCCTCTTGTCCAATTTTTTTTGCATTCTTCCTCAGTGACTTCAAACGATCCAGCTACAAAAACATTATTGTATGTTCCCTACATTACAGGCACTCCAATACAGAGACAGGCTCTCCTCTCAGAAGCTGAGGGGTCCTCAACCCCTGGCACTTTTCTTGTCATTGTGCAGTTTTTGTGAATGGGCCGCAAGTGGGGTTTGGTGTGGGTGTGTGTGACATGTGTGTACCTCACACACAGACCCCATCTGTTGATGGCTGGACACAGTCTGGGAACGTGTGTGCAGGCAAATAATTCACACACAGCACAAAGGTCCAATTATGAGCCCAAACTCTGAGGAGGGAGGAGGGCTGCTTTGGAGAAAGATAATAGGCTTGTCCATCTTAGACGGGGGTATGATGGTTTCCTTGCCTCTCCCCTTCCCCCTCTCCTACCAACTAGGATGAAGTTGTAGGGTAACTTTACATTGAAGCAAAATAAGAATATAGGTCTAGTTCTGACAACATTTTCAAATGACATAACTTGACATCTAGTAAGACATCTAGTAAATAAGTATGATGACATTTGAGATACTACTTTAGGTTTAAGAAAAAACAAAGTAATCTCCTGTGTCGAAATCCCCCTTGAAAACTTCACCTTCAGTCTGTGTGAACTTTGTGAAAGCTGATAAGATAGCCTCTATTGGGAGGCGGCGATAATGCCCTGTAAGCGTCACCTTTCATCCGGCGCAGTCACAGGAGTGACAGAAGTTGTGCCAGCTCACAACTTTGATTCCTTATCTCACATTTCAACAATCTACTTTTGTAAAAAAATGTTCTCTCCTTCATTACACATCTATTTTATCTTGACAAAATGTCAAGTTACTCTACTTTTATTTCACACTTTGTAGTTTGCGAGACGTTGTGATTGCTTTCATCTCTCCCGTCTTGTTTAAACTGGTATGGACAAAGTGTGACTTCCCTTGTTGTGATACCAGTGGCTGGGAGTGTGTACTGGTCCAAACTTTGACACTTCTGGCCTGAGTCAAAATAAACAACCGCAGCAACATGACCGAGTTAGGCAGCACAAAGGCAATGTGGAAAATTCACTTTGAAAGGCATGATAAAATTTTGCCTATCTGCTACTGCAGGGTTGTTCTCCATGTATTCATCGTTTGCCAAAGCAACTCAATATGTTTTTGTAATCTGCAGGTTATATGCACTCCCGTATGATATGCTAAACACATTTCACACTTGCAGCATTTCAAATGCATAGACATTCAGTTGCAGAACAGTCCCGAGACAGTGTGTTCCAAATGAGAAACTATTCCATATCAAATCTCAGCATTGCATCTCGTGCTTTGTTGCAGTTGTGCGTACAGGATTGTGTCTTTGTGCATACCATTAGGGATATACAGTAGGCTCTGGAGAGCACATGTGAGCATGAGTGCAAGTATGTATGTGTAAGATGTAAGATGTATGTATGAACAAACATGCAGGTGTGTGTGTTCTGTTACTGACATCAGAGTGTCAGCAGCTGGTCAACTCTTCTCACACACCAGGTGTGACCTGTAGCTTTCAGCGCTGTGTCAGCACATAGCCCAGCAACATGACACTGTTTAACACAACGGACACACACACACACACACAAACACACGTGAGTACACACGCACACACATCTGTGTAGTGCATCCGTTAGGTCAGTTGATGCGTCCGTGTGTGAGAGAGAGAGGCATGCAGGCTTGTCATATTCCCAGTCTCAAGTGGCCAAGGCAGTACAAGCCCATCTGTCTCTGTGGCCTCAGTTTGAATAGTCATGACCACACCACAGCCACACAACTAGAAGATGACCACAATTAGTTTACAACCATATCCTGCCCTACAAAAATATTCATACACAAGTGGTCCGTCAATGATCATGCTGTGGTGAAATTGCCAATGATGGTGAAGTCTCTTCCATGTGAGATATAAAGTTCTAAAAGGAAAACACTATATTGGTACTTATACTATACACACTTTTACAACTTTGGAAAGGATCAAGCCATGTCTAGCCTAGTTAGGATAGTGAGTCATGCCCTCTATCTCAGTTTGACCCATGTCAGGACAAGACAATGCATCAACTTTTTCAAATTACTTGTTAACAGTAAATACTTTATTGAACCACGATAATCTGCAGAATTAATATTTTTCTTATGAGGAAAACAATGGCGGACGAGAGCAACTGATACGAGCAGGCGCTGACAGACACGGTAAGACACAGACACCAGTCCGGGCCACAACATTAGACTGCACTGCAAACTTCCCAGTCATCTCCAAATTCACATAATCCCACCGTCCAGATTTAAAGGTTATTCCCTGTGTTCTATTCTTTGTCTCAGGGGTCATCTTTTGAGCCTGAGGTGACTCTGAGGTGAACACTGAAGGATTGTAGCACAACGGGATAATGTAGCGTTGACGTAAAATATAGCATCCCAACCCGTGCGTAACGCTCATTAATTTTGATGGAAATAATCTGCAATGACAAACATTTGAGGGCGGTTACCTGTTGAATAATATTATTCAAGGCCGTTGTAGTAGTGAAGGGTGCATGGGGAGGTACAGTCAGGGCAGGCCAATCTATTGTGAGGCCAGTTGAATGTTTGAACAGAACTCTGAAGGTCATGGGTGACACCTGTTTTCTGTCTCATCTCCAACATCAAGTTGAGTCTCTGCAGGGGTTCTAACCCCCACCCACTCTGGCTCAAATACCTTAGTCTTCCTTTCCTAAATAGCCTACAATAAAAGGAAAGGACAAAATGTCAACGGTTGTAATTTAGAATGATAAATGAATTCCCAAGGTGAAATGAAAGGCATATCTCTATTGGAAATGTACTCTTTGGGACTTATGCATGAAAACTTATTCTGGTTTGAGCGCCATGTAGAATTGAATAAACTTATGTGTGAGCATCTGTTAGGGCCTAAAGAAACACCATAGCCCAATTACTAGAAATGTGAATGGAGACAGATTGCCCCCTTGTGGGAGCTGTGAACAATGTTGAGTTGCCCTTGTGCCGAGAGTAAGTAATAGGCCGCTAAGCACATCTCCACAGAAATTCACACAGCTTGCCTCACATTAGACAGGATTATGGTCTGTTAGGCAGGCTATAAATCATGATCCCTTATTGATGTCACTTATTAAATCCACTTCAATCAGTGTAGATGAAGGGGAGGAGGGAGACAGGTTAAACATATATTTTTAAGCCTTGAGACAATTGAGACATGGATTGTGTATGTGTGCCATTCAAAGGGTGAATGGGCAAAAGATTCAACCCTGTGTTGTCTTAAGGGTCAAAAATGACCCGCCACTATGTTAAACAGCAGAGAAAACCCCCTAAATGATATTTTTTAAACTTGAAATTTCATGACTTTTCCTAGAGTGACGCCAACATTAGAAAAAGTGAAACATCGCCTTTATTCATATTTCCATGAAAGCAGTACACCACCAGGGTACAAAGATTGTCTTAGGGTCATTTTTGACCCGGCAGTTATAAAATCATTTAAACACCACAAAAACCACATAGACACACACACACATACAATGAGAAATTGAGATTGTGTGCTACTGATTGAACTCAAACTTTCTTGTGCATGTGCAGCATCTCCCCTCCATGACCCCACACATGACTCAAGTTCACAGACAAAATAAACAACCAGGGCAGACACAATGACACAATGTCACATGTGACAATTTCTTCACCTCTTATGAACTCAGCCAGCAGCTCCTGAAGAAGAAGATCACCATGGTTGGCACAGTTAGAAAGAACAATCCTGAGCTCCCCCTGCACTCCTCGCAAAAATGGGGAGAGAGACCTTCTCATCAAAGTTTGCCTTCACCCCCACCACCACTCTAGTTTCTTACCTCCCAAAGAGGAACAAGAATGTGGTCCTCCTGACCACACTGCACAAAACGGCTGAGACCAGAGATCGTGAAGACAGGAAGCCAGCCATCATCCTGGACTACAACCACAACAAAGGAGGTGTGGACAACCTGGACAAGGTAATTTGAATTTACAGCTGCAGGAGGATGACTTCCCGCTGGCCCCTGGTCATCTTCCATAACATCATTGATGTGTTCTCATGCAATGCCTTTGTGATATGGAACAAGATCAACCTTACCTGGATGCCAAATAAGCGGAACAAGAGGAGGGTGTTCCTGGAGCAGCTGGGAAAGGCACTTATAACCCCACACATTCAAAGAAGGGAGCGCCTCCCCCACACAGCAGTCTCTGCAGCGCTTATGAAAGCTGTTCAGGGGGCTGAATCCACCTGAGGCTGCAGCTGGGGCAGGCAAGAGGAGGAGATGCCATTTCTGCCCCACCCAAAGAAGGACTGTAAAACAAATACTATGTGCTGCACATGTGAGAAATACATCTGCAAAGTCCATGCACACACACTTGCATACTGTCCTACATGTGCTAATTAGAGTTGATTGATTTATGTTCTTCACGTTTTTGTTTTGTATCTTATTTTATTCTTATTTATTGTTGTTGTTTGTACACCTTGTGGGTAAATAAAATGGGAGAACACTAGTATTTTGTATTTTGTATTTTGAATTCCTCATTGTACGGTATATAAGAATATATCACTATGTTGCCAGAAAAGTTCAAGACTTTTATTGTTTTTCCCTTCAATAAAATGCATTCAAACTACTTTCTGCACATTTCTGCTACTTTCTTAGGCTATACAAGTGATATCTCTTGCTAAAGAAGGTATGTTTACACCTATGCAGTACCTTCAGCAATAATAATAATAATAAACCTCTACTTTAGTAAAGAAAACAATAATGACAGGTGTGTTTTAATAAAAACAAGTGGTGTCCACAGTCTTTCTGCATTGTGAAGAGGGAAAACCCAGATATTCACAAAGTTTGTGATGAATAACAGGTTGTTTCTTCATGCAAAATAGATTTGGGGTTTAAACTTCAATTAAGCTGCTTTATTTTAGGGGTTTAGTGAAGGCGGGTCATTTTTTACCCTTAGGACAAGGGGAGTATACATAATGTTAAGACTACACAAGGGTTAAGTACCTTTGAACAGGGTATGGTAGTAGGTGCCAGGCGCAACGGTTTGGGTCAAGAACTACAACACTGCTGGGTTTTTTCAAGCACAACAGTTTCCTGTGTGTATCAAGAATGGTCCACCACCCAAAGGACATCCAGCCAACTTGACACAACTGGTAGGCTCATTGAGATAGGCCCAAATGTCAATTCCATAGTCTATTTCAACAACGGACAAGTAATGCATTAAAGGCTATAGGTTCCTTCTGTAAGGGTCTTATTTTGAGGTATTCTACCTGTTTGCCTGTGCAAACTGATATAAACCCATGTGTTTTGTGTTGTCATGGTCAGGCTGTTTGGTTGTTACCTTTACCATATGGTCTTGTATAATGCTGTGTGCACACACTTAAGGCAGGTTTGTGTTGGGAAGGGTCTCAGTAAAAGAGGAGAAAATCGTTTTCTCCCAGCCTCTTTATTAGCCCACTGTTTCCCAGTTAAGTTCTCTGCAGCTGAGGCGTGAAACTGCTCTGTGTTTAAGGCCATGACGCAGCTGCACACTGACTCAAGGTGCAACTCTCACTCCTTATCCCTCCTCCCTTTCTCCTGGCTGTCCCTTCTTTTCCCTCTCCTTGGTTTGGAACATGCTAAAGCACTTACTCGTTCTCTCTCTCTCTTTCTCTCTCTCTCTCTCACCCCCTCTGTAAAACCATTACACGGACAAGAGTGCATCCATATGTATTCCTATGCTAAGGGATTTAAGGTAGCCTAGCGGTTAAGAGCGTTGGGCCAGTAACCGAAAGCTTGCAGAATTGAATCCCTGAGCTGACTAGGTGGAAAATCTGTCGATGTGCCCTTGAGCAAGGCACTTAACCGTAATTGCTCCTGGAAGTAGCTCTGAATAAGAGTGTTTGTTAAATGTTAGACATGACTTGCACAGAGGGACATGTTAGTCATTATTGAGAAGATATTATAATAGAATCTTGAGTAGTTATGTTTGACAATACTTGTAAAACCATACAAATCAAACAAAACCAATCAAAATCATACAAACCCATTCAAATCATACAAAACCATACAAAACCATACAAATCCATACGAAATCATATAAAACCATACAAAATCCTAAAAACCAAAACCAGTAGATGGCATCAGTGTGCCGTAACTTGCTTGTAATGTATTTTTCTTTGGACCAGTCGATGTGGGGTTTGTGTGGTATTGTGAAGATGACAATAAAGGTGTTGGGTGTTGAGAAGATATTAGAATCTGACAAATGAGCCAGCCATCACTGCAAAACATGTTTCAGACAACTGTCATATTTATATTCATGGGACACTTTCATGCATTTACAAGGCTCTTCACCCAAAACCAAACCTACTAATTACATGTTTATTCCCCTAGTAGATTTACCTCGAAACTTTCTGCATCGAACTCGATGACAGACAATTGCACTGTACATTATGGTGAGGGATACAGCTGTTTGAGCAGATCATTGATCAGTTTAACATCAGAATATCTAGTGTGCTGGACTGGGCATGCTTTGTGCATCACCTCTGTATATTTCCAAGCGACTGAACCTCATAACCTGCCGTAGGTATGGTATATACTATGTGTATATTTTTCAACCCCTCACTGTTTTTTATGTCACTGTCACTATGTTTAATTATTGGCTCTGTGTATTTGGGCATTCATCTAAGTGAACTTCTCACTCAATTTCCCAAATCAATATATTTTTCCTGTAGACTACACAACACTATTTAGTGTTACATTCTGACTTCACCGGCCACGCCCGTGCATGGTAGAATCCTCTAACATGCAAACCTCACCCGCCACGTTGAGTGTACAACCTTTAATAAATTCACCCACACCGCTTGCGCACGTGAACGAGCGTCTGAGTAGCCAAGCGCAAAAAAATTACTTAGTTCTATTTTAATTGAGGACGCTCCACACACTGCACGTCCCCTCCTTATTGGCTATCAGGAAGATACAAATCCAAATGGATGCTTGAAAGACAAACTAGGAGAGATT
The DNA here is from genome assembly GCA_030435695.1 of Brachymystax lenok tsinlingensis. NCBI lineage: Eukaryota > Metazoa > Chordata > Actinopteri > Salmoniformes > Salmonidae > Brachymystax > Brachymystax lenok. The sequence continues at coordinate 41,019,673 of CM059813.1, forward strand.
CATTAAAGATAACTAACTAAAATATTACTAGGTTTCCTTTTTATCTGTGGATTAATCGTCAGAGTAGAGAAACACATGATTTACACACGATTTTGTATGACTGCATGTCATGATCGCGTCTGGTGAGGTTGACAAAATCAACATGCGCACAATGAGCTCATGCCACATTTCCTAAAACTAGTGCGTCGCTCGTGCACATGCGCCATCGCATGTCTGGTGTCTATCCCCACCAGACATGATCATGACACACAGGTTCAAATAACAACTGTGAATAATTTATATTAATTTCTGACCTGCATATAGTCCTCTTTTTAGCTCGTTCTTCGTAGAATTTTGACGAGGAGTCATACAGAATCGTGTCTTCCTGTACTCTGACGATTCATCCACAGATAAAAAGGGAAACCTAGTTAGTTTTTTTTTTATCTTTAATGAATCTCTCCTAGTTTGTCTTTCAAACATCCACGTGGGTTTGTGTCTTGCTGATATCCAATAAGGAGGGGACTTGCAGTGTGTGGAGCATCTAAATTAAAGTAGTTATTTTTTGCACTTGGCTAAACAGACGCTCGTTCACACGCACAAGTGGTGTGGGTGAAATTATTGAATAACATGTATGTGTACATTTATTTTGCAACGCTCACGCATGCAATGTGGCTGGTGAGGTTGGCATGTTAGAGGATTCTTCAAAGTGAATGGCACTCTACATTTGGATAGTCAGAGGAACTTATCAATCTAGCCAGATCTGAGGCCTCATTTGTCTCCCTCTCACACGCCTCTTAGATGACTGGACGCTGCCTTTTCCCCAGTTAGTGGCAGCCTTCCTCAGACAGACAGACAACTTATTAATCAGGCTTTCCTCCTCCTCCTCCTCCATCCCTCCTCAGCAGCCCCCCAGAGTCCCTCTCAGATTGGACAGCTGCAAACAATACTGGAAAGAGCCTTGAAAGTGTAATTAATGAGTGTAATGGTGAGATAATTCTGGCGAACAGAAATATTGACCAGGGCCATGAACTCCTGAGTCTTACAAAAATGGAGTGCACACTCAGCAGTTACCTGATCCATGTTTCAGGAAATATGACATGAGGTCATGCTAAACCTCTGACTATTTTATTGCAGTAAAGCATTATTGAGATGGATAAAGAACACTCAATCAGAGAAGAGACAGGTTCTTAGTTGAACTCCCACTTCTTTCGATTTATGAGAAAGTATTTGAACTGGGGAGAATGATTACTGTGTTGCTGTGCTGAGCAAGTGACTTTATTAGATGGTTAAAGTGCCATAAGCCATCCAGCAATCATAGTAGATGTCATTCTTGTTTAAAAAGCGCTGAGTCATTTTTAAGAGGGCATTAAAGTTTACAGTAAAGCTGTTGGTAAGTTTCATGTATGAGGTGACTGGGAACTTGTGAAGGACTCCTTGGTGACCTCTATTGGTTCTGCATAACAAACGGCCAGTGTTTCCTATTTGACTGATGAAATGGAGTCCCACACTGGACACGATCAATGAGCCAAAATGGGCTAGCAGAATAGAATAAACAATAGTCCGACATACTCACTGAGACCTTAAAATGATCTCAAGGAGTAACTTCTCAACACTTCTACCCTGTACATACTGTACAACATATCACACTCAACATAAGTAAGCATTTCACTGTAAGGTCTACACCTGTTGTATTCGGCGCATGTGACTAACACTATTTTATTTTATTTGATATCAATTCAAAAGTATGAAATAAGGACATCAATACAACAGCCTGTTTCAAATGATTGGCCAACACCCAACACACTCTCCTCTCCTCACATGGTTGGGGTTAATGAATGAGGCTGTGTGCTGATGGCGAGATGAAAGATAGTCAGTGAGAGTGACAGGTTTATTTTGGGGCTCATACAGGAGCAGGCTTGAAAAATGACGTGCCAAGCTGAATAATTCAGCAGCTCTCAGCTCTACTGATCCGTCCACAGATCAATAGACACCATTCAGATGGATCGTGCCATATGTCCTCTAAAACTCGACATCACAACCACGCGGATTCGATTTATCATACTTATCTTAGTTAAGTATGTCGGGCGGCAGGTAGCCTAGTGGTTAGAGCGTTGGACTTGTAACCGGAGGGCTGCAAGTTCAAATCCCCGAGCTGACAAGGTAAAAATCTGTCGTTCTGCCCCTGAACAAGGCAGTTAACCCACTGTTCCCGGGCGCGAAGACGTGGATGTCGATTAAAGGCAGCCCCCCGCACCTCTCCGATTCAGAGGGGTTGGGTTAAATGCGGAAGACACATTTCGGTTGAAGGCATTCGGTTGTACAACTGACTAATAATGGTGACTTTGACTTTGACTTTGACTTTGACTTTCTAATATCCAAACAACCAATAACTAAAAGATACAGTATCCAGACTGGGCATCATACACTACCCTTCAATATAATGACTGGTAGCTCTTTACATCAGCCAGGGCTTGTACTGGTATGTCTCTTATAGCCAATATATTCCATTACTTTAATTTCCCTCTTGTAAACATCAGTTAGTTGTGTACATGAATCCACATGATCATTACTACAGCAAGTGGCTGATTTTCTTTTTTGTTATCCCTTAACCCATGTTTGATTGAATGCAGCCTAATGTGTTTTTCTCTGTCTGTTTAACATCAGTGCTGCACCCTGTTCTGGGTTTAGAGTGCTTGTTATTTCCTAAAAGGCCCCTGACCTCTGCGGCTCCCTGACAGGGTGAAGCATTAGCCACTCGCTGTGGCGTCCGCACACCAGCTACTCTGATGCAAATTTCATGTCACAACCTCAAACGCTCATCTGATCAAAGGTCAGCTCTCCTTTGTGTAGGTGTTTGATATAGAAATGTCTATTTCATCTCCAGCTGTCAGGGTATGTTAGGAGGGAGAGAGGGGGTGGGGGGAGAAAGAGAGAGAAAGAAATAGAGAGAGAGAGAGGAGTAGAGCTCTGTGTATTCCGTGTACTCAGTGAATAGAAGCTAAAAAGCTTGTCATTTGCTGAGTGTTTATTTTTTGTTATCGGTATGTGTTTGCATTTTGCAAATGGTTAGTTTGAGAAAGACAGTTTGGTGCTATGAATGTGAATGCAGATTACCTGACTATTCCTGTAATGGTAAACCAATTGGATATTGAGAATATCTACTTGCTCCTGAAAATCCTAACCCATCTCAATGTGAATGTTAAATTGTGCTTTGGACATGCATCTACACTCACAGATACACACACAAACTGATACACATACACTCAAACATTTACCCTACACACTTCACACAGTTAAACGTTGAAAGCAAAAAGGATACTAAACGGCTATTTTATGTGTAATAAAATGCCTCATGTGGGTTTAGTGGCCCCTCACCTCAAATGGCATTGTTGTTATTTCCCCATGTAATCCTTGTGAGCCACAGCAGATTGGAGAGGAAGGGAGGAAGGTAGTTTGAATCGATGCATCATTCCGATTAATTAGGGGCATGATTTGCTGCTGCGTCTCTGAAATAAACCAATCTGAATGTGAAATTAGGATTCGTCAGAGAACAGCGAGGCCAGGAAACATCCAGATATGTGACATTATGCATTAAATTATGTTTAAAATAAAAACCATCCCTCCCTCCTGTGTGTGTGTGTGCGTGTGTGCATGCGTGCGTGCACGTGTGTGTGTTTTAGAGAGAGAATATGCCAGATTTGAGTCAGGTGGGCTATGGAGGCATGAGGTAGCTGAACAAACACACAGCCATGTCAGACACATGTGCAATTACTTGCACCACCAGGGGTGTTTTACATTATCGCCATAATATATTACTGAGTCTGGCCACTCTGTCTGTGTGATGCACTGCCACCATATTAGCCTGCAGAATGTAAATAAGATTCATGGCAGGCACCGGTGGGACACATAGCAAAGGATTATTATTTCACTTCATGGAAGCGCCACTGCATCCCATGTAAATCTACCACCTCAGATATGTCTGCTCAATGCAGGCCATAGGAATAAATCTTAGCACTGCTACACATAGCCAAGGCCATGGTTGTATTATTATGTGCATGGTAAGTGTCACAGTATGACAGTCAGAGCAAAACGGCAGTCACGGAGAGACAAATAGGGAGCGTTCTAGATGATCTATCTCCTGTTTAGGGTCCTAATATTTAGTCCCATGTCTGTCTGATTAGCCCTGATATGTTTTGATTGACTGTCCAAACTCTGACATGAGATAGAGCAGAGAGACTAGGGTGTCAGAACCTGAATAGTTCTCCTTATGCCCATTATTGCCTGATTATTGGAGTAATACAGCCTATCAGAAATTATGCCTGCTGTTTTTCCTCCCATTAACCCTGTGTAGCGCAGGGGTAGGCAACCCTGTTCCTGGAGTGCCGCAAGGTACTGCAGGATTTTGTTCCAACTAGGCACCACACCTGACCAACTGAGCTAATTGATCAGTTCAGTGATTGCCTAATTTCAACACACCTGGTCTTCCTGGTCGATTAAATCAAAAACAAGTGGCTGCGGCACTCCAGGACCAGGGTTGCCTACCCCAAATGGTTGCCTACCTCTTCAAATACTATCCTGTTGATAAAGCATGTTATTCCCTCTCTAGATGATAGATGGCAATGTTGTTCTTCCTAAGAATCTCATCTAGTCATGTTTGGTGCCAATAATGTGACTAGGTGTTCCTTCTCTGTCCCTTTGCTAATGTAAATGACTGTTCTTGTGAGAGAACTTTTAGTTTAGGTACAATACAACACCATAATGCAACACATCTGACTTTACTACACTCAATGTTACAACTAAATCCACAGGTAACTTTCTTCAACTGTGTTTATAGCAAAGCATAAAAAGAAATGCATACGTTTTGTGAGCAATGTTGAGTTTGATGGCTAAACAGTAGGCATACATAATCATAAAAGTTTAAAACATATTTTCTTTCGCCATAGCTGTCATCATGGACAACATAATTTGAATCCCTGCCCAGACATTTTCTTCCATCATAACCATGAAATTCTTCTCTTTGACTAGTTCAATGTGACTTATTGCACAAGATTCAAAGATGATAAAAAAAACAGACTACTTCTGATTTTGGGGAAGGGGAAGGATTTGCATTGCTCTAAGGGAGCCTATGTACTCAGACTATAATCCATAAAGAAAAATCTGTATGTGAAAAAAACTATTTAAGAGAATAAGCGTCTCTTAAACAGACATATAAAATTAATCAATGGGGAAGAGAGATTCATTCCACTGGGTAATTTATTCTCTCCCTGCTGCAAATGAATGTCTGGCCTCATATCTGTGGCAGTGAATAGGCTTTGTTTTACTAAGCTGTGGAGTCCATAGACTGCTGCATTAATCGGCTGACAGCCCAGCGCTGACCAGGGCCATAGAGAGGGAAGAGGGTGAGCGACCAGAGAGCGAGAGGAGAGGAGTCAATGATTCACAGTCCTTTATTTATTGGCACCCCACCTTACCCATTGCCCATTGTAAGAATTGGGTGGCAGGGTAGCCTAGTGGTTAGAGCGTTGGACTAGTAACCAAAAGGTTGCAAGTTCAAATCCCAGAGCTGACAATGTACAAATCTGTTGTTCTGCCCCTGAACAGGCAGTTAACCCACTGTTGCTAGGCTGTCATTGAAAATAAGAATTTGTTCTTAACTGACTTGCCTAGTAAAATAAAGGTAGAATATATATTTGGAAGAGAAGACAGTGCAAGAAAGACAAATGAAGAGAGAAAGGGAAAGAGTTGGTGTGAGGGGATGAAGAAAGATGAGGGGATTAAGAAAGGAGGGGTGATGGAGGGAGAATCACAGTCTGACAGAGAGAAAATATGATCTCAGTACAGAGTTCCAGATGCTGTTCAAATCTCCTCTTTCAACTGAGTGCCACTGAGGAGGCTCCAGCGCTGCTTCTGAGACTGAACACTTAATTACCACACACAACACCAACCAACAGTGTGGCTGGGATATGTCAAGCAGACAGGTGTTCCATCTCAATTCTGATGTAAAGATTTATTCAAGATGTATCAAAGTGTGTTTTCATATCAATTTTGTAAGTGTCACTTCACATGTACCATATCGGAGTGTGTATTGGAGTGTATATTTCACCATCATGTCTGCCTACATACACTCCCACACAGTGTTGGGATGCGATGTGGGTGTGCATTGTTATTAGGCTGAGTTGATGAGGGAGTGGAGTGATGGAGGAGATACTCAGTGACATTTCCTCTCTCTACAATGCAGGCAGACGGTGGTCCCGTCCCCATCCCCAGCCCCTGCTGCTCTTGTGTCTCGCCATCTCAAGTCAGTGACTTTGACTCACTACGCACCTTCATTAGTATTCCAAGAAGCTCCACAGTAGACACCCTGTTTCTGGGTGAAAAACAAAGGCTTGTGTCATTGTAGGATTCACTTCCCATGTGCCGTAATATTCCAGAGATCAACACTAAGGGTTGAGGAGAAAGTGAGATACCCTCAGACATCTTAGTAAAAAGACTTGACTGGCCTCCGAACAACTTTTATGTTGTTCGGAGGCACTGATGACACATGCGCACGCATGTACATGCACACACACATTTACAGACACACTGAGCTGTCATGATGTCAATGGAATGACATTTAGCTAAATGAACGTTACTAGTCTGCATGAAAAAAAATCTCCATATTGAAGGATTAATGTTTGCAGGAACACTAAGTAATGACTGTACGTTATGCTTTTGAAAATTCTCATCAACCCTGTTTTTAGATATGCAAATATCTCAGTGGGGTTTGGCTTTTTAGATAAATATTTTTGCTAAAATGGAACAGTGACAGGGAATGTGTATACAGTGAATAGATGCTAAATGAAAACAAATTACTGCTCAATAGCATGAGCTACATACATTTAGGCACTTAAGGGCATTATTGAGATGTATTTTCAGGAACATTTTGTGGATTAGCCATTAGACACGCTCACTATGAAAAATTATTTAAATGTTCCAACATTTAATTCAGAGACAATAAGAGGAAAAAGACATGTACACATCCATGTCCTTTAGTACTTTTTCCTCTCACATCCCAAATGATATGTGCACACTTTATTTATCTTGTTAAAGAAAGAAGCCAAATATGTTTATGTTTGTATTGGTTGGGGTTATGCACAAGGAAATGTACAAGACACCACATGGGTCCAATCCCCAAAACACCTAATGTTGTTTTCACATGCATAATATGATGGACTTTCAGCAGAAATGTAAGTTCACTAGGTTGTCTGCTTATAATGCCTATATTAAGTCAAATTGGATATAAACTCAGCAAAAAAAGAAACGTCCTCTCACTGTCAATTGCGTTTATTTTCAGCAAACTTAACATGTGTAAATATTTGTATGAACATAACAAGATTCATCAACTGAGACATAAACTGAACAAGTTCCACAGACATGTGACTAACAGAAATGTAATTATGTGTCCCTGAACAAAGGGGGTGGTCAAAATCAAAAGTAACAGTCAGTATCTGGTGTGGCCACCAGCTGCATTAAGTACTGCAGTGCATCTCCTCCTCATGGACTGCACCACATTTGCCAGTTCTTGCTGTGAGATGTTACCCCACTCTTCCACCAAGGCACCTGCAAGTTCCCGGACATTTCTGGGGGGAATGGCCCTAGCCCTCACCCTCCGATCCAACAGGTCCCAGACGTGCTCATTGGGATTGAGATCCGGGCTCTTCGCTGGCCATGGCAGAACACTAACATTCCTGTCTTGCAGGAAATCACACACAGAACGAGCAGTATGGCTGGTGGCATTGTCATGCTGGAGGGTCATGTCAGGATGAGCCTGCATAAAGGGTACCACATGGGGGAGGAGGATGTCTTCCCTGTAACGCACAGCGTTGAGATTGCATGCAATGGCAACAAGCTCAGTCCGATGATGCTGTGACACACCTCCTCAGACCATGATGGACCCTCCACCTCCAAGTTGATCACACTCCAGAGTACAGGCCTCGATGTAATGCTCATTCCTTCGACAATAAACGCGAATCTGACCATCACCCCTGGTGAGACAAAACCGCGACTTGTCAGTGAAGAGCACTTTTTGCCAGTCCTGTCTGGTCCAGCGACAGTGGATTTGTGCCCATAGGCGACTTTGTTGCCAGTGATGTCTGGTGAAGACCTGCCTTACAACAGGCCTACACGCCCTCAGTCCTGCCTTTCTCAGCCTATTGCGGACAGTCTTACACGTGGTCTGCCACTGCGAGGACGATCAGCTGTCCATCCTGTCTCCCTGTAGCGCTGTCTTAGGCGTCTCACAGTACGGCCATTGCAATTTATTGCCCTGGCCACGTCTGCAGTTCTCATGCCTCCTTGCAGCGTGCCTAAGGGGCGTTCACGTAGATGAGCAGAGACCCTGGACATCTTTCTTTTGGTGTTTTTCAGAGTCAATAGAAAGGCCTCTTTAGTGTCCTAAGTTTTCATAACTGTGACCTTAATTGCCTGCCATCTGTAAGCTGTTAGTGTCTTAACGACAGTTCCACAGGTGTTCATTAATTGTTTATGGTTCACTGAACAAGCATAGGAAACAGTGTTTAAACCCTTTACAATGAAGATCTGCTGAAGTTATTTGGATTTTTATGAATTATCCTTGAAAGACAGGATCCTAAAAAAGGGATGTTTCTTTTTTTGCTGAGTTTATTGATTTATAAGAACTTGTTCAATTATAATGGCCTTGCAACACAGTTATATAGGAGAATCTTAGTGTGAATGCCTTGTTAACTCATTCATGTTACTGACTAGTCCTTAGACTCTGGTCATGAGATTAGAAAGACTAAGAAAGTGGGCACGCATACTGGTAGCCTTGAATATTAGGGTCCACAATTTTTCACCTTCTAAGGCAAGTGAATAAAACATGCGGTTGTCCAGCCCAACCACAGTAAACCAAACCCACTCTCAGTAAAAGGTATTGCCCTTGTCTAACCGGTTAGGCCCCCCTAAGGCTGATTCAGACAGGTCTATTTGGAACAGTCTTGTTTGACCTCTCACTGTGTCTTCCCCTGGAGCCATGCATGCAGTGAATCAATCACATGATAATACACACCTCACTATTCATGACCTCACCAGGCACACAACACTGCCCCTAGTACTTGTCTTGTCCCTCTCCTTGCTATCATAATGTAGCAGGCTGGAGGGCGTGGTACACTTAGTTGGGAACAGGGCCACTCTCAGACCACACAACATGGGGATACAACAATACAGTATATCCATCTTCCTATCTTTTCAGACCAGCAGGTCATTGTCATTAACTGCTCCTCTAGGGATTACCATAGCCAAATGTTTTTGGCAAACATATAGTATTTTGTACACTGCTAGGTGTTTCATTTTCTTTGATATCCATAATGCAAAGGTTTTTGACAGAAAACGCTCAGCACTCAATTAGATGTATGTGTGTAAATGTAAATTCTGCAGAAGGTACTTTGTAACATCATATCCTACTGAGCTATGTTCTGAATGGCAGAACGTAATTTACAGTATAAGGCAAGGTTTCATCTGGTGCATCATTTGTTTTAAATCAGCTTGTGCATTGGTTGCTGGTACTTTAAATGAGAGAGGGCAAATGGAGGGTCAGAAGCCCTAAGATGGGCTGGCGATTACAACAGCGCACCCGATGGGGAATGTGGTAACATATTGTTGGGAGAACGATCAGATAGACTGGTGTGGTCTGTATGGGTGAGATGATTAAGTGCTAAAGTTGCATTTTCTCCTCAGAGTAACCTGCCTGGGGCTGGAAGGCTGCATGATTGCCTCTGTGTGCTACATTACATTAATGGATACTCTCCCGGAATAATGTCAAAGGGGAAAAAAAGCCCATCCCAGCTTTCTGCCAGGACCTCAGAATTCTGGGTGTGCAATCTGATTTGCTGATGGATCACCCCCGCACAAGCACCTCAATATTGATGATGGGCAGAGCCTTCACACACGAGTGAGCCGGACACGCCGGGGGAGTCCTCTAATCCGATTCTGCTATTAGAGCTTCAGACTTCCCAGCTGGGTGTCTCCCAGCCCGCTTCCCCTCACACCGAGAGACCTCAATAGTGCCTCAGTGCGGACGCACCGCCTGTGAAGACCAAAAAAATTGCTGAAATATGTATATTTTTTTCTCCAGTAATTAGAGAGGGGCTGAAAAAAGCCTGATTTTATCAAACAGAATCCATCAGCCGGACAAGTGGAACAAATGACTCGAGCTCACAGTGGGGAGCTGCAGCCTTATTTGTTTTCTTTTGAAGGGCAGACAATGCACGGTCACCCGGCCCAATGAACTGTCCCCAAAGTTATAAAGAAAAACAGGACTCCTGCTTTCTCCAATTCAGTCACTTTGGGATACTACCCAGAAAATATGTATTCATAAACCTACAGTACAGAAGTGCTTTCATCCATTGTTCTATAATCTCAAATTCTGAAGAGATGAAAATATGGTTTTCGGTGGGGGAAAAAACAGCAAAATTGAGGTTGTAACCTCAGACCATAAAAGGATGAATGGCTAATTACACCAAAGAGGGGAGACCACCAAATATGCTAGCTACAAACATAACAATATTTCCTAGTATTTGTGCAGTATCCAACAGACAGCAGATAATAAATATCCCGTCTGTATTTTACCCCCTTTTTCTCCCCAACATGACCCGCCAATTTTTTAAAAATGTTTTACATTTATTTCACCTTTATTTAAACAGGTAGGCCAGTTGAGAATAAGTTCTCATTTACAACTGCGACCTGGCCAAGACAAAGCATAGCAGTGCGTCAAAACAACATCACAGAGTTAGACCTAAACAAACGTACAGTCAATAACACAAAGGAAAAGAAAAATAGAAAGATCTATGTATAGTGTGTGCAAATGTAGAAGAGTAGGGAGGTAGGCAATAAATAGGCCCTAGAGGCAAAACATAGTTACAATTTAGCATTAATACTGGATTGATATATGTGCAGATGATGATGTGCAAGTAGAGATACTGGGGTGCAAAAGAGCAAGAGGGTCATTAATAATATGGGGATGAGGTAGTCGGGTGTGCTATTTACAGATTGGCTGTGTACAGGTACAGTGATCGGTAAGCTGCTCTGACAGATGATTCTTAAAGTTAGAGAGGGAGATATAAGACTCCAGCTTCAGAGATATTCGTTCCAGTCATTGGCAGCAGAGAACTGGAAGGAAAGGCGGCCAAAGGAACATGACCCGCCAAACTGCGCTACTTAACACCCGCCTTATTAACCCGGAAGCCAGCCACACCAATGTGTCGGAGGAAACACCGTTCAACTGACGACCGAGGTCAGCCTGCAGGCGCCCGGCCCGCCACAAGGAGTCACTAGAGCGCAATGAGTCAAGTAAAGCCCACCCGGCCAAACCCTCCCTAACCTGGATCGATGTTGGGCCAATTGTGCGCCACCCTATGGGACTCTCGATCACGGCCGGTTGTGATACAACCTGGGATTGAACCCGGGTCTGTAGTACCCTTAGACCGCTGTGCCACTCGGGAGGCCCAAGAGGATTGTTTTTGACTAATTGACCAAAAGGGCTTTCAATGAAGTAAGTGTTTACCAGTGAAGTAAAGTACTTAAAATACATTAAAGTACTACTTAAGTCGTTTTTTGGGTATCTATACTTTACGATTTATATTTTTGACAACTTTTACTTCACTACATTTCTAAAGAAAATAATGTACTTTTTTCCTCCATACATTTTCCCTGACACCCAAAAGTAGGACAGGAAAATGGTCCAATTCACGCATTTATCAAGAGAACATCCCTGGTCATCCCTACTGCCTCTGATCTGGCTGACTCACTAAAGACACATGCTTCGTTTGTAAATTATGTTAGACTGTTGGAGTGTTAAAAAAAATAAAGAAAATAAAAAATACAACTTTCTTTTTAAACGGTGCTGTCTGGTTTGCTTAATAAAAGGAATTATTTATACTTTTACTTTTGACACTTAAGTATGTTTTAGCAATTACATATACTTTTGATACTTAAGTATATTTAAAACCAAATACTTGTAGACTTTTACTCAAGTTGTATTTTACTGGGTGACTTTTACTTGAGTCATTTTCTGTTAAGATATTTAAACTTTTACTCAATTATGGCAATTAGTTACTTTTTCCGCCACTGGTGTTTTCCAAATCTGCTGTAATTCTACTCATAAACATTAGCCATTGTAGTCATTAAGAAACATCATCATCAGTTTTCCAAATGGCATCATGGGGTTGTGCTGAGACTAGCTAGGTAGGCTCAGAGCATATGATGGGGTATTCACCCAGCCCCACAGATGGGGTTAGAAAGGCACTTTTTAAACATGAAGCGGGGACTCCAGGTCTGTATTTACAGCAGCCTCCCATCGTGCTCCTATTTGTCTCTTCCTGGGTGGCAGAGGAGACACAGACAGACCGAGAGGCTCTTCACAACATCTGCAGGCGTTCTCCCACAGGTCTCCAGAGGCATTTTATAACCCATTACCTCCATCTCTGACAAAAACACACATTTAAACTACAATTACACCCCCTGCCTCCTCTCCCTCATGCATTCCATCTCATCCTCTCTTCTGTTCTGCAATTCAATCGCTCCCGACCCAAGGCTCCTCCGCTTATCCCTCTCTCTCCGATGCCCGGCAGACGGTGCAAGATTGTCTCACAACTGAAGAGGGGCCTTTTAGGCAGGATGGGGATATTCATCATAAAGTGCAATCCCTCTATGGCACACGCACGAGGGCACACACATACATATACACACACACACACACACACACCCTAAAACACATTGAATATGAATTCTCACATTCATGTACACCTTGGTCATTTTTTGGAAGTGAACATCTGGTGTGTAATTCAATCAACGTACAGTACGTACCAAATATTACATTTGCATTCCACAGGACAATAGTGCTCATTTACTCAGCAGGTTCCTGGTGCTAAGGGTTAAAGAATCTGAGAAACAGGCTGGGCTAAATGATGACATTGCAATTTCTTCCTATTTTATAGCATCTATGTTGCTCCCCACTCAAAATAGGCTCTGGGACTGTTTTATTCATAAAATAATTGTGGCTTAACAATGTGTATCAAAGGATTGCAGTCTTTAAACTGCAATCCTGTAAGACTATAACTACATGATATATCCAAGCATTTTCCCTTAGGAGAAAAACACTGGCCTACAATTTTAGACTGCAATCTGAGGATAAACCACAAAAGATGACCCCATCTATTCCCATTTTCTCTCAGTCAACATTTCCCCACATGTCATGGATTGTAGCGAATCACACTGTTTTTAAAGCTGAGACAGAGTACATTTTGAAAGTGCACCAAAAATAAGGAATCCTTTTTTCATTGTTAGTGTGACCTGAAAATGCAGTTCTACGTGCAAAAGGTAAAAAAGTATTAGGCTATAAAGAGCCAATATATCAGGAGATCGGTTTCAATGTATCAAAAAGGGGGAATTCTGCAGAGGGGTAAACACAAGCTAAAGGGTATCATTAAATAACAGAAACCCCAGGAAGCCTCTTTCCTTCATTCCAGAGCAGCTAGGCCCAATTTAACAGCCTGCACTGTAGCTGAATGGGAACAAATTGGAGAAAAGAATTGATTGCGCGGATTGCAGTTATTTTATTTGACTCTCCTCCTATCATTTTACAATGTTATGCAGCGTTAGAGTCATTTTCCAGGCTGCACTATGCTGATAATGGCAAAAAGAATGATCAGGCTGTTGCCTCTACTGTAGTATTGCAAGACACAGGCATTCTGAGCAGAAAATATACAGTTACTAGTGAAAGTCTACAAACCTTTTGCACAGACTTCACATTTCGCTGCCTTAACATTAAATCTACAAAGTGATTCTATTCTATTTGTTTTCCTACCAATATTTACACATCCTACTCCATATTTCCAAAGTGAAAGAAAAATTACAGAAAATAAACAAAAATGTATTGATTGCGTATGTCTTCACACCCCAGAGTTAATACTTTGGCAGCCATTACAGCTGTTCATATTTCGTTGTAGGATTCTACCAACCTTGCACAACTCTTAGGGCAACATGTATCCATTGTTTTTGTAAAGATTACTCAAACCAAGTAAATTTGGTTGGAAATGATTGATGGTCAGCTGTATTTAAACCTTGTCACTGATTTTCAAGCAGATTTAAGTCAGGACTGAGACTAGACCATTCAGGAACACTCAACCCTATTGGAAAACCATTCTGCTGTGTCTTTGGCATTACAATTTGTGTAATTGTCCCGCTGAAAAATAAAACTATAGCAGGGTTAGGTTTTAATAAGACTATGGCGGGTTGTCCTCTAACCTTTTACCTGGCCTTTGCTCCTTTCATATTTATTTTTGATCCTGACACACTCCCCAGTCCCTGCCGGTGACAAGCAAACCTATAACATGATTCTCTCACCACAATACTTGACAATACAGAGGATCAACAATATTGCATTCACTCAACATTACTTGCCTGTATGACAAAGTTAAAAGAGCGAAGCCTGTGTTAAAAAACAGACTCTGAATCATCCTTTCTGTTAGCATCAAGGTCGTCAAGTAATACTGTGAGACAACTCGGCAAAGACATTTTCTTTTTGGCCTGAGTTAAAAACTACAGATTTGGACTTACAGCTGTAGTTTTTAACTCAGGCCAAAAGGTTAATGTCTTTGGCGTGTTGTCTTGCAGTATTACTTGGGTCAAATCCAATCCAACACAACACAGAGTGAAACCCTCTGTATTTTTAAGTATTGTGGTGGCAGCATCATGTTATGAGTATGCTTGTTACCGGCAGGGACTGGGGAATTTGTCAGGATCAAAATAAATATGAAAGAAGCAAAGCCCAGGTAAAAAGTTTTAGGAAAACCCACCTCAAACTTCTGAATACCTAACCCTGTGATTGAGTCATATTTTTCAGCGGGACAATTACACAAAATGTTATGCCAAAGACACACCAGAATGGCTTTCCAGGTGTTGCGTGTTCCTGAATGGTCTAGTTTCAGTCCTGACTTAAACATTCTTGAAAATCAGACATGGTTTGAAAATTGCTGTACATCAATGATTCACAACGAAATTTAGTGAGCTTGAGAATTTTGACAAAAACAATGGATATATTGCCCTAAGAGTTGGTAGAATCTTATAAAAAAAGTATTCACAGCTGTAATGGTTGCCAAAGGTGCTTCCACCAAATATTAACTCTGGTGTGTGAAAACACGCAATCAATACATTTTCAGTTTGTAGATCTGTGGGGGGGGGGGAATCCAGTTTAATCCATTTTTAGATGTACATTGAGCCTACACAAATGAATACAAATGTCTAACCATAGAATAGAACAACAGAATATGCCAGCGTCAATGACTTGTTATAGTCATTAATAAAATATAATGTACTCTTGCATGTTGATGTAATTAATCTAATAATGCTGCCAGTATATACATTCTAATTAAGAGCAATACAGATTAAATTACACACTGCATTAATATATGGAAATTACAAGACAATTTCATGGTAACAGCAAATACCCTGTTTATCTTGACACAATTAGATTGCAAGTGGCACCCCATGTGCCAACCTGGACTCAGGGGTAGACGTAACATAGTAAATTTAAATCTGTAAAACATCAGTTAGTATCATATGTTGGTATGGTATGTATACATTTGTGGATGTCCATCATCCATTTCGTATTATATGTTACGAATTACAATTCCTATGATATGTTATGAATTGCAATTTGTACAATATGTAACAAATTTGTTACGGATGTTACGGATTTGCTAAATGTATGATATGTTGTGGCTAACATTAGCTAGGTGGCTAATGTTAGCTAGACTAGGGGTTAAGGTTATGGTTAGGGTTAAGGTTAGGAGTTAAGTTAGGGGTTAAGGTTAGGGTTAGGGTTAAGGTTAGGAGTTAGGTTAAAGGAAGGGTTAGATAACATGCTAAGTAGTTTCAAAGTAGATACAAAGTTTTAAGTAGTTGCAAAGTTGCTAATTAGTTAAAATTATGTGATGAGATTCAAACACACAACCTATGGGTTGCTAGACATTTGCGTTATACACTTACCCATCCACCCCGACCAACCACGCTACTTTAGCTTTTGCCTTAAGCAACCTTCTGTGTTATGTAGCCATACTAAACATAACATATGATACTACAGTAATTTGAGTGCCCTGGATTTACATTTACTATGTTATGTCTAGTTTATGAGACCAGACTGTTTGTGCTGAACTTCAAGAGGCCCACATCAAATGCTGACCACTCTCTTGTGATTGAGAGCTCAAATTGAAATGAATTGCCTTTCATACATTCTTCTTAATTACGGAAAGGCCATTTACTAATTGTAATGTTGATAACAAGCTTGGTATGGGCCTTTAGCAGCATAGAGCACATCCAAGTAGTGTAGTTTCATGGATGCAAGGTAATGGCTAGACAGACCTACATTGAACTTTGGATGAATGACAAGATAATGTGTGTAAATCATATAATTAAATATAACACATAGTGCAGTGTAGGCCTATACAGAGCCCTTTTTTCTAAATTAAATGTCCTGGGCCTTTAAATCTATATTCTATTTATTCCTGATTAAAAGAGAATGTATAAATTGTTGCCTAGATGTTCCTTTGGTGATTAAATCGATGATCAATTCCATTGCCTCTACTTTGATTGGTTGTCATTGTCGGCTGTTTCCGTTTCACCGTGTGCTTTGAGAACAGACTGAGGAGAATGGCTGCCAGTGGAGGTTAGCGTTTCTTGATTGTTTGTGTTAACGAGGCAGACTTTTTAAACCAATTTTTAAAGTTCCCTAATTCATATTGAATGGTATATAACCACCAAGATTACACCCTGACAAAAGTATTAGACAATTATGATTATCTCTCTTCGTTTAACAAGTGAAGCTGTAAGCGAATGGCTTCTCAAACTGTATGCTGGTTATCTAAGTTAGCATTACTATCTATAACGTTAGCTCTATCAGATGGCTAGTTATAACCACATTTTGTCTGTGTTTGTACAAAAGTCTAAACAATTGCATGTCTTTGTATGCCAATGATACTGTTAGCCCTTTCATGTGTACCATCTTAGCTTTTATTAATAGCTGTCAATAAGGAATGTAACAAGCTAACTAACGTATGTCCGGCTGGCTAGCGTAACGTGCGCACGTCTCGTCCTGATGAAACCTAGCTAGTTGTTGGCCAGTTTGGCTAACGTTAACTAGTAATGAGCTAACCGACTAGTTCAACATGAGTACGAGAGAACGTTAGCTTCGTGACAATCCAAATTAGCTAGCTAATGTAGTTAACGTTGGCTGCGTGACTAACGTTAGTCGTGACTAGTTGGGTCAATGGCTAAATGATTCCTAGCTAGCTACTATAGCCGGCTAATAATGCCGCGGACGGCTTGCTGTGATGCTACCCAGCTGTAAGTTTCTAATCCACAGAGTTAGCTAGCTAGCTAATTACGATAGCTTGCTTGTTACGAAAAGTATCGTTGTTTCGGAACGGGCCTTTGTTCTGTCAAGTCGTGCACACAAGTTGTGCTGAGTGGGTGATATGGCACACTGATTGCAAGCTAGCTAACGTTAGTACTCTACAAACAAGAGCTATATAGTGTGTCGAATAGGAATTTAGTTCAGCCATAGCTAGTCAGTTTACCAATCTCCACGTGTTTTAGAATATTTCCTCTACTCATTGTAGCCAGTACGCTTGACTCAATTGTTGTGCTGCATATGCCACTAAATAATATTATTTAGTAACGTTTCCCACATAAGTTCATAATATATTGGCTGTTTAATATCCATCATGAAAAAAGGGTATGTTTCTCTCCTATGTTTCTTCCATAGACATAGGCAAGCTGTTACAAGTACAGAATGGGACTCCATCAAACACAACCTACAGTGGGGTAGATGCTCTTCATGCCTGTAACATCCTCCAGCAGCTCAAAGTCCTGTATGATGAAGCACAGCTCACAGATATTGTCGTTGAAGTGGACCATGGCAATACATTTTCGTGTCACCGAAATGTCCTTGCAGCAATCAGCCCTTATTTTAGGTAGGTCTGATGTGAGCCGCTTGCTTGTTTCTAGTCGTTTACATTTGGCATATCACTTTCAGTTGAGGTATGCTCCTTTTTTTTTTTTTTTTTTGAAGCATCAACATTTTTAGATGACAACCAATGCTTCAACTAGCCTGAGTCTGTTTGCCATCATGCCAACTTCCTGTCACTCATTATCATGTCAATGATAGCAATGGAGTAGTATCTGGGACCAGGCATTTCTGCAACATCATTTAAGCTTTCTTCAATTTTTTGGTATTTCCTCTTCCCTCCAGGTCCATGTTCACCAGTGGCCTTACAGAAAGCAGCCAGAGGGAGGTGCGGATCGTCGGGGTGGAGTCTGAGTCCATGCACCTGGTCCTTGACTATGCCTACACGTCCAGAGTCACGCTGTCGGAGTCCAATGTCCAGGCCCTGTTCACGGCAGCCAGCATCTTCCAGATCCCAGCCCTGCAGGACCAGTGTGCCCAGTTCATGATCAGCCGCTTGGACCCCCAGAACTGCACCGGGGTGTACATGTTCGCCGACGCCTACGGCCACCAGGAGCTGAGGGAGCGCTCCCAGGACTACATGCGCAAGAAGGTGGCTTTTATTCTAAGAACAAGCTGTTTTGTTCCACTATTGTTTCACTTGGCTTTGCCTTTTGGGAAGGATTCATGTATCAATATGTCATTAAAATGGCCTTATAATTACAGTAATATGAGAACACAAGTGCCATAAATAAAGTAGTTGACACTAAGATTTTAGGATAGCATTCCAGGTCTTCTTCTGTTAGTTGAGCATTCTGCAACAAATGACAGTGAGGTCCAGTCAAGATGAAATGTGACTTGTGGTGTTGTGCTGTTGTAGTTCCTGTGTGTGGCGCGGGAGCAGGAGTTCCTCCAGCTCACCAAGGAGCAGCTGGTGAGCGTCCTGAACAACGATGACCTGAACGTGGAGAAGGAGGAGCACGTGTATGAGAGCATTGTGCGCTGGCTGGAGCACGACCGCTCCCGCAGGGAGGCCCACCTGGCTGACGTGTTCTCTCAATGCATCCGCCTGCCCCTCCTGGACGACTCTTTCCTCAGCCGCATCCCACCCCCCTTTGCCTGCGCCCTCTCCAGGGACCCTGCCGAGGCCACGGCCCGTCTCAACGGCACCAACGGCTGCCCCCAGCGCCTGGGCATGACCGCCTCTGAGATGGTCATCTGTTTTGACGCGGCACACAAACATTCAGGGAAGAAGCAGACCGTGCCTTGCCTGGATACCACTGCTGGGAAGGTGTTTAAGCTCTGCAAGCCCCCCAATGACCTGCGGGAGGTGGGCATCCTGGTATCATCGGAGAATGACATCTTCATCGCCGGGGGCTACCGCCCTAGCAACAGTGAGGTGTCCATCGACCACCGGGCGGAGAGTGACTTCTGGCAGTACGAGCACGCAGGGAACCGTTGGCTTGTGCGTTCGCCTATGCTGCGGGCCCGGATCGGCTGCAGGCTGGTTCACTGCTGCGGGAAGCTGTACGCCCTGGGGGGCCGTGTGTACGAGGGGGACGGGAGGAACGCACTGAAGTCAGTGGAGTGCTACGACGCCAGAGATAACTACTGGACCGCTGTCAGCCCCATGCCTGTAGCCATGGAGTTCCACAGCGCTGTGGAGTACAGAGACTGCATCTACATCCTCCAAGGTGAGGCGGAATAGTGGAGCCACTATTCAACCTTGAAAATAGACTGAAGAGAAATGCAGTGGGGAAAAGATGGACATGGTGTAGGAGAATCTTAATACATAAAAGGTGTTGGAAACTACTTTTCATTCCTTTTTCAATGTTGGTCTTAACACTCAGTGGTGCTTCTTTTCTCTGTTTCCCAGGTGAATACTTCTTCTGTTTTGACCCTCGCAAGGACTACTGGGGCCACCTGGCCCCCATGAGTGTCCCACGGAGCCAGGGCCTGGCTGCCTTACAAAATAACTGCATCTACTACATCGCTGGCATCTGCAGGAACCACCAGCGCACCTTCACCATGGAGGTCTACGACATCGAGCAGAACACCTGGGCCCGCAAGAGGGACCTTCCTTTCGACCAGGCCACCAGCCCCTACATCAAGGCCCTGCTCCTCCAGGGCAAGCTGCACCTGTTTGTCCGAGCCACACAGGTCATGGTGGAGGAACACGTGTTCCGTACCAGCAGGAAGAACTCCCTCTACCAGTACGACGACGAGGTGGACACATGGACCAAAGTCTACGAGACACCCGACCGCCTCTGGGACCTTGGCCGCCATTTTGAGTGTGTGGTGGCCAAACTGTACCCACAGTGTCTTCAGAAAGTGCTCTGAGAGGGCCATAGGGGACAGGTTCCCTCCTCCAGGAAGAGGGAGGGTGGGTGTATGTGTGGTCCTGCATGCCTTGTGCCTGGTACTGTCCTGTGTTTGCACCACAGGGACTGTTGAGTTTAGTCTTAAAGCGTTAATGGTTCAACACGATCAAATTGGGGTGGTTTTAAAAGATTGCAGTATTTAAAAAAAAAAATATTCTCCAGTCGGAACCAAATACCCACACTGATACTTGTTTTTTTTACAGTATAGTACAATGAATCATAAGTGCAATTATCTTGTTTGCTTGTTTTTGTTGAGCCATTTTATTGTGTGGACCCCAGGAAGAGTAGCTGCGGCTTTTGCAAAACAGCTAATGGGGATCCTAATAAAATACCAATCTTAAAAGGATATATAGGTTATAATTTTTACAATTGATATGCATGCAGTTGAGGGATCATAATATGAAGTGCCCTCTAATTATTGACATGATACATGTCAGCATAAAGTGAGAATTCTAAATAATTTTATAGTCCATATTTATACGGGTAAGATGAGCGGTGTTGCTCATTGGTAGGTTGTTAGCTCAGATTGATGGGGTTTTGTCTTTGACTGCTCATTGCGCCCTACATCAAGCTCGTCTTTGTGGAAGTGTTTATTAGTTGTGTGTGCTAGTGATTTAGTTTTATTTCCATGTGTGGTAGGAGGCAGGTATGTTATTTTATGAAATGCATACTTTGCTTTCAAGAGAAGGCCTTAGCTGTGTCAACCAATGTGCTATTTGGCTTTGTTGCAGTTGGATTTATACTTTTTGCAGTCGTAGATTAGCTTCACACTGGCAGCCGACATCCATATTGTTGTAACAAGTGTCACATGCCAAGACAACTCGAAGTTAGACTATTCACTCTCCACATTGGAGAAACAAGCATGGCGTCAGATGTGTGTGGCTGGCATGATAAGTGAGACATTTTGAACCAGGCAACAGTTTGCTTTGATAGCAACTCAGTCTGATAAGGAGCGAAGGGACGTGGTTCAGGCTGATGCATTGATTTGTCCAAAGTGTGGGCAGCTTGCTGCAGCATAGTGTTTTCTGTGGTTATACATTTTTTCCCCAGCATGTCTGATATTGATTACAAGCTTTAGAAAAGTGTTAGGTTATTCCAATCTCTTAAATGCCAAAATGCATTTAAGAACTTGGTTCATCTGAAAGGTTGATAAAGTTTCTAGTAGCAATAACTAAGAAAACGTTGATACAATTAGGTTTACCCTTGTGGAAGTGCATTAACTGTTTTCGAGCTTAATTTGGGTACTTACCTTTACGTGAAATAGCTCAATATTGGCTGTGTGGCTAATTTGGTACTTACCTTTAGGTGAAACAGATCAATATTGGCTGTGTGGCTGGCTGATGTACAGTAGTAGTTTGAGGAGTAAAATAGAGGTTGTTGATGTGTAACTTAGCACAGATCCCAAGGGCTGTCATTGTGCCTGTGAGTGCATCGGATAGTAGTCCTGTGTTTAGCCTGGCGAGGCAGTGTCTTAAGTCTTACTCATCATTGCACTGAATCACTGCAAACTTGACCAAGCACCCTCCTGGACAGAGAACTACCACAGAGTGTGGGGCCTAACTTCAGTGCTATCACATATTTTACACATTAATTCATCTGTACATGCTATCACATGGAGAAAAACAAGAACTTGGTGCTGCTTTTTTGACAGTCTTGTATGTAATAATTGGGTTAACAGCCATTGAGTGATGGTTCCCTATGGAATTGCAACATTTTCAATGACGTCAATAATTTCCTCATGCAGGTTCCTGTATCATCTTTGCACTACATATGATCATTTATTTTCTCATTTAAAGCTTTCCCTAAAATCAATCTACAACAAAGCAATCTTGGGATATACAGTTCTGTCTGCAAAGAATTTGAAATGGAGAATAATATGAAAACCCACATTCTAGGTGTGGAGGGATTACACTTTTTTAAAGAAAAGGACTGCAGATCATTTGGTGCTCGTTTGATCTGGTCAGAGCAATGCCCTCCTGAAGCCCTCACAGGTGAGAAAGGGGGTTTGCCCGAATCCCTAAACTCAGTCACTTGGGAACCAGGAATGGACAACTCTCAGGATTTCTATTGATACACAGTACTGTATTTAAATGTCTTGTGTAATATACTGAACTATACGTTTGCTGTACTTGCACAGTTTTTACAAACTTTTTTCCTTTTATAACTTAAAATAGATGTGATTTATTTTCAATGGCTGTATTTCTATTTTCTATATTTAGTTATGGTAGAGGGATTATGTTCTGTATCCCACACATAGATAGCTGCACATTATTTGATTTTCTTGTTTTTAGGTTCTCAGTTTTTCTTTACCATAACTTCTCAATAAGGATTACAGATATGTTACATCAAAATCTCCAACACACCAGTCTTGTGAACGATGCAAAGCTTACATTGAATCAGCCAATCAATGTGCGTTCTGTGCAACAGCCATAGTTGGCCTTGTACAGCCATATCGAAGCCCATTGAATACCTGTATGTAAGCATTGTCCACAGATGGCAACTAGCAGTGGACTCTTCCTGTAGTTCTTTTTGTTTTATGGTTTGTCTATGTAGGGTTTGGGGAATAGTGGTGGTTGAGCTCAACTGTGAAATTCACATTGCACATATTTTGAGAATAAAATGTGAAACCCTATTGGTGACTTATTGCCATATGATTATTTGGTTTTTAATTATTATCAAACCTTGTCTAGCGCGCTAATTTTCGAAGTAACCTATCACATTCATGTAACATTGTACAATGTATTTTTTTTTTTTTTACTCTGCATCTTTGACTGTTTCGTAAGCAAGCATTTCACTGAGGTCGACATCCGTTGTATTCGGAGCATGTGATGAATACAATACAATTTGATACCTTTCAATAGTTAAAGTTGAAACTTTTGTAACCAATATACCTAGCAAGTTGACATGACGTCAGTGAGTAGGGACATACCTGTGTAGTGAAAGATGGGACCGTCAATGTCGGTTTGCATAAAATATAAAAATCCACCAGAATCGATTGCCTAGTAAATCAAATTCATAGCCTTTTGGGATTAGAAGACTGTTCGAATTAAAATAACCACCAGGGGGAAATTAGGTAACACGTGTCTAAATGCTTTCGAAAAGTACTATCAATTTGTTTCAGAAACTTTCGGGGTTGTCCTCTGAGTTTAACTGCTGGGCTTTGCATTTTCGTGGTCAAGGTAAGATCGTTTTATTAATGTCTCGCAACCAATATGTTCACCGCTTCAACTTGTGTTGTATGTGTGCACTCCGATGCGGATATCCACGTGTACCAACCAAATCTGAGGCTTCTTGAATTTGTCGGGTGTATCCAAATGGTCATTATGCTAGCTCCTTAAAATGAAAACACGTTTTTGGATTTTTAAAATGACTCCATATGTAGGATCTGGAGGGATGACGCAACTTCACAAGCGAACAGCTAAAACGTATTGTTTTAGTTTACGTTCTTCTGTGCGTCTCATCAGGTAGTCTTGATGCAACTATCGTACAACGGCTAGTTTGAATTACTTAAACTGACATTCTTAGCCATGATCTGCCTGGTCTCAGATTAGACATAACACGTAAATCTCACGCACTCAAATTAGTGAGCTTCTTATGGTTACATAGGACAGATGGTTACTTAAGGCAAAAACAAACGTAGGATGGTTGGTGGGTGTATAGGGCAAACGGCTAGCAACCCAAAGGTTGTGACTTCGATTCTGATCCCGGGCAATTTGAGCTAATTAGCAAATGTTCAACTACTTACTATTTTAGCTAACCCTTACCCCTAAACCTCACCCTTGAACTAACTCCTAAAATTAACCCTAAACCCTATCTTAGCTAACGTTAGCCAAACAGCTAAAGTTCACCTAGTTAGAATTCGTAACACACTTATTTGGCATTCTTAACATTGTACCAATTGTAATTCGTAACATATCACACGAAATGGCTGATGGACATCCACAAATGTATACATGCCTTACGAAACATATACTAAATGGAGTGTCACTGATGTACGTACAGAATAATACAAATTCCTTTGAGACCAGGTTGAAATGATTGACTCACCAACATAAAAGCATGCAACCTATGAGTCTCAAAAGCAAATCAATTGGAATTACACTATCTACAACAATACAGCAGATATTGAAAGTCTATTTACTAATGGGCATTTCCATGTAAAAGGACCCATGAGCACCAACGTGAAGTTCATAGGAGCATGTTAAATGTGTTTTCAAATGAAAGCTTTTTTTTAGAATTTAAGGCATATATGCATTTTTCAACTATTTTCTATCCTAAATGTTAGGAATAAGTAAAAGGGCTCTTACATGCTGACCGTGTGCGCAAGCATTGCAAAATAAATGTACACGTACATGTTACTCTGATCCCAAGATGACGTAGCAGTCGGACGTCTGTTTGTCCTGTCCCGTCCTGTCCCATGTATATATATTTTTCTTCGTATATATTTTTTAAATCTCAATTTCCATCTACGGACTGAATATACTCTCCTACAACCCGCCTCACCCAATGTGGTAAGGATCTGCAATTTTTTTACACTTTAGAACCTGAGCCCCCATCAGAAGCTAGCCAGCTAACTAGCTACTAGCTAGTAGTCAGCCACTGCTAGCGGTCATCACCGTTAACTCGGACATCAGCCAGCCTTAGCCTGGTCAATTCCTGCCAGTCTGCACAGCGCGATATCAACCCAGAGCATATCGGACTGCTTTTTCTCTACCACATCTCCTGATTCCTAACGCAAGCTCTGAACCTTTACACCACACCCAGAAATCTGCTCCTTTTACTCTCTGTTCCGAACGCACTAGACGACCAGTTCTTATAGCCTTTAGCCGTACTCTTATCCTACTCCTCCTCTGTTCCTCTGGTGATGTAGAGGTTAACCCAGGCCCTGCAGCCCCTAGCTCCACTCCCATTCTCCAGGCGCTCTCATTTTTGGACTTCTGTAACTGTAAAAGCCTTGGTTTCATGCATGTTAACATTAGAAGCCTCCTCCCTAAGTTTGTTTTATTCACTGCTTTAGCACACTCTGCCAACCCGGATGGCCTAGCTGTGTCTGAATCCTGGCTTAGGAAGGCCACCAAAAATCCAGATATTTCCATCCCTAACTACAACATTTTCCGACAAGATAGAACTGCCAAGGGGGGCGGAGTTAGCCTGCAGAGTTCTGTCATACTATCCAGGTCTGTGCCCAAACAATTGGAGCTTCTACTTTTAAAAATCCACCTTTCCAGAAACAAGTCTCTCACCGTTGCTGCTTGTTATAGACCCCCTTCAGCCCCCAGCGGTGCCCTGGACAGCATATGTGAATTGATTGCCCCCCATCTATCTTCAGTGTTCGTACTGTTAGGTGACCTAAATTGGGACATGCTTAACACCCCGGCTGTCCTACAATCTAAGATAGATGCCCTCAATCTCACACAAATGATCAAGGAACCGACCAGGTACAACCCTAAATCCGTAACCATGGGCACCCCTTAGATATCATCCTGACCAACCAAGAAAATGTAGAACTAAGAACAGATATAGCCCTTGCTTCACCCCAGACTTGACTGCCCTTGACCAGCACAAAAACATCCTGTGGCGTTCTGCATTAGCATCGAATAGCCCCCGTGATATGCAACTCTTCAGGGAAGTCTGGAACCAATATACTGTCAGTTAGGAAAGCTTGGGCTAGCTTCTTCAAACAGAAATGTGCATACTGTAGTTAAAGACACTGTAAAGTCCTTGGAGAATAAGAACACCTCCCGCCAGCTGCCCACTGCACTGATGATAGGAAACATTGTCATCACCGATAAATCTACAATAATCGCTAATTTCAATACACATTTTTCTACGGCTGGCCATACTTTCCACCTGGCTACCCCTAACCCTACCCCCGGCCAACATCTCAGCACCCCCTGCAGCAACTTGCCCAAGCACCCCCCGCTTCTCTTTCACCCAAATCCAGGCAGCGGATGTTCTGAAAGAGCTGCAAAATCTGGATGCTTACAAATCAGCTGGGCTAGACAATCTGGGCTAGACAACCCTCTCTTTCTAAAATTATCCTCCACAATTGTTGCAACCCCTATTACTAGCCTATTTAACCTATCTTTTGTATCATCTGAGATCCCCAAAGATTGGAAAGCTGCTGCGGTCATCACCCTCTTCAAAGGGGGAGACACTCTAGACCCAAACTGTTATAGACCTATATCCATCCTGCCCTGCCTTTCTAAAATCTTCAAAAGCCAAGTTAACAAACAGATCACCGACCATTTTCAATCCCACCGTACATTCTCCAACATGCATTCTGGTTTCCGAGCTGGTCAAGGGTGCACCTCAGCCACCCTCAAGATACCATAACCGCCATCGATAAGAGACAGTACTGTGCAGGCGTCTTCATCGACCTGGACAAGGCTTTCGACTCTGTCAATCACCGCATTCTTATCGGAAGACTCAATAGCCTTGTCTTCTCAAATGACTGCCTCGCCTGGTTCACCAACTACTTCTCAGACAGAGTTCAGTGTGTCAAATCGGAGGGCCTGTTTTCCAGAACTCTGGCAGTCTCTATGGGGGTGCCACAGGGTTAAATTCTTGGGCCCACACTTTTCTCTGTATATATCAATGATGTCGCTCTTGCTGCTGGTGAATCTCTGATCCACTTCTACGCAGACGACACCATTCTGTATACATCTGGCCCTTCTTTGGACACTGTGTTAACAAACCTCAAAATGAGCTTCAATGCCATACAACACTCCTTCCAAGGCCTCCAACTGCTTTTAAATGCAAGTAAAACTAAGTGCATGCTCTTCAACCGATTGCTGCCCGCACCCTCCCGTCCGACTAGCATCACTACTCTGGACAGTTCTGACTTAGAATACAGTTGAAGTCGGAAGTTTACATACACCTTTGCCAAATACATTTAAACTCAGTTTTTCACAATTACTGACATTTAATCCCAGTAAAAATTCCCTATCTTAGGTCAGTTAGGATCACCACTTTATTTTAACAATGTGAAATGTCAGAATAATAGTAGAGAGTGATTTATTTCAGCTTTTATCTCTTTCATCACAATTTACATACACTTAGGCTGGAGTCATTAAAACTTGTTTTTCAATCACTCCACAAATTTCTTGTTAACCTCTCTGCGCATCGTTTTCAGAGCAAACATAACGCGGCAAATTCAAAATAAAAATTCGTAATATTTAACCTCTTCCAGCTAGGGTCCCATTTTCCGAATTTTCGCCTGTCTGACGTGCCCAAAGTTAAATGCCTACCACTCATGGCCAGAAACTAGGATATTTACATATTTAGTACTATTGGATAGGAAACACTCTGAAGTTTATAAAACCATTAAGATATAGTCTGTGGCTATTCCAGAACAGATTTAGCAGGCAAAAACCAGAGAAATTTCTGTCCGGAATTTATTTTCTTGGCTCTCCTCTCATTTTGAAGCCCATGTAATATTTTTCTATGGGGAATAGGACCGAGGTTGCAGTACTTATGGCTTCCACTAGATGTCAACAGTCTCTGGAAAGGGTATGGAGGAAAAGCTCTGACCAGATCCTTAGAGAGAGAATTACTACGGGTAGGGAAAATAGGTAAACAGACGTGCACGCTCACGAGAACGTGAACGCGCCAGCGACCAACTTTCTTTCGTCTTTAACGCTTTCACTTACCGTTCTTGTAAAATATGATCGCTATTATTCATAAAAAGAATACATAAGGATGCATTATTAATGATATTTGATTTGTTTGTGAAAAAGATGAGAGGTATAATTTGAGCGATCCCTTCACTGTAAAGCGGCGAGTAGACTGACAATGCTTGGTGGAGTAGCTGAACGTAACGTGCCAAAAACAACGGATATTTATGGATATAATTATTTACTTTTTCTAACAAAAGAACCATGGATTATCTTGTTTGGACACTTGGGAAGACCTCAGAAGAAGTTATTTGAAAGGTAAGCGATTTATATTAGCTGTGATATGGATATTTTGAGAATCGAGCTGGATATGAATTTATGCTAATGTGGAAAATATGTGAGGTACTAGCCTCAAACAATCAAATGTAGTGCTGCCGTAAAGCCTTTTTAAAATCTGACAACGCAGTGATATTGCCAAGAAGCAGAGCTTTTGATGGCTATGCAAACACTATGCAACACTTGTATATCGAAGTTAAATATTACGAATATGTATTACGAATATGTATTTTGAATTTGGCGTTATGTTTGTTTCTGGAAAACGATCCCGCTAAAGGGATCGGCACAAGAGGTTAACATCCTTCGATATACAAGTGTTGCATAGCCATCAAAAGCTCTGCTTCTTGGCAATATCACTGCGTTGTCAGATTTTAAAAGGCTTTACGGTAAAGCACTACATTTGATTGTTTGAGGCTAGTACCTCACATATTTTCCACATTAGCATAAATTCATATCCAGCTCGGTTCTCAAAATGTCCATATCACAGCTAATATAAATCGCTTACCTTCCAAATAACTTCTGCTGAGGTCTTCCCAAGTGTCCAAACAAGAGAATCCATGGTTCTTTTGTTAGTAAAAGTAATTCATTATAACCATACATCTCCGTTTTGTTGGCACGTTGTTCAGCTACTCCACCAAGCATTGTCAGTCTACTCGCCCGTTTTACAGTGAAGGGATCGCGTTCAAGTTATACCTCTCATCTTTTCACAAACAAATCAAATGTTATATATACACCAACCTTATATATTCTTTTATGAATAATAGCAATCATATTTTACACGGATGGTAACTGAAACGTTATAAAAGGAAAAGAAAGCTGGGCGCGCTCACGTTCTCGTGAACGTGCACGGTTGTTTACATTTTTCCCTTCCTGTAGTCTTTCTTCTTCTATAAGGATCTGCTCAGGGCTATTTCCTCCAGACACTTTCCAGAGACTGTTGACATCCAGTGGAAGCCATAGGTACTGCAACCTGTGTCCTATTCCCCATTGATTTCTATTACCAGGCCTTCAAAGTGAGAGGAGGGCAACAGAAAAAGGAATTCCGGACAGAAATTTCTCGGGGTTTTGCCTGCTATATCTGTTCTGGTATACCCACAGACTATATCTTAATGGTTTTAGACACTTCAGAGTGTTTCCTATCCAATAGTACTACTTATGTGAATATCCTAGTTTCTGGCCCTGAGTGGCGTGCATTTAACTTTGGGCACGTCAGACAGGCGAAAATTCGGAAAATGGGACCCTAGCTGTAACAGGTTAATAAACTATAGTTTTGGCAAGTCGGTTAGGACATCTACTAAGTAATTTTTCCAACAATTGTTTACAGACAGATTATTTCACTTATAATTCACTGTATCACAATTCCAGTGGGTCAGACGTTTACATACACTAAGTTGACTGTGCCTTTACTGAGCTTGGAAAATTCCAGAAAATGATGTAATGGGTTTAGAAGCTTCTGATAGGCTAATTGACATCATTTGAGTCAATTGGGGGTGTACCCGTGGATGTATTTCAAGGCCTACTTTCAAACTCAGTGCCTCTTTGCTTGACATCATGGGAAAATCTAAAGAAATCAGCCAAGACCTCAGGAAAAAAAAATATAGACCTTCACAAGTCTGGTTCATCCTTGGGAGCAATTGCCAAATTCCTGAAGGTACCACGTTCATGTGTACAAACAATAGTACGCAAGTATAAACACCAAGTGACCACGCAGCCGTCATACCGCTCAGGAAGGAGACGCGTTCTGTCTCCTAGAGATGAACGTACTTTGGTGCGAAAAGTGCAAATCAATCCAAAAACAGAACTGTTTGGAGGAAAAAGGGGGAGGCTTGTAAGTCGAAGAACACTGTCCCAACCGTGAAGCACGGGGGTGGCAGCATCATGTTGTGGGGGTGCTTTACTGCATGAGGGACTAGTGCACCTCACAAAATAGATGGCATCATGAGGAAGGAGAATTATGGGGATATATTGACACAACATCTCAATACATCAGTCAGGAAGTTAAAGCTTGGTCGCAAATGGGTCTTCCAAATGGACAATGACCCCAAGCATACTTCCAAAGTTGTGGCAAAATGGCTTAAGGACAACAAAGTCAAGGTATTGGAGTGGCCATCACAAAGCCTTGACTTCAATCCTATAGAAAATGTGTGGGCAGAACTGAAAGCGCGTGTGCGAGCAAGGAGGCCTACAAACCTGACTCAGTTACACCAGTCAGGAGGAATGGGCCAAAATTCACCCAACTTATTGTGGGAAGCTTGTGGAAGGCATCCGACACGTTTGACCCAAGTTAAACAATTTAAAGGCAATGCTACCAAATACTAATAGGGTATGTAAACTTCTGACCCACTGGGAATGTGATGAAATAAATAAAAGCTGAAATAAATCATTCTCTCTACTATTATTCTGACATTTCACATTTTTAAAATAAAGTGGTGATCCTAACTGACGTAAGACAGTGAATTTTTACTAGGATTAAATGTTTGCGATGAAGCCCCTAATTAAGATCTGGTGCAACCAATTACCTTCAGAAGTCACATAATTAGTTAGATTGCACACATGTGGACTTTATTTAAGTGTTACATGATCTCAGTATAACTACACCTGTTCTGAAAGGCCCCAGAGTCTGCAACACCACTAAGTAAGGGGCACCACGAAGACCAAGGAGCTCTCCAAACAGGTCAGGGACAAAGTTGTGGAGAAGTACAGATCAGGGTTGTGTTATAAAAAAAGATCACAAACTTTGAACATCCCACTGAGCACTATTAAATCCATTATTGAAAAATGGAAAGAATATGGCACCACAACAAACCTGCCAAGAGAGGGCCGCCCACCAAAAGTCACGGACCAGGCAAGGAGGGCATTAATCAGAGATGCAACAAAGAGACCAAAGATAACCCTTTAAGGAGCTGCAAAGCTTCAAAGCGGAGACTGGAGTATCTGTCCGTAGGACCACTTTAAGCTGTACACTCCACAGAGCTGGGCTTTACGGAAGAGTGGCCAGAAAAAAAGCTATTGCTTAAAGAAAAAAAATAAGCAAACACGTTTGGTGTTCACCAAAAGGCATGTGGGAGGCTCCCCAAACATATGGAAGAAGGTACTCTGGTCAGATGAGACAAAAATTGCTATGTCTGGCGCAAACCCAACACCTTGCATCACCCCGAGAACACCATCCCCACAGTGAAGCATGGTGGTGGTAGCAGAGACTTCTTGAGGGAAACCTGTTTCGGTCTTCCAGAGATTTGAAACTAGGACGGAGGTTCACCTTCCAGCAGGACAATGACCTTAAGCGTACTGCTAAAGCAACACTCAAGTGGTTTAAGGGGAAACATTTAAATGTCTTGGAATGGCCTAGTCAAAGTCCAGACCTCAATCCAATTGAGAGTATGTGGTATGACTTAAAGATTGCTATACACCAGCGGAACCCATCCAGCTTGAAGGAGCTGGAGCAGTTTTGCCTTAAAGAATGGGCAAAAATCCCAGTGGCTAGATGTGCTAAGCTTATAGAGACATACCACAAGATATTTGCAGCTGTTTTTGCTGCAAAAGGTGGCTATACAAAATATTGAAAAATTATGCTTGGGGTGAATAGTTATGCTTGTCAAGTTTTCAGTTTTTTGTGTTATTTCCTGAACAAAAATAAATACATTGCATCTTCAAAGTAGTAGGCATGTTGTGTAAATCAAATAATACAAACCCCCCAAAATGTATTTTGATTCCAGGTTGTAAGCCAACAAAATAGGAAAAATGCCAAGGGGGGTAAATACTTTTGCAAGCCACTGTATATAGGGAAGCAGCCTCTAATGTGCTAGTGATGGATATTTAACAGTCTGATATCCTTGAGATAGAAGCTGTTTTTCAGTCTCTCGTCCCAGCTTTAATGCACCTGTACTGACCTCGCCTTCTGGATGATAGCAGGGTGAACAGGCAGTGGCTCGGGTGGTTGTTGTCCTTGATGATCTTTTTGGCCTTCCTTTGACATCGGGTGTTGTAGGTGTCCTGGAGGGCAAGTAGTTTGCCCCCAGTGAGGAGTTGGGCAGACCTCACCAACCTCTGGAGAGCCCTGCAGTTGCGGGAAGTGCAGTTGCCGTACCAGGCGGCGATACTGCCGACAGGATGCTCTCAATTGTGCATCTGTACAAGTTTGTGAGGATTTTAGGTGCCAAGCCAAATTTCTTCAGCCTCCTGAGGTTGAAGAGGCGCTGTTGCGCCTTCTTCACCACACTTTCTGTGTGTGTGGACCATTTCAGTTTGTCAGTGATGTATACACCGGGAACTTGAATCTTTCTACCTTCTCCACTGCGGTCCTGTCGATGTGGATAGGGGGGTGCTCCCTCTGCTGTTTCCTGAAGTCCACGATCAGCTCCTTTGTTTTGTTGACGTTGAGTGAGAGGTTATTTTCCTGGCACCACACTCACAGGGCCCTCACCTCCTCCCTGTAGGCTGTCTCGTCGTTGTTGGTAATCAGGCCTACTACTGTTGTCGTCTGAAAACTTGATGATTGAGTTGAGGCGTGCGTGGCAACGCAGTCATGGGTGAACAGGGAGTACAGGAGGAGGCCGAGCACGCACTAATTGTGCAACAATTGAAATATTAATTAGGCCCTAATCTATCGATTTTGCATTATTTGGGAAAACCAGTCACTATCTGGCTCATGCAGCGCGACACATCTCCTTCGCATAGAGTTGATCAGGCTGTTTATTGTGGCCTGTGAAATATTGTCCCACTCCTCTTCAATGGCTGTGTGAAGTTGCTGGATATTGGTGAGAACTAGAACACGTTTTCGTACATGTCAATCCAGAGCATCCCAAACATGCTGCCTGTCCTCCTGAACAATTACCATAATACCTTGATTGTTTGGATGAGATAGGCCTACAGTCATCTTCAGCAACCTTGGTCAGGTCTCGGGGGTCTTTCACTTCAAGTTTTGTATTGGTGTGTTGCCTTTGCAGGTTCTTCAAGAGATTGGAAGTTGTGTTTCTAGCATTGGAGAGGTGTTTCACGCCTGGGCACAGTTTACATTTTTGAGTTCTATTCTTGTCATTTTCTCCTACCAAATCAAAATAATTCCTACCAAATCAAAATAATGCGTGTAACATGAATAACCTATTTCAAACGCTTCCATATAAAGCGTAACACTAGGCAGAAAGATGCATCCACTGGTCAACGAGTACTTCCACGCTGGGAAAGTTGAATTGCAGAAGCATCTAAAATATTTTAAAGCAGTTTGTAGTGTGTGTGTTTGTGTGTGTGTGTAAACAAAAACTTTGTGAGAAGACAAAAACAATTAGGGCAGAGGATTTTTAAATATTGTGCCAACAGAGGAAATAATAATCACCAATATTTATTTGAATCAATCACTGTAATTGGAAGGGAATGATGACAAAAGTATCAACATATTTCTTTGATCAGTAGCTGTTATTACTCAAAATAGCAGTAACTCGTCAGCGTTATATTACTCGTCATCTCAAAAAGTAATATTATTACTGTAATGCATTACCCCCAACACTGGTCACACAAACCACCAATGAGTCACCTGCTACAGTCCTCCCTTCCACTGGCATACTGTTTTGTTCAGCTTATAACTGTTTTCTTTCTCTTTCAGTCATCTGGTGGTCAACACAAGTGTGAGAACATTCTCTCTGTCTCCCCCTTCCCCCCCGACCACATCTGAACCAATCATAGACGTCCATGTTTCACAAATTGGGAGAGTACAGTACAATTTAAAATATTTTGAGGTTGGTTCAGCACAGTACTTTATATATTCAGTAGCTCTATACAAATTTAAATGTATTATTTTTTATAGCCATAATTATGCATTTCTGTGTAGCACAGATCAGGGAACAATGATGAATGCCATTATTGCAGTTATGTTACTGAGTATAAATCTACTTCACTTACTGTAGTCCATAACCAAAATATATTTTTTTAAACCCAAGGTGTCATTATAATAGCTGACATCCCATTCTTTCTGCAGACATATTTGAATCTTAATTCTGAACAGATGTTCAATAGTTTTTTTTAAACCATGGTCACATAAAAAACTGAGGGAGATTTTACAGAAATTCAGTTACTAAATGTTGCATCTGTTCTTCGAGTAAATATGTTTTTGTAAAATGTTAAAAGTATTCATTTAGCATACAGTTGTATGGTTTGTTAAACTTTGAAATCAACAGTTTTTGTTTGGCATATATTTTAATGTGAAAAATCTGGAAAAAAAGTACAATTCCGATTCAACAGTTTCAAGGAGTAAAAATATGTGTAGCATGAGCCTATGCATCAAAGGTTTTATTGTATAGCCCATGGCTACTCAAATACTATTTGAGAAGGTCCGGTCACACAAATGCCCTAGGTTGCAAAAGTCCGGATGGATTTGTCATTTAATGGCGTAGTAACAAAGCCCCACCTCGCAACCCATGAAACCCCAAACTGTTCACACCCCTCTTGGCCGATATTCTTTTTTTAAAGCTAATTTCTTGCAATTCTACACATTTTGCCATGGGGCGTAGAGAACCTTTTGACGTTTTAAAGCTAATTCCCTGCAGTTCATGCCCTCTCTTATGTGTTTATATGATAGCTGAGTGTCTCAACAAAGTCAGTGGGGGCTCCGTGGGGGTTGAGGCCAAAAGGCACGATAACTAGCGAGTAGAGTAGAGTTCAATATGTTAGCCTAACTTACCTACCTAGCTTATATGGGCTAGTTTATCAACTGGACGTTTCTGACAGGTTATAAATAGCTCTTGACGTCTCAGTTAATGACATAACGAGGAAAACTGCCCATACACTCAACAGCATTAAGTTTAAATCCCGACTGACTTGAAATGAATCAAATCACGAAAGAGGTTAGGCCTGCAGGCTCCTCTCCGTGACAGCAGTAACTTGTCACTTTAAATGTGTGTAAATACCAAACAGAGACAATACCTGGGTCAAACAATTATGGTTTGGGTAAATAAAGTGATGATTTGACTCTTTTTCTCTGTAGCGATTTGTCTGTTTACTTAAAGGTACATTCAAGATCATGTTTTTGCTATCATGAAACGCTTTTGATCCAGAGTGTGAACTTCATCATCCTCTCCTCTATCGACAGAAACATGTCCCCTGCACCAGAATCTCCTCTGGGGTACATCCCTCCGGACGGGGGCTGGGGCTGGGTCGTGGTGTTTGGGGCCTTCATCTCCATTGGCTTCTCGTATGCCTTCCCCAAAGCCCTCACAGTCTTCTTCAAAGACATCCAGCTGATCTTCGGTGCCTCCTACAGCCAGATAGCATGGATCTCCTCCATTATGCTGGCAGCCATGTATGCGGGTGGTGAGTAGGCATGCATGTAATCAAGCAGCTCTGAGCCAGCATCGAGTCACATGAGGACCACAATGCACAGATTGTATTAAGGGATGCATGTCTTGTATGGAGCTTTGCAGTTGCTTGTTTCTTTTCATCCCCAAAATGTAGGCCTGTATCTTGCATGTGAGGACTGAGTGTAGTAGCTGTAACTAATCAAGAAGAATGAGTACTACTGTGTTCAAATGACTATGACAGCCTAGGATGTGAAGTCTTTGTGCAGTCATCAGACTCTTCTCTAAAATTATATGTATTATTCAGGGATAATAACATCTATGTTCGTAGTTTATTTAGTAAGTCTACTAGTTGAAGAAAATACAGAAGTAGGCAATTTGAGATGAAAGCCAAGCAATTTCAACTGACTTCATCATGCTGATAGAGTAAGCATAGAATAAGAAGCTTGCTGTCTTACTTTACTCTAATGAGCTTTGACAAAGCAACCTCTCATTTTGGAAACCTGTAAATATATTGAATTAAAGAAACTCGTTGACCAGTGGCTGCATCTTGCCGCCTAGTGTTAGGCTTTATATGGAAGGGATTGACATAGATTATTCATGTGATTTTACACCTGACACAAATTTGGGTATTTAAACAAAGACACTCTTTCACTTATGAATGGAGCAGTGAGGCGGCATGGGATTCACCCTGGGGCATGTTCAGTTGGCCAACATGAGTGTTGATCCAGGGCACAAATATATAGACTGTCTGTCAGTTGCAAACATTGTTTTTTGTTTTGTTTACCCTTGCTCTGTTTGCATGAGCATTTATATTCACAATTGTCAGTCTGTGCCGCAAGCCTTGATGGGACCTGGTGTGATGAATGACCAACATGAGTGTTCCATGTCACAATAAGAAAAAACTACCATCTTAGAAATCACTGTTGTTCCTCAACGCCTGGACCTGAATTTATTAATAATAAGGCACCTTACATGACTCATTAGATGACACTGAGATATTATAATAGAATGATCCAATTGAAGTTTGAGATAAATCCATCAGTGGCTGCAAGGTTAAAAGATGACAGGGCGCCTGACTCACCTGCAGTCACCAGTACAGAGAATCCTGTGAAATATTCCTGTTCTCAGTGGCAGAGGCACATGGCTTTATCATATTGTCCTTGGCTCAGCTTTTGCAATGTCACCCAGTTGAAAAAAGACAGGGAGAATATATCAGTCATGGGTTCAGCACATTTGGGCCTCGCACCAAGTCCCTATGGGACAAACGTGACAGCATTTCAGGGGACCTATGACTTAGGGAGCCAGAGTGATAAAGTTATAATGGGAGAGAAAATTGTGATGTCGGGGATGCAACCCCAAAGTAACACAGGAACTGGGAGGATGTGATCTATGCAATACATACCACTAGTCCCTATCCTCACTGGGGTTTGCTAGGCTGGATGAATCTGTTCTAGCAAGGGCACTGCTCAGATTACATATATATTTTTTATAATCCAGAATTGCGGTATCTTGTAGATGGTTACATGCACAAGTGTATATTTTTATATCTATGCTGCCACGACTAAACTTTTAACAATGAAAAGATGAAAAAAGACTAGATATGGAGAATGAGTGTACTTCCGCTGGACCTGTGGGAAGGGACGAGAAGCAGGGTTTGATTAAAATACAAAGGGAAATAAAATGAGAATTTGGTTTATTCTTTGAACCTGTGTAGCGTACAGCTGCTTTTACATGACGTATTACATCAAGGTCATTGTCAGAATATACAGTGCATTCGGAAAGTATTCAGTCCCCTTGATCTTTCCCACATTTAATGGATTTAAAAATAAATGTCCCTCATTAATCTCCACACAAAACCCTATAATGACAAAGCTAAAATAGGTTTTTATAAATTTTTGCAAATTTATTAAAAAAAAATAAAAAAACATACCTTATTTACAGAAGTATTCAGACCATTTTCTATGACACTCGAAATTGAGCTCAGGTGCGTCCTGTTTCCATTGATCACCCTTGAGATGTTTCTACAACTGTAGTAAATTCAATTGATTGGACATTATTTGAAAAGGCACACACCTGTCTATATAAGGTCCCACCATTGACAGTACATGTCAGAGCAAAGACCAAGCCATGAGGTCGAAGGAATTGTCTGTAGAGCTCCGAGACAGGATTGTGTAGAGGCACAGATCTGGGGAGGGTACCAAAACATTTCTGCAGCATATAAGGTCCCCAAGAACAGTGGCCTCCATCATTCTTAAATGGAAAAAGTTTGGAACCACCAAGACTTCCTAGAGCTGGCGGCCCGGCCAAATTGAGCAATCAGGGGAGAAGGTCCTTAGTCAGGGAGGTGACAAAGAACCCGATGGTCACTCTAACAGAGCTCCAGAGTTCCTCTGTGGAGATGGGAGAACCTTCCAGAAGGACAACTGTCTCTGCAACACTCCACCAATCAGGCCTTTATGGTAGAGTGGCCAGACGGAAGCCCCTCCTCAGTAAAAGGCACATGACAGCCCGCTTGGAGTTTGTCAAAAGGCACCTAAAGGACTCTCAGACCATAAGAAACAAGGTTATCTGGTCTGAATTTGGCCTGAATGCCAAGCGTCATGTCTGGAGGAAACCTGGCACCATCCCTACAGTGAAGCATGGTGGTTGCAGCATCAGGCTGTGGGGATGTTTTTTCTGCGGCTGGGACTGGGAGACTAGTCAGTATTGAGGGAAAGATGAACGGAGCAAAGTACAGAGAGAACCTTGACGAATACCTGCTCCAGAGCGCTCAGGACCTTAGACTGGGGCAAAGGTTCACCTTCCAACAGGACATTGACCCTAAGCACACAGCCAAGACAATGCAGGAGTGGCTTCGGGACAAGTCTCTGAATGTCCTTGAGTGGCCCAGCCACAGCCCGGACTTGAACAGGATAGAACATCTATGGATAGACCTGAAAATAGCCGTGCAGCGACACTCCCAATCCAACCTGCCAGAGCTAGAGAGGATCTGCAGAGAAGAATGGGAGAAACTCCCCAAGTGTAGGTCTGCCAAGCTTGTAGCGTCATACCCAAGAAGACTCGAGGCTGTAATCGCTGCCAAAGGTGCTTCAACAAAGTACTGAGTAAAGGGTCTGAATACTTATGTAAAAGTGATATTTAAGTTTTTTTTTATTTGTAATGAATAAAGAAAATTGTCTACTTGTTTTGTCGTTATGGGGTATTGTGTGTAGATTGATGATGGGGAAAAACAATTTAATCAATTTTAGAATAAGGCTGTAATATAACAAAATGTGGAAAAATCACGGGGTCTCAATACTTTCCGAATAAACTGCATACTAGACATTTGATAAAACATTTTTTAACATTTTAGTATTTTATTTTTTATTTGCATAAATCACGAGCTATGTAAGTAAACAACAATGATTTAAAATCAGTTTTTTAACACGAAATCAATTTTGGAGAATGGATTCAGAGTGGTAAAAATAACACCATTATTTTTTTCAGATTAATCATCAGTCGTAAACTTGCGATTGAAATAGCCGCTGTCTGCCAAACTAATCCTCTTATTTTTTTACTAGGAATTTTCAATTATCACCCTCCTTGCAGATTCTCATTCTAGCACTGACTAGAAAGGCAGGATGTTGAGATTTCAATAATCGTGGCAGCCTACATATTTTCTTGATTGATGCTCCCTCGTTTTTATTTTCTTTAATGAATTGCGGGGAATGATTTAGCGTTGTGTGATGCTAAAGGACTGTTCTACGTGTTCTCTGTGGCAGGGTTATGAATGAAGGATAAAGAGAGACCGAATATAGAAGGCTATTTAATTACTGATTGATCACTCACACTAGCTGTTTTTGCGGGAACATTGTCAGGAGAAATGCTCATGAGTCACTGGCTTGCTTTGCTTATGTAGATACAGATAACTTTTTAGAACATCAGCTACCCCTTCACGCCCTTTTAGACATGAGTTACCTTTGTGGATATTTGACCGGCAGTGTGTTAGGGGTAATGAATAGGGATGAAGGGTTACGTTTTGGTAGAGATCTACCGGTCAGATGTCAACTGCCTATCCATGATCTCAATGCTGTATGAACCTAAGACTTACACTTTCTCTCCTCTCTACTCTCTCACTCTTTTCCTTTACAGGACCTATCAGCAGTATTCTGGTGAATCGCTATGGAAGCCGGCCTGTGGTCATAGCTGGTGGAGTGATGTGTGGCGTTGCTATGGTAACTGCTTCTTTCGGCAATACCATTACGCATTTGTACATATGCGTAGGAATCATTGGAGGTACCCACTAATTTCATACATTTGTTTGACATGGCTTGTTTTATGATTTTATGTTTATGTGTGCGACAAATCATACTCAACAGAAACAAAAATCACTTGTTTTTAACTGAAGGAAAGTTGACTACTAAGTCAACTTTAATAATTATTTCTGTAGGCCTAATCCATAAGCTTACTGTATACTCTAAATGTGTGAACCTAAATAATTCTAATTGTTGGTCCTATTGAAGATAATGTAGTTGATTAATTATACCTAAAACACAACGTTAGATATATAGGTTCAGGAAAGAAATCTGGGACGATGTGTTGTGTAAAAAAACCAGTCTTGACACGGGCTTAGACTTGTTTACCCTGATAGACCAGCCCTGAACCAGCCCTGACGGTGCTCCTATGGGGGTACACATCCTCTCTGGGTGGCCCTGGTCTCCCTGGGCTGGAGTGCTGTCTGTCTGGGGGGGTGCAGCGCAGGTGTAATTAGAATGGTGCCATTCTGGTTCCAGGAGCGCATGGTTTACCAGGGCCCCCAGTTCTCTCCCATAGGCTCCTGTCCTGGCCCCCTCACGGTAGTGGCTGCCAACTGCCACCCAGCGAGACTCATTAACCAGCCACTGAGCTGCAGGCCTGGAGAATTAGCAGAGGGAGGAGGGATTTGTGTTGTGTTCTATCCTCTCCTCATTGCCCTGGCCCACTGAGACACACTAGGCTAAGACACACATCCCTCTCTCACATACACGTACAGTGCCTTCAGAAAGTATTTACACCCCATTGACTTTTTCAAAATGTTGTTGTGTTACAGCCTGAATTAAATTTATTATAAATTGAGATGGCTGGCGTACACACAATACCCCATAATGTGAAAGTGGAATTATGTTTTTAGAAATGTTTACAAATTACGAAAAATTCAAAGCTGAAATGTCTTGAGTCAATAAGTATTTAACCCCTTTTTTTATGGCTAGCCTAAATAAGTTCAGGAGTAAAAATGTACTTAACAAGCCACATAATAAGTTGCATGGACTCACTCTGTGTGCAATAATAGTGTTTAACATGATTTTTGAATGGCTACCTCATCTCTGTACCCCACATATAGAATTATCTGTAGGGTCCCTCAGTGGAACAGTGAATTTCAAACACAGATTCAACCACAAAGACCAGGGAGGTTTTCCAATGCCTCACAAAGAAGGGCACCTATTGGTAGATGGGTAAAATATAAAAAATATCCCTTTGAGTATGGTGAAGTTATTAATTACACTTTGGATGGTGTATCAATACACCCAGTCACTACAAAGATACAGGCATCCGCCCAGGGATTTCACCATGAGGCCAATGGTGACTTTGAGACAGTTACAGAGTTTAATGGCTGTGATAGGAAAAAACTGAGGATAGATCAACAACACTGTAGTTACTCAATAATGCTAAACTAAATGACAGTGAAAAGAAGGAAGCCTGTACAGAATACAAATATTCCAAAACATGAATCCTGTTTGTAATAAGGCACTAAAGTAAAACTGCAAAAACTGGCAAAGAAATGAACTTTTTGTCCAGAATACAAAGTGTTGTGTTTGGGGCAAATTCACTGAGTACCACTCTTCATATTTCCAAGCATTGTGGTGGCTGCATCATGTTATGGGTATGCTTGTCATCAGCAAGGACTAGGGAGTTTTTAAGGATACAAAAAAAAGAAAATAGAGCTTAGCACAGGCAAGATCCTAGAGAAAAACCTGGTTCAGTCAGCTTTCCAACAGACACTGGGAGACATTCACTGTTTCAGCAGGACAATAACCTAAAGCACAAGACCAAATATACACTGGAGTTGCTTACCAAGATTATTATTAGATTTGAAATCTCTTTTTCAAGAGCGTCCTGGCCAAGATAGGCAGCACCAAGTCATTACACCATTACAGACAGACAACATGAAAAGTACAATTAATCTAGTAAAAACCATAGAAATCACAGGAGTATAGCGAAATCATAAAACAACAAATTAAAAACATTGACAGGTCAAGTTTAAAACAATTTTGTAAGGAGTTCCAAGCCGATGGTGCAGAGTACATAAAAGCCCTTTTACCAAATTCAGTTTGGACATTTGGAACAGTTCGCAGGATAAAGTCCTGCGAACGAAGAGAGTACCCACCATATTTCTGAAGAATAAAAATGCCCAAATAAAATGGTAATAAACCCAAAATGGCTTTGTAAATAAAAGTATACCAGAGCCTACGAGTGACTAGAGAAGGCCAGCCAACCCTGGTATATAAAGTGCAGTGGCGATATAAGGGGTTTTGTAGTTTAAAATAAATCTCAATGCTCCATTGTAAAGGGTGTCAATTGATCTCAAACACTGAGCGGAAGCATTCATATATAACATATCCCAATTGAATGTTCCTGAGTGGCCTAGTTACAGATTTGACTTAAATCTGCTTAAAAATCTATGGCATAACTGGAAAATGGATGTCTAGCAATGATCAACAACCAACTTGACAGAGCTTAAAGATTTAAAAAAATATATAATGTGCAAATATTGTACAACCCAGGTGTGCAAAGCTCTTACCCAGAAATACTCACAGCTGTAATTGCTGCCAATGGTGTTTCTAACATGTTTTGACTCAGGGGTGTGAATACTTATGTCAATTATATATTATTTCTGTATGCAACAACCAGTTAAGTTTAAGATATTTTCTCCCTCTGTGCCATCTCAAAGAGACAAATAACAAATGCAAGGAGTATTCATTTCTAACCATTGTACTTAAAAGAGCATCCCAATTCAATCAAGTTGAGACAGAGATAATTGTTGAGCAAAACTCTTAAAACAATGAAGATGAAAACGAATCAAAATCTCCTGTGGAGCTGGGATATCTACCTTGCATTAAGTCTTGTGTTAGAATTATGTACTTTTCAATCAAGGAAGAATGCATACTGAGAACTATTTATATCTGTGAACTAAAATAAGGCTTTGTAAGTTGTGTAGCTCAGTGGGCATTGTTCAGTGGGGGATTGTGAGCAGCAGACATTTAGCAGTCGTTAGAATGATGGAATGGTTCAGTCGAGGTTGCTACCTGGAGCTCTTCATCTTAAAGTGGAGACTCATTTAGAGAATAAGATGCTCATTTACAGGCTGAAATGTTACTAAATTGGATTTTGGGGAAAGGAGGTGGTAGTGAATGAATTACCTGGAGACACTAATTTGCCATTAAAATGTAGAAAAAAATTGGAAAATGTTCCAGCTTCCTTAAATTAGATTTTAGTTGGCAATGTGAAATGAGATGGAACCTTAATGTGCACAAAGTAGAATGGTCTTAATTTTATCCTGTAGTACCAGCCGTTTTAAATTGTATCCTCTGAAAATGTGACATGTGAACGTAACTACTCTCCTCTCTTGTATTTCCTGCAGGGTTTGGACTCTCCTTTAACCTCCAGCCATCCCTCACCATCATTGGGAAGTACTTCCAGGTCAAGAGGCCATTAGCCAATGGGCTGGCCATGGCAGGAAGTCCAGTCTTCCTCTGTACCTTAGCACCACTCAACCAGTTTCTGTTTAACCACTTTGGCTGGAGGGGCAGTTTCTTCATCCTGGGAGCTCTACTGCTCAACTGCTGTGTTGCCGGCTCTCTCATGAGGCCCATTTGTCCAAAGCCAGCTGGAGACCAACTCAAGCAGACAAACGGATTCCCGAAGAAACCTCCCACGGACCGGTCTGAGGCCCAGGTGAATGGACACAACACACAGCTTGAGAAAGGCTGTATGGAAAACTTCAACAAGTTTCTGGACCTCTCGCTCTTCAAGCACAGGGGCTTTCTGATCTACATCTTAGGGAACACAGTGATGTTCTTTGGTTTCTTCGCCCCTGTAGTGTTCCTGGCCCCGTACGCCCGGAGCCATGGCTTTGATGAGTACTCCTCCGCCTTCCTCCTCTCCATCATGGGCTTCGTGGACATGTTTGCCAGGCCGGGGACTGGGCTGATAGCTAACACTAAGTGGATCAGGCCCAGGATCCAGTACTTCTTCAGCTTTGCCATCATTTATAATGGTATATGCCACCTGCTGTGTCCTTTGGCCAGTGGGTACTGGGGGCTGGCGGCCTACTCAGTGTTCTTTGGTATAGCGTT
The DNA here is from genome assembly GCA_030435695.1 of Brachymystax lenok tsinlingensis. NCBI lineage: Eukaryota > Metazoa > Chordata > Actinopteri > Salmoniformes > Salmonidae > Brachymystax > Brachymystax lenok. The sequence continues at coordinate 41,063,641 of CM059813.1, forward strand.
TGGCATGGTGTGTGCACTGCTGTTTGAGACGCTCATGGACCTGGTGGGGCCTCAGCGGTTCTCCAGTGCAGTGGGACTGGCCACCATCATAGAGTGTGGCCCCGTGCTCCTGGGACCACCTATAGGAGGTAAGTCTACACACTGAACACAGCCCACAGTCCCCCTCCTTCTCCAAAGTCAATACACATACAGCTCATAGACAGCTAACAGCTTTAGCCAACAGAACCTATTGACAAAAGGACAAGCACTATTTAACTAGAGTAAACACTCTTCCCCCAGTTCCTCTAAGACCACCTCTCCATTGTCATTTAGTACATGGCTGCCAGTACTATCCCAGCGTTACACATGCACTTGAGAGAAGAAGGAAAAGTCCTACTTTAGAAGACGTTGAGTAAAAAAAAAACAGAATTTATTTGAAGCAGAAAAGGCAGCTAGTCAGTTGTTGCTCTTTCTCACTCTGCTCCTCTGTCACGCCTGTGCGCTGCATGCTGTATGGTGGTGGAGTGGAGCCCAACTTCTTTCCAGGGTGTCATTATTGTAAGACATTCCAGTAGAATTGGATTATCATCGGTGAGCAGGGCGGCCTGGAGCGCACGGCCCTCCTAGAGAAAAGCAGTAATTGGTCACGGTTATTTACTGCTGTAAATAAGCCGGGCCGCTCCGGCTTTCAGGGCACGCCCGCTAGAGGATTCATCCTCCACACAAATTATGGAACATTTTTCGGAGCTAAGAAGCCGTAAGGGTAATGACAGTCTCTCTGCGACTCTTTTGCTGTCTATTTTCCCTTCTCTCTTTACCAGGTCCCCTCGGCCTAGAGTATACAGCCATTAGACCTCTACTGTCACTGGCTGCAAACAAAAGCTTGGCGAGTTAGTTATTGGAGTTACAGAAACCTTTGACCATTGTAGTGTTCCCAACTTAATTTGATTAGCTGACGATACGTTCATGGAAAATTAAAGATATACTGTGTGTATGTGTATATATATATATATATATATATATACTGCACAATCTAGTACACTTTACTATTAAAACAATGTCATAGATCTCTCTCTGGTTCTAAGGTTTAAGAGGAGGCATTTCCACATAGCTTACTACTGATTAGGAATCATTGTGTAAGGTTATTTTGACAGGACCATTTCCTTTCATTAAATAACACATTTCCATGGAAGTGAACTTTCTTATTGTCTTTGAACCACCTGTGGGCTTCCTCTGACATAATACAAATGTTCTCCTCTTGGAGTCCCTCTCATTTCAGTCTCTGAAATGGTAGAACACACTTCTCCTCCCCAGACAAACTGGTGTTCTGTCTAGTCCATATCCTATGGTCTTGTCTGTCAGGTAAAAATAGGATCCCGTTTGTTGTCATTCCTATGCATCTCTCTCATCTGCAGAGTTTTAAGGAGGTGTAAATGTATATCCCTCCTGGTTGTTTTATGCGACCCCGTTCTGAGGTGCTCATTTAATGGAGGTAAATGCATCTCCCTGCACGTTGAGCATTCTTCTCCCGAGTCTTTACGTTTCCCATTACAAGTCTCCTCGTTACAGCCAGCCTCGTCGTGCTGCGCCGTGGCTCTGCCCTAACCTGGGGGTCAGCCTAATTAGGAGGAAGTGAGGTAATTGGTGTAATTATCCTTTTGCTTTCTGTGTTTAATGGAATCTCAGTTCAGACTTCACTCCACTCATCAGACTCCCGTAACTTGGCCATAATGAAGCCATGAATGCATTTAGAAAAGAGGTGACTACACCAGATGGACTTAATTACGTTCAGCCAATCAAGGGCTGCCTTAATTAGGGTGACGGTTATCTGCATATGCCCACAGGAGAGAACGCCATCAATCAGACCATGGCCCTGTTGCTGCTTTATACTGGACCATGGGAAAAGTGACCCCCCCTTTATACTGGACCATGGGCAAAGTGACCCCCATCCCCCTTTATACTGGACCATGGGCAAAGTGACCCCCATACACACACACACACACACAGAGAGAGAGATAAATGAATGGCCCCATTCATATCAGCTTAATTGAAAATTAAGACTCATTAAGAACAGTCTTTTAATTGGTTTACCTAACCTGAAAACTACCCCTCCATTTAACAACCTTACTTTGTGTTTATGTATAGTGGGTGTTTAGTGTTGTTGATTGTGTCTCCCAAATGACTCAATTATGCCAGACTCAGTAATTGACCATTAGTAACTGAAGTTTGCTGGAAATTAGTCCATTACAGGTAAAAGTTTGAAATGCAGAGAGCAATCAAAGGCAATGTCTCCTTGCACAAACACATGTAGGTTAGATAAGATGCATACAAAGTATGTGGGTAAATCATGTTGTGGTGCTCAGCTGTAAAGGTTATACTTTATAAATGTATTCATTGTGATTGAATTAGTCAATGACCATAAACTCCCCATACAATAGCTTGGGATAGTACACCGTTGTCACAGATGATCTTCACCTTAATTAATCAATTTAGCAGATCCGACAAACATCTGACATGCATAACCCTGCAGATTGTTATACAGTATACACAGACGGAGGGGTGGACAGGCAGATAATTAGATACACACTGGAGGCTGAGTGAGATGGGGAGGACTGCAGAACGATCCAGGGGAGGATGTCGGCTCAAAAAGCTTATGGTTCCAATCTGATATAAACTACATTTGTCACTTTTTTCCACTGAAGCAGGCTAGTTTTTGATCATTTTCAGAATGGGCATGGCCACACTCCTGATTCGTTCTTGTGCAGCAGACAAAATTGCCTTCCCAGAGAGCAGTGTGGAGCGTGGCCAGGTGTAATGGCTCCATGTTATTTCCTGCATGTCTCCAGTAGGATTGTCCTATCTTCTTCTCTACAGAACAGTTTGAAAAGCACATTAAACCATACCCATGTTACACCTTCTGATTCACCTCGTGGAGCGAGATGGGGAAAGGCTTCCCTAAACCCATAACAACCTGTTGATGGAAAGATACTATAAGCAGGGGGGATTTTTGTTTGCGATCTTGTCTAACTATACTTTCTATAACTGAACTTTTGATCGGATAAGGGGAACAGAGACTTTGTTTAACCTTCCGTAACATTTCTGCTCCCCTGCAGGAGCCTTGGTGGACACCTTTGGTGACTACAAGTACCTGTACCTCATGTGTGGAGCGGTGATGGTGTTCGCAGGACTCTTCCTCTTTGTTATGAATGTCTACAACTACAGGATGCTGGAGCGGGAGAGGAGGCAGGAGGAGGGCGAGGTGAAGGAGGGCTGTGAGAGCCAGGACCAGGACCAGGGTATGTGGCTGTGTGAGAGGGGAGAGGCTTCCTCAGAGGAAAGAGGAGAAGAGCCTGAGTCTACGAAGGAACAAGACACCCGGGGAGACTAAAACACGCTATCCATCACACCAGTGTTTACAAGCACACTATATTGATTTCAGTACATCAATGTATAGGCCTATCTCATATCCCCTCCACCCACACACACACACATCCTATTTTATTCCGTTGTTTATGTTGGTTCCTGTTAATGTGTTAACTCTACTTCTGACCTTGGAGGAGGACACTCCTATAGCCGTTTCCCCATGCTGACAAAGGCTGTTTGGAGAGAACTACTTCTGACTGTATGAGATCAAATAGCAGTGTAATCCTTTCTGGAACGTTATTTATTTGAGCAGCCAGGTGTGCCACTCCCCTGAGCAGTCCCAGCTAGTATCCAGTTTCTCGTGGTCAGGGACAACTCCAGGCTCTAGTAATTCATTAGAAACAAAAAACACCTAAAAATTCTATGTAAAGTTACATTGAGTGTTATTCTGTGAATTATGACAGTTAAATACATACTTGATATAAATAATGAAACTGTGAACAAACATTTGCAGTTGAGAGGTTGGTCACATCCATACTGAGGTTGTAATATTTCAGCCTTGTGGTAGTCACGGACATTTTACTCTTCTGCCTGTATTGATGTTACAATGCACTGTTACTGACATTATGATGTCATGTTATAAGTCTTGTTCAGGATCCATTTTCACTTGTATGACCAAAAGAAGTGTCTGCTTTAAAATGTTCACAAACAGATCATAGAATGAATGTATGAACACGGATTCAGCTCTAATGAAGTTTAAGATAACAATGTAATTCATGTCTAGATAGGCTGTAGCTTTGCATAAACTTTGTTTTTTCATTTAAAATCTGCATGTATTGTTTTAAGATACTAACTGTAACTCACTTTTTTAAATGCTGTATTTGAAGGACTGTATTCGAAGTTAATATGATTGGGTAGAATACTCAGCAATAAATGACATCATTCTTATTCAGTATTTGATTAGAATTATTTCAATAACAAAACAGCATATGAATTACAGTTCACCAGATGTAAAGTATACAATTCAGAATACTGTCATTCGTAACTTTTGACATTTAGCTTAAAGAAATATTGTAATGGATAATATTGTTTCTTGTAGTTTTACCACTACATATCAGCTAAGACAAAACCACGTCTGTGTAATTTTTTTTGCTGCATATTAACAGCAGGAGAGGAAAATGACAGTCCAAGTGGCACAGAACTGGTGTCAAAAACAGATTTACCATGCAGCCATTAATGTTTGTAGCTGTGGCCAATTTTTCACACCAATTAGAAAGATGTGTAACAAGTATGAAAATGTCAGCGCTAAGGGCATGACTAGCTAATGAAGCAAGGCCCGGATGTTCCAGACTAGCGCTCTGAGCCGCATGAAGTCTCTGACACACTCAGCAAATCACTAAGCCAATAAATTAGAACCCGCACACTCACCAGCCCACAGCCCAGCCCAAGGTCCTGGGACATGGCAAGGTGGGGGATGCCCCAGAGACAAGGGGATAGTCGCTGAGTCAGATTATTTTTCTTATTATAATATATTTCACCCCTCCACGCTGTAGACCCGCTACCCCAACCCTCATCTACCCCCTGTGTGTTCCCATAATGCCACATGATCATTGTCCTTCATGCTGTCTCTCAGAACAACTCTCTAGTCTCTGGTGGATCCACAGGGGTGGTTCAGTGACCAACCTTTCCGTACAGGGTTGGTGGAAGACTTTTAGGTCATGCTGACATGTTTGTTGTCTCCTTTTTTATCTTTGCGGTAAAGGTATGAATGCAAGATAATCGTGTCGTGAACTCGTGGTCTTTGAGAGGGAGCAATCTAGTGTACAAAACATTAGGAACACCTTCCTAATATTGAGTTGCACCCCCTTTTGTACACAGAACAGCCTCAATTAGTTGGGCATGGACTACAATGTGTCGAAAGCATTCCACAGGGATGCTGGCCCATGTTGACTCCAATGCTTCCCACAGATGTGTCAAGTTGGCTGGATGTCCTTTGGGTGGCGGACCATTGTTAATACACACAGGAAACTGTTGAGTGAAAAATCCAGCAGTGTTGCAGTTCGTAACACACTCAAACCAGTGCGCCTGGCACCTACTACCATACCGCGTTCAAAAGCATTTACAGTGCATTTGGAAAGTATTCAGACCCGTTTACTTTTTATACATTCTGTTAGGTTACAGCCTCATTCTAAAATTGATTACATTGTTTTTTTCTCCCCCAATCTACACATAATACCCCATAATGACAAAGCAAGAACAGGTTTTTAGACATTTTTGCAAAAAATTATATCACATTTACATAAGCATTCAGACCCTGTACTTAGTACTTTATGGAAGCATCTTTGGCAGCGGTTACAGCCTCGAGTCTTCTTGGCTATGACACTACAACTTGGCACACCTGTATTTGTGGAGTTTCTCCCATTCTTCTCTGCAGATCCTCTCAAGCTCTGGCAGGTTGGATGTGGAGCGTCACGGCACAGCTATTGTCAGGTCTCTCCAGAGATGTTCAATCGGGTTCAAGTCCGGGCTCTGGCTGGGCCGCTCAAGGACATTCAGAGACTTGTCCCGAAGCCACTCCTGCTTTGTCTTTTCTGTGTGCTTAGGGTCGTTGTCCTGTTAGAAGGTGAACCTTCACGCCAGTCAGGTCTTGAGCGCTCTGGAGCAGGTTTTCATCAAAGATCTCTCTGCACTTTGCTCCGTTCATATTTCCCTTGATACTGACTAGTCTCGCAGTAACTCCCGCAAAAAAAAAATGCCACAGCATGATGTTGCCACCACCATGCTTCACAGTAGAGATGGTACCCTTCCCCAGATCTGTGCTTCGACACAATCATGTCTCGGAACTCGATGGACAATTCCTTCGACCTCATGGCTTGGTTTTTGCTCTGTCAACTGTGGGACCTTATATAGACAGGTGTGTGCCTTTCCAAATCATGTCCAATCAATTGAAATTACCACAGGTAAACAATCAAGTTGTAGACACATCGCAAGGATGATCAATGGAAACAGGATGCACCTGAACTCCAACAAATAAGGTATTTCTGTTTTTTATTTGTAATAAACCTGTTTTTGCTTTGCCATTTTCGGGTATTTTGTGTAGATTTATGAGGGAAAAAAATTATTTAATCCATTTTATAATAAGGCTAGCGTATACAATTTTTTTTAAAGTCAAGGGGTCTGAATACTTTCCGAGTGCACTGTAAATCTTTTGTGTTGCCCTTTTACTCTCTGAGTGGCACACATACATAATCCATGTCTCAATTGTCTCAAGGCTTAAAAATATATTTTTTGCCTGTCTCCTCCCCTTCATCTATGCTGATTGAAGTGGATTTAACAGGTGACATCAATACGAGATCATAGCTTTCACCTGGATTCACTGGGTCAGTGTTTGGCATGGAAAGAGGAGGTGTTCCTAATGTCTTGTACACTCAGTACCGTATTTTAGTGGTATTTGGCAAGACCCTGACAAGTTATTTCATGAGATGAAATGTACATGCTTGTCTTCAAAAGTCAAAGTCACAATTATTAGTCAGCTGTACAACCAAATGCCTTCAACCGAAATGTTTCTTCCGCATTTAACCCAACCCCTCTGAATCAGAGAGGTGCGGGGGGCTGCCTTAATCAACATCCACAGCACCCAGGGAACAGTGGGTTAACTGCCTTGTTCAGGGGCAGAACGACAGATTTTTTCCCCTTGTTAGCTCGGGGATTCGAACTTGTAACCCTCCGGTTACAAGTCCAACACTCTAACCACTAGCCTACCTGCCGGTCTTACATGAAGAACTGAGGCTAATATAAGACACTTAAAACTGATTGACATTTCACATTGATGTGTCGAATCTGGTTAAGAACTAAGATTGAGATGGTGTCAACTAGACTTAAGATTGGGAAAAAACTAGAATTAGATAGATATTAGTTTAATAGGCTTTTTTCTTGACTTTTGAGAACTGGTGATGCTGGTCTATGCTCTGTACAAAAGAATGCCCATCTGATGTGTTTAGAGTTGGCTTGTACAAGAAACACATTCAGGACCCTGGTGAAATGGAGGGATTTAATATTCTCTCAGGGCTCAAAGAACACCACCATCTATCAGCAGTAGAAATTGAATGGGTTGTGTTTCTCTGAGCTTCACAGATTAGATCGGCATAGATGGTTTGCAAGCAGAGCAGAGGCCTACAAGTATGCTTACCTTGCTACTGCTGTGGGATCAAGCATAGCACACTGACACAACTCTGGGAAAACCTGTCTCTTTCTGTCAAATCAAATCAAACGTTATTTGTCACATGCGTCGAATACAACAGGTGTAGACCTTACAGTGTAATGCTTACTTACAAGCCCTTAACCAACGATGCAGTTTTAAGAAAATACAAAAAATAAATAAAAATAATAATAATTAAAGAGCAGCAGAGCAGCAGTAAATAACAATAGCGGGGCTATATACAGGGGGTACCGGTACAGAGTTAATGTGTCAAGGTATTGGGGGCTCCGGTGTCAAGGTATTTGAGATAATTATGTACATGCAGGTAGTGTTGTCAAAGTGACTATGCATAGATAATAACAGAGAGTAGCAGCAGCGTAGTGGGAGATGGGGGCTAATAGTCCGGGTAGCCATTTTGATTAGCTGTTCAGGAGTCTTATGGCTTGGGGGTAGAAGCTGTTTAGAAGCCTCTTGGCCCTGGACTTGGCGCTCCGGTACTTTTAGGGCCTTCCTCTGACACCGCCTGTTATAGAGGTCCTGGATGGCAGGAAGCTTGGCCCCGGTGATGTACAGTGTCGTACGCACTACCCTCTGTAATGCCTTGCGGTCGGAGGCCGAGCAGTTGCCAAACCAGGCAGTGATGCAACCCGCCAGGATGCTCTCGATGGTGCAGCTGTACAATCTTTTGAGGATCTGAGGACCCATGCCAAATCTTTTCAGTCTCCTGAGGGGGAATAGGTTTTGTTGTGCGCTCTTCACGACTGTGTTGGTGTGCTTAAACCATGTCAGTTTGTTGTTGATGTGGACGCCAAGGAACTTGAAGCTCTCAACCTGCTCCACTACAGCCCCGTCGATGAGAATGGGGGCGTGCTCGGTCCTCTTTTTCCTGTAGTCCACAATCATCTCCTTTGTCTTGATCACGTTGAGGTAGAGGTTGTTGTCCATGCACCACATGGTCTCTGACCTCCTCCCTATAGGCTGTCTCATCATTGTCGGTGATCAGGCCTACCACTGTTGTGTCATCAGAAAACGTAATGATGGTGTTGGAGTTGTGCCTGGCCATGCAGTCATGAGTGAACAGGGAGTACAGGAGGGGACTGAGCACGCACCCCTGAGGGGCCCCCGTGTTGAGGATCAATGTGGCGGATGTGTTGTTACCTACCCTTACCACCTGGGGTGGCCCGTCAGGAAGTCTAGGATCCAGTTGCAGGGAGCTGTTTAGTCCCATGTTCTTTAGCTTAGTGATGAGCTTTGAGGGCACTATGGTGTTGAACGCTGAGCTGTAGTCAATGAAAAGCATTCTCACATAGTTGTTCCTTTTGTCCAGGTGAGAAAGGGCAGTGTGGAGTGCAATAGAGATTGCATCATTTGTGGATCTGTTGGTGCGATATGCAAATTGGAGTGGGTCTAGGGTTTCTGGGATAATGGTGTTGATGTGAGCCATGACCAGCCTTTCAAAGCATTTCATGTCTGTCTGTGGTGGCGATGACATGTTCTTTTAATTGGTTTAGAGAGTATCCCTTTGCCCTGGAGTTTAATGCCAGACCTGTGCTATTTCCACACTAGGCAGACCAGGGATTCTTCATTATGTGTTGTAGATGGGATGTTTGGTAATATGTGATTCCCCTTGGAGTGTACCCTGCGTGCTGGCATTATTAACCATATGAAAGCAAGTTTCATCAAAGACTGCTTAAATTTGATGAACTGCTTTCTTAAATGTCAGAATATGTCCCCATGTGTACGGTTTGACATTTTTACCAAGCAAGAAATGCCAGTTTAGATTGCTTTACAATACAGAGTGCAGAAACTTCTTTGTGACACCAGAGCTAGCTACTATAGTCTGAATAAATAGTGCTTGTCCTTTTTGGAGGCTGCTTTGAATGTAGGAAAGCAGAATCTCCTTTGATTGAAGACAGTGGCCACTATCAACTGAGCCAGATGAAACAGGAAATCAATATCACCTGTTGACAAACATTGACCAGCTTAAACATTATAGCAAGGGTATTTCTTCTGGCCTAACTCCAGTTGGTTAACAGTTTGGTCGATTGTTTTAATACTGTACACATACATACCGTATGTGTGAGTTTTGTATTATTTGTATGAGAGATGGTATACTGCAGGGATTACTTTTTCCTTTATTGTGAAGTGTGGTAATAATCTACCTCTCCCCTCTGTCCCCCCAGTTCCTACGTGGGACAGAACCTATTTCACGGCCCTGTTAGGGTTCCTGCAGTGATGGATCCTGGGTCACTTTGGTCTTCTTTGCACAATCCACCCCTCTCTCCATGTTATCTATCTCCCTCCTGCAGACCTTCCTTAATCCATTATCTATTCACACCAACATTTGACATTGACTTTTCTGCACAGCCCTCCATGGAATAAAAAGAACCACCAGTTTCCCACTGTTCAGCAGTCAGCCATGTTGAGATATTCAGAGGGAGGAAAAGAGTGAGAGAGAGGCGGAGTAAAGGAGGGGAGGTACAGAGCAGGGAGGAGGTGGTGTAGAAAATAGGAGGATGAGAGGGTGGGAGCAATAGAGAGAGGGAGAGCGTTCACGGCTAGAGGAGGTATTGAAACACTATTTCATTAGTCACTCTCTCTGTCCCATCCATGGACCAGGGGAGGTAATGAAAGTAATTTAACGTACATCTATAATTAATTTGCTCTCTTTGGGCAGCTGCTGGCGATTGGTCTGTGCAGCTGAGCTTGAACGGGTGATGGAGTGTGTTTATTACGTGTGTGTGAAGGAGCTGGCATGGCGGGGCACAGGGCCACTGACACGGTTATTCTGTAGCCATCACTCCAGCACCAGGGCGAGCAGGGTATGTAGGCCACTGCTGGCCCCTGCCGTACACACACACTCAGCTTCCTAAACAGAGGAGATGGGAGTCACAGCACGTAGCACAGCCTGGGGCCAATGTTCTACCACTACGTGTCCCAATATCTCCTTGCCTTTCTGTCTTCTCTCTCTTTCTTACTCTCTCTTCCTCCCTCAATGTTAGCACACACTTCTGCACCTCCCCTGTACTGTCCCTCCATAGCCCCTCTGCAGAGTTTTCTCTCTATGCTGCCAATGCCTTCCTCCTCTCTTTCTTTCTCATCCTACTTTCCTCTCCTCTCTCTCACAGAAACTCACTTAATGCTCTTCAGGAATGCCTTTCTTACCGAGAGTCCTTTTCCCAAACACAGTTCAAACCAAACTGCCCTCAGTGCTGTTTTCTTTTGAAATTCCCTGCTCTTTGAATCCGGGCTTTTTGAAGAGAATCCCCTCTGCATCTCTTTCTCAGAAACCCAGACTCACGTATGCACACTCACAAGCACTCACACACTCAATCTCTATTTCCCTCTCTCTTTTCCTTCCTTATTTCTCTCTCCTCTCGCTGTCTTTCTCTTTTCTTTCTCTCCATCTCTCTGCTGAATGGGGCCAATTCCGACCCGAGTTAAGCGCTCATAAATGGAATGTAATTCCCTTTTTTTAGGAACTCTCTATGTGTTTTTGCCCTTGAACGTAAGCATGAGAATAGCATGCTATTCACCCGCAATTCGTTTGGGGTGGAGAGCTAAGAAATGAAGGTGTGGTGGAAGTGTGTCTACAGATATACTGTATTCTGACCTTCACTTAATTCCCTAATAATTCCACTACCTTTACGCATGAAGAAACCATGAAAAGGGTCGAGTGGAAAAAGCATCTACTTTTTGATAGAAATAACACCGTTCTCCATGCACTGTAATTTAGAAACTGATAAGCGTTTGAAAAATACACATAGCAATTGTTTTAGATTATTTTTCCTTATGATCCCTGGAGACAAATGTGAAACCAGTCATATGGAGCAAACTGAAAATTATATCAACATGAATTGTGCCCTTTTTCAACAGTGAAGTAGGCTATAAATAGCTGTGCCATTATTCAGAAAATGCGTGGATAATTTGTGTGGATACAGTTTGGAGAGTTATATGCTTCGGTAGAGTTGAACCTGTGAGTTGATGTATGTGCTTTAGATTGTTTTAGTTATATATGTACCTGGGCATTTCTCCATTTTATTTTACAATTTGTATCATGTTAAATATTAGCCACTATCGGGAGCCACCATCAGTAATACTCATATACATTTATAACGGTAACTTTAGTTTTAGTTGTCTTTAATTTGTAGCTTACATTTTGCATCATACCATTCCGTTTACTTTTCTTTCCTCTGTCACATCTGTGTAGTTGCTGCTGAGGGTCGCTAGCATATTTGGCTAACGTTGTGCATTCATTTGGGATTTGTAGCCTATTTGAATCATTATGGAACTCAGACCACATGTAGCAGGTTAAACCTGGAGCCTGGTGCATGGTTCACCACGACAGGACCGTTGTCATACAGTTCCATGATTAGTGAGGATTAGAGTAGATTTATAGGACTATTGTTCAACCCCTGTTGTACACTTTTTTCCCACCTTCCAATATTTCATGGGTTGACCTTGAATATGAAAACTTTCAGGATCAAACTACTGGGTTTTTGATTAATCAATATATTTAGTGAGTAAAGGCTCTCCAATCCTGATTTTTATGATTCATACATACTTCCCTAACCCTAAAACTTGCCGTAAATAATCTACAAAATCAGATTATTTTTTAAACTACCAGTTGGTGCTGAAGCAGAGATAAAAATGTATATATTTAGATGGCTTTCTTTCATTGATCCCTATATTCTGAACCTGTTCTCTTGATGTATTTTAGTTAGTCTGTTGACAAAGTTCTAATTAAAGGTACATTGTATTTAAAGAGATGGCTTAAGATAAACGTACTGAAAACCTTATTGAATGAAAACTCCATGAGAAAATCTGTTGGCCAGAAAGTGGGAGGGTTTTCAGCGGTTGAATTAAATGTATTCAGCGCGTGAAAGGGAAGCACACCTGCAAAGCCTGTTACACACCTGCATAAGGTAAGTCTGAATACCAACTACTGAGAAGGCGTGCATAGGAAAGGCGTACATTCGGAATAGGACCCAATGTGATTAAGATTTTGTAAACAGATGTGGAGTGGGTCAGTAGGTGTTTGGACTTTGCCAGGAAGGTGCCCACATGTCTGGCTTTAATGGACAGCACATGGAGTGGATGACTGATGAGTGTGGGTCCCGTGATGACAGGTGTTGAGTCGTCTGTCGCATTGATCCCCACCTTTAACCCACACACAGTGCACACATACACAGTGCGCACACACACACAGAGCACACACACACAGCGCACACGCTGAAGTCTCACAGGCTGACCACACATGGCACTGCACCTGTTGCCTCAGTTTCACACTCTTTACTTTCCTTTAGTTGATTCGCTAATCTCTAAGCTTGCCTTGTGTTAGACTACACACACCCACTCATTCACACACTTTTATAGAAAATAAGTAATTATGTTATTGAGCAAAGTGAGATGTATGGCTCAGGATATTTATTATGTTATTTATGTTATCTCTGGTAACTAATCAGAAGGTGAATAACTATAAACCGGCCCTTGGATTGCTTATTCAAGAACGGTCTGTACGTTTATTTCCCTTGCCTGAGGCTGGAAATTTTTTTGTTTATTCATTCTATTGTTTGGGGAACTATCCTCCTGAGACCAGCAATTCATTTTTGTCCACTCTAATGGACATTATTCCCCCTTATCTCTGAGGCTATACATCCCACTATATTAAGTCCTGTTGTACCTTTTGAGAGGACATTCCGTGGCTTTTCAATTATATCGCATGTGTGGGTGTGTGACCAGGATAATTTTCTGTCCCTGCCAACACAATTAGCACAGTTTATGGTGTTTATAATGTGTGTACACTTGTGTAATTTTTATTTTTGTGAGTTTGATATTCAAATTGCTTCTAGTAAGTAAATATCTCAGGAATAGTTTGGTGAGTTTTCAGAGCACATACAGTGATCAAAATATTTGTTTTTACATTTTATTATTTGTAAAAGCTTCTCATCACAAACACTTATGTGATGTAAAACAAATATCTCCGGGGGCTGTAACAGTGTACCCGTACCCCTCCTATCAAACTAGTATCTCTGTGCTGGCGGTCAATCCAGTTCATTTATACTGAGGAGATTATTTTGTGTAATTGGGCCTTCTGAGGTAATGACCTTGCAACTTTTCTCCCCCTATAAATTGGAGATGGGAGATTTAGTTTGACACAGGGCCCAGAAGATGTATTACGATTCCATGGCAACAGCCTCCCGCAATAAGGTCGCAGAGGAGGTGTTTAATTAGTCCAGTAGGGCCGTCCCCGAGGAGGGCTTTTTATTACCTCAATATGTCATAGGAATGCATCAGCAACCAACATGCCCGCTGCTGGAGAGAGAGAAGAAACAGCGAGAGAGAGAGAGAGAGAGAGAGAGAGAGAGAGAGAGAGAGAGAGAGAGAGAGAGTGGAGTGGAGTGGGGTGGTGCGGGGTGGGGGGTTGAGAGAACGAAGAGAGGAACAGAGAAAGGGAGAAGGAGAGAACTACGCTATATATACAAAAGTATGTGGACACCCCTTCAAATTAGTGGATTAGGCTATTTCAGCCACACTCGTTGCTGACAGGTGTATAAAATTGAGCACACAGCCAAGCAATCTCCATAGACAAACATTGGCAGTAGAATGGCCTTACTGAAGAGCTCAGTGACTTTCAACGTGGCACCGTCATAAGATGCCCCCTTTCCAACAAGTCAGTTTGTACATTTTCCGCACTGCTAGAGCTGCCCCGGTCAACTGTAAGTGCTGTTGTTGTGAAGTGGAAATGTCTAGGAGCAACAACGGCTCAGCCAGGGAAGTGGTAGGCCACACAAGCTCACAGAACGATAGCGGCGAGTGCTAAAGCGCGTAACCCGTAAAAATAGTTTTTCCTCAGTTGCAACACTCAATATCAAATTCCGAACAGCCTCTGGAAGAAACGTCAGCACAATAACTGTTCGTCGGGAGCTTCATGTAATGGGTTTCCATGGCCGAGCAGCCCCACACAAGAGTAAGATCATCATGTGAATGTGAAGCGTTGACTGGAGTGGTGTAAAGCTCACCGCCATTGGACTCTGGAGCAGTGGAAATGTGTTCTCTGGAGTGATGAATCACGCTTCACCATCTGGCAGTCTGACGGACGAATCTGGGTTTGGTGGTTGCCAGGAGAACACTACCTGCCCGAATGCATAGTGCCAACTGTAAAGTTTGGTGGTGGAGGAATAATGGGTTTGGGGCAGTTTTTCATGGTTCGGGCTAGGCCCCTTAGATCCAGGGAAGGGAAATCTTAACGCTACAGCATACAATGACATTCTAGATGAGTCTGTGCTTTCAACTTTGTGGCAACAGTTTGGGGAAGGCCCTTTTCTGTTTCAGCATGACAATGCCCTGTGCACAAAGTGAGGTCTATAAAGAAATGGTTTGTTGAGATCTGTGTGGAAGAAGTTGACTGGCCTGCACAGAGCCCTGACCTCAACCCCATCGAAAACCTTTGGGATGAATTGGAACACCTACTGCGAGCCAGGTCTAATCGCCCAACATCAGTGCCCGACCTCACTAATGCTCTTGTGGCTGAATGGAAGCAGGTCCCCGAAGCAATTGTCCAACATCTAGTGGAAATCCTTCCCAGAAGAGTGGAGGCTGTGATAGAAGAAAAGGGAGGACCAACTCCATATTAATGCCCATCATTTTGGAATTAGAGGTTTGGCAAGCAGGTGTCCACATATTTTTGGTATGTATTGTATGTCATGTGGCTTCTTGCTGTGTCATCACTGAGTTGTACATTCATTTCACTTAATACTGGCTGCTGTTTTTTTGGAGATGGTGGCCAGCTGATCTTTGGGCCACTTTGGCTAGCAGAAATGAATGGCATCTGTTCAGTCCTTCCCACGCGAACAGTTGGACATGTCACTTCATCACAGGCTTAGGGTGCCAGCGCCATTAACACATGCCAGCCCTGTGGATGGATAGGGAGTTTGAACATGGGCGAGAGGTCACCTGTGCTGGGTATCATTAACTGAGAGAGAGTGTGTGTGTGTGTGTGTGTGTGTGTGTGTGTGTGTGTGTGTGTGTGTGTGTGTGTGTGTGTGTGTGTGTGTGTGTGTGTGTGTGTGTGTGTGTGCGTGCGTGCGTGCGTGCGTGCGTGCGTGCGTGCGTGCGTGCGTGCGTGCGTGCGTGTGGTCTTGTTCTTCTATCCTTGTGGGGACATGAAATCCCCCAAAGTCCCCACAAGGATAGTAAAACAAGGAAAAGAATCCCTCATGAGGACATTTCCTACATCCCCATGAGGACAAAGACTATTTTAAACTTAGGGGTTAGGTTTAGTGTTAGTGTTATAATTAGGGTTAGGTTTAGTGTTAGTGTTATAATTAGGGTTAGCGTTAGTGTTATAATTAGGGTTAGGTTTAGGGTTAGGGAAACTAGGATTTTGAATGGAAAACTGTTTTAGGCCCTCACCAGGATAGAAAAACAAGTGTGTGAGTGTTTGTGCCACCCATATTGTAGCGCAGAGTTTTACATCCCCACTGCAACAGCGAAAGGTCACAGGAGGGAAGTAAACCCTGTATCCACTGCCATACTGAGATGTTTAGTGACCTTGAGATAGTTAGAAATCGGAAACGTGCACCCGTCACACAGCTCTCTCTCCTGTACCCCTCTCTCAAACCAAGCCCTACAGATCAGGCTCTGGAATGGTTCAGTTCCGTTTTGTTTTAGACTGTGCTCCCAGGCTTGGACAGGCCCAATAAGGTATGGTTCTGAACACGGGGAGCCACTGGGAACAAACAGGCAGGGCAATGGCTGCCTAAAAAATGACCCGAAACACAAACTACAGGTAACAACACATGGCTGACTAATTCTGTACTCATCAACAAAGCTCATTGACCAGCAGGGTGTATATTCCAATCTAATCTACTCACACACAGGCACAGAAACACACACACATACCAGTGGTGGCTGGTGACACTTTAAATGGGGATGATGGGATCATGATAATGGCTGGAATGGAATGGAATGTTTGATACCATTCAATTCACTCCAGTCAATCCATTATTATGAGCCATCATGCCCTCACCAGACACCTTTGACACACACACATATATCATGTAGGGAGAAGGTGATTGATTTGTTTTTTTAAAGTCTGATGTGGAACCACAGCTAGTAATTAGCACAGTGCTCTGTTTTAGTTTTTTGGTATTCCTCTATGTCCCCTCTCACATTCTGAATGATTTAAGAAAGCAATTTGAGAGCTCAAGTAGCTGCGGGGTGGGAGATTAACAGGCTGAGATATTCTGTGATTTTCTCAGACACTAGAGGTCAGTGTTGCTCCACTGCTGAAGTCAGGGCAGCGTTATCTGAGCTGTTTAGATGTTCCTCTGACTGTTGCCCAGTAACTAAACACTGTTGTTGAGGCTGATTGAGCCAGGGTTGATTTCATTCTGACAGTCCCTGGTCACTCCCTGGTCAAGTCTGAGGTTAAACCAGAAGGAGTGCTTGATGGGTAAACTGGGACACTAGAGCGTTTACTTTACTTCAGATACATTATGTGATGCATAATCTGATTTATCAACCAAATGTTTTTCAGTGATAATTTGAGTGAATGTTAAAAAAAATGTATTACATAATGAAATTGATTAGATATATGATCTGAATGGAGCGGTATACAAGTATAGTTTTCTTTTGATTATACCTTTATTTAACCAGGAGGACCCCAATTTCACAGAAGAAACAATGTCAGATTTACATGTAGAAATAATCTGTTATATACCAGCACTAGGGTTGCAAAATTCCAGTAACTTTACCAAATCTTTCAGAAATCTTGTTGGAAGATTCAGGCGGGAATAAGCAGGAAATCCAGAATCCTCCAACCAGGATAACTGGAAAACCAGAAAGTTACCAGAATTTTGCAACCCTAAACAGCAGTGATGCTTGATAAAGGATTAATTAAAAATATTGAATGTGTGTGGACTGAATAATATTTAGAAAGGCTAAGTAGGCCTATGTTAAACATGATGCAAAAGAAAAACACAGAGAGTCATATTGGGGGAATATGAAGAGGGTTGTGAGATGTGTTAACAGAATTTCGACATGGTGTAGCGAGACAAACACACATGAAAGAATAAATTAATGTTGTGCTGTAAATTACCCCCTCCCCCTCTATTGATTGGTGAATGTGCTGTTGTTAACGTTTAGATGTGATTACTGCTGACATGCAGACCAGGCTGAAACACAGGCTGGTAATGACTGCCATGCACCCTGCATATTAAATATAGAATGGATCCAGCAGGAGTAATTAATATCGCACTATGAATTTCCTGTCAGAAACGGCCAATCAGATTTGCATGGCTAGCAGTGAGGTAATTAAGATGAAACATTCCTGACATGGTTAAATGAATCCTTCCTTCCTGCTCTCATTCTCTGATGGCTTTCTGACTCTGTAACAGTTGTCTTTGGGGTCTTAAGCTAAAACTAGGTGTTGACAATCTAGCTTTTTCACCTTTTCACAGTTAAGTGGAAAGGCATTCTGGTAATTTCACAGTTGTGGTTGGTAACAGTGGAGGCATGCATGGAGGACATGCGGTCTGTAGTGTTGTTCATATCCTTGACACTTTTCTTTCTCTTTATGGCATGGTGCATGTACCTGATTGTTAAGCTCATGCTTTTTACAGGTCCAAATGTGGCTTGTTGCGTGCCATGGCCCTGTTAAAATGTTCCAGGGAATTCTGTGTGGCTCCGGAGGGAATAATTCTTCTTCACCTCATGTTCCATTTGACACTGGATTGTGTTCCTCCTTTTCTATCACTTCAGCTCTCCAGAGATTCCATCATAGTTTCTCAAAATAGATTCTATCAAAAAGGTGTCAGTTTAGTTTCAGATCACGATTCTGTCAAGATGTTGGAGAGGATATTGAACTTGCGGTATACATGGCTATTTTCAGCCAACTATGACATGACAGCTCTGTGGACGATTATTTCATCATAATATATCACTATATTTAAGTAATTTTAGTTTCATCGCTGTCTTTGGCCCCTTGTTATTAGATTTGACATGTTATTACCTAGTTATACATAAAACATATTGGAAGGACAATTTGTTTGTAAGAATTCCTCAAAATAGCAGATGGAAAATGGTCATAGATAATGCTCTTTTTTGTAAATAAGTGCTGCGGAAAATATAGCTACCACAGTGCCTCCTGAAAATATGAAGTGTTGATGGTACTGAAGCATACTGTAAGTGCCTCTGCATCATCTCTCCTGCCTAATCCCTCTCTAAAATCACCTTTAAACCTATACGTCTGAAATATCATGTGTTTGTGTCCGTAGCTCCAGTAATGCATCTTTGTCCTTTTGGCGCCCCAGCAGATGAGATGACTGATTCCCCTGCATCTGGGCTCTTCCCTCACTCTGTGTCATTTCCAGGCCAGCGCTCCCATGGGAGACCCCCCTGCCCCGGGCCTGACACACATAACACATTGGCTCTGTCACCACAGCTTATTTTAGAATGGCCTCCTTGGCTGCATGTGGGAAGTTTAACTTTATGTAAATCACATTAATAAATTTGCTCCAAAGTTGCTCTAAGGATTTGGGCATGCTATGCCTTAGAGGTGAGACACTGACAGTAATCCTTCTGTTCTGCAGGGGCTCCATCCACAGTCTGCTGGCTCTGCTGTTTATGTTGGAGAGAAATTGATATAAAAGGGGTCACTATCAATTCTGAAAGATGACAGAGAATATTCGCTGCAGGACATTGGAACAAAGCTATGGTATAGTTACAAGGTTGTTATCAGTGTTGGTGTGTCTGCGCATGCACATGCAAGAACATATTTGGATTGGTAATGTTCAGTTACCCACAAGAAACA
Organism: Brachymystax lenok tsinlingensis; assembly: GCA_030435695.1. Taxonomy (NCBI): domain Eukaryota; kingdom Metazoa; phylum Chordata; class Actinopteri; order Salmoniformes; family Salmonidae; genus Brachymystax; species Brachymystax lenok. The sequence goes on from CM059813.1 coordinate 41,082,996, forward strand.
AAAATAGGGATTGTATTTGTTCCACTTAACTCCTGCTGCTTGCTTTCAATAGCTCTGTCCACTGTCTTCATCTCCTCCATTTCCACCAACACCTGGGTCCCCATCAGAGAAAGAGAAAGGAGAGAGAAGTGGAGGGAAGAAAGAGAGGGATAAAGAGAGAGAGATAATGAGATAGTGTGCATGGGCATTGTGTGTGAGATAGGGGAGGGAGGGAGGGAGAGAAAGAGGAGAGAGCAAAAGGAGGAGTTAGAGATTATAGACGACAGAAGATGATGAGAAATTCATTCCTTTGTCTTCACGTTAAGCACAGCTCAGTAGCTGGGCCAGCCATTGATTGGAGTGTGAGGTAATGTTAATGTGATCGATCCGCAGCGCTGATGAGGATGTTCACAGGAAGTAAGGCTGTCATCTTCCTCCCTCACTTCGTCTGGCCTCGCCACGGAGCCCGGGAGGGGGAAGTGGAGGAAGAAAAGAAGAGGTGGATGAACGGAGAGGAGGAGACTGGCATATCTTTATCTCCACCATTAGCTAACTGCTCCCAGAGATCAAAGAGACTCATCGTTAGGAAGGTAGGAAGATAGACAAATTATTATGATGTCACTTTCTTACATCATGTTTCAAAGACGAAAATTCCCATCAGTTTCCCCAGGCAACATTGACATCACTGCTCTATCCATCCAGTTGTAACACCTGCCTATTATTTTATAGTCAAACCTCTCTAAGAAACAGTCACCAGACTTATAACTCAGGCTATAATGGGTATTACCTTCTACTACTGGCTTTCCCTCTGCTCTGCCGTCCCAGTCAGTCTCCACAGGAGCCAGAGAGAGGAGGGACCCAGAGCACTGAGCCCTGCCTGGCCTGTGGATGGATGAGCAGACTCATCACATGCTCTGTCCCACTCCCAGCTCTCCTCAGGTCTTAATTACAGGACAGTCTGTGACCTGCTGCTGGAGAGTAGACTGGAGAGGAGAGGAAAGGAGAGGGGCTGGGGGCTCTGAAGAAAACCTGCACCCTACATTGCACTTACAGCTGAAACCCTAACCCTTCTCCCATTATGAACAACAGTCCTGAGAAGGTGACTGTGAGCCCCTAGCTGACGACTGCTGGGTCAGGATGTCACCCAGTAACAGTTCTGGACCATTCACGACTGGTGGTTCTGTCGGTGTTGCTTTACTCAACAGTAACTGATCTATGCTCCTTTTCAAGATGATGTCTTGTGCAGTCTGAACAGTTTAGGCCACGGGATTAGTCTGAGCAATGACTATAGCAGGAACCCACTTTGGCCCATTGAGGTAGTTCCTAGCTAAGACAGCTTCTCCAGGATTGAAGCTTTGTCCTTTGCTCTCAGTTCACAACGGGCCAAAGTGCTCTCCTGTCTCCTTTGCATTCTGAGGTTTGAGTTGGTTGAAGCTTGTGCGTAGCTCTCTATTCATGAGTAGCGATGTAGGCAAATTGTTGGTGGTTTCGTGAGGTGTGTTCCGGTAGGATAGCAGGATGCTGTTCAAGCGTTGGTGCAGTGTTCCTTGACCCGCTGGTTGATGGGTGATACAAGGCGGATCTGATGTGCTGTACACCATTCACCTGTGGGAACGTGGCCATTTCTTGGGACACTAGCTGCGGTCCGTTGTCGCTAACTAGTAGTAGACCTCATGATGGCAACATCTGGCCACTTGCTATGAGCATCCACAAACACGAGAAACATTCTGTCTTCGAATGGACCTGTGAAGTTGATGTATATGCATTGCCACGCCTTCTGCTCAATGCTTCCTTCCAATCCAGGCCACCAGAAGTAGCTTTGTGCAATTTCCTTAATGCGAACCATTCCACAATGACTTGAGTGTAGTTGTTGCAACACTGGTTTCCTCAGCGAAGGCGGAATTGATTACTCTTCTCCCCCACAGCAAACAAGCGGACTGTACTGATAGCTCAGTTCTTATGGAAAGGTAAGTTTCAGTTCTGGAGCATCCCCTGCGGCTCTACTTTTGATGATGATGTCCATCACTTCAGATAACAATAGTGGGTGGTTTCTCGTGTTTCTCCACACTTATGTAGAAGTGAATGGTGTGTTTTCCACTTGTCTGAAGTAGATGTCCACTTGGCGTGACTCTGGCTTGACCACAGGTAGTGGTAACCTGGAAAGTCTATCTGCATTCCAGTGCAGTTCTAACTTGCGATACTTGATGTTGTAGGTGTGTGCTGACAACAACAAAGCCCACCTTTGCATTCTGCTCGCAGCAGGTGACGGAATCTCAGTACGCGGTCCAAAGATGCTCGTCAGCGGACGATGATCTGTAAGAAGTTTGAACTTCCTCCCATATAGATATTGCTGAAACGTATGCACTCCAAAGACAATGCCTAGTGCTTCTCATTCTATCTGCGTAGTTACTTTCTGCTTTGTTCAATGTCCTAGATGCGAAAGCGATCGGCTTCTCTTCACCGGAAGTCATGATATGGGATACGACTACTTCTACACCATAGGGACCAGCATTACAAGCTACTCTATTTGGATGGGAAATGATGGGTCAAAGTGTGTCAATGCCTCAGATTTCAGGAGTGTTTTCTTGGTTTTCAAGAATGCTTTGTCGCATTGTTCAGTCCATTTCTCTGCTGTGTGCTGACAAAGCAACTGATGCAGCGACATCACCTTTGTTGCTAACCTCGGGATAAAGCGTCCGTAGTAATTCAGTAACCCCAGGAAAGTATCTAGTTGGCTGATGTTCTGAGGAGCAGGGGTGTCCAAGATAGCCTTGATCTTAGACGACGTCTTCTTAAGGCCCGTAGCGTCGATGACGTGTCTGAAGTATTCAACCGGTGATTGGAAGAATGCACATTTGTCTCCGAATGGTTGCATCTAAGTTCTGGAGATGGTCCTCTTTGTCCTTTTCAGTAACAAGGATGTCATCTAGGTAGCTTTGTACTCTTGATAATCCACTCAATATCTGGTCCATCGCACTCTGGAACAGCGCTGGTGCACTTGTGATTCCAAATGGTAGACAACAGTACCTGAAAAGCTCCTTGTGTGTCACGATAGTCAGCAGCTCCTTTGACTTTTCATCCACGTGCATCTGCAAGTAGGCTTAGCAGAAGTCGATTTTGCTGAACTTTTGACCCCCAGCTAAGCCTGCGAAAAGCTTGTCTATGTGTGGTAAAGGATACTGCTCAGCGGACAACACAGGGTAAACTGTGACTTTAAAGTCTCCACATATGCTGATTCCATCATCCTTCTTAAGGACTAGTATGATGAATGTTGTCCATTCACTCACGCTGACCGGCTCCAGTACTTTGTTACTAACTAGAGCGTCCAAGTCAGCCTCGACTTTTTGTCTGATAGTATAAAATATGGGTCGTGGTTGCTGTCTGGCTTAATGCTGAGTTTTAATATTAATGTTTTTCATACTACCCAGCTCTCCATGTGTTATTGTACTCATTGATGACCTGTCCAGTGTGATTTTCTCCAACCACAAACATCCAAGTAGTGATGGATAGTCTCTTTTAACGACATAGAGTGGCAGCTTTTCAGTTGGTCCGTTTCACTGAACTGACATATCAGTGATGCCTCACAGTGATGATGTATGTTGGTTCAAGTGGAAGGAATTTCAGTGTCTTTTTGTGGACTGTCTGACACAAGAGATACAGCTGCCCCTCTGTCGATCTCCATATGCACTGGCTGGCCCTCTAGTAAGGGAGAGACATAGTAGCCATGCGGCCCCCCAGTAACAGTCAGTATATTCAGTGTGACTTCCTTGTCTAGTCACTAATCAGGAAGACATTTAAGACACATTGGGAATGTATTGGGTAGGTTTAATAGGTTTTATTATTAGTGTAAATATCGTGAGATATAATTTTTGTTTTTTCTTGCTCAACAGCGTGAACATATCACTTTTTCTTTCATTGGAATGGCTTTCTTGTTTTCAGTCTGATGTTTTCTCTGAGCTCTTTTTGTTCCTGCAGGCTCGCTCGATGTGGCCCTTTTCAAGGTTTATTAGTCGTATGTACAGGATACACATGGTATACATACTGTCCAACGTAATGCTTTTTGGAGTGCTTTTACCACAGGCCAGGCAATCCATGTCCTTACACCAGCATGTAGGGGCCTGATGTCCTGCCTTGCCACAGTGGAAGCAAGCGCCTTGATTTCCCTCTCTCTGATTTTCAGTTGCAACTCGTGCGCTCGTCCTGATGAACTCAGCTGCTGACCTAGTTCCATGGACACCATTATATCAATGGCCTTTTCCTAGGTCAGATTCCTTTTAGAAAATAGTCTCTTTTATGTAGCTTCACTCCATAGCCCACATACTAGTTTGTCTGTAATGGTGTCATTTAGAATATCATTCATTTCACAGTGCTCTGAAAGTCAATTTAATGCAGCAGCAAACATTGTACGCGAATTCTCCAAATTACTGATTTCTTCCGTGGAACCTAAACCTTTCAGTAAAAACTAGTGGTTCTGGTGAAAAGTGTCCAATCAGTATTTCCACAATATCCCCATATGTCTTATTACCTGGCTTGTCTGGCTGTAGCAGGTTGCGTAGTAAAATAAATGTTTTTGGCCCCATTACACAAAATCCTAATCAATGCAATTTGCAAGAACAAAATATTCAAACCGTTCTGTATATGAGCTTCTATCGAACTTGTTTTCAACAATTCCATTTTTCATATCTCAATAGGCTCCTAATTGTCACTCACTTCAATATTGTTCTCAGCCATGACAATATTTCACGCGATCTTCATTCACTGATGTATCATCCTCAAGTTCGCTCCTTTAGCAGTTTTTAATTCCAAAGTTCGTCTTCACAGTTGAATAGATGTCCTTTCCTTTACTCACTCTGTTTCCCTCAATGTTTTATCATGTTGTTTTCCTGCTCGTCACTAATCCTTTACTGGTATCCATGACGAAGATAACTCTCTCTTAGCTAGCTAGTTCGACTTTGCACTATGCACTGCTAGCAATACACTGTGTTAACATTAGACTAGACTGTAACACAGAAAATAAGTTTGAAACTTGTAAAAACCGACTTCTTCCGGGCAGAATAGTTCCTCCAGGTTCAGATTTACTCGTCACCAATCTCGTGGGTTTCATAACCACGTCTTTATAACAATTAAATAATGATGAGACGGGAGACAGGAATTCAGTTCAACCATTTATTTAGAATGTGATCATCTCAACACATAAAACTCCCCTGATGCTCTGCAGCGCAATCCCAATACACCAAAATGTTTGAGCATAGCCCTATTTATTTCTGCAACAACACACTCACTCATCATCACAAACTGTAAGCAAGCTAATTAAGGAGTTTCCTAAACACATGATTGACATCGAGAAAAGAGGGTGGGCTATCAGCTGATCATTGGTGAGTGATGTACATCTGCTAGGCAGCTAGCTCAATCTCTTTTAATGATTGTGATGTATCTTCAATGCTCATATCAAATAATAACTTCATAATATAATGTTAATAATCTTCTAACTCATGATATATGGCTGGTTGGCTCGTGGCTTGTGTGGATATTTTAGTATATGGTGGTAAGCTAAAGTGTAGACTACCTCTGTTCCTGCTGCATTGACACATGTTCTACTGAAGAAGGGATGGAGTTGGGTCGCAGGGTCATTGATCCAGCTGCTCCTCTTTATGTCTTTCTGCCTCTATCTGCTGTGCATATCAGCCATCCAGACCGAATATTGATGATGATGTAGGCTAAATCAAGTGTTATCAAGTACTGTTGATATTTAAACTAGGTAACTAGCTACACACACACTCGAACGGTGACTGCATCTCTCAAGCCATGCATGTTTGGATAACGGGCGAGCGCAATCTCCGTACAGGTCAGACTGGGAAACAGGCACAACCAACGGACAGGGTGGAAGGTGGAGAACATGACAACGTCATGACGACTTGCAGGCAGCAGTGGGTTCCGTAACACAAAAATAATTATTGAGGGGTGGTAATTATACCACCCCTCAACAGGGTACTTTGGAGACTGGAAGGGCAAAGTGGAAGGTGCTCTGCATTGTCTGGCACGTGCCTACTAACCCTAATCCTAACCCTAGATTGTTAATACATTGTAGGGTTAGGGTCAGCTGTAGGTGCAATGTCTTACCAATCTAGAGTTAGGGTTTTTAAAAGGGGTCGAACAAAGACACAGTGGGTACTTAAATAATGCCCTCTGTTCACGTAGTGATGTGGTCATTGGTTGTGTGTGTGTCTGATATACTGAATCTTGTATGGAATCCAGAGTGAGAGCAAATACAACCGCTTTAATGACCACGTAGCAAGCAGATCAAACCATGTGTTGATTACATGCCCCAGCACACATACATTGCCTTCAGAAAGGATTCATACTCCTTGACTTTTTCCACATTTTGTTGTGGTACTGCCTGAATTTAAAATGTGTTAAATTGAACATATTAAAACCCCCTAGAGTCAATGTCTGCGCCCCCGCAGAAATGTAATTAGCATAATTAAATGAATCCCCATATAAATATGTCAGTTTAAGCTAGAGATATCTACCACATCCGCCAATGTCGCACTTCCGCATCTGCGGTGAAAGGTGACAGAGCTAGAGTGGTGTTTGTCAGACCATGAGACATCTCGAAAATCGGTCTTCTCACAAAATCGTCTGTAGCATCCAAACGGCCTACAAAGATGAGACTCTCACAAACACAATGGTGTTCTCCGTTTTGCTCTACGACCCCCACAAGCATCTTGGGACTCGTCTGAAGTCGGTACAGCCGATCTGCCAACTTCTTTCTGTAGCGTCCGAACAGAACACACTAATATAGAAAGGTGAGACTCTCCCGATACCAGTTGATAAAAGTTAATGGAAGTACAGTATATATGGAGACTGTTTAGTGACAAAAATAAGGGGTTAAATACATGTAAAAAAATCTTTCCTGTATCTCTCAGATATAGGACAGACACTTCAGAACAAATTTCCTTTTCATTGTTTTGGGGGACTATCAGTTGTTCCATGTAGTGAATATGTTATTCAATGCGTTTATATGGGCTAATAGAAGTCATCAAATAATTTTTTTTAACATATTTTGGGGGTGTTAAAATTTACAATCAAATATCTAAATGATCCTTGGTATGACCTTCTTAAAACAATTTGTCACTGGGGACAGGCCTGCAGGAGAGGCCGGAGCATGTGCCCTTGGTTTGATCTTTACGTCGGCCACTCTTAATGGGCATGGTGGCCGAATTCCCCGCCTCCTCCACCCCCCTGCCCACTCGGCTGTGGCCTCAGGCCCTCCACCTTTGGGCCCCCTGTTGTTCTGTCAGAGTGCACTGAAACGCCCCCTACTCTCCTGCTGGGAGCTGGGGGGTGTTGGCGGCTCATGTAGGGAGCAAATGGAGCGATGTAAGGGGGCAGAGAGGCAGGGAGAGGCTCAGAGGGTCTTTGCGGATGTCCCTCTCTCAGAGATGAGTTGATGAGCTGCCCTCTATTTCTCTCTCTTTCTCTCTCCCATAGATGCCCGCAGGGTAAAGAGGCTTCCACTCCGGTGACCCGGGGGCTTGTAAATTTGTTTAAGATGCATAATTCATGAAGGGCGACACAGTAGCCCTGCTCGCGTGACTGCCTCCGTATGCTGGGCCTGACGAGAGCAGCCCGGACAGCTGAGGGTGTCCTCTGAGGTCTGACATCACCTCAGCAAAAACGTGTGGAGGGATTAGAGATACTACCACGACACAACACCTGGTCCCTGCCATCCCACCTCTCTCTATACTGACATCGTCCTCTCTCTCACTTCCAGTCTTTCCATCTCTCTCTCTTTTCAGTCTCATGGCTGTGTAGAGTGACAAGGGCCGCAACAACATTGTCTCTATACCAGCCGTCACTGACCCACACCTCTCTCAATGAGATGACCTTGCACTGCAATGACGCATTCCTTTCGCTTTCCCTCTCACGTATGTGTATGTGTGTGGGTGAAAGGGAAAGAGAAAGGAATGTGTCATCACTGCGAGAGATTCTTTTAAGTGTTTAAACTTGTTTTAATTGTTAAAATATTATTCAAAATGAACTAGTGTCAATGTTGGATAATCACATATCACAATCTTGCAATAAAAAGGGGAAGGGATTCTGTCTCTGTGTTGTATCCATTTTGCAGTTTATGGCATGCATCGCCAAGGCAGCCATAGGCCTACAGTATGATGGCATTACTGGCCTTATGGTAATCTGTCATCTGAAGCAGAGAATAGCTCAATTCTGTGTGAGTTTTGAGCTATACACTGAGTATACAAAACATTAAGATATGATATAGACCAGGAGGGTAGCTCCTGGCAGACTGACCAGGTGAATCCAGGTGAAAGCTATGATCCCTTATTGATGTCACTTGTTAAATCCACTTCAATCAGTGTAGATAAAGAGAGGAGACAGGTTAAAGAAGGATGTTTGAGACAATTGAGACATGGATTGTGTACGTGTGCCATTCAGAGGGTAAATGGGCAAGACAAAATATGTAAGTGCCTTTGAACAGGGTATGGTAGTAGGTGCCAGGCACACCGGTTTGTGTCAAGAATTGCAACGCTGCTGGGCTTTTCATGCTCAACAGTTTCCCGTGTGTATCAAGAATGGTCCACCAGCCAAAGGACATCCAGCCAACTTGACACAACTGTGGGAAGCATTGGATTCAACATGGGCCAGCATCCCTGTGGAACACTTTCGACAATTTGTAGAGTCCATGCCCTGAGAAAATTAGGCTTTTCTGAGGGCAAAAGGGGGGGGGTGCAACTCAATATTAGGAAGGTGTTCCTAATGTTTGGTATACTCCGTTTATGTTCTCAATTTAAAATGATACTAGTAGACAATGTATGAGGCAAACCGTATACCAGATGTTGTACATGCCCTTTAAGTGCTGACAAACAATTGTTTAGTGCAAATCCAGCCCTTGTAATTTAGGTACAGTATGAAATTAAGGAGAACATTAGGCTACAGGAGATGTGCATTACTGGTAACATTTGATGAGGTTGATTATTTGTTTTGTTGGCATTTTTTTATCCTCACACACTGCACTAATCTGGTGAACACAATTGGAGCTCCGCCCAAGCAAGGCATTTGATTGGTTTGACATGTTGCGAGGCGCCACTGATTTACACCGGGTTCCGAACACTCTTTAGCTGATTTCTGCCATGGGACTTCCCCAGGCTTGCCGTTTTAGGGACAAGTCTAAACAGGTGTGATTGAAGAATGAAGCAGGTGTTAAACATGGGCTTTGCTACACAGAAAGCAGCATGTGACTAATCCATTGTCGACACTTTAATCAAATCAGTAGGCCTACATCAATATCTTTAAAAATACCACATAAGTATCATGACATTGGCTTTTATAACCTTCCTTCTGTTTTGGAACAGAATGAGGCTCTCTCCACTCCCTATAGTAGCCTACCAGTATGCAAATCAGGGAGTCAAATGAATTGCTCTCTCGACAATACGATTCGTTCCGTTTACCTAACAGATCCCTTCTAAAAGAGCTGTTAGTTTGCGAACAACCAATCACTAGGCTACAGTGACAAGTAAATTAATGTGCCGCAAAACAATAATTAAGGGGATTTCAACTCATCATACATTACATGGGATGTGTAAATTCACTCCCAGGACACGATGAAGAAGCATCATGCTCTCCCTCCTCCGTGGAAAGACAATTCAACTGCAACCAACCACAGCGTACAAAAACAACATAGGTACCGAGAGGCAAGACAGACAGCAGACTGCAAAACCAGCAGTTTCCCTGTCATCTCTCGCTTTGTGACTGAAAGGTGCCTGTCTTATCAATAGATCACAGAAGACGCATATCATTCATTCGAGCGGATAAGGCTATACAGACTTTTCTGACTTGCGAATTGAAACCTTTAAATTAAAAGAAGCCTAGTTATTTATGAAGAGGAAAAAGTAGCCGGCTTAAAATGAGTCCGTTATTGGCTATCTAGCTGATGACTGGCGATTATGGAAAACACTGCCAGGTCACATTTTCCCTCTCCTCACAACCCTCTGACCCTTATCTCCTGTGTGACATGTCCCTCCAATCAACACCTGACCCCCACCCCCTCTATCCAATCAAATGCTGTCTGCCCATCCAGATCCCCTCTGTCTTCAGTGACAATTCTATCCTCCTCTTCTACACAACCTGCTTATCACCTTCTGACACTTTCCCTAGCTCCTTACACCCCACCCCCACTACCTGACCTCACTCTCTGCCCTCGCCATTATGCCCCCTAAAGTAGTAGGGCAACCCCTCTCTCCAGAGACCCCAATGTATTCCTGCAGTCCACTGCCACAGACTGCAACATCTGCAATGGAGGCAGTGGAAATACTGATCATATTGTGAAAAGAAGGAGAAATCTTGAGTTTTCAACAAACTATTATGTTTTGTCCTCCCATGGAAAAAAGCTGCCATTGCAGTATTTAGAGAATAAGCCCAGTTCATATGTAGTGAGGGCTGACATGAGGGAAGCCTGAAGATGTGCCTCTGGTAGGAGGATAAAGGGAAAATTAGAGTGTTCAGTAAGCCACCCTCGGAGTGCAACAGTATGAGGCTGCAACAGAACAGCAGATGCCGGTATAATTGAGGAGGAGCGCGGGAGGGGGTCTTCACTTTTTATTACATATCTTAAGTGGATATCTGTCACTATGTCTTCTCTCATACACTACTTTTTTCCATTTTATGGCAGTTCACTCCCTCTCTCTTGTTTTCTCTCTCTCTCTTCCCATCTCCCTGTGTATCTGTCTCCCCCTATCTCTCTCTCTCCCACCCTGTGTAATTCCTGAAGATTTTAGGGATTGATCTCCTGTGTTCCAGTGGGAATCTGCTGACTCATACAATATGACTCATACGAAACTCATTATGCAGAGAAATACTCCAAAAACTCACTGGAGTACGTCTCATTAATTCATTATTTTCATCTTAAACACACATGCACATGAGTTTACATTTATTTTGCACCTTGTTACAGTCCCTGTTTATAACATCTCTATGTGGATGAGATCGTATTTATCTGTTTTTTCTTCCAGTCAGTCAATCTGTGTGTGTGTGTTTGTGTAGGCCTATAGCTTCCCCCCTCTCTCTGTATATAGCTGGAATGCTGCTGGCCAGAGAGGAGCCCCTACAGAGCCCTGGGACTTGCCTCTCTGCCCCCCTCCTGTTCCTGCTTTGATTTCCAATATGTCCGCCCATCAAGACAGATGGCTGTAGAGGAAACATTCCCTCCACCGTCGGTACACAGACAGCCCCAGGGCCCTGAGCCAGACAGGGGCAGAAATTGGAGAATAATGTAATATAATATTTGATTGGGCTCTGATGGGCAGGATGCTGGGAATGTTGCCACGGTAATGTGTCTGTGGCTTGGCTGCTATCCCTCGTCCAGCTCCAGGTTGGTGATTTAATAAGGTGCTGTTTGCTGCTCGTTGGGCCCTGGGTCTGGGGCCCAGGAAACAGGACCTGCTGCTTCCTGTGCCTGTCAAAAGATGCTAACTATGTGACAAATGTTTGGCTTGGCTGCTCTGGAATTTGGAGATGAATAAATTGATGTGTCAGCGGCTGAATTAATGAATTCACCCTGGCTGGGTCTGGGGGACCTGTTGGAACAACTCCAGTGGCAGAGAGCAAGTTCCATACTGCTACACACACTGCTCTGTTTGGACTGTGGGTCAGTCTGGCAGAGTATGTTTTCAGTGTGTGATTGGGTGTGTTTGCAGAATACAGAAGATTCAGTCAACAACCTGCCATGTGTGCCAATATGTATGCATGCACATACAAATAGGCCTACCAGTTAAAACTGTTTGGATCATCTTTATACCTCTTCCGCTGTTTGTATGGTCTCTATTCTGGTGTTTCTGTATCTTCCAGAGCTGACAGAGAAAAATCGTTTAGGAATTGCAGCTGCAGCTTAGAAAAAGTAAATGGCTGCCAGAAAAAAAGGCTAAAATCCAAAAGAAATCCATTTAGTGTCTGCGTAGTCCTCACCTGCTCCCCTCTTAGCTGAGACAGGTGTCCAATAAGTAATCTATCAGCACGACAGCCTGAGCCAATCACACCCCTTCAATCCACCCAGGAACACGCCGGAATTTACCCACGCTTCCCTGTGGGTGGGTGGTAATTATCGGGCACCACTTTGAGTCCGCTAGGCAGGCTGCCATCGGACGGAGAGAGGGAAGGGGAGGGCCGTCTGAACAGACGGGTAGGACTGGCATAGCCAGCATGGCGCAGAAAATCTGATGACACCTCAAAAAGTGAGGGCTGTAATTTAGTCATTAAGGCCTCATCTGGTCTCCTCCTCCCAGGGTTTGGCTGGTGATTCCCCCATAAACCCCTACGTGGTGTGCCGCCTCTGGCTACTGGACTGACAGGCTTGTTCTGCCTCAGCAGCTCGATGCGCCCTGTGAGAGGAGAGTGAGGAGCTACCACAGGCCTACCAGACAGGGGCTTTAGATAGAGCTCTCCCTCAGAGAGGGAGACTGGTAGATGAGCTGCTAATTGAAGAGGCAATGCACCAAACCTGCATGGCTTCTCAGTGTAGCACTCAACCAAACAGCTGATGCAGTGCAATCAAGCTAAGTCTGCGAACTTAAGCTAATGGCTCTTTTCTCATAAAGCAGCTGAGAAGTCATTCTAAAAAGTAATTTAGAATTTAGTCTAAAAGCAGTGTACTAATGAACAAAAGTCTAATTAGGTTACATCTCTATGAGGAAATAGATTAACTGTGGTTTTATGATATTTCGTTGAAATTGCCCAACCTTTCACTATTACACAGAGACTTTAAAGTAATGATGCATTATGGGTCACATTGCACCACTGTTATTTCTATTATATGTCTGTAACAGTGCTGTAAGTCTGAGACGGCATGGCCGTTGGGCGGAGGCCTGATGCCTGCCTGGCGATTGGGGCTGACAGAATGTCAGGTCTGGGGAAATCAGAGAAAGGCTGAGGACTTTTCTCCCCGTCATCAATCACTTGCCTGTAGCCCCACTGCAAGCCAATCCGCTCTGTTGAGGCCTGTGAATTCATCAGGAAGGACACAGTCTGACACAGAGAAAAATGAGCCCACTCTTCCATACGTCAGGACAGATTGCATACCAATGTCACTAAGTCACTCAACACAAAAGCCCTCACAAAGAATATGAGAGAGGGCAAGATTGAAACATGATTTGATTAGAATGTATCCAGATTTCACTGTGATGTATCTGTGACGGTTGATCTCTTAGTGTGACTGCTGGTGGTGGCACTAAAGGATCTTACAGTACATAGCTAGTGTGGTATCTTAGGTAAGTAGACAGGCTGGTACACTATGTGTGTATAGCTTGGCATGGCATGGACATTGAATGTGTGTATAGCTTGGCATGGCATGGACATTGAATGTGTGTATAGCTTGGCATGGCATGGACATTGCATGTGTGTATAGCTTGGCATGGCATGGACATTGAATGTGTGTATAGCTTGGCATGGCATGGACATTGAATGTGTGTATAGCTTGGCATGGCATGGACATTGAATGTGTGTATAGCTTGGCATGGACAGTGAATGCCTGACTATGAAAAGCCAACTGACATTGAATCCTGAAGTTTTGCGCCCTCTATAGCCATTGTGGTTATTATTTGACCCTGCTGGTCATCTATGTTTTCTACCCTCTTGTGGCTTTGAGTCTCGGGTGACTTGTCACGGAGTGAAATTGGTAATCTATGCACGTTTGGACATCTTGAAAACAATCTGGCCTTAATGGCCACGTGTACTCTTACCCAGTATATTCAGAAGAGGACTGGCCACACCTCGGAGCCTGGTTCCCCTCCAAAGGAGTTATTTCTAGCGACGGTGCTTCTGCATCTGCATGGCTTGCTCTTTGGAGTTTTAGGATGGGTTTCTGTATAGGACAACTGCTGATGTAAAAAGGGCTTTATAAAATACCTTTTATTGATCGATTGACAAAATAGTATGGTATGTGTGTGTGTGTGTGTCTGCACATGTTTATACAGTGGAGGCAGACTGGGCCCACCCACTCCCATCCAGGCAGGTAGGAAGGTAGGATGGGGAGAGGAGAGCCACCAGGCAGGCAATGATTAATGCCTCTGATGTCCAGTTTGGCATCTGTAGCACATCTACCCGTGGGGAACAGGACAGATCTAGTCACCGCTTCAGGGATTAAGCTGCCATTGGCCCCCTCCTGGGTAAACCGTCCTCCTCTTCCCCAAACCCCCAGGGCACTAAAATCTGGACCCACGTTGGAGATATCAGATTAAGTCAGGGTAATATGTATGATGTGAAAATGGCCTGCTATTTATTCATAGCACATAGGACTGGTAATGATTCATCATGACCCCCTCTCTTCTGTTTTTTCAAAGGGTATAGGGAGACTAGTGTGTATGTAAGCTCTCTCTCTCTCTCCCCACGTGCATAAATGACAGGTGATGTCTATAATGTGGCAAGAGCACAGCCCCAAAGACTCTGACGAGGCCGTCCACAGCCAACTCACACTACCATGCCTAAATATCATAGATATCACAATGCATTCACTAAGATACTGTACATACAAAATTCCATAATTCATATATTGAATTATTAATCAATCAGAATGTGATATCAATGTGATATTAATGCCTATCATATGTAGTAGAGAAGACCACCATATTGGCCTTCAGGAAAGCCTACAGCGCTAAAAATGCACAAAGCACAAAACCTCAAGCCCACATGAAACCTACATACCATTAACACCCCAATACGACAACAAGGGGTCCATGACCACATGGTAAAGTATTATTAGCACACACACAAACCACCTCCAGCCCTCTCCTCCAGGACCATGCTTAAGAGAGAAAAAGAGTCCGAGTATGACAGCGGATCAATAGTTGTGTTGGTGGTGATTCCCAGAGGGACAGAGGACTGCATGAAAACCACAGCTGATGGGTTGAGGTCCTCTCAGAACATTCCCCATATGTTTACCCCAGAGCCAAGGTTAAATCCATCACAAAGAGTTCACCCCATATGAGTGTGTGCGTGTGTTGTGTGTGTGCATGTTTTTCCTTTATGATAACTTGAGATAATCCTGCAATAGCACAGCACTAGGACTGAGTAGGGAAATACAATACAAAATGAAATATCTATATTGATTCATCCATGATTCACAGTTTCTAGAATCCTGCTTGTAGTCCCCAGCAATGTGCAGACAGCATAATGATCATAAAAGCCATTCCACCAGGAGTAATGTTAGTAAATAAAGACAACCAGTTATTTGGCCCAACAGTCATTATAAGTCAGAGCCTTGTTAACCTTTGTGATTTACAGACATTTAATTCACTTCTTAAGACCTTGTTATTGAATGTATTAACATGTCATATCTCCATGGAGGAATCTCTTTACCGGGCCACAGTGGTGGCAAATGAAGCATGTATAGCATGTTTGTACTTTATTATGGATAGTCCCTTATGGGACTCCCAATCACGGCCGGTTGTGATACAGCCTGGAATCGAACCAGGGTCTGTAGTGATGCCTGTAGCACTGAGATGCAGTGCCTTAGACCGCTGCGGCCACTCGGGAGCCCAAGTGGTGTTAACTCAAGAGATAAGTATGGTGGTGTTAATCTTTTTGCAGGCAGTCATGTTCCTTTGATGAATATTTTGGGAATTTTGACGGTATAACATAGTTTTGATGAATGTATTTTTCTTTTTAAGAAGACAACTACATTTCAAACGAATTTAGGGGGACATCCCGACCCGAGTTAAGCGTGTGTAAATGGAACTAAGTTACATTTTTATTCACTCATAAATCCACCACCTTCACGAGCCATCGACTAAGGTTGAGTGAACCTGCTGGTTTCAAGTGGAAAAAGCATCTACTTTCTTTTTTTATGATAGAATCTCCATGCAGTGTAATTTATAAATTGATAAGAGCTAGGTAAATGAGTCATCCGTTTGGAGAAGGGGATTGTAAATACGCATAGTGATTGTTTTAGATGATTTTTTCTTATGATCCCTGGAGACGAATGTGAAACCAGTCATATTGAAGCAAACTGAAAATCATATCAACATGACATGCATTGCGACGCCTTTTCTACGGAGAAGTAGGCTATAAATAGCTGTGCCGTTATTCAGAATTGTAATTCTATGCCCTCATAATTTGCAAGGATGAAATTTGGAGACTCAGGCTTTTCTCAGTTATATTTTACAATTTATATTATGTTAAATATTAGCCACCGTCAGTACTACCCACATACATTTATAACTGTCACCTTAGTGTTAGTTTCATTCCATTTGTAGCCTACATTTTGCATCATTCCATTCCATTCCATGTACTTTTCTTTCCTCTGTCACGTCCGTGTAGTTGTTCCTGAGGGTTGCTAGCCATAGAGGATCATATAAGGCTAACATTAATTTGGGATATGTAGCCTATTTGAATCATTATGGAACTCAGACCACATGTAGCAGTTTAAACCTGGAGCTTGGAGCATGGTTCATGAAGACTGGACCGTTGTCATGATTAGTGACATTTAGCCTGTTGCCTATTTTAGTTATTATGGGGTAGACTTATAGGACTATTGTTCAACCCCTATTGTACACTTCTTTACCTTACACATTTTTGCAAAATTATAAAAAATAAAATGCTGAAATTACATCTTTACATAAGTATTCAGACCCTTTACTCAGTACTTTGTTGAAGCACCTTTGGCAGCGATTACAGCCTTGAGCCTTCTTGGGTATGATACTACAAGTTTGGCACACCTGTATTTGGGGAGTTTCTACCATTCTTCTCTGCAGATCCTCTTCAAGCTCTGGCAGGTTGGATTAGAAGCGTCACGGCACAGCTATTTTCAGGTCTCTCCAGAGATGTTTGATCGGGTTGAAGTCCGGGCTCTGGCTGGGCCACTGAAGGACATTCAGAGACCTGCCCCGAAGCCGCTCCTGCATTTTATTGGCTGTTGTCCTGTTGGAAGGTGAACCTTCACCCCAGCCTGAGGTCTTGAGTGCTCTGGAGCAGGTTTTTTGTTAAGAATCTCTCTGTATTTTGCTCCGTTCATCTTTCCCACGATCCTGACTAATCTCCTAGTCGCTGCCGCTGAAAAACATTCCACAGCATGATGCTGCAACCACCATGCTTCACCGTAGGGATGGTGACATGTTTCCTCCAGACGTGACGCTTGGCATTCAGGCCAAAGAGTTCAATCTTGGTTTCATCAGACCAGAGAATCTTGTTTCTCATGGTCTGAGAGTCTTTAGGTGCCTTTTGGCAAACTTCAAGCGGGCTGTCATGAACCTTTTACTGAGTGAATGGCTTCCGTCTGGCCATTCTACCATAATGGCCTGATTTGTGGAGTGCTGCAGAGATGGTTGTCCTTCTGGAATATTCTCTCCACAGAGGAACTCTGGAGCTCCTTCAGAGTGACCATCGGGTTCTTGGCCACCTCCCTGACCAAGGCCCTTCTCCCCGATTGCTCAGGTAAAAACATTTTTGGTACCCTTCCCCAGATCTGTACCTCGATACAATCCTGTCTCGGAGCTCTACGGACAATTCCTTTGACCTCATTGGTTTGTTTTTGCTCTGACATGCACTGTTAACAGTGGGACCTTATATAGACAGGTGTGTGCCTTTCCAAATCATGTCCAGTCAATTGAATTCACCACAGGTTGACTCCAATCAAGTTCTCAAGGATGATCAATGGAAACAGGATACACCTGAGCTCAATTTCGAGTCTCATAGCAAAGGATCTGGACACTTAATACATTTGCAAAAAAATAAAAAAAAAAACTGTTTTTGCTTTGTCATTATAGGTTATTGTGTGTAGATTGAGGAGGAAAAATATGTATTTAATAAATTTTAGAATAAGGCTAATGTAACAAAATGTGGAAAAAGTAAAAGTGTCTGAATACTTTCCGAATGCACTGTATTTAGATGGCTTTCTTTCATTGATCCCTATATTTTGAAGGGATGGCTTAATATAAATGTACTAAAAACCCTATTGAACGCAAACTCCCAGGAGAAAATATTTTGGCCAGCAAGTGGGAGGGTTTTCAGTGGTTGATTTCAATTTATTCAGCGCGCGCAAGGGAACCACGCCTGCAAAGCCTGTTATGCACCTGCATAAGTAAGTCTGAATAACAACTACTGAGAAGTGTGTAGGAAAAGCGAACATTTCCTAAGTCTGAATCGGGCCCTTAATGTTTTGCAATAGGCCACAGAGTTCTGTGTCTTGTGGACTCTGTTCTGAAAAATCGACAACATTGTTCCAAAAAAAGCTTTTTACGTGATTGAGAAACTGTAAAGCCAATAACACTTTACTCATCTAATTTGGAAAGTTAACTTGCTATAGGAAAACATACTGCCTATATGACACTCCTGATCTAAATTGTATACATCTGTCTAGCAGTCTATCAACCAAGCCTCAAAGTGTATGGATTCCTTCACTTGTGGCCCCAGCCGGCACCAAACAGAGTGGAGCTCTGGCAGGTCGTCATCTCCACACTGGCTGATGGAATACTAATTAGCATGGGATGGATTTAATTATTCATGCATCTTAATTAGGGAAATTTTCCCATTAGGGTTCTTGTGGTGACAGAGGAGTTTGAAAGGGGTAGAGGGGAACCAAACACACACACACGTGTGCACACACACACGGACGCACACACAGACACCCACCTCCCATCTTGACTCTAGAGAGGGAGGTTAATTAACAGAGCATGTCACCCCCAAATTTGAACCATGCTGCAAAATTAGGAGAGCTATGTGAAAACTCGCATGTAGGCGTGACAGAAGATTATGAGATAAGTTAACTGGTTAACAAGTTAGATGAATTTCAATCAATCCTGCTAACAGAGGGCTGAAATTGCTGCTGTGTCAGAGATGTACCACCTGAACTCTGGGAAATCAATTGGTTTCAACACCTACTCCAATCCAAGACAAGGTCAAAGGGGAGGGGGTGTGGAACATTATATAAGAGAGGACATTTCTGCACACAAGCTCCCATTCATAGAGGTACCACCTGAATTGGAGTGTTTGTGGCTAAGGCTTTGACCTAATCATTGATCATTTATAACATTTGGTATATCCCCCCCCTCAATTCAATTCAGAAGATCAACACATCCAACATCTAACGGACAGCCTTGATACTATCAGAGCAAATTATGTTGATGCTGGGATCCTTATCTTGGGAGATTTCAACCATGTTGATGTGTCTGGACTATGCTCAGGGAATGGATTACAAAAACGTGTTAACATTCCAACTAGACACAAAGTCAAGGATGGCATTCTCAGTACCTAGAGGACCTTTATAGTACCCCTACAGCAATGTCACTTTTGGGTTTCGGGGATTATAATATTGTAGTTATCGCAAACAAGTCTCGTTCTGTCACTAACACAACCAGGAAAAAAGTAATTCAAGCAATGAAAGAGTCAATGATCAGAGCATGTGGTCAGTGGCTTTCCCTCCATAAAAGGCCAGAACTAACAAATGTGAAGAGGACACAGGAGAAAACAGACAGCTTCTATAACACCCTCTCTCACACAATTGCAGCTTACTTCCCAACACAGGTGGTTAGTATGCATACACAGGATAAGGAGTTGATTTCACCCACTCTAGAATCAGAGATGATAAAAAGCAGACAGAAAGCCTTCAGTGAAAAAGACTGGCTGTCTCGCTCACGCTCCTAGCAAAGGTGTATGAAGGTTTTGTTGCTGATTGGGTAACACAGGATATCCAAAAGAACAACCAACAGTTTGGCTGCCTAAAGGGACGCTCAACCACCCACTGCCTTGTAAGCATGGCAGGCCAGCTGTACAGAACAGCAGACACCAGAGGCACCTCCAGCATATGGGTCCTGACAGACTACAGCAAGGCCTTTGATCTTGTGGATCACACCATTGCAATTAAACACCTTTTTCAATTATCTGTCCGACCAGAGATCATGTCATGCATTTGTAACTTCCCTTCCTCCCATAGCCAGGTGACAAGATACCATGAGACTCCATCCCAGGCCCAAGAACTCTCCTGTCGCCTGCCCCAGGGCACACAGCTCGGTCCAATTGTGTTTGTGGCTTACGTCAATGATGCATTAGATGGTATCATATCCAACTTTGTGGATGACCTTTGTGGATGACCTGAACCTCATTGAATCAAGACCCATTTGTGACACTTTCACCATACAACAAGGCCTCAACCAACTAGCCGACTGGTCAGAACAAAACAAGATGACATTCAAGCCAACAAAGAGCAAAGTCATGTACAACCGTTTCAGCCACATTCCTGATTCCTTACCCACCTCCTCCATTATTCATCTCCGGTCACACACTTGAAGTGTTGTCCAGCGCCATAATGCTCCAAGACAACCTAATATGGGACACACACGTCTCTGACATCACCACCAAAGAACCGAAAGCTCTTCATGATGAACAGTCTTCGCCATTTCAACCTCCAACAAAAAGACATTCTGACAGTCTACACTTGCTTTGTCTGTCCAGTACGCCACTCCAGTATGGCACCCAGGTCTCACAGCCCACCGAAACAACCAACTTGAGAAGATCGAACGATGTGCAACCAAAATCATCATGGGCCCCACCTACACCTCCTCCGACTCTGCATGCAATGACCTGGAATTGGAGACCTTGGAGTCCCGCCGCACCCACCTCTGCAGATCCTTTGCACAGAAGCTTGCAAAATCACAGTATTACAACAAATGGCTGCTTCAGATGAGAGGCCATGTCAGTGGCAGATCTACCTGACCCAGTCACAAACTGAACCTTCCCCCTACTCAGACTGACAGATACTACAACAGCCCTATGCCTTACTTTTTGAGATTGCTTAATACTGTGAAGTACATCTCATTTTTATTTTATGTGCTTACTCATGTAGGCTTATGTATTCAGCCTTCAGCTGCAAATGTGTACAATTCAAATTAATCCTTAAATATAAGTATTATTCCAAGTCCACCTCCATATCACTCTGAACATACAGGAACACACTCCAAAACAACACTGCTATCAAGTGGTGTCACAGAGTACATATTCACTTATTTTTGGACTTTCCATAACTAACTATAATGAATGAATAATACATGGATAGAGGAAGCTCATCCATAGGGCCATTTGAAACATATGCAAGTCCTGGTCCAGTAATATCAGGTTCAATAGTCCCCTAATATGCAGACCTATTACTACATGTCGTGAAGGCAGGGCAGCTAGTAGTGCGTGACATCACTCTGCTTAGACCCAGGTAGCCTACTTATTATCCAGCACAGCAGTATCCATCTGCTCAGAGTTAACTGGGAAATTAGGCACTTAATGTACCATATTTGTTTAAGTAATTGGCAAGTAATTAATAATCTGAAATGCAATAATGTGCAGACAGACCTATTCTGCAGCCCATTCAGCAGGAATGGGCTGACTGTCAGGCCTTTCTCTTCAGGACGTTTCCATGCAGCTGTTGGTTGCTGTTCTATCTGTGTGTACTACAGCAGTGGCATAAATACTGATGTCACATCAAAGGGGGGAGGTTAAGGAATCCAGCATGCATTCAAAGATGAGGTTTGAGCAGGGCATGTTACACGACAAAACCCGGCAGAGGTTATTGGCTGAGCGTGTGGCACTCGGCGCTTGTGCGCAGTGGCACTGTAGCATGGGCTCCCGTAATGCACATGGAGGATGACTGCAAAACAGGAGCCCTAGGATAAGGCCGACATTAAATCCTGCCTCTAATTACGCCGTTTAGAGATTGTTTTTTTATGAATATTTTATGAAATGTCATCTGCAGCGCTGAGGAGCAGGGTGAGAGGAGAGGGAGGGAGGACAGGGAAGGAGTTAGAGGGGGTGTTGATTCTCTTACATACTTCACCCCCGCAGAATGCTCCAGCAGCTGCAGAACGAGGCTCGTCGGTGTCATTACGTACTGAATGGAGTCTTCCATGGAGTGTGCAGCCCAGGCAGCTCTTCCCTAAAGGACGAGTCAAGGATAAAGGATCCAGGTGGGGTGACAGGTGGAAGTCAAACTCACAAAACAACTTACCTGCTCTACCAAGGTGGCAAATTGACAGCTGTTTCAATGTTTGAGTATAGGGGTTTGAATTCTGTAATATAATATTTTGATCGTCTGTTGAGCTGTTGGGAATGACTCATAAAAGTATTAAATAATGGCAACACATGTCGTTCCTTTCCAGGTTATAGGCCTAAAAGCAAGTCTCTTTTGTACTCTGTTGTGTACTCTAAAAGTCGATTCACTCTGTGCGTATCATTCAAGGACAATTGGTTAGTCCCAGTAGAGGAAAACAATGAATTGGGAACACCAACTACTTTATTAAGTACCTTATCAACCATTTCCATCATATGCCCCTAAAGACCCCATTTGAACAGCAGCACAGATTGAGAATATGACACTAACTCAAAAACAACTATGGAATAACAAAACCTTAATCGCCGTTCAGTTTAACATAACCGAGGTGTTTTATTGTAAATAACCTTGCCTTCTATATGCCTGTCAGTCTTCATCTACAGGATATTCATTTGGAATGGTTAGATAATGTTTCCAATACTCCAAAAATACAGATCGTATTTGATATGAATTCTATGCAATATAAACTTCCTTAAAATGTCAGCTGGTTCAGGTTGTATCCTCATCAACCCCCTGAGGGGGAATTCTGATTTGGTGTGAAATACTAATCCGTATTGATCTAGATAGAGACATGGACAGGGGGTAAAAGATAAATATACATGCTTATTAAAAGACATAGCCCTGCAGGCCAGGAGGATGACACGTCCTAATCACAGTCAGGCAACTTTAGTCCACAGTGGGGTGGAAGGGAAGGGAAACAAGGGGAAGGAGGAAGTGTGTGTCCGTGTGTGTGTTGATGGGAGATGGGGGGTTAGGTATGAGTTTGTTTTCTCTGACCTTGTATCAGTGCTGTGACTCAATAACATGGTGAGGAAGGATATACACTGAGTACATGTCAGCTGCTGTGGCTGTGGCACACGGCCCTGACCTTGCCAGAGAAACCAGGCTCATTAAAGAGAAAACTCACACAGAATTCTGTCCACATGAAAAGCAGACATGACCCTCAGACATCGATGGTCAACTTGAAAGGATCGCGGGGAGAAAAAATTAAATAAGATGGTGTCTTTCATAAACTTCAGTTCGAACTGCATTAGCTTGCATAAAATAAGGTTAATGAGGAAACAAACCTGTATGAATATCACATCTCATCTTCCCCAGACCTTTTTGCTGGGGCCCCCTTCATAAAATAGGTATCAGGCGCTGCTTTTTAATGATTAGCGAAATCATAAAAATTTCAGCTCATTATTGCATCACATCTCAGAGCCATTATGCAGGAGCACATTTCCTCTTCAAAGAAAAGCTCAGCCTCATCTACAGGCAGTCAAACAGCATGGAACGGATCACCCACAACTATTACACCCCCTCAAACCAGTTAGTTAACATTCATGACCCACCACAGTAGCGTCAGAGAGATGAACTTGATAATATTATGGTTATAACTTATTGACTTCATTGCGCAGTAGAAGAACCCTCTGATCCATTCAGGAACTACGGTAGAGAATGGCCCAATGTGAAGCATACAACAGGGTAGAAACTTCACTGGTGTAGAATCCCACTGAGATCACATTTTTCTCCCATAGAGAAGAAACACTTCCAAATCCTCTATTCCTCCATTTTATAATCAAGCAATAAGGTCCAAGGATGTGTGGTATATGGGCAATTTAAGTGCTGTTCTTATCCACGACGCAACGCGGAGTGCCTGAATACAGGCCTTAGCATTGGTACTGTATATTGGCCACATACCACAAACTTCTGAGGTGCCTTATTGCTACTTTAAACTGGTTACCAATGTAATTAGAGCAGTAAAACTAAATATTTTCTCATATCCGTGGTATACGGTCTGATATACCACGGCTGTCAGGCAGTCAGCATTCAGGGCTCGAACCACCCAGTTTTTTATTTATTTTATACCATGACATTGTTGAATAGTCGTTTCTGATTGGCTTGAAGGGCATTCTAGAGCATGCATTACTTCCCTATAACACACGGTATATCAGCATGGTAGAATTCAATAGCTATAATTCATTATTACATGTTTGAGCTGCTTTTGAAAGCAAAAGTTCAATTATCCACAAAGTTCATTATTTTCCATAGAATGCATAGCCCCTGGTTGATGATCCCTTACGTGATCCACCAGATTAATAACAACAGTGTTCTGAAGATTCTTGGAATGGTCATTCTTTAATGGTTAAACACTGTGTAACCCTCTTTGATTGAACACTACTCCAATAGCTGTATCTAAGTTAATATGTTAAAGAGGATCTGTGGCATTAGCCACTGCACTTCACGTCCAAAGACTGTTCCTGTGTGTGTTAGTGTATGTATTAGCGTGTTAGTGTGTGTTTGTATTAGTGTGTTAGTATGTGTTTGTATTAGTGTGTGTTAGTATGTGTTTGTATTAGTCTGCGTTTGTTAATATAAGTTTGTATTAGTGTGTGTGTGTGTGTGTGTGTGTGTGTGTGTGTTAGTATGTTTGTATTAGTGTGTGTGTGTTAGTATGTGTTTGTATTAGTGTGTGTGTTTCATGGAGAGCTGTCCCCTAATGATGCGTGTGGACATGGCCGCTGGGTCCCTGCTGTAATACAGACAGACAGTGGTAATTGGACAGAGGGACACGGTGTCCTCACCCCACTGCGGCTCTGCCAAGCTAACACCCAGTCTAATCACACCTCCATTTGCATGAAGGGCCCCAAGAATCAGCCTCAATAAAGCAGCAGTGCTTTGAGAAATGAGTTTTTAATCTCTGGGAGGAAATGAGATTCTGACCTCCGCCTATTTGTTTTTACAGTCTCATACTTCTTTCTCTGGCCAAGGAACTGCGGGTAAATTCCCGGCTGAATGGCCGTCTCGCTCTCTAAGAACTGTCATTGTGCATTCATTAATATCAGAGTATCTGACATGCTGGGGAAAATGGCTCATTGAGAAAAAAAGCTTATTGTCTGTGTGAATGAGGCTTTATAAAAGGCAATCAGAGCACTGACAGAGATCTCAGCAGGAGGGAGTTATTGGTGGGGCCGAGCCTTTGGAAAAGGATAGGTACTTATTCGTCTCCCATTGCCCTTGGCTGACCCATGTAATGGAGAATTTTACAACTGGAAGTGTTTGAAATATCCAGTGGATGTAAGTAATGTGCTCATTTAGGAGAGGGTGCCACACTGATCTCACAGAGCGCTAGCGACACACACACACAGACAAAGGCAGACAGGCAGGCACACATACACACAGATATTGACAATGACATTACAATATTACTCAGTGCAGTCCCCCTCTCTGTATACA
The DNA here is from genome assembly GCA_030435695.1 of Brachymystax lenok tsinlingensis. Taxonomy (NCBI): domain Eukaryota; kingdom Metazoa; phylum Chordata; class Actinopteri; order Salmoniformes; family Salmonidae; genus Brachymystax; species Brachymystax lenok. The sequence continues at coordinate 41,108,287 of CM059813.1, forward strand.
GACTCTCTGTGCACAATTTTGTATGGGAAGATACTTTTGGGGATAATATGGGAAACCTGTGTATAGCATGTACAACATTTACAGACTTCCTTTAGTACAGCAAAGGAAATTGATGTCCTTAGATCATATACGGGTTACATCTATAACTACATTAGTGGTAGATCAGTTGAATGTAAACACGCCCAAGGCATCGTCATCTCCAGCCTTGCCAGGCTTTGGAGGCACATTAGGGCTAATGAAGCTGTGTAGTATGCTACTGTTAGACGCCCAATCAACACTTTCTCCAGATAAGTTTGCACTTTTTCAACAAACAAATCAGCAGACAAAGCTCTATACATACAAACAAGCATATTTCCATACTCAAACATCCTTCCCGCCGGCCAACCAGAAACACCTTCATGTGAACAAATACACAAATACTATCACACGCATACATACAACCCCACACCTTATCACATTAACTATGGAACACACAGGAAAACAAGTAAACCCACATGCACACTGATTACCATGCCTGCTTGCATCAAAAAGTGTTAAGTAGCAGGGGAGATCTCCACACAAGCCAGGATGCCAGACTTCATCACCTTGTTGTGTGAGTGTGTGCTTCATCGCTTCTGTACCGCTTCTGCAGCCTTCATCTCCTCATTACCACCGTGCTTTAGCACATCGACAAAATCACAGGTGACAGGCCACTTTTCCTTGGCGCTCCGCACACACTCTCCTCAGATCGTACGCTGCAGTCAAGCACGTTTGACGGCAATAGCACTTGACATGCACAGGCTTCATATATTCACCCCGAGTTTGAGGAAGGAGACGAAAAAAAGAGACCGCACAACCCTCTGGTTATAGCTATTAACTCCCAAAGTCACCTTCAACCTCACCACATGCACACACACGCGCACGCTCGCACACAAAACTGAGACACGTAGACAACTACACAATATTCTTTTGTGTTTCTTTCTCTTTCTAAATCGTAGTGCGCAAACTGGTTAGTGGTCTACTAACTGTGTGCATTAATGTTTGTCGTTTTATCTAGGTCTATAAAGCCTGTATAACAAACCAGTTTAAAGAAAATTAATGCAGGACATTTCTGAAATATCTGCATTGTTTTGTCATTAATAACCTATTGTTTTAACCTCTCAGGATTTCATTTCCCCTTTCTTCTTCATGGGCGTAAACTCAGAAGAGTGCATTGTGGGACTTTGGAATGTGTGAGCGTGTCACAAGCACACCTGCTGAGAACTCCACCAGGAAGCTCCAGAGCCTAATTATCAGGCAATTTGAAACAGCATTATGTTGCTTGTGCTTCTGTTTTAATTAAAGAGGCGTTCAGAGGTCACACCAAATGAGCTTTTAATTAGTGTCAGTGTATCAGTAGATTCCTTCGTTATTGAAGCCTTCTCTCCTGACACCACTTTGGAGATAATTGGATCAGAGACAGCTCACAAACACATACAAATCACTGTCAAAAGTTTGCTCAGGCGAAAGTTTATGAAACAATGGAGAACTAACAAATATTTGAAAAGACGGCACGGATGAATGGCGGGGTGTATTCAGTTCATGCCTCTTTCGCTCACTCCTTTAATTAATAAAGGGCGATTAACTGCTCACTGACGAGAGGGAGAGAGAGGGAATGAACAGCTGTCTGTGAAGAGTTACAGTAGCCTGAGAGCGAGAGGGAGGGAGGGAAAGAGAGCGAGAGCGAGGGAGGGAGAGAGAGAGGGAGAAAGAGAGCGAGCGAGAGAGGGAGGGGGGTAAAGGGAAAAGGTGATAAAGGCAAAGAGGTTATTGTTGAGTTTCAAATACTGTATGGCAGTTGGTCCAATATAGGAGTTCATTTCCCATAAGCAATTGCAGACTTTTGAAACAAAGTTCAAAACAGTGAAGCCAAAAAACATTACATTATTTAGTTGAGGTTAAGATGGATTCGGTGTTCCTGAATCCATCAAATCCTTGACCAACAGAAAATGTTAGTCACTAAAAACAATGAATGAGGTTAGATTGGAACAGCATAGCAAAATAAAGAGGAAAGTGACTCCTACTAAAACTTCAACAAATCTTCAGCGTTAAATTTTAATTTTAAGGTCATTTTAATCGATTTTAAAGTCCTTCAATTACAGACACACTGGCAACAATTACAGGAGAGGGAAATACATTTTTCTGCCTGTCTGAGGCCAAATGTTAAGACTTGAACAACAACCATGAACAAACAGAATATAAAAAGTCTCAGAGACTTTCTCCCCCTGACATTTTGATTCAGACTCATGGTTGCTTTTTGCCATAAAACCTGCCAGAGTATATTTTTATGGGTTGATTTAGAAGTTTAAAAATAAAGAGTTGCACACTATATACAGTGAGGGGAAAAAGTATTTGATCCCCTGCTTATTTTGTACGTTTGCCCACTGACAAAGTAATGCTCAGTCTATAATTTTAATGGTAGGTTTATTTGAAAAGTGAGAGACAGAAAAAAAAAAAAAAAATGCATGTGAAAAATGTTATAAATTGATTTGCATTTTAAATGAGGGAAATAAGTATTTGACCCCTCTGCAAAACATGACTTAGTACTTGGTGGCAAAACCCTTGTTGGCAATCACAGAGGTCAGACGTTTCTTGTAGTTGGCCACCAGGTTTGCACACATCTCAGGAGGGATTTTGTCCCACTCCTCATTGCAGATCTTCTCCAAGTCATTAAGGTTTCGAGGCTGACGTTTGGCAACTCTAACCTTCTGCTCCCTCCACAGATTTTCTATGGGATTAAGGTCTGGAGACTGGCTAGGCCACTCCAGGACCTTAATGTGCTTCTTCTTGAGCCACTCCTTTGTTGCCTTGGCCGTGTGTTTCGGATCATTGTCATGCTGGAATACCCATCCACGTCCCATTTTCAATGCCCTGGCTGAGGGAAGGAGGTTCTCACCCTAGATTTGATGGTACATGGCCCTGTCCATCGTCCCTTTGATGCGGTGAAGTTGTCCTGTCCCCTTAGCAGAAAAACACCCCAAAACCATCATGTTTCCACCTCCATATTTGACGGTGGGGATGGTGTTCTTGGGGTCATAGGCAGCATTCCTCCTCCTCCAAACACGGCGAGTTGAGTTGATGCCAAAGAGCTTCATTTTGGTCTCATCTGACCACAACACTTTCACCCAGTTGTCCTCTGAATCATTCAGATGTTCATTGGAAAACTTCAGACGGGCATGTATATGTGCTTTCTTGAGCAGGGGGACCTTGCGGGTGCTGCAGGATTTCAGTCCTTCACAGTGTAGTGTGTTACCAATTGTTTTCTTGGTGACTATGGTCCCAGCTGCCTTGAGATCATTGACAAGATCCCCCCGTGTAGTTCTGGGCTGATTCCTCACCGTTCTCATGATCACTGCAACTCCACGAGGTGAGATCTTGCATGGAGCCCCAGGCCGAGGGAGATTGACAGTCCTTTTGTGTTTCTTCCATTTGCGAATAATCTCACTAACTGTTGTCACCTTCTCACCAAGCTGCTTGGCGATGGTCTTGTAGCCCATTCCAGCCTTGTGTAGGTCTAGAATCTTGTCCCTGACATCCTTGGAGAGCTCTTTGGTCTTGGCCATGGAATCTGATTGAATCTGATTGATTGATTGCTTCTGTGGACAGGTGTCTTTTATACAGGTAACAAGCTGAGATTAGGAGCACTCCCTTTAAGAGTGTGCTCCTAATCTCAGCTCGTTACCTGTATAAAAGACACCTGGGAGCCAGAAATCTTTCTGATTGAGAGGGGTCAAATACTTATTTCCCTCATTAAAATGCTATTCAATTTATAACATTTTTCACATGCGTTTTTCTGGATTTTGTTGTTGTTATTCTGTCTCTCACTGTTCAAATAATCCTACCATTAAAATTATAGACTGATCATTTCTTTGTCAGTGGGCAAACGTACACAATCAGCAGGGGATCAAATACTTTTTTCCCTCACTGTATATATAAACTCCCAGTAATTCATTGGATAAAACACCAACGTTTCGGCATCACTGTGCTTTCTTCAGGGTAATGTCATGAATGCTAGAACCAGGTTATGTAAACAATCAGTGCAATTAGTGCAACCAATGACAATAGTGAGGGGTGTGTCATAATTGATTTAGAAGTTGAACAATTAAAGGTGCGGGTGAGAAAAAGAGGACATTTTCAGTGTGCTAGTGTTGTAAAGAGAAAATAGCCATAGAAATTCAAGGACACTGTCCTGCTTTGAGGGCCTCTTGGATAGTAAGGTAGAGCTTTGCTGCGGAAAATGCTCAATAACAACCCCCCCCCGCTTACATATTGGACTACCACAAAAAAGGCAAAGTACAATAGCTGCATGCAATTTACAATGCCATTTGTTTTTTAAGAACTACAGTTCTATAGTCGGAAGTTTACATACACCTTAGCCAAATACATGTAAACTCAGTTTCACAATTCCTGACATTTAATCCTAGTAAAAATTCCCTGTCTTACGTCAGTTAGGATCAACACTTTATTTTAAGAATGTGAAATGTCAGAATAATAGCTTTTATTTCTTTCATCACATTCCCAGTGGGTCAGAAGTTTACAGACACCTAAGTGTATGTAAACTTCCGACTTCAACTGTAATATATTAGTGGTTCTTGCCAACAATTGACTCAATAAATAACCAATACTTACCGCAAGGCCGACTTGACCTTATTGTCTAATGCCGAAGAGCCAAAATAATGTTTTTTCAAGAGCGCTAGTTCTCAGTTTAGAGTTAAACACAAAAGGCAGCTTCATAAAGTGGCAATTACTGTTTTGACATCAATTCTGAGAAATAATAAAAAATCATGCAAAGCTTTCAGAAATCAAAATGGACAATTACAGGGATAAATCAAGGGAGTCAGAAAGTGAGGAATGTACTCCTGGTATAATAATTTAGTTTAATTAAAGAATAAGCAAGCGTGTGTATGTATTTGGTGTTAGCCTCCTCTCTGTCTCAGAAGGTATTTGCCAAGTTAAGAGCTGGGGGTAAATGATCTAATCCACTGAGTGACCTCCACAGGTTCTTTCCTCATCTATATTTATATGACAGTGCTGCACTAATTTTGGAGAGTAAATCAGCGTACACATTTTCTTCTGACCTCTACTTCTCTTCTGAATTAAACAATGTCAACGTCAAAGCCCACTTTAACAAGCTTTAAATTCCACAGTCCAATCCATCAGCCGGGTTATTTCTGACACACCGTAGGAAGAGCATGAAATAAGGCAATTATTGAACCATCCAGCCCATTTACAAGGCTACCGTAGGCCGCCACCATCGAGATCTGGGGAAGAAGCTGGACTTGTTCATAAGATGACACTGCAATGGGAAAGACAAACAAGGTGATACCGAACCACATATGACTTGTAGCAACTTACTGATACCCATTTCAGCCAGAAGATGTGGTATGTTAGCTGTAAAAAAATATAAGACAATGTTTATATGATCCTCTTTCAAGCAGCCCCTTAATTTCCACTTATTTGCAGGGATAAACCTTTTAGAGCTCAGACACACCAATAGTGTTTGCTGGGCAATCAATCAATCAAATGTATTTTATAAAGCCCTTTTTACATCAGCCGATGTCACAAAGTGCTATACAGAAACCCAGTCTAAAACCCCAAACAGCAAGCAATACAGATGTAGAAGCACGGTGGCTAGGAAAAACTCCCTAGAAAGGCAGGAACCTAGGAAGAAACCTAGAGAGGAACCAGGCTGTGAGGGGTGGCCAGTCCTATTCTGGCTGTGCCGGATGGAGATTATAACAGTACATGGCCAAGATGTTCAAACGTTCATAGATGACCAGCAGGGTCAAATAATAATAATCACAGTGGTTGTCGAGGGTGCAACAGGTCACCACCTCAGGAGTAAATGTCAGTTGGCTTTTCATAGTCGATCATTCAGAGTTAGAGACAGCAGGTGCGGTAGAGAGAGAGGGTCGAAAACAGCAGGTCCGGGACAAGGTAGCACGTTCAGTGAACAGGTCAGGGTTCCATAGCCGCAGGCAGAACAGTTGAACCTGGAGCAGCAGCACGACCAGGTGGACTGGGGTCAGCAATGAGTCATCAGGCCAGGTAGTCCTGAGGCACGGTCCTAGGGATCAGGTCCTTTGAGAGAAGAGAAAGAGAAAGAGAGAGAATTAGAGGGAGCATACTTACATTCACACAGGACACCAGATAAGACAGGAGAATCACTCCAGATATAACAGACTGACCCTAGCCCCCGACACGTAAACTATTGCAGCATAATTACTGGAGGCTGAGACAGGAGGGGTCGGGAGACACTGTGGCCCTGTCCGACTATACCCCCCGGACAGGGCCAACCAGGCAGGATATAACCCCACACCACTAGAGGGATATCCTCAACCAAGAATGCTGGATGTAATTTGCGAACCGAGTGTGCACCGATTTTACATGCAGATGTCTGACGTCTGCAGCGAGCCTTTATACATATCAGTGGGTAACTGGCAAATTGGGTGGGCTGGGAGGTGTTGTTAAACCATTGGGGCTGTTTGCAGTTCAAATTAGGTAGATGTTAAACAATGGAAGTGTTAATGATTTTACCTGAAAAAAAAGCTGAGAACCACTCACACAGACCCGATACCTGTATTTTGTTTACAGGATCTTTGAAAATGCAAAATGTAGTTTGCTTTATTTTTCCATGCCCCCCCCCTACCACTTTCACATATTCGAAAAAGCGCTTGTAAAAATACAGACATGGTAAATTACCATTCCGCAAATTCATAGGCCTATGCTACAAATTAAACACAATTTTTAACACATCTGGTTAGTAGGCTATATCAGTTCAATGTCAATAACAAAGCCTAATATTTTCAATCTGATTACACTGATAACATCAATGTCTCTATTAAATGAGATCTTTTTATATTTCTTTGTATGTTGATTGGGGAAAACCAGCTTGCAATCAAGAGAAAATGTTGCTCTCAAAAAGAAAAGGTGGAAAATGAAAACACAAGTTTCAGGGAAGAATGGACAGAGAAAGAGGCATTCTTACCATATTTCTCCAATGTCAAACCAGAGTGTCTTGTTTGCAAGGAAACTTTGCTGTGTGCAAATAATTCAATCTTAGACGTCCTTATGAATCTAAGCATGCCACTTTCAATACTTACCTTTCCACCCAGACAGAGGCTTGACCGACGCAGAAAAATTTAAACTTCAACTGCTGGCTACTCATCTGTTGCTTAACCCAATAACAGAAGTGCTTCCCAAGTGGTTAGAGCGTTGGGCCAGTAACCGAAAGGTTGCTGGATCGAATCCCTGAGCGGACAAGGTAAAAATCTGTCGTTCTGCCCCTGAGCAAGGCAGTTAGACGTGGACGTCGACTACGGCAGCCCCCCGCTCCTCCCTGATTCAGAGCGGTTGGGTTAAATGCAGAATACACATTTCAATTGAACACATTCAGTTGTACAACTGACTAGGTATCCCCTTTCCTTTCTTTACATTTTAAAAGCTGCCTGGGTTTATACATTTATCTTTTCGGGAAGTGAAAAGCGCAATTAATAGCAATGTCAATTTTTTGTCTCGTAGAATACTGAAGGCTGCAGCTCAGCTACAGAATGTCAGAGACTAACCAATATATCCCCATAGGCCTATGCATCGCAGTCATGTCTTTTGCAGGCATTTTAAAGCTTGTTTCTAGCATAAGGCATCAGAGTTAAGCATTGTTATAGAAGATGTATATAATCTGGATACGTTTTATTTATTTCAAAAGCTAACAATCGGTATCCTTCTTTGCCCTTCTCTTATACAAAGGGTATGGCATACCCTCACTCAATTCGAGCCCTGGTTTTAACCAAACCCTTCACAGACACGGAGGTAATTAAGGAATGCATGGTGACGGTATTGGAGGATGTGGCTATGGAGACAAATCTATGGATAGCATAATTGCGTCTGTCAAACAGGTAGGCCTACATCTTATTTTTTTTATAGGAAGAAATAGGCTCCAACAAAGCCCTGTTGTTGTTTGTGAAGTCTGTTTGATTATGCCGAGGCAAGGCCAAAGCTGTCTGCCCGCTTGCCTTTTTAGTTGACTTTCTCCTGCAATATCACTCTTCATTAACTGACGTTAATGACTTAAAAGGTGTCGGTCTCATGACATTGTAATACATTTGGTCTCCAGTCTATGGGATACAGAAAAGCAAAATAAAATGTTTGATTAATTTGGTGGAGCACCGCAGCGTCTCTCCAACAGCACCCTGATGAGGCGTGCTGGGTGTGGACAAGCAACATATTTTGCACCCCTGCCTTTGTTAAAGTGGGCACTGTTTATCATGGGGCCGCATTAGGGCTCACCGAAAATAGCCCTTATGCCACTGGGTGAGAGAAATTATCATTATTTTGGGGCAGAATAATGGTGAGGTGTTATGTGTTGTTCGAGGTGCGTCTTGGTCAGTTTAGCTCGGAAAATAACGCCCTCGTTAATCTGCCGCTCTAGGCGGCTGCCTAATGGGTGTGAGAAAAAGTGAGCAAGAGTGTGAGAATATGCATGCATAAAGCTTGTGGGAGGGGCATATTATTCAATTCTTCTCTCTGTGTGAGAGAAACTGTATTTCGGGTCTACAGTACGTGTCTTGGTGTGACTCACATGGAGGTGGCAATTGATCTGGTGGATGTGGTTGTCCTTTTTGATATTGTGACAGATAATCCATCAGTCAGTCTGTCTGACAGGGATAGATTTAATCGCTCTCTCCCTCACTTTCTTTACAGCTCACTCCACTCCGGCCCATGAAGGACAGTCACTCCTCTCCTCCTAGGGCACATTCATTGAGATTTATTAGAAGAGCTTTGGACTAAATATATGTACTAACAGCTTTATTAAAAGCTTTGGGTTTGAAATGTGTCCAGTCATCAGGTTCAGTCTTCACCAAGGCGGTTAGACACACAAATAGGTGTACATGACAACTATGTAGAAAACTACAACCAGATTAACAACAAATCCACACAGACACAATTTATGAAATAGTCACCTTCATTAAGCTCTCAAATGATTCATTCTGTACAGTTGACCTAATCTCAACTGGTCGACAAACATTCATGATTATAAAAAGGAAATTACAATGATGTTTTGTTTAAACAATCTCTCTTACACATTGGCCACGTGACAGAGTGCTGCTGGTTGGCCTCGGGAAGTAGGCACAGATGAATGATCAAAAGGTACAGTACCAGTCAAAAGTTTGGACACCTACTCATTCAAGGGTTTTTCTTTATTTTTACTATTTTCTACATTGTAGAATAACAGTGAAGACATCAAAACTATGAAATAACACATATGGCATCATGTAGTCACCAAAAAAGTGTTTCCCATGTGTATCAAGAATGGTCAACCACCGAAAGGACTTCCAGCCAACTTGGGACAACAGTGGGAATCATTGGAGTCAACATGGGCCAGCATCCATGTGGAATGCTTTCAACGTTATGTTATGTTTGAAGTCATTTCAAACAAAATACTCATCATCTATGAGATTTAGAGTGACCCATGTGTTGTGATTTCACATACCAAGGAGCTCTGATTAAGGCATTAATAAACTGGACTTCAACCAAGGAAAACCAGTGAGGTCACCTACTACATCTCAAAAATAACACAAACAAAACAACATATATCAAATGCTGATCTCTAATACTCCAGGTGTATCACGTTAGCTACACACCACAGAGCATTTCTTGAATTAAGTTTTCTAATGATTTCACAGTGATGGTAATGGCATATGAAAATGCAGTCAGTAATATGTGTAATATGGTTTGATAAAACAATAATACCATTGTATGCTTGATTCTATGAAAATCATAAACACAGTTACGTTTCTCAGCCTATCAAAATGGAATGCGCAATTAAAGAGTCAGGAACGCCAAGTCATTTTCTAATGGAGCACCAATATAAATATTGCAGTTACTCATGATAAGACAAGAAGGTGAAAAGTTCGATAGGGCTGAAAGGTTGGTGTACATGCCCTGTGCTGTGGAACAGGACAGGGGGCTCAGAGCCAGCATGGTTGGTTTGGGTGGACTGAGGAGGGGGAACAGGGTGCTCACAACAGGGATGGTCAGGATTATGGAAGGCTTGACGGACTCTACTTCTTGGCAATGGCGGCCACAGCTTTCTTGGCAGCGTCTTCCAGGTCGTTGGCGGCTACAATGGGCAATCCACTCTCTGACAGGATCCTCTTGGCCTCCTGCACATTGGTCCCTAGAACACACACACACACACACACAGTTAGTGAATAGCCTATGATGTAGAAAGATGCATCTCACCAAACCGACTAAAAATACACAGAACACAGGAGAAATTAACTGAACCCAATGACGGCTACACCAAATGAGGATGCATGGCATAATTTATTGGTAAAATACAACACTGTCCGTGAAGGAGTGTGAAAGCCACTGGTCTTGAAAAGGGCAGAGGGCGTGTACTGTCTACCACTGGCTGCAGTGGGTGGGGGGAGTCAAAGGAGGAGGCAGGCAGCTGGTGGGGTCTCTGCTGATCTGATCATGCCCCAGTGAAGCTCTAACCATGCAGACACACCATGAGTCACTATAACCCTGAGGCCTACACTGGTTAACCAACAAAGCAATGATAGAGAGAAAAGAGAAGAGAAAGAGAGCTAACGTATACCCTTTGAAAAGACAGAAGAGGGAAAAAAAGCCTAGAAAAAGCCAAATAATAGAAAGAGGCCAGCTGTTTATGTGGTGTTCACTGATTTACAGGTGAGAACGGTACAGCAGGGAGGAGGGAATTTACATAATGCAGGTGTTCCACATTACTACAGTGCGTGTGTGTGTCCACGCGTCGGCTCGGCTCTCCTGGCTGGTGTATAATTAAGATTGCATGATGTGTGCAATCTCAGGAGCTTGGCTGTCTAATCAATAGAAGCAGGAATTATATTACCGCAGCCACTTAACTCCTAATATTTCAGTACTTTTGTCCAGTGAGATAACACTTAATTCTAAACATATTTCTTGAGTTCTGCACAAAACAATCAATTGTGTGATCAATTAGGAGGGGAAGGCCACGGGCAGACACACAGCAAATAGGGTATCCAAAGTCATTTTTGAAACCAAAAATCGTAGCGTATTTTCCTCAGTCAGATCTCAAAGTGCACTGCTTTCACTCAGAGGCTCAATACACTGTCCTATCAACTTCATTTAGAACTTGACAAATCACAGAGATCACATTTCTGTGGTGGCCATGGACGGGGTAGGTAGCCTAGCAGTTAAGAGCATTGGACCAGTAACCGAAAGGTTGCTGGTTTGAATCCCTAAGCCGACTAAGTGACAAATCTGTCAATGTGCCCTTTGAGCAAGGCACTTATTCCTAATTGCTTCTGTAAATTGCTCTGGATGAGAGTGTCTGTTAAATTACTAAAATGTAAAATGCAATGTTATCAGCTGGTTAACAAATACAATCTGAGACAACAACCATTCCTTTGAATCTTTATATGAGTCTTAACACTGTGCTGCTATACAACTGGTTTCTATACGGAAAGAAATAGACATAAATACAGTATAAGGGAATATACTTGCTGGATTGTGTCTGGATTCCTAGAACTAATTCCTAGATCTAACACCAACAGACACTTTCTAAGAATCTCACCATACATAGGGTTCAACAAACAGGGTGTGTGGAAAGAGTGCAGTTCCGGAGTGAGCAGCAGGGAGCAGTGTCTGTCTGTCTACAGCAGCAGCCCAGGCTACTGATACTGTACAGGTAGTGTGGTTCCACCTACAGCCAGTAGGTGCTGCCAAAGACCTACTCACAGCCTGGCCTGGAGGAAACACCAGGAGAGACCTGTCCCTTTAAGAAGAGACACACTATATACCATTTCAGTAATCTTTCAGCAGGAAGGAACATTCAATGTTACAGATATAAATATCCTACAGAATGGAATGAGTTCGACTCTGTGGAATAAATAACTTAGCTCTATGCAACACAGTGTACTGAACGAACATACATGGTCAATGCATCCTCATATACACAGTACAAATAGTGTGTCAATGCAGTTTGTGCGATGAGGACTGGCCCTGTCAAGTACCTTCAGCTGGGGTGTCTGGGCTGTCAGCCTCCCTCCTGTGGCTGTAGTAGGGGGATCTAAACATGGCACTGGGACAGAGCAGGAGCTACATTGGCACCAGGAGCACCATGAGACCCAGCCCCAGCCAGCCCTGCCTGAGTTTCCATCTGATTATGATAATTCTCCTAAATCAGGCTGTAGCAGGGGCCTATTGTACCCTGGAGGACTGCCACAGTCTGGGACCTGGAGGAGGAGGGAGGGCCCCCTGCTCTCTTTCTGTCACACTACAATTCTAGTTACTCAGAGGCTATAGTTCCTTCCCTAAGTGTGCATGTTTGAGTGTCTGAGAGAGTGTGTGCTAGAGCGATAAAGGGAGAAGCGAGTGAGAGTTTATATTTGCGGTAATGAGCATGTGACAGGCATGCTGGTGTGTCTGAGTGTGTGTGAGTGTGTGTGTGGTTGTGTGTTGGTCTGTAGCTAGATGGCAGTAGATGGTTCTATTTAAGCTATAATGACATTGTCAGGACTGACGGAGCCATTTCGACCTCTGCAGGACCACTAGTCCTTTTTTAATTACATTGGAAAATGGCTATATCCCCCCCCAGTATCCCTTTAAGGAGAGACTGGCCTCCATGCCCAGACAGACAGACAGCAACAGAATGGCTGTGTAAATCAATAGCAATGGAATGGCCTGAAGGGAATAATCATTTTTTCACTAGACCCTGTGGTGAGTATAAGGGGAATTTTATTAACACACACAGACTCATGCATACACACAGACACATAACACAAACACACACAAACACTGAGGTCAGAGTCTCAAGGAGTACGCAGTAGTTCCTCATTGAGCACCTTTACATTTAGTGTGTGTGTATATTCGTTACATCTTTATTCTAAAATTGATTAGATGTTTTTTTCCCTTCACCATCAACACAAAATAGCCCATAATGACAAAGCAAAAACAAGTTCTACATTTTAGCAAACATTTTAAACTGATATAACACAATTACAGACCCTTTACTTAGTACTTTATTGAAGCACCTTTGGCAGCGATTACAGCCTCGAGTCTTCTTGGGTATGATACTACAAGCTTGGCACACCTATATTTGTGGAGTTTCTCTCATTCTTCTCTGCAGATACTCTTAAGCTCTGTCAGGTTGGATGGGGAGCGTCGCTGCACAGCTATTGTCAGGTCTCTCCAGAGATGTTCGATCGGGTTCAAGTCCAGGCTCTGGCTGGGCCACTCAAGGACATTCAGAGACTCAACCCGACGTCACTCCTGTGTAATCTTGGCTGTGTGCTTACGGTCGTTGTTGGGGCTCCCAACAGGCGTCACTACAGACCCTGGTTCAATTCCAGGCTGTATCACAACCGGACGTGATTGGGAGTCCCATAAGGCAGTGCACAATTGGCCCAGCATCGTCAAGGTAAGGGCTTGTCCGGGCAGGCCGAATTTGTTCTTAACTGACTTAGCGGGCTGTCATGTGCCTTTTACTGAGGAGTGGCTTCCATCTGGCCACTCTACCATAAAGGCCTGATTGTTGTGCTGTAGAGATGATTGTCCTTCTGGAAGGTTCTCCCACCTCCACAGAGGAACTCTGGAGCTCTGTCAGAGTGACCATCGGGTTCTTGGTCACCTCCCTGACCAAGGCTCTTCTCCCCCGATTGCTCAGTTTGGCCGGGCGGCCAGCTCTACGAAGAGTCTTGGTGGTTCCAAACTTCTTCCATTTAAGGATTATGGAGGCCACTGTGTTCTTTGGGACCTTCAATGCTGCATAAATGTTTTGGTACCCTTACCCAGATCTGTGCCTCGACACAATGGACACAAAGCTCTACGGACAATTCCTTCGACCTCATGGCTTGGTTTTTGCTCTGACATGCACTGCCAACTGTGGGACCTTATATATAGACAGGTGTGTGCCTCTCCAAATCATGTCTAATCAATTGAATTTACCACATGTGGACTCCAATCAAGTTGTAGAAACATCGAGGATGATCAATGGAAACAGGATGCACCTGAACTCAATTTCGAGTCTCATAGCAAAGGGTCTGAATACTTATGTAAATAAGGTATTTCTGTTTTTTATTTTAACCAATTTGCAAAAATGCAACAACAAAAAACTTTTCACTTCGTCATTACGGGGTATTGTGTGTGGATTGATTAGGGAATACTTTCAGAATGCACTGTACATCAGTTGTGGCTGGCTGAATTGGTGAGCTTGACAACCATGTAATCAGCAGTGTTCATCAATAAACTAATAACCATTTAATGAAAGCCTGTCCATTCATACAACAACCACTGGCATCAACCTTCTAACTCCACACCTTGTGGCAGTCAGCCCTCAATAGAGAATTCAGAAAACAGCCAACCCCCACCTGTGCCAAGAGGCAGGCAGAGAAAAGGCTTGCCAATTAAAAGTGGTGGAGTTAATCCTTGCTGATCCTGTTGAAGAGCTGCCTGCCATTACGGCAGCCAACTTAGCTGATTGATTCTAACCAATTCCTCTCTTTGATGCCCCTGCTGTAATGACCACAGCTAAACCAAGGATTAAACACAGGGCTCTGTTTCTACCCAATGGTCATCATGACCTGCTGAGCCAGTCCCCAATTTGAGAGCCAGGGGCCGTTTGTTGCACGTTTGTGAAAAGTGAAACCGCCAATTAAATGTTCTATTTTTGTGTCTTCCAGGACAACATATTGGCAGAGTGAACACAAAAACACATGTATGTGTGTGTGGTCAGAGCAGTATCGACCACATGGAATGCTGCTTCCTCCATTCAGGAAATTCAACCCCATCTATGGATTTAAGGGGAACTGCCACCTAGAACCAACTTATCTGGTTAGAACGGCCTGTGTGTCATTGATGAGCCAGAAATAGAATTGTAGTATCAGAATTAATTACATAGTGTAGGATAATTTTGGTCAAAGTCAGTCTCGTCCAAAATGACTACATAGTGTTGTTGGAATCGGCTAAACTTTGAACATTGAGAATAGTAAATAAGTGATAGGTGAAAGAGCTTGGGGTTATGTTAGAAGTTAATGGTTCTCTGAAGAAAGACAGAGGGGTTGAGGTCAGGAGGGGTTGAGGTCAGGAGGTGAGGACAGATTCTAATCAGGGAGTAATAAAGGTTTGGTATTCTTTTACTATTTTTACTCATTTCCTGTAGGATCATAAAAAGAAGGATTGGAGAGAAGGAGGAGTGTCTTCAGTGGGATATCTATCTGAGTGGGACAAATGTTGAGTTGTCTGATTACAGCTGTACAGAACCTTTGGGAAGAATTAAAACTTGGTTAAAGCTTCTCTAGTGTCCGTGAGTTATTTACTCTGAAAAATAAGAATAACAGTGTTATTTACTCTGAAAAATAAAAGTAAAATTATTTTGGTCATCAAGTCAGTCTCGTCCAAAACGAGATCTGGAAGTGAGTGCGTCATGACGGGTATTGATGGGTTGGGTATGAATTACATACATGCCAATAATGTCCAACTTCCCAGAGACAACAAGGTGTTGTCCGCCTCAACTGTCATGTGTTGTGGACATGTTGTCAAGTCTGCAACGACGCACACCGGCATAGGAGTGAAAATGGGCTTCCATAAAGTTGGTGCAAACTTTGTAAAACATTCAACAATATTGCGCAAGACGGCAAGGAATAGATTACATAAAACAAATGTAACAAACGTACAACATGTTAGCTGTGACTGGTGTGTGGTGGAGTAACTAGCTAGCTATGATACTGTAATGTACATAGCCTCTCCCTAATGTGTAATAGGATGTAATGTCATAGAAAGTAAGATTTGCATAGCTAACATTGCACCTGATGATAAGGTTTGATAGGATGTAACGTTAGTCAGGTTTCAACTCAAACTTGCTAGCTAAGAAGATCCCTTCTAACTAACGTTAGTTATGCAAGTTAGGTAGCTAGCTAATTTTGTGAAAACAGGCATGTTGTTAGGGTTAGCACTTGCTCTCGACCTGGTGGTATTCTGCCTTTACTGTAATGGAGTCTTGATCAAAGGCTAGGTTAGAAATAGCTAGCTAGCATTCGGGGGCTACGTCTGCTACTAGCGCAACATGCCTGTTCTCATAAAAGTCTATTGTGTATTTTGTTGGGCAAACATAAATAATGAGATGAAAGACAAGTGTAATATTTGTACAATGTTATATTAGCAGAACACTGCTTCTACAGTATTATGTGAAGGATGGTTTATTCTACATGGAACTCTTACACTTGAAAGTTATCCAAACACTTTGTTTAGAATATCTACATATACTCCTCAGTTCACAAAACATTAAGGACAGCTGCTCTTTCCGTGACAAAGACTTGAAAGCTATGATCCCTTATTGATGTCACTTGTTAAATCCACTTCAATCAGTGTAGACAAAGGGGAGGAGACAGGTTACAGAAAGGATTTTTAAGCTTTGAGACAATTGAGACATGGATTGTGTATGTGTACCATTCAGAGTGATAAAAAGGTTTAAGCGCCTTTGAACGGGGTATGGTAGAAGGTGCCAGGCGCACCTGTTTGTGTCAAAAACTGCAATGCTGCTGCGGTTTTCACGCTCAACAGTTTCCCGTGTGTTTCAAGAATGATCCACCACCCAAAGGACATCCAGCCAACTTGACACAACTGTGGGAAGATTTGGAGTCAACATGGGCCAGCATCCCTGTGGAATGCTTGACACCTTGCATCCATGCCTTGACGAATTGAGGCTGTTTGAGGGCAAACTGTTTTATACATTGTGTAAATTCAGAAATTGCACTCATCTCCTATTACTCCTGGAGGGAACTTGGTCCGTAGCTACAGAGTGGTATGAGAAGAGTGCCATCTTCCTGCATCTCACATTTAGCTGTATTTATTTAACTCTGCCTACTCTACCCATGGATTGAGGCAAACTCTGTCATATCCAGGACGGAGTGTGATGCACTCCACCCCTCCTGCCACCTGACTGCACCTGTCCATATCTTGTAATACATTACATAGATAGAAGGGACTTCATCACCCACTGGAGACTTGAAGACTGAACCTCACCCAGAGAGCTGTGCATGTCAGTGTGTGGTTAGACAGCCAAATCCTTGAAATAGACCATAGAAATAGAATGTCATGCTAATTACTGGGCAGCTGAAGTTCTACCAAAGGTGTGTATGCTCCTTGTTCTATCTGTGGTTTTACTCTACACACTATTTTCATTTGCTAGGTAAAGTGTAGGCATACTGTCTATAAGCAAATCAATATTATAGCCTATTTACAGCAGACAAACCCACTGATTTTTTTGTTGATAAATGTATCTATACTCAAGCTGGGCGATAACGTTTGTACAATGTTCACATGTAGTCTACACCTGTAGGGATATTAGTTCTGGCATTTGTCCCCAGGGAAAGATCTAACAGAGGACATAAGAGAGGCGAGACAAAACTAGTCAGTTATAGAATATTGTGTTGATAGCTGAGCTGACTGAAGACAGTCCATGCTAAATATCAGCTAACTAGCTAGATATACTAGCCAGCTGTAGCTATCCCCAAGCTATGCTAACTAGCTGCTGTCAGGTTGGCTAAAAAAGGTCAGCGCAGGCTTTAGACTACACATATAGTAGAACTGAATTAACAGATCATCTTGAGATGGAGAGTCAGTCAGGAGGGGAGAAGTTCTCAACTTCAAAACATCTCTCCTTAGCAGAACTAGCTTAGCTTACCTCATTGTTACTAAGTTACTCACTACAGCCGTTGTTTGCTTGTTGTAATTGAATGGCAAAGACACACCCAAGAAACACCCACATTAAACCACAACCAAAAGACAACTATCGTTTGAGATGAAGTAATGGCCGCTGCACTTCTTACTTAGCACTGGAAGTAGAGTGCAGTTTACCTTTAACACAATAACTTGCCTCTTAGCACTGTGTCCAACAAAAGGAAGCTGGGTTTGCATAGTAACTGCCACTAGTTACAAAACTTTCCACCAAAACAAAACGTAACCTGTACAGTCGTGGCCAAAAGTTGAGAATGACACAAATATACATTTTCAGTCTGCTGCCTCAAGTTGGAATGATGGCAATTTGCATATACTCCAGAATGTCATGGAGTGATCAGATGAATTGCAATTAATTTGCCATGCAAATGAACTGAGTCCCCCAAAAACATTTCCACTGCATTTCAGCCCTGCCACAAAAGGACCAGCTGACATCATGTCAGTGATTCTCTCGTTAACACAGGTGTGAGTGTTGACGAGGACAAGGCTGGAGATCACTCTGTCATGCTGATTGAGTTCAAATAACAGACTGGAAGCTTCAAAAAGGAGGGTGGTGCTTGGAACCATTGTTCTTCCTCTGTCAACCATGGTTACTTGCAAGGAAACACGTGCAGTCATCATTGCTTTGCACAAAAAGGGCTTCACAGGCAAGGATATTGCTGCCAGTAAGATTGCACCTAAATCAACCATTTATCGGATCATCAAGAACTTCAAGGAGAGCGGTTAAATTGTTGTGAAGAAGGCTTCAGGGCGCCAGTCCAGCAAGCGCCAGGACCGTATCCTAAAGTTGATTCAGCTGCGGGATCGGGGCACCACCAGTACAGAGCTTGCTCAGGAATGGCAGCGGGCAGGTGTGAGTGCATCTGCACGCACAGTGAGGCGAAGACTTTTGGAGGATGGCCTGGTGTCAAGAAGGGAAACAAAGAAGCCACTTCTCTCCAGGAAAAACATCAGGGACAGACTGATATTCTGCAAAAGGTACAGGGATTGGACTGCTGAGGACTGGGGTAAAGTCATTTTCTCTGATGAATCCCCTTTCCGATTGTTTGGGGCATCCAGAAAAAAGCTTGTCCGGAGAAGACAAGGTGAGCGCTACCATCAGTCCTGTGTCATGCCAACAGTAAAGCATCATCATAAACCATTCATGTGTGGGGTTGCTTCTCAGCCAAGGGAGTGGGCTCACTCACAATTTTGCCTAGGAACACAGCCATGAATAAAGAATGGTACCAACACATCCTTCAAGAGAAACTTCTCCCAACCATCCAGGAACTGTTTGGTGATGAACAATGCCTTTTCCAGCATGATGGGGCACCGTGCCATAAGGCAAAAGTGATAACTAAGTGGCTCGGGGAACAAAACATCGATATTTTGGGTCCATGGCCAGGAAACTCCCCAGACCTTAATCCCATTGAGAACTTGTGGTCAATCCTCAAGAGGTGGGTGGACAAACAAAAAACCCACAAATTCTGACAAACTCCAAGCATTGATTTTGCAAGAATGGGCTGCCATCAGTCAGGATGTGGCCCAGAAGTTAATTGACAGCATGCCAGGGCGGATTGCAGAGGTCTTGAAAAAGAAGGGTCAACACTGCAAATATTGACTCGTCTCTTGACTCTTGTCAATAAAAGCCTTTGACACTTATGAAAGGCTTGTAATTATACTTCAGTATTCCATAGTAACATCTGACAAAAATATCTAAAGACACTGAAGCATAAAACTTTGTGGAAATTAATATTTGTGTCATTCTCAAAACTTTTGGCCACGACTGTATTTGTTTACATTTTAACATGGCCAATACGCACACAGTTGGTCCTTTCCTCATTTTCAAAAGAATGCTAAACTGCCCATACAGTACTTGCAGACTTACCTTATTGCAACTGGCCTGGTTGTGTCCCAGAAACAGTAGTGCTGACCTAAAAAGCATGGGGATGTGAGAGACAAATGGAGTGCTGTGAGCTAACGGAGATATACCCCTGCTCTTTCTCTGGACAAGGCCAGTCAGCTGTTTCCTGCCAATTATCCTAATGACCAGCTGGGTCCCCCGCTGCCGTGCCCAGGTGTCATGGCGATACACCGTAATGCACGGAAATGCCGCCTTATTAGCATACGCAGGTGAGAGGTGACCCAATCAACGCAGTCTCCATTGTTATTCTGGTCTTCGTCGCTAACAAGCTCTGCTGAACGTGACACACGTGATAAATGGATTGTCTTCCTCACCAGTAAGAGGACCACACTGGACTGTCATATGAGAAAGAGTTCGTTCTAAAATAACTTACTTAAAAACGGGAGTAGCTTACAGCACCAAATTCAAGAATAAGCTAGAGAGAATGAGACCTGTGTGAAATAACACAGATAGTTCATAGAACGTGCTAAGGTGCAAGAAATGCAGGAAGTGATGCATGTGACACAAGAGTGGAGTAGAGGTCTGGAGTAGTGAAAGAAATATGGAGTTGAGTACAGATAGAGCACGTGGGTGGAAGTGTGTAGAACAGTCAGGTGTGGGTGTAGCACCACCTGTACTGTACCCACCTTCCAGCCTGACAACCAGAGGCACTTTGAGCCCCAGCTCACGGCAAGCCTTGGTGATGCCGTTGGCAATGATGGCACAGTTGACAATGCCCCCGAAGATGTTCACCAGGATGGCTTCCACCTGTGGCACAGAGAACAGGAAATGATTTTAATACAGTCCTACAAGAGGGAACATTCAGATTTATACAGTCCTATTTTATTCTAAGCTGTACAGACCTCAATAATCAGTATTGCACATATTAATGTACCAAATATGTATTCAGTAATGTGAAAGGGCGTGCAAAGAGTAAAACTCAGGACAGACTGTGTGATGTCTGGCGATGCAGGGTGATTACACTAACACATAACACAGTAATTACCATCGGCAGTTGAGTGGAAAGTTGAGTGTGAGTAGACAGGATTAATCCTGCATGTTTGTTTATAATCTCTGCCGCGTGTGTGTGACAGCGAGAGAGCGAGAGAAAGAACGAGAGCGGTGTGTGTGAGAACCGTGTGTGTGTGTGTGTGTGTATATGTGTGTGTGTGTGTGTGTGTATGTGTGTGGTAATGATGTTTACACACAGAGAAACAGGATCAGGGGCGTGTAGAGAGATATTAGGGATGGCCATGATACTTCATACAATAGACTGCACTAAGGGCAACAGGGCTCTCAATCTCTTAGGGCCACATCGCTGAAATCTAGAGATCTGCGTTTGTCAAAAAAGAGCAAGACTGTTTGCCATAGTCACCCCTCTTATGAGTGTAATGTGTACAGACTGATGAAGAATTGTAATGTCGTTTGTTGAGTGTGATATTCATGTATTAAGGCAGTGAACATTGTATCTTTGCCATTGTATATGTCCTCTTTGAGGACACACTACTATACTGCACGTGTGTGCGTGTCAGACAGCCATATTAATGTGGAGCAGCTGTCTTTCTCCAAGGAGAAGCAGTCCTCAGGTGGCTGTATTGTTCATTACTGTCATCTGTGACTGATACCACACTATTAGAGACACAGCGCCATAACCAATAACACAGGGACAGCCCTGTCACAAAGACACGCGCGCACACACACGCATTCAGTCTACAGTGAGTGAGAGGCAGAGTGAGTGAGAGAGCTGGTGTGAGAAAGACAGCTTCATTGGTTATATAAAACAGTTCCACTGTCTGCCTTACATCCTGCTAGGTTACATCTGAAGCAGGGCTTGAGTGTTCCTTTCAAAAGGTTCATGTTACCTCCACAGCCTGGGGGTGTGAGTGTGTGTTCCCCTTGGCCCTGGGTAGCTCTCGCCCCAGGCACAGACTAGTTTAATCCCGGCACTGCTTCTGCCCAGTTACAGCATTACATTCAGACAAAAAGGAGGGAGAGAGAGACAGAAAGAGGAGATCGCACTAGAAAGGAAGAGATACAGCAAGCTAGTGAGAGAAAGAGTGTGAGAGAGAGAGAGAAAGACGGACAGAGTGGGGTCACTGTGGCTTCTGGTTGTGAGATCTGTCAATACTCCAGGCTCTGCTGAACCTTAGCCCTGCCATTGATCTCTCCCTGTAGATCATTAGAAGATTTAGCTATACTCTCTGAGGACACCACGTTGGGAAGGGTATCTCTATGCATCAACATACATATTACACTCGTATAACCTTAAAAATACCACTCAAGTAAGCCTAATCAATGCACATGATCTGACTTGTGGACCACTATGGTGGCTCCCCAGTGTGGTTTATAGTAACAACACTTGTGGACAATACAACTCAATAGAAATCCTGTTCAGTAAGACAAGCACATCTCACATAATCTTTCCTTCACCCTGTGGTTTTGTCTGTTTATGGCAACACACAGAGCGATTGAAGTTTACCATGAATGTTAGGGGCTGATTGACAGGCCACAACTCAGGGTAGCGATCCAGCGACAAACTGGTGAATGTCCTGCTATTCAGTCTCCTCACCACTGGGGGGCAATAGAGATCAAGACGCTGGTTCTGGAGCCCAGTACAACAAGCCCTATTCTGTTGCTATGAGCAGTACATGTTTCAATCCCGGCTCTATTGAGTAGCACCATATTTTTACCATTCATGTGTCTCTTTATGATATCTACGTATATTAAATGATACGTCAGACATGATTTATGTATGCTAGCGTGCAAGTAAAAGCATTACCTCAGTGGAGTTTCGTAATTCAAATATACGGGAAAAAGACTCCCAGCCCCCCAACCCATGTAAAGGGGATACATTTTTGCCACACTGTCTTTTTTACTGTTGCAACAGAAAGATTTGAGACATTAGGCTAAGTGGCTGATTTGCGTGATGTATTGTTGTCTCTACCTTTTTGCCGTTGTCTGTGCCCAATAATGTTTGTGCCCTGTTTTGTGCACCTACCATGTTGCGCTGCTGCCATGTTGTGTGTTGTGTTGCTGCCATGCTGTTGTTGTCTTAGGACTCTCTTTATGTGGTATTGTGTTCTCTCTCTTGTTGTGATGTGTGTTTTGTCCTATATTTTTATTAAATGTATTTGTATTTTTAATCCCAGCCCCCGTCCCCGCAGGAGGCATTTTGCCTTTTTGTAGACCGTCATTGTAAATAAGAATTTGTTCGTAACTGACTTGCCTAGTTAAATAAAGGTTAAATAAAATTAAGTGTTATCACAAGCTTGATTCCAATGTTGAGATTCCAAACCAAAAATCTATTGTTAGGCCACACACAGAACATCTCAGGACCCCGAGCGTGGGCTAAAGAAACTGTAAAACCACTGTGGTACTGAGAGTGAAGTAATAATGAAACACAAATCCAAAACACTATGACTCCCTCAGATACTAACCACAGAGGTAGAATAGAAAGCTGAAAAGCAATGCCGTGGGTTACAGAGGCGATACACTAGGTAGGCGATACACTAGGTACGCTCACGAACACCTGCAGTCACACAGCACCACCATGAGCACTTAAAAGTCTAAAACAAACAGCTAAGCTCCTGGTATCCTACGTGTTCATGAACTGGATGAAGGTAATACAACACCACATTCAGAAAGCTCTTTTCACACCATGTTTACTCACATCAAGCTTCAATGAGCTTTATACTGCGAGGGCAAACGTGACATATCCACCACCAATAATGTGTTGCACCTGGGTGACGCACGGCAGCCATTTTGCATCTGAATGTGTACTACATATTGGCTAAGCCTATATACTGTACTGATGGCTTAAGAGACTAGGCGCTGCAGTAGAGCCACAGAGCATCGTCACCGTAAACCTGGGCCTTTAAATGTCAGTGATTAATGGCAGAAGTGAATTGGAGGCAAAGTTACGGTCAATCCCTTTAGTTCAATTGCTTTCAATCAAAAGTCAATTTTGAACATCTCAGCCGATTCCAGTGCAGACTCAAACTCTGACCATCACACTAAAGATTCATTCAAATCCACTCTGACGCAATTCAAAACCTCCCAGACCTCTAAGATCAGAGTACATTGTACTATTCTCTGATTACCCGTGTCTTCCGGCGCCGACAAAGAAGGCAGCCTCACTCAGGAAGCTATGCAGTATTTTGTTTGATGTATTTTATATTGTTAGATTACTTTTTAGATACTACTGCATGGTTGGAACTAGAAGCACAAGCATTTTGCTACACTCGCATTAACATCTGCTAACCATGTGTATGTGACAAATAAAATTTGATTTGATACAGTAGCCTCTTTGGAAACATTATCATTTGAGCTAGGATAAACATAAGCTATTTCTTGATTCTGAGCAGAGCAGAAAGGAATAAAGTATATTGTACCAAGATCCTTTGAGAACCTTTGTGCCTTTACCGTATGAGGAATAGTATCTGGTCCAGTGAATTATAAAAATTTCACATAACAGGATCATAACAGCCACCGCTCCAATACCCTGTCAAGGCTCTTTCACAACTGAGAAAAGGCTTCACTGGAGAAACAGTCTTTTCAGACTCTATTATCCAGCCTGCTAACTGCATTTAAGACAGGATGAAAAGTAGCCTGGAAGATTCTACACTGACAGAGGAACTGGCATATCCCCAGTGTCAATACATTTTATAAAAAACACATTTATATTTTAAATTCAACACACAGAGGATGAATGTCATTATTACCATCACTGACAGGTGATACTAGTAAACACACAACTTAATAACCCCACAAGTCCAAACTATCCGTTTGATACCTACAAAATGGACATGAGAAGAAACCATACTATTCTCCCCTATAGACTTGTCAACACCTAAAAACATATTTCCAACCGTTCATTTTAACTAACCAGCATTGTATTTCCTCTGGCTGCTGCAGGGATCCCTGTGGTGAGTGTGTACTGCTGTATTATCCCTCCGACACACATTTAGCACTGTGCTTCACACTAACAGCAGTCTACCACTGTTGACCACTGCTAATCTGGCAGAGGAAACACATCTCTCCCTTTGTTACAACCTAGCAAATTGTGCAGAAATGTCTGGAAATCCTTGGTCTCTCTGTGGCCTATTAAGGGCATTGTTCTGCTTTATCTGGTGGCAGCAGCCTCCTCTGACAGGCCTGCTGGTCCTGGCCTGTTATTCCTGCTCCCCCACAGGGCGGAAGTGCCCAGACTAGGGGTTAAAGGTTAATATGCAGCCTTTCCAAATGAAGACAGGGCCTATAGGCACTAATCATCCATCTTCAAATGAGCAGTTTTCAGCTGTGGATTGGGGCCCCAATTCTATTTAGGTCCCCACCTCCTCCCACAGGACACACCCCTTTAGTGTTAACAGAGCAGATTCGGATAAGTTCTGATAGGTTCTGAAAGGTGAGCACAACAGTTTGGAAGCTTCACTTAGCCTATTGGAGGAATAGGGGAAGACATTACCATATAAAGCAGAAATCCCAGTTCTACCCAAAAACACAGATTGAACCCACCTCACAAAATTACTGTCACTTCTGAGGTCACAGCACATACATGGTCAGGCATACAACAAGCATATACAGCCTGCATATTAAATGGCATATGTACATGTGTGTTTAGTTCAACAAACTGTAATTTGGCCTGGACGATAAGACAGTTCATTTGATGTAGTTCTTCTTTGTATCCTTCTGGCTTTCTATTTTGGCACCATCTTGTCAAATCTAAGGGCAATTTTTCTCCCTGCAAATGCATTCCCTGTGGTGTGCTACTCCTCTGGCGCTGGGCCAGGGGAGATGGAGAGAGAGAGAAGGAGAAAGGGAGAGATGGAGAGAGGGAGAAGGGCGGCGAGGTGCAGTGCGGGTCGTGGCTCCTATTGAAGGCTGGGATTGGGCCTGGCGAAGCAGGATAAGAGGGAAATAATTATCTAGCCTGTTGAAGCATGACAGCTCCTCCTTGCCCAAAGTGAAAGAGATGGAGCATTATGTCAAAGAAGCCTGCTCACAAACAGACACATCTTGACACCGCCATCTGAATTTTCACTTCATGTTAAGGAACCCTCTGCAACTGACAACTGCCAGAGAGTTCCTTGATGTCCACACGGTCCAACAACACCAAGAACATGACACAACAACACCTTTTTTCTCTCAGAAGACAAAAGATTTGGCATGGGTCCCCAGATCCTCAAAAGGTTCTACAGCTGCATCATCGAGAGCATCCTGACCAGTTGCATCACCACCTGGTATTGTAACCGCTCGGCATCTGACTGTAAGGCGCTAGAGGGTAGTGGGTACGGCCCAGTACATCACTGGGGTCAAGCTTCCTGACATCCAGGACCTATATACTAGGCGGTGTCAGAGGAAAGCCCCAAAAATTGACAGAGACTCTAGTCACCAAAGTTATAGACGGCTTTCTCTGCTAACGCACGGCAAGAGGTACAGAGCGCCAAGTCTAGGACCAAAAGGCTCCTTAACAGCTTCTACCCCCAGGCCATAAGACTGCTGAACAATTAATAAAAATGGGCACCAGACTATTTACATTGATTACCCCATTTGTTTTTAAACTGCTGCTACTCGCTGTTTATCTATGCATAATCACTTCACCCCTACCTACATGTACAAATTACCTTGACTAACCTGTACCCCCACACATTGACTCGGTACCGGTACCCCCTGTATATAGCCTCGCTATTGTTATTTTATTGTGTTACTTTCCTTAACTTTACTGTTGGTTAAGGGCTTGTAAGTAAGCTTTTCATGTGACAAATAGTTTGATTTGATCGATGGACGGAAACCATTCATTGCATTTGTCTGGCACTAGATACCAAGGAGCATGAACGTCAACACGTTTGTTGAGCCCTGACATGGCCTAACACTGAATTTAATACAAATCAAACAACTCTGAAACACAAATGTCTTATCCTATACAATGTCCACTCTCTCTCCTGTGACATCCAGCTATCCCTGTGCTGTGAAATCTGAAGATGTCCTTCTGTTCCTCAGGCCCCCCTGCCACGTGAACTTGTCTAGGCACAGCCAGCACGCTTCTCCTCTCTCCACTGAAGAAAAGAAACTAATCAAGGCAGAAATGAGTTTGCGGCGAGCCAGGAGAGGTGAAGGTGGAGAATGGAAGTGTAAGTAAGGGGAGTGGATGGGGGGACAGCAGTGTTCCTGTGAATTGATACTGGAGCCGGTCATTTCCGGCTCAAGGTCTCGCTCGTGACAGAGCGGGGTCATTGTGAACAGTGACAGCGGCCTCTTGGCGAACCAATCCCCCAATGAGTAAGGCCGTCCTTTCACTCAGACACTCGTTCTGTTTTCAACACGCTCGTCAATATGGCCAACACAAAGCAGCTAACAAGATTGTGTTTCTTTTTTAACGCAGAAAATGTTTATTTTATGTTTATTTTATGTTTATTGGCTAAGCATTGTATTGTGCACTGTGGCTATATATATCAGGCCTATTGTGGATTTATGTATTAGGCTGAGCTGTATTAGCAATTTCATTATTTTGTATGTTTCAGTTTCACTCCGTTTCATCAAACAGTGGAGGGTTATTGAAGCCTCTCTCAGACTCGTACAGTTACATACACCTTAAGGAGGACAATCCAGTAAAACAAATTACACAGACTTTAACCACAGGTTTAAACACGCACCAATACACTCAAGCATACACACACACACACACACACACACACACACACACACACACACACACACACACTCAAAATGGGTTGTATATTATAAAACCTTACATTCATATTTGTCTTTACTTATCGAATGTTGAATCCTTCAGAATCAATTAGTAATAATACGTGCTCTACCAGTCCACAGTACTCAGACAATAGACAGATTTCTCAAGGTTGTGGTAGGGGATAGACATCATGGTGAAGGTAAATGTAAAGCACGGCCTTAACAATGACATTTAATCTGTTGACACAATAGGGACGTTTATTGTAGACAGTCACCCGTTATGCATGACTGACATACAGGGACGAGACCATTGACATTGGAGTGTCTCATTATGATATTCAAGCAGCGTTAGACCAACCCAATAAACCAATTCCAATTTGTATTTCTGCACCCCCATCTATCCCACCCTGACTGCACCATCACAGCCCCAGCCTCTGATCTTTCTCCCATTACACTGCCCTTCCCCAGGCCACATCATTCATATTCTCCCTACGCTACCAGCCCCATCAGCAGCCAAAAGCATGCACTGGGTGCTCGGAGGTCATGTATTAGGGCCCCTCGGGGCCTCATCAAGTTTGGAACCTGACTTTGTAGCAGACGGTGAAGTGCACTTCACCTATCCCTTTGTCATGGAGATGGCGCTGCGTTGGATAGTGGCTTTGTTGTAGGGATTGAAGTGCCGATTATAACACAGAGGCATATCTAATGATGCCGTCTGTCGAACGGCCCTGCACTCTTTCAAGTCCCTCAGCGTTTTGCCACCCATTGTTTTTTTATCAGATGGGAGGACAGAAAAAAGTGTACACCAAATGGCTCTAGACCCAAAGCCCAATTTAGCATCAGTTATGCAGGCTGGAGGGTTAGACATTTGACACTAGAATGGTTTCATGGGAAATATTTATACTGTCAATATGTCCTAAAGAAGAAGAACGCAAGCAATCTAGAGTGAAAGTGCAGAAGGGCTAAATATGAGAAGAGTAGTGAGAGAGAATAAGTGGGACAACACTTGAGGTCAAATGTTCACAGAAATAGGGGCAGACAGGAGGACAAGAGTGGGCGACAGGAGGACAAGAGTGGGCAACAGGGGGATGACATGAAAGACAAGACAATGAGAGAGGAAGACTGGCAGCAGGCACAGGAGCGAGAGAAGGGAGCACAGAGACCAGTACTGGCAGGGGACGTTGTCAGTCAGGGATGTAGAACTCATTTCCTGCTGCTCACCTCAGGCTCTTATGCATGTTCTCTCTCCCACACACACACACACACACACACACACACACACACACACACACACACACACACACACACACACACACACACACACACACACACACACACACACACACACACACACACACACACACACACACACACACACACACAATACTGTGCATTAGATTTGACAAATGCGGACACTGTAAAGCAGGCCTATTATTCATCCCAAGAAGGCGGCATCTCACCGCTGACAGGCAGACATAAATATTTCTCAACCTCTTCACCAAGGGTTAATGGCTGTCGATCATTGAGGGATGAGAAGGGGACAACAGAGATATGCAGGGCCACGTGTGCATACATACACACAGTATTTAGGGTGGGTAGGGTGTCAGCACTGTTTAGATTAGAATGGAAAGGGAAAAAACAGACAGACACACAAACACATCCCTTCAGTGTTCCCCTGTATACATTTAGCAGTGACGGTCTTACATCCTGTCACTGGCCTACACACAATACCCCATAACGTCAAAGTGGAATGATGTTTCCCAACATTTTTACAAATTAATAAAAAATTTAAAGCTGAAATGTCTTGAGTCAATAAGTATTCAACACCTTTGTTATGGCAAGTCTAAATAAGTTCAGGAGGAAAAATGTGCTTAACTTCACCGGCTCCAGCAGAAAAACTGACTGTTTTGGAGAGCCTGGCGTGCCCAAAGTAAAATGCCTCCCATTTAGGCCCAGAAAATGGGATATGCATATATTTAGTACCATTGGATAGGAAACACTCTGAATTTTCCAAAACTGTTAACCATTTGTCTGTGCGTCAATCACAACGCATTTGGCAGGCAAAACCCTGAGGAATCTCTGTCCTGAAAAAAGTCATTTTGACACATTGCTCATTTTTGAGCCCCTCCTATCCAAAAATGACCATATATAGGCATGTGAACTCTGTGCACGTCGCTTCCTTATGATGTCATCAACCACGAGACGGTGTTTTACTCCATCTTGGGGAATTTCGCCATTGATAAACAGCTTGGAACGAGAGACCACGTTATGAAAACTCTTCAGAGTGCGCGTGCATGAGAAGGCGCGCTGTGCCTTATTGATCGCTTTTAGCGTTCAGTTTATATTCCGGCTGATTTATAATAGTACATATACGTAAAAGGGTTCCTAAGGATACATTTAAAACTATGTTTGATTGTTTTTGGACAAGTTTATAGGTAACATTTGAACGAGTTGGCGCTGCGTTTCAAAAAGAGTAATGGAGGCTGTCGCTTTGCATGAACCAAATGGAGGATTTATGGATAAAAGACGCGTTACTTTTTCTAACAAAAGAACCATGGATTGTCTTCGTTGGACACTTAGGAAGACCTCAGCATAAGTTCTTCAACAGGTAATTACTTTGTTTTCGCTGTGAAATGTGTTATGTGTGTGCCATGATTGCTAATCGATACATGGCTATTGGAAAATATGTGAGGTGCTACCCTCAAACAAATGAATGTGCTGCTTTCGCCGTAAAGCCTTTTTGAAATCTGACAACGCTGTGATATTGCCTAGAAACAGAGCTTTTGATGAGTATGGAACACTTGTATATAGCTGGATGATTAATAATTCAATTTTCGGATTTTAAATCTGGCGCTACAGGTTTTAGCTGGTAGTGTCGGGATGATCCCGCTAGCGACCCACTGGTATTTGAGTCGTTAACAAGTCACGTAATAAGTTGCATGGACTCACTCAGTGTGCAATAATAGTGTGTTACATTTCTGAATGACTACCTCATATCTGTACCCCACACATACAATTATCTGTAAGGTCCCTCAGTCGAGCACTGAACTGAACACAGATTCAACCACAAAGACCGGGGAGGCTTTCCAATTCCTCACAAAGAAAGAAACCTATTGGTAGATGGGTTAAAAAAAAGCAGACAATGAATAGCAGACAATGGGAGTTTCATTCACATTTCAACAAGGCAATAACCTAACACACAAGGACAAATCTACAATGAAGTTTCTTACCAAGAAGACAATGAATGTTCCTCAGTGGACACGTTACAGTTTTGAATGAAATCTATTAGAAAATCTATGTTAAGACCTGAAAATGGTCTAGCAATGATCAACAACCAATGTTACAGAGCTTGAAGAATGTTGAAAAGAATAATGGGCAAATGTTGCACAATCCAGGTGTGGAAAGATCTTAAGAGACTTACCCAGAAAGACTCACAGCTGTAATCGTTGCCAAAGATGATTTTACAAAGCAATGAGTCATGGGTGTGAATACTTATGTAAATTAGTTATTTCTGTATTTAATTTTCTATAAATTTGCCAAAATGTGTATACGTACACACACACACACACACACACACACACACACCTCCAAAAGTATTGGGACAGTGAAAATTGTTGTTTTGGATTTTAAATTATACGATGATTATGAAGTTTTCATCCATATCAGGTGAAAAGTTTAGAAATTACAGCACTTATTGTGCATAGTCCCCCCATTTTAGGGGACCAAAAGTATTGGGACAAATTCACTTATATGTGTATTAAAGTAGTAAAACGTTAAGTATTTGGTTCCATATTCTTAGCAGGCAATAACTACATCAAGCTTGTGACTCTACAAATGTGTTTGAAACATTTTCTGATTGTTTTGGTTGTGTTTCAGATTATTATGTGCCCAACATAAATGAATGATAAATATGTTTGCTACCATGATTATGGATAGTCCTGAATTAATTGTGAATAATGATGTAAGAAAAGTTAGACGCACAAATACTATACCCCCAAGACATGCTAACCTCTCACCATTACAATTAGAGGGGAGGTTAGCATTTTTGGGAGTATGATTTTTATGCCGCTAACTTTCTTACTCATTCAGGATTATCCGTAATCATGGTAGCATCCGAAATGACACTACATTAACCATTGAATTCTATTGGGCACAAAATAATCTGAAACACAACCAAAACAAACAAATGCATCCTATAAATGTGTACAGTACTTGATGTAGTCATTGTGTGGTAGGAATATGGGACCAAATACTTAACTTTTAACTTATTTAATACATACACAGAGTGTAAAAAACCTTAAGAACACCTTCCTAAGAGTTGCACCCCCTTTTTCCTTCAGAACAGCCTCAATTTGTTGGGTCACGGACTCTACAAAGTGCAAAAAGCGTTCCACAGGGATGCTGGCCCATGTTGACTCCAATGCTTCGCACAGTTGTGTGAAGTTGGCTGGGTGTCCTTCGGTAGTGGACCATTCTTGATACACACATAAAACTGTTGAGCGTGAAAAACGTAGCAGCGTTGCAATTCTAGACAAACTCAAGTCTGTGCGCGTCGCACCTACTACCATACCCTGTTCAAAGGCACTTAAATCTTTCATCTTGCCCATTCACCCTCTGAATGGCACACATACACAATCAATGTCTCAATTGTCTCAAGGCTTAGAAATCCTTCTTTAACCTGTCTCCTCCCCTTCATCTACACTGATTGAAGTGGATTTAACAGGTGACATCAATAAGGAATCCTACCTTTCACCTGGATTCACCTGGTCAGTCTGTCATGGAAAGAGTAGGTGTTCTTAATGTTTTGTAGACGAAGCGTATAAGAAGGGGACAACTATGTACAAAAAAATATCTGTAATTTATAAACAGTTCACCCAATATGGATGAAAATACCCTCGAATTAAAACAGACAGTCTGCACTTTATTGTATAATTTCATTTCTGGAGCAAAGATCAACAAAAAATGTGTCATTGTCTCAATACTTTTGGAGCTCACTGTATAAACTTTTTGGGATGGTAAAGGTTTTCAGTGTAAACTTAAATAACAGACATATACAACAACATGAATAAAGTATGTAGTAAAGATAATGGAGTACATTTTCTGTCAGCTCCATGGCAAAATGTCTAGAATTGTAGGAAATAGCTTTAAAACAGCAACATAAAACCACACCATTGGCCACACCCACTACCACCTAACTTTGCCACCACTGCGTGTCTCTCTCTCAGACACACGCACACATGTACAGGCACTGACATTCTAAAACATAAGCAGTGATTACTATACACGATCCTTAGATATTTCACCTTTCAATCATTGCAGAGTTCAGCCAGCACAGCGGTGCTCTACTCTACTCTGAGCGAGAATTACTTTTTTAAATTGAAGGAATGCATAATAGCAGGGAATTGCATACATAATCACCTCAGAGACCTAACACAACAAACCAGCGCTGAATATAAAAGCCGAACATTCCTACTTTCTTCATAATGCTACATGGCCAATCAAAATTAATTTATTCTAATGCATTCACACAGAAGGTCAATTATCCAAATGATTCCAGTTCAGATTGCACCTGATCATGGGAGCCAATGAGCCATCTAAAGGGCAGCTGGGTGGTTTTGCAAGGCAAATCATCTCCAACTTCTTTTTGTCACCCTGTTTGCATAGACACACCGCTCTTCTTTAGTGAAGTGCATTTGCTAATGGGTAAACAACTGGGCTTTTTTAAAGCACAGCACTGAAGCAGACAGGCAGGCGGGCATGCCTATGAGCCAGAGACAGTCAAATCAGTGAGTGGACACACAGGTCTGGATAAATTACCAACAGACTACTCAGCCTTGCACCCACAGATAAATCCCATAATTTACACCTGACAGTAACGTGTATTTCAGGCACCTGACAGTAACGTGTATTTCAGGCACCTGACAGTAACGTGTATTTCAGGCACCTGACAGTAACGTGTATTTCAGGCACCTGACAGTAACGTGTATTTCAGGCACCTGACAGTAACATGTATTTCAAGAGTTAACGACTGGATTAGCTACATTATTTAGATTTTGCATAAACAAAGCCACAGGCTCATGTCTTTTAAAGAATGCAACCACCAAATAAGCGCACACACTCGTTAACAATACCACACACACACTCGTTAACAATACCACACACACACTCGTTAACAATACCACACACACACTCGTTAACAATGCCTGAATCCAGGTATTGTGAGATTTTCTGTAGGAGTGGTAAACTGGCAAACAACAGTGCAATTTCCTCACAATGCAATGTCATCCTGAAAAACCTTAACAGCACTAAAAGGGCAGAAGTGACCCATAAGCACCCTAGGGAAGGCATTTGTACTCTTTAGAGCAACAATGAGACAGCAGAGAGAGAGTCCCAGGAGGAACTGAGTAATTCCCTTCTCTGATGCTGTTTAGTGAGAGAGGCAATTTAGTGGGGATGAAATAACCTGGGAGAGCTTTAATCCTGATAGATGGGGGGGTTATTTTGATATAGAGCTTTCACCCTCTGCCCACTTCGCTCCAAAAATAGAGACCGTTTTTAGACACACTCATTTGTTATTCATCTGAGTGAATGACTGAATCACTGCAGTTATTGAAAGGCAATGACTTCTTTTCGCTATGACTCGGCTCTGGCTAAATGAGTAATTTAGAAATTGATAGAATACACATATTGCAAACCCTCTCCCTCCTCCACTCGCCCAGTCCTGGCGAGTCTGGGGAGCGGGACGCTAAACTGCCAGAAAACCAGAAACTAGGGTGAAACAGATGGGTGCAATCAAGATTTAATTTCCAAAAAGCCAGACACGGATACATACACTGATTGAGGGTGTTAGTGCTTTTTTCCCCAGCCCTCTCTGTGGCAATGGGAGCCCTTGTATGATGTTTTCCTTGTCTCTGCCTGTACGTGTCATCAAAACCCGAACAAAGACCAGGTTTGACTTATGAAGATGAGGGGGATTGTTTCTAAGGCACCCTGCATGCAGTCTTTCAGTGAGATGACCAGTTCTTCCTGGGCTGACTTTAAGACCTGCAGGCTTTGAAGCTGCTCTGTGGAACTCTGCAGCATATCAATTATCCATTAAGGGTTTGCTTAGGTATTAGAGGGATCAGAGGAGTTGACAAAATCCCAGCGGAGGGATAAGGGGGCTCAGTCAATGATATAGAGGCTCAGCTGGAGCCTGGTTCTCTGGCAGGTAAGGGCAACAACCTTCCCCGGGTAAAGCCCAGAGGAGAGAGAGGAGGGCCTCATCTGGAGCCTGGTTCCCTGTCTGTTGGTCAGTACAGGAGCAGTCAGGGGATTTAGAGTATCTGGCAGGTGGAACAGACACTGCCCTTTGACCTAATGGGTCAGTCCAGTAGGGGCCAGCCTAATGAAGAGCTCATCATCAGCCATACCAGACAAGCCAGGGGAGAATAGGGTAGTGTAGTGGCCACTTCTCAATTCACTTCACAACGCTCTAACAAAATCCCAAGAGTATTTTCCCACTACTGAGACCAGCCAATCACAGCTAGTGGTGCTACTGGCCGGCCTTTATTTTTCTTACCTCCATTCCCCCAACCTCCCTTCCCAATTGCTTCAGCTCCCTCCCATTCTTACTTCTACTGAGCTGCTGCCGGTGGCAATGACTGCTCTGCTCTCTGACTCACTTCTCCCCCCATTCCCTTCTATTTGCCTTTCCAGTTTCACTAGCATAAACACCAACCCACCCCACCACTATCAACTTTCTCCCTCCCAGAGCACTCTGTGGATGGCTAGGACAGGGCTGGGAAACGAAGCGGGGACAAGTGGGGGGAGTTAGTGAATGGAAGTCCTTTTACCCAAAGATGAGCTCCAGTGATTTTAACCAGAGACAGTTTCTTAATTATTCTGTCAAACATCAATCCTGTGGCTGATGCAGGTCGTCCTGGCGGCTGATGGACAGTGTAATCACTGCTAGGCTTTAAATGGAGAAGCTCCCGCTCTCCCTTTCCCACTCTCGTTCCCTCTTCTCTGTTGCCTGGCAGACAGGGCCATGACAGCAGGCCTGAGAAATAGGAAATGTGAAAAGGCTCTACAAACTGATACAGTCAGGTCCTGGCAGGGCTGGAGTGCTGAATGGAAGTGAACCAAACACTGCCTCTGAAATATGCTTAATTCACAGGGGTGGAGGGCTGGCTGTGTTGAAAAATCCCCAAAGCATGATGGAGGCAGGGTAAAAGGGGGAAATAAATACCTCTTGCTAAATCAAGCAAATCTCCTTAAAGCAATATTAACAAGTGAATTATACATAAGTGCTAAAAACATATACCCTATAGATTATATACTGCAGAGTGTAGGTTCAATCAAACTAGTCAAGGCCTAAATCAAGTGGTCACAACAGGACATAGAGGGTGTATGTATTATGACTCTTTAAATCAGTGGTTTTGTTGGCCTAGTTGAAGCTCCTGTGCTGCAGATTGTTCTATATGGATAAAGAGAGCAGCATTGTAAAGGATGGTAGAGCCCAGCCATCTGCTGTCCATCTCCACCTGCTCTGACAACAGCAGATGCTCCAGGAGACAGGAGGATATGAGTGTACATGTAGCAGAATGTTTCAGGCACCTGCAGCTGGAGAGACACAGCCATGTCAGCTTGACCACAGCTGTGGGGATCAAGCTAAAGGAGACAACTGTATCAGCTAGTCTGGATCAGTCAGTTTACACCTGGGGGAGGAAATTAAAACTAGCAGTGTAAGTGTTAGGACTGGTTGCAATGCTGTGACCGTAGGAATAGTAGTACAGTGAAATAGTTGATTCCTATGTTCCTCTTGGACACACACCTCTACAGGAATTTCAGGTGACTACTGATAATGTGTGGTAATAGTCGTTATTATGATAAATCTAAGGTATTTCATTTAAGTTTCACAAGCACTTTGGCTAAATTCACCCTTGTTACTTCTTTCTATTTTTAATGCAATCCTCCCTCTACCGCACATGCTCAGACTGTGATAAAGCAGCGCTCCTGACAAGGGTAACGCGAGATGTACGATTTCAACAGCGATCTGATGAGAGAAACATTTCATGTGGGCCTCATCTTTCCATTTGCGCGGTAAAGAGGTGTACGGATCAGACAAGAGGCACATTTCAAATCAAGCCTGGAATCGCCAATTACAGTGACAATAATATGTTTGAACTGCTGCCAGTGAGGCTTACAGTAGCATAGCAAACCATACCAGGGGAGAGGAGAGAGGGGCTGGGATACAGGTGAAACAGATAGAGGTATACGAGTACAAGACAACCCAAATAAACATGATGTTTCTTAAAACACATTCTTTCAGTTAGTTATCAGGTCTTAATAAAGTTAAAGTTAATTTAGTTTCCTACAGTGCCTTCAGAAAGTATTCACACCAGAGGACTTTTTTCCACATTTTGTTGTGTTACAGCCAGAATTAAACATTTGGCATACACACAATACACCATAATGTCAAAGTGGAATTGTGTTTTCCAAAAATAAAAAATAAAATAAAAAGTCTTGAATATCCCTTTGAGCATGGTGAAGTTTTTAATTACACTTTGGATGGTGTATCAATACACTCAGTCACTACAAAGATACAGGCGTCCTTCCTAACTCAGTTGCCGGAGAGAAAGGAAACCACTCAACAGTTCCAGAGTTTAATGGCTGCAATAGGAGAAAAGTGAGGACGAAGTTACTCCACAATACTAACATAAATGAAAGAGTGAAAATAATAAAAATATCAAAAAAACATGCATCCTGTTTGCAACTAGGCACTCAAGTAATAATGATATTTTTGGGGAAAAGCAATACACTTTTTGTCCTGAATACAAACTGTTATTTTTGAGGTAAATCGAATACAACACATTACTGAGTACCACTCTCCATATTGTCAATCATAGTGGTGGCTGTGCATCATGTTATGGGTATGCTTGTAATTGTTAAGGACTGGGGAGTTTCAGGATAAAACAAAATGGAGCTAAGCACAGGCAAAATCTGGTTCAGTCTGCTTTCCACCAGACACTGGGAGATGAACACATGGCCAAAACTACACAGGAGTTTCTTACCAAGAAGTCAGTGAATGTTCCTGAGTGTCTGAATTGCAGTTTTGACTTAAATCTACTTGAAAATATGTGGCAAGTATTGACTTAGGGTGTGAATAATTATGTAAATAAGATATTTCTGTATTTCATTTTCAATAAATTTGCAAAGAATTCTAAAAAAATGTTTTCACTTTGCCATTATGGGGTATTGTGTGAAGATGGGTGAAAACAAAAAACTTGATTTAATCCATTTTGAATTAAGGCTGTAACACAACAAAATGTGAAATAAGTCAAGGGGTATGAATACCTTCTGAAGGCACTGTAAGTGACCTTCTCTCCTCCATTCCCACAGAGTGGACAAACCTGATGTGACAGAGGAGCCAGGGATGGGCACGTCTTTCCCATTACATTGGCTACATTTCATAAAATTCATTATGGCATGGCCTTCTGCCCACATAGGGCTGCTCCTCATGCTCAAAAACAGGGGTCCATGCTGGAAGAGCTGGAAAGGCTGAGGAATCCACCTCTCACAGATCTCAGGGTTAATGAGAGAGGGGAGTCTAAATTACATCAACAAACAGCAGCAGCATGTCAAATCAAATCATATTTTATTTGTCACATGCGCAGAATACAACAGATGTAGACCTTATCATGAAATGCTTACTTACAAGCCCTTAACCAACAAGGCAGTTGTACACATTAGGCAAGATGGTGCCGATAGAGAAGGCAGCTTAGTTTCTAGTCCTTAGGAAACTGTGCAGTACTTTTTTTGTGTGTATTATTTCTTACATTGTTAGCCCAGAAAACTTTAAGTGTTATTACATACAACCGGGAACTATTGGATATCATGGAGACGTCAACTTACCAGCACAACCAGCACTACGACCAGGAATACAACTTCCCCAAAGCGGAGCATTTATCTGCACCTCCCAGGGCATTTGAACTGATTCCAGAGGCCGACCCAAAACAACGCCCCCGAGGGTGCCGGAGCGGTCTTCTAGTGAGGCTTTGGATGTGCACACACCACCTACTGCTTCGAGTATATTACTTGCTAATGTCCAGTCCCTAGTTAACAAAGTCAACGAAATCTGGGCAAGAGTTGCTTTCCAAAGAGATATCCGGGATTGTAACACACGGTTTCACGGGAACATGGCTAGCTGGGGACATGCTGTTGGAGTCCATACAGCCAACAGGATTTTTCAGTGCATTGCGCCAACAGGAATAATCTCTCCGGTAAGAAGAAGGGCGGGGGGTGTATGTTTCATGATTAACGACTCATGGTGTAATTGTAACAACAAACAGGAACTCAAGTCCTTTTGTTCACCTGACCTATAATTCCTCACAATCAAATGCCGACCATATTATCTCTCAAAATAACTCTCCTCAGTTAACATCACAGCCGTGTATATCCCCCCGCAAGCGGATACCAAGACGGCCATCAAGGAACTTCACTGGACTTTATGCAAACGGGAAACCATATATCCTGAGGCTGCATTTATTGTAGCTGGGGATTTTAACAAAGCAAATTTGAGAACAAGACTACCTAAATTCTAACAGCATATCAATTGCTGTACACAAGCGAGTAACACACTCGACCATTGCTACTCTGACTTCCGCGATGCATACAAGGCCCTCCCACGCCCCTCCTTTTGACAAATCTGGCCATGACTCCATCTTGTTGCTCCCCTCCTATAGGAAGAAACTACAACAGGAATTGCCCGTGCTTAGGTCTATCCAACGCTGGTCTGACCAATTGGATTCCACACTTCAAGATTGCTTCGATCACGTGGACTGGGATAAGTTCCGGGTAGCCTCAGATAATAACATTGACGTATACGCTGACTCAGTGAGCGAGTTTATAAGGAAGTGTATAGGAGATGTTGTACCCACTGTGACTATTTAAACTTTCCCTAACCAGAAACCATGGATTGATGGCAGCATTCACGCAAAACTGAAAGCACGTACCACCACATTTAATTATGGCAAGGTGAATATAAATCTGGCTGATTACAAACAGTGTAGTTATTCCCTCCGTAAGGAAATCAAACAAGCAAAGTGTCAGTATAGAGACAAAGCGGAGTCGCAGGTCAACGGCTCAAACACGAGACGTATGTGGCTGTGTCTACAAACAATCACGGATTACAAAAAGAAAACCAGCCTCGTCGCGGACATCGACGTCTTGCTTCCAGACAAATGAAACAACTTGTTTGCGTGCTTTGAGGACAATACAGTGCCACCGACGTGGCCTGCTACCAAAGACTGTGGGCTCTCCTTCTCCGTGGCCGACGTGAGTAAAACATTTAAACGTGTTAACCCTCGCAAGGCTGCCGACTCAGACGGCATCCCTAGCCGCATCCTCAGAGCATGCACAGACCAGCTGGCTGGTGTGTTTACGGACATATTGAATCAATCCCTATCCCAGTCTGCTGTCCCCACATGCTTTAAGACGACCACCATTGTTCCTGTTCCCAAGAAAGCCAAAGGTAACTGAACTAAATGAATATCGCACCGTAGTGCTCACTACTGTCATCATGAAGTGCTTTGAGAGACTAATCAAGGATAATATCACTTCCACCCTACCGGTCACC
Organism: Brachymystax lenok tsinlingensis; assembly: GCA_030435695.1. Taxonomy (NCBI): domain Eukaryota; kingdom Metazoa; phylum Chordata; class Actinopteri; order Salmoniformes; family Salmonidae; genus Brachymystax; species Brachymystax lenok. The sequence continues at coordinate 41,148,237 of CM059813.1, forward strand.
CTAGGCCCACTTCAATTTGCTTACCGCCCCAATAGGTCCACAGACAACGCAATCGCCATCACACTGCCCTATCCCATCTGGACAAGTGGAATACCTATGTAAGAATGCTGTTCATTGACTACAGCTCAGCATTCAACACCATAGTACCCTCCAAACTCATTATTCGACGGGACAGTAGTGAAGAAGGTGGAAAGTTTTAAGTTCCTCGGTGTACACATCACGGACAAACTGAAATGGTCCACCCACACAGACAGCGTGGTGAAGGCGGCGCAACAGTGCCTCTTCAACCTCAGGAGGCTGAAGAAATTCGGCTTGTCACCAAAAACACTCACAAACTTCTACAGATGCACAATCGAGAGCATCCTGTCGGGCTGTATCACCGCCTGGTACGGCAACTGCTCTGCCCACAACCGTAAGGCTCTCCAGAGGGTAGTGAGGACTGCACAACGCATCACCGGGGGTAAACTACCTGCCCTCCAGGACACCTACACCACCCAATATCACAGAAAGGCAAAAAAGATAATCAAGGACAACAACCACCCGAGCCACTGCCTGTTCACCCCGCTATCATCCAGAAGGCAAGGTCAGTACAGGTGCATCAAAGCTGGTACCGAGAGATTGAAAAACAGCTTCTATCTCAAGGCCATCAGATTGTTAAAACAGCCACCACCAGCAGAGAGATATCACTGGCCACTTTAACAAATGGAACACTTGTCATTTTAATAATGCCACTTTAAGAATGTTTACATATCTCCCATTACCCATCTCATACGTATATAATGTATACTGTATCCTTCACTATCCATTCTTTACTATCTATTGCATCTTAGCCACTCTGTCACTGCTCATCCATATATTTTATACTTATATATTCTCATCCCATTCCTTTACTAGATTGTGTGTATTAGGTTTTGTTGTGGAATTGTTATATATTACCTGTTAGATACTGCTGCAGTCAGCTCTAGAAGCAGAAGTATTTCGCTACACTCACAATAACATCAGCAAACCATGTGTATGTGACCAATAACATCTGCTAACCATGCGTATGTGACTAATAACATCTGCTAACCATGTGTATGTGACCAATAAAATGTGATTTTTGATTTGATTTGAATACACAGGCTACTGAGAAAATCAACTTATTAACAGAGAAATGCACACACTAACACACAGAGGGGTGTTACTACAGCATACTTGAGGACTTTTTTGGGGGACCAATAATTGATTCCCATTCAAAATCCTATTTTCCCTAACCCAACCATAATTTTAGCCATTAATCTAACCCTTAAACCTAAAAACAGGCTTTGTATAAGTGAGGACCAGCAAAATGACCTCAGTTATCCAAATTGTCCTTACTGTTTAGTATTCTTGTGTGGACTTCTGGTCCTCACAAGTATAGCACTACACGCACACACTAAATGAATCTCCTGCTGTAGCCTCGACTGTCGGGGAAATTAGCATCCGTGTTCCCCTCCATCGCTCAAATAAAGGGATGCCTGATCATTTAATTACTGGAGTCGACATTCATCTCTTGTGTATTGTGTGACTTGGGATGAGTCATATCAAGGCTAATGACACACAGCATACACCAATTGCTCCTCATCGACAACCACTGTAATTTCTCTAGGTTTTAGAGCCAAAATTAAGTCTGCTCTAATGATTAGTGTAACATTTAAAACTGCTTTAAATCATCTTTCCCACAGCAATTAACAAATGACCTATCAACATGACGTTATCCCTGACCGCTTTGGCATCAGCATCTTTAGACTGCTCCATGTTTACATACAACGTCAGGCAGTGACAGAGGACAAGAGGACGTGCTGCTGCACTGCTCTGTAGAGCACGGCTCATAAAGCAGGCCTGATCCTATCATCTGTCTCAGTGTTTGGGTGGCCTGGCCTCAGATGAGCCCACAGCAGCGTGCATGTAGGCTTACATCAAAGCCAAGAGGCGTGAAATGAGCGTGGCCTCAGCCACACCATCAGCTCAATTTTTCGGAACATGCAAGACACCCCTGTGACGCTCGCTCACGCCTCGGACAGACAGATGGAGAGATAGACGGACGCCTGTCCGGGATGAAGGGAAGCATCATCTGTTAAATTGAGCGGTGTAGCGAGAGCGAGGCAGCTCGTTGCTGGACACGCCACGCCAGGGTCGTAATGAGGGGCGTCGCCCTGGGTTACTGTAATATGGAACCACGAGGGAGTCAAGAAGAAACAGGGCCACGGTTCTCATGCCATATTAATGATCAGTGGGGGGTGGAACAGAGTTGTCAGTGTGCTCTGGGTACATTTCCCTGTGGAGTGAGACTGGGTCCTCAGGCAGTGTGCCTCATAAGTGAAAATGAACAATTGGGTTCCATTTCTCCAAACATGCGAAAGAGGAGAAAAAATTTTATAAAATCAACCTCCTGTTGCCGACTAACAGTCAGTGACTGAGAACGGTTTTCAATCTTTAATACTATCATGTGGTAGGAGGTGCTGGAGAACATGAGAAAAATGGAGCCGTCCAGCCTTTTCCTATTAAAGGAGCACTGGTTGACTTCTAGAAGGTCACTAAATCATAGACTATGTGCCCCTATGGCATTTGAAGGCCTTTCTAACACTACTACCTTGCCCCATCTGGGGCCTACCGTTGAAATGACAAAACGCTTCATGCAGCAATAAGAGTGAGAGAAGGGCTCAATTAGCCCAGGTCCAATCCTAGATCACATATTGATTTATCCCAGATGAGGAATGGCAGACAGGTGACTGTTCAATCAGCCAGGGCCGTGGTAGGAGGGGGAGGAATGGTCTAGTGAACAGGGGGTGGAAAGGGATGGTGTTAATACAAGGTGAATACATTAATAGCCATTAGATACATGCTATTGGACATGCAATTGACAGGCCTTTAGAAATGACAGGTGTCTTGTATATAAAATATGTCCTACAGCGGTATGGTGGTTGCCAGATGATGAGCCTGATATGAGCTCCATGATATGATATGAGCTCCCCTTCATGGAGGATTTCCTCCTCTCCCCATGTAGGATTTCATTTTGTTTGCTTCTGCTTAAGAATAGTTTTTCAACAGATTTAGCGGAATGAATACACCCCTGATCATCTGCAAACATAGTTCACTTTCATAGCAGCCACATACAAAACAGCACAATCCCTTTGCTCGTTGTATAATTCCTTCTCGCATCTACGCGCTCTTCTCCTCTCACCTTTTCCCTTCGCTGATTGCACAACACAACAGCTGATCTGTGACCAGGCAAAAAAAAACTGCTACACAGCCTACATCGTTGTCACCATATTAGCTAACGTCATAGTCAACATAGCTACTAGAACTAACGCTACAATCATCCAGTACAGTGTAGTCAGCAGCAAGCAGTTTAGCAGCTACAATGGCGGGCCCTGGTGGCAATACATTTATAAAACCAAAAGCTTACTTTGAATTGGAAGAGTTCCAGTGTGTGATGGCCATAGCCAACTAGCATCCCTTTTTGTTTGAGACTGTTGTTTGAGTAGGCTAAACTAGCTTGCTGCATTCGCTAGCTAAATAAGTGAAAGTGAAAAACTCCCTCTTGTTGCTTCTCCTTCATTATGGAATAAATGAATTTGTTCAAAACTGTTCAACTACTGTCTTTCTCTCTCGGAGTCAACTACTCACCACATTTTATGCACAGCAGTGCTAGCTAGCTGTAGCTTATGCTATCAGTACTAGATTCATTTTCTGACTTTGTTTGGGTGGAAAACATGTCACAGCAAGAGCTCTGATAAGGTTGGAGGACGTCCTCCGGAAGTCGTCATAATTACTGTGTAAGTCTATGGAAGGGGGTGAGAACCATGAGCCTTCTAGGTTTTGTATTGAAGTCAATGTAGCCAGTGGACGACGTAAGCTAGTTGTCCTCCGGCTACACCATGGTCCTACCCCAGACAGTGCTGTTGAGGCTATTGTAGAACTTCATTGCAAAACAGTGGGTTTTAATTATTTAGTGACGTGAATATATTTAGTATAGTTTAATCTAAAAAGGATAACCTTTTTTAATGTTTAAGATGGTCCTCCCCTTCCTTGTCTGAGGAGCCTCCACTGGTGTGTGCGTGTTTGTCTGACTAGATGTGTGTTTGTCTGACTAGGTATCTGTGTGTCTGATTGTGTGTGTGTGGGCGTGTAGGGGAAAGAAGTGACTGAGGAGCTGGTAAACAGTAACAGAGAACACGAGTGTAAAGAAGCTCATTATTAAGTGAGTGAAGTTTTTTTCAGGACATCGATAGGACCTCTTTAAAGCAGAAGTGATGAGATGGGTAAAACATGCCAGGCCAGATGAAAGGCGATCATCCCAGCTGAATGGCACTCTGAGGAAGGGAGTGCTTCTTCTCATGGCCATTCACATATCGACCGCAGGTGCAATTTAGAGGAGATTGAGATCTTATTGCAATTTAGCCTTCTTGTTTTTAACATTCATCCAAAGTACAAGGTACGGTGGGATAACAATCAAACAAGATATGTGTGTGTGTGTGTGTGTGTGTGTAAAGGACATTCCAAAGCAGTTATAACTCTTGTGAAAGCAAACTGTATTTTTTTTTTTTTCACAATTACACCAGAGAACCGCATCAGGGTACCTAGGCTAATCCATATGAAAGTGCCTAAGTGGAACATAGATCTAAGAGATAATGGTATTTAGTTTGGCAGCCAGTCTGAGTTACATTTGACTTATTTCGATAAGCAACACAATTACACCCGGCAGCTGGAAGGTTAGAGGGCTCACAGAATGATCACTGACTGAGGTAAACAGAGACAATTAGGACAAACAAATGAAGGCAATACACAATTATCAGTGTGTCATTTCACCAATAGCATCCCAACAACTAAAATAAGAACATTGCAATGCTACATTAACAAAAAATATCCAACTGTTTTTCCAATCTGCAGGTTATGACACAGCAACTAATGATACAAACAGCGACAAGCAGTACATTTGGTGCTGAAACTAGGAGGTATAATTATCACGTACTGAACGTAGTACTGAAACATTTCTCTCTAAACATCCTCAAGGATAAAAACAATGTGTCAAGAGAAGTAATATTCACTTAGTGGTAATAAACCCGCCTGTCATTCACAGTTGGTTAATTATGCAATTCAGCTCAGTATTGCCATGGGTTCATTCAAACAAAACATTGTTCGCTAAAACAACTTCTTGCTTCTTGACTGGAGCTTCTTGCCTGGAGTAGGCTACAACTCATAAAAACAACACACTCTACTCCAACCAATTAGACTAAAGTAACAAAGTGAACTGGCAAACTGAAGTGTTTCCAATTTCCCAAAGTCCAGATATCTTCAGTGTATGGAGGATTGACATATGGTTTAAAGTATAAAAAAAAGGAAAACTCCAGGGTTTTGACATTGAGTTCAAACGTCACACTGTGCATCCAGTTCGTCTGTAGCGTCACAATGTTTCTTTGAACTGCAGCTCCATAGCCACACATCACAACTCAGAGGCTTTAGACAAGAGCTCCTTGACTTCCCCTCCTACCATTTACATGCCATTCTGTATGTCAATGCCTGGCCCAGTCCCAGTACTCAGTGAACAAAGGATCTGAAACCAAGTAGAAACAGCCTACATTCAGCTATGATCTTATAAGCAGAGAGGTGGAACAGCTACCATATAGCAAATCGTCAGCTACAGTATAGTTGGTTGAGGATGCCTTGGCATGATGCACTGAGCAGGCAGCTGAGGTCTGACAGAGTCTGCTGCTAGTCCATGATCAGCTGTTATACTGAGGCTGTTCGTTTTTCCTGAGTCGCCACTGAGATATTAGCATTTACGTTACGCTTAGAGATCTTTTAAGAGACCCTGATAACTCACAGTGCTCCCTGGTTCTCATCAATAAATTGTAACCATAGCAACTTTCTTCAAACTGAACTACAGTACTAACTAGTGTTAGCACAATGTCTGGAAGTCTATGTAACTACTAGGATGCTAGTAGATACCATAGACTTCCAGTCATTACGCGAACACTAGTTAGCATTATATTTCAAAAATACCACTAATTTCCTTCATTCTGGATGCAGAGACATACAAATGGTATCAATGAGTTCATCTGACTCTGGGGAAGTTGACAAAATCCCGAAGTATCCCTTTAAGCCAATGGTTAGATCTAGCTATACTTTACTGAAATAATACCCCTTACTCTACTCACCAGCACCACTCGATTCAAATCTCAATGTCAATATGTGCTTTGCGCCACCATAGAAAAGCAATCTCACCTTTCAGAGCTCACTACACATACCCAGAGAGCCATTACCACTATTAGCAAAAGGTGCTCTTGATGGAATCACCTGCTCGTCATTCTAAATGTTCCCTCCTCATCGCCCCAGTCCAATGTTTACTGGTCCCACAGCACAGGTCTCAGGTGTTGGCTCCCCAGAGCCTGCCGTCTGTAATGCCAGGCTTAATGCTCTACGCAGAGGGAATGAACTCCATTATGGAGTGAGAGCCTGTTTCTGGGCTTTGTCTCTGACTTATCATTGCTTGTCTTTACGACACAGGGGACTGGCTGTTCCCGGAGGCCTAGCCTGCAGGCCGACAGACCATTTTTCCACAGCAAATCCAGATCTCCGACGTCACAGCCAACTCAATGATGGCTGATTGTGCAAGTCCCTGGAGGGCTAGGCATGTGTGTGTTAGTCTGTATTTGTACGGTGCATGATTGCCTTAGCCTGTCTGAGGTGTAGATGAAACAGATCCAAGGGCATGAATAGGAGTCATTCCCACTAAGCCTCTAGAACTGTGGCGCGGAAAGGATGATTCACCACTCACAACCAATCACGTTGCAGAGCGGGGCTCTTAAAGAGGGCCAACAATGAGCCCTGTCTCCCTAGTCTCCGACAGCCTCACACCATGTCCAAGCAGACGCTCTGATATTCGACGCCGGCCCAAGACATCTCCATATGCACAGAGAGGACCAGAGTGAGTGGCTGGTCCAGAGTAGAGTGGCTGGGCCTGGTCCTCAGAGCCCCTCACAACGCTGCCTTAACATGATTTAGCAGATCAAAGCCTGGGGGGGAGAGAGCTGTCATACACTGGGTATATCCGCAGTAAGTGGACAATAATACCTTTCAAGAATACTCTTGATGTAATGGGGCGATTTGGAGCGAAAATGACGGGAACGTGGCAGGACCTCTTCTCAATGAGGTACACCGTGCCAAAGATGGCACAACTAGCCAAGAGGGAGACACAGGTGAAGCAGAGCAGAAACTAACACATTGAGAGAAGCACACACACTTACAACACACTGCCGCAAGGAACACAAAGGTCTGAGTGAGTGAACACCTTCGTATACAAACACCCACGCACAAAGTGCATCACAGACTAACAAATGCTTGGGCTGGAGGGGAGGCACAGCTGAAGCTGGATGATCTGAGTGAGTATACACCTCCAGAGCAGATACAATACACACACATTTGTGCACATATAGAAACGCACACAACCCAGTAGGGAGGCCAAGGGTGAAGACGAGCGAGTACACACCTTCAGCATGCCTAATCAACAATGTGATTAACACCCAAGGTTGGTTACCTAGTCAAAGACCTAGTCAAATACTCTCTCTATTATTTCTCAATTTTTCTCTCTGCATTGTTGGGAAGGGCCCCTAAGTAAGCATTTCAATGTTAGCGTACACCTGTTCTTTACAACGCATGTGACAAATAAGATTTGACACACCATCTCTTTCCTTTCCTCTCTGCCATGGAGCTGGTCAATTGAATAGACTAAATGCTAATGTACCAATACATTCAAGGTGGAGGATCAGAAAACCTAGCTGTGTCCGTTCCCTTTACATCTTGTTACTGGCGCACACACACACAAAGCTGTGAAAACACCCACAGGTGACAATTACCCAGTCACTCCCTGCAGTCACACACAGGCTAGGAGCACAGCCCCGTCTTATAGGGGCCATATTTCACCACCACCTAGGAAATACAATGCGCAGGACAAAACACCCATCTGCTATTTCCTATCAGGACTGAGCAGGAGGTAGTGTAATAAAGAGGTTATTTGGCTGTGGGTATTTGGTCACTGCCTACAGGTAATGTGGGGGGGGGGAAACTCAATACTACAACTCTTCTGTCAAAGTAAGAAGTTCTCTATATGCCTGTGAAAGAGTGGGGCTAGTTATTCTAGCAGGGACGTAAGGCGCCAGAGGACAGAATTGAAACACCCTTGAACAGCCTTGTACTGCATGTCCAATGAAATGAATAGGCTTTGCCCACATACTGTACACACCAACACTCCCTTTAGATATTGCGTTCAATGTCTTGTATTTCATTTTTCTTTATCCTTCTTTTTCTCCGACCTCTTCCCTCATCCTGTACATTTGTGTCATATTCCCTATTCTATTTGGTCTCTCTTTTTCCCTCTTTCTAATTGACCTAATCAATGCTGTACTCCAACTGCAAAAAAGCAAAAAAACACAAACCAGATTTAAATCATATCCAATCCCAGGACCAGTCTGTTCTAGCTGAAGCTGTACACTCCCAACTGCATCTTCTAGTTGGAATAGAACGAGATCAAAGCAGAAAGAGAGCTGACAGAGAAAAGAGAGAGAGCAGAGAGAGTGAGGGAGAGCGCAGTGGACGGACACGCTATCCAGTGTTTGCCATCTCCCAGATAAGAGAACGAGCCAGGTTATGCTTCATTTTACCTGGTATTTATTTATAAATTATCCTCCTTGGTAATAGTGTTTAAATGTTATCTTTTTGACAGTCATTGACAGCCACAATGTACCAATTGACACCATCTATACTATACATAACCATATTAATTGTTAGTGGCTATGAGGAACCTAGCAGCTAAAATAAGGCTGTGCTAACGAGGGTAGAATATACTCACTTATGCAGAATATCAGTATCCCTGGATACATACTGTAGTTGGCTGCAGTAAATGTATAATACTGCTGCACTAGTGAAAATGAGTATACATCTAGAGTTTAATGTCACTGTTAGGCATCTTACTCTACACCAAACCTCAAGGTGGAAACTGTTGGGGGTGAAGCACAAGGCTTTGAGTTGAGTATTGAATATGGCAAAATAAACATTCCACTGTTGACTCGTCTTCAAACACGGATTAACATTTCATAAGGTTGAAACGAGTCAACATCTTCCATGCCAAAGCAAATAAAACATAAGAAATGCAATTGTAAGCATGAATATTAAGTATTTGTCATGACAAACCCTTGAAATGCTTTCAAGTACCTTATTCAATTGGACACATTTCAACATTTAACAAGTGTGTATCTTTGGCATTCCCAGCCATTGATTCTCACTCTGTCTCAAGTTGTTCACAGCCTAGGCCTAAACGGAACCGAGACAGAACTTCTTTAGTGTTAGGAATATATTAAAAGAAAAATGTAAATGAGGATTTTTATCATGCCAAGAATCTAATAATTAACATTCCCTCCACAGATCTGATGAGTCTCCAAATCCCTGTATGAAATGCAAATGGCGGTACACGGAGGTTTAATGTCAATCCGCTCTCATTTCTCCCCCATAAGGGAGGGCCTGTGTCTGTCTCGCCTCTATACTGCTGGAGGAGGAACCGGTAGCTACTGGCTTTACTCTAGGGTTTGGGCTTCGAATTGAACTCAGGATAAAGAGAAGACTACTTCCTATGCAGGAATAACTGTGAAGTCTAATGCTGTCCTTAAAAGCTGGCTCGGTTTCCCCCACAAATTCATCTCTATTATTACCTCGTTTGACATCATAATGTATGAATTTGATCACACTGCCTCAGAGGACTGAGAAACACTTAAACTTCTATTTTCTCTCTTATTTCATTCTGTTTTTAGGACACCTTGATTTCATGCAGGGCCAAAAATAATATATACACTGTGGACATTTGACTGGGACAATACATCGTCAGTAGCAAAGTTTCACAAGCACCTTTTAAAAATTCCTCTCTGGTATGTGTGTGTGATTGGTGCCCTCAGTCTCCGACTAAAAAAACAAGAGACTGATATAGGCTTATCTCTGATATAGCCTATAGATACATATGACATGGCTGGTCATGGCTCACATCAACACCATCATCCTAAACACCCTCGACCGACTCCAATTCGCATACCGCCCCAACAGAGCCACAGATGACGCAATCTCAATTCCACTTCACACTGCCCTCTTCCACCAGAACAAGAAGGGAAATAACTAATTTGAGAATGCTGTTCATAGACTACAGCTCAACGTTCAACACCATAGTCCCCTTCAAGCTCATCACCAAACTGGGGACCCTGGGACTGAACACCCTCTGTAACTGGATCCTGGACTTCATGATGGGGCGGCCTTAGGTGGCAAGGGTAGGCAACAACATGAGGGCCCCTCAGGGTTGGGTGCTTAGTCCCCTCCTGTACTCCCTGTTCACCCACGACTGCATCGCCACGCATGACTCCAACACCATCATCAAGTTGGCAGTGACATGACAGTAGAAAACCTGATCACTGAAGGCGATTAGACAGTCTACAGGTCGGTCAGAGACTTGGCAGTGTGGTGCCAGGACAACAACCTCTCCCTCAACCTCAGTAAGACCAAGGAGATGATCGTGGACTACAGGAGAAAGAGGGGAGAGCATGCCCCCATCCATATCGATGTGGCTGTAGTGGAGCGGGTCAAGAGCTTCAAGTTCCTTGGCGTCCACATGGTCCACACATCCGCACAGTCGTGAAGAGGGCACAGCAGTGCCTCTTCCACCTTAAGAGGCTGAAAAAAAATTGTCAGGGACCCTCGGATCCTCAAAAAGTTAAATAACTGCACCTTTACTGGCTGTATCACCGGTCGGAATGGCAAATGCACCGCCCTCAACCGCAAAGTGCACACGTCACAGTACATCACTGGGGACAAGCTTCCTGCCATCCAGGACCTCTATATCAAGCTGTGTCAAAGGAAGGCCCAAAATATTGCTAAAGACTTCAGTCACCCAATCCATAGACTGTTCACACTGCTACAGTACATCAAACGGTACCGGAGCGTCGGCTCTTGGACCAACAGGCTCCGAGACAGCTTCTACCCCCAAGCATTAAGACTGCTAAATAGTTAATTAAGCGGTTACCCAGACTATCTGCATTGACCCTATCTTGCACTGACTCTATGCACACTCACAATACTATATAGAGCACATTCGGAAAGTATTTAGACCCCTTGACTTTTTCCACATTTTGTTACATTACAGCCTTATTCTAAAATGTATTAAAACGTTTTTTTAACTCAATGTACAAGAAATACCCCATAATGACAGAGCAAAAGGAGGTTTAGAAAGTTTGCAAATGTGTTACAAATAAAAAACTGAAATATCACAAGTATTCAGACCCTTTACTCAGTACTTTGTTGAAGCATCTTTGGCAGCGATTACAGCCTTCTTGGGTAGGACGCTACAAACTTGGAACACCTGTATTTGGGGAGTTTCTCCCATTCTTCTCTGTAGATCCTCTCAAGCGCTGTCAGGTTGGATGGGGAGCGTCGCTACGCAGCTATTTTCGCCCCAGTCTGAGGTCCTGAGCACTCTGGAGCAGGTTTTCATTAAGGATCTTTCTGTACTTTGCTGCGTTCATCTTTCCCTCGATCCTGACTAGTGTCCCAGTCCCTGAAAAACATCCCCACACCATGATGCTGCAACCACCATCCTTCACCGTAGGGATGGTGCCAGGTTTCCTCCAGATGTGACGCTTGGCATTCAGGCCAAAGAGTTCAAACTTGATTTCATCAGATCAGAGAATCTTGTTTCTCATGGTCAGAGAGTCCTTTAAACTCCAAGCGGGCTGTCATGTGCCTTTTACTAAGGATTGGCTTCCGTCTGGCCACTCTACCATAAAGGCCTGATTGGTGGAGTGCTGCAGAGATGGGAGAACCTTTCAGAAAGACAACCATCTCCACAAAGGAACTCTAGAGCTCTGTCAGAGTGGCCATCGGGTTCTTGGTCACCGCCTTGACCAAGGCCCTTCTTCCTCAGTTTGGCCGGGCGGCCAGCTCTATGAATAGTCTTGGTGGTTCCAAACTTCTTCCATTTAATAATGATGGAGGCCACTGTGTTCTTGGGGACCTTCAATGCTGCAGAAATGTTTTGGTACCCTTCTACAGATCTGTGCCTCGACACAATCCTGTCTCGGAGTTCTACGGACAACTCCTTCGACCTCATGTCTTGGTGTTTGCTCTGACATGCACTGTCAACTGTGAGACCTTATATAGACAGGTATGTGCCTTTCCAAATCACTTTAACTCTACCTAAATGTACATATTACCTCAATTACAGCGACTAACCTGTGCCCCAGCACATTGACTCTGTACCAGTAGCCCCTGTATATAGCCTTGTTACTGTTTTTTACTTATCTATTTTTTACTTAACACTTATTTTTCATAAAACTGCATTGTTGGTTAAGGGCTTGTAAACATTTCACTGTATGGTCTACACCTGTTGTATTCGGCGTATGTGACAAATACAATTTTATTTAAGCTCAATTTTGAGTCTCATAGCAAAGGGACTACTTATGTAAATAGGGTATTTCGGGTTTTTAATTTTAATACATTTGCAATAATGTCTAAAAACCTGTTTTCGATGTGCCATTACAGAGTATTTTGTGTGGATTGATGAGGAAAAACAAGTATTTAACTACTTAGGGAGCAGTGGGGCGCTAGCTCCCCACTCCCGACACTACCCGGTGAAATGTAAGGCGCCAAATTCAAAATACAAAAGTTGAATTATTAAACATTCATCAATATACAAGTGTTGCATAGTCATCAAAAGCTCTGCTTCTTGGCAATATCACAGCGTTGTCAGATTTCAAAAAGGCTTCACGGCAAAAGCACAAGATTTGATTGTTTGAGGATAGCACCTTCCTATTTTTATCTATTAGCATACATTCATAAACCATCACGGTTCACACAAAACCCATATCACAGCGAAAACAAATCCCTTACCTTTCCGAAGAACTTCTGCTGAGGGCTTCCCAAGTTTCCAACAAAGACATCCAATGGTTCTTTTGTTAGAAAAAGTAATTTATTATATCCATAAATCTCTGTTTGATTGGCGCGTTATGTTCAGAAAATCCAACGTCGAATCGCCCATTGAAACATGAAGAGAACGCGTTCAAACATACCTATAAACTTTTCCTAAACAAATCAAAGACCAGTTATAATGCATCCTTAGCTATCCTTTTATGAATATTAGCGATAATATTTCACTCGGATGGTCACCTATACGTTATATAAGTAAAATAAAGTGGGGGCGCGCACCCAGTCTCGAGCCCGAGAAATCTTGTTGACATCTGAGCTCCCTTGACCATTTCCTCTTCCTATCCGTTTTGCTTACTCCTATCGATCCCAGACTCTGTATAAAGACTGCTGACATCTAGTGGAAGCCATAGGTACTGCAGTCTCAGTCCTGGTTAAAATAAAATGAATAGGCAGCCTGGAGAAGAAGGTCAAGTACAAAAACAACTGCAAAACCGGATGGATTTTCCTCGGGTTTTCGCCTGCTATATCAGTTCTGTTATACTCTCATACATTATTTTAACACTCTTAGAAACTTCAGAGTGTTTCCTATCCAAAAGTACGCCAGACTCTCCAAAACAGTCACCTATGCAGCCGCTCCCTAAGAAGTTAATACATTTTATAATAAGGCTGTAATGTAACAACATGTGGAAAAAGTGAACGGGTCTGAATACACTGTATACACACACACACACAAAACCAACACACATTCACATGCATACGAACACAACACACAAACATACATCATATGCTGCTGCTATGGTGTTCTTTACTCTTCCTCTTTATTATAATACATCTTGATGCCTAGTCACTTAGCCCTGCCTTTATACACATATATACCTCAAATACCTTGTACCCCTGCACATTGATCTGCTACTGGCATAATAGCTTATTCTTCCATATTTTATTCCTGTTGTGTTACGGTTTCTTTTTATTCTCTTTTCTTTACAAAATTTGATGACTCTAGTCAACTATTAAAGCGACAACATGAAACTGAAGTGAAGCAAAGTAATGTTATTCAAGTGACTTGTGTATTGCAATGAGTATCATGCCATATTTGTGCATAGTATATTCCACATCATGCCTCTATGCCCTTCGTTCTCAATGTCCTTCATCTTTGATGTATCAGAAACGTGTGGTAAACTGGCCTGTTCAACAGTGGATAGAAGGAACCAGTATTTAACACTGTTCTATGACACATACGAAGACACAACCATTGTCAAACAACCTGGAAGAAAAAACAATAATTTGAAGTGAAAGCAAACAGGGAATTAGTGCTCTGTTGAGTGTCAACAAACTAGCACTGCGGCATTGTTACAAGCCTCCAACTGTTCGATGCTGAGTTATTGGCAATCTGAACATTTAGTATTCCACAGTCGTAAAGAAAGCCAAGCTGCCACATCCTCTCCTCTGAGGTTCTGGACCTTTAATTGCACCAGGAAAGTACAGTAACGAGTTTGCGTTGTGCATTGGGAGAAGACTGTGACGGCAGGGACAAGCCATTAAAAGGCTGGCTTTATTGTGGCTGCGGGGCTGTAATTCATTACAAAACTGTCAATAAAACCATGGCATTATAATTAGGAGATCTCTACTAGCCCATCTCTGGGAGAAACATAGCTGTCAGTACCAAACCCACTAAACTGTTGTGTCTTTGTTACAGAGGTGGACTGGTGCCTAACCAACCAGACAAGGCCTTAAAGAGAAGCTTTAACATGACTCCTGGTTAAACAATCACACAAAGTAGCAGCAACAAAGATTTACAGAATCTCTAGGGTAAAGTGTTGAGCAGCTGGGTTAAATAGGGAATTCAACAGGTGGTTGGAACAGTGTGTTGGCTCTCTGAGACGAACTGACAGTTTGACATGGAACTAGCTACTGTAGCATAGTGAATCAGCTTTGTTCTCTATCTTTAGGTGGTACAACTCCTCTCCACAGCACACTCGCACACCCTGTGGTGTTGGATAAAGTGGGCTCCTACCTTGGGGTCAGCAGTGAGCAGTTTGAATGCCTCGTACACCTGCTTCTCCTTCACCCCTCCTCCTAGGTCCAGGAAGTTGGCCGGCTTCCCTCCATGGAGGTCGATGATATCACACGTGGCCATAGCCAGACCAGCCCCATTCACTGTAATGACAGATCAAAGGTGAAACTAAACCACAGAGAAAGCTGAGAACTGTTACTGTTAATGGTTTCTTGCCCATTCTCTGATGAAGTTAGATTTCCCCCATTGGAGTCCAAATGAAGACGAGAATTGAAACGAAAACCCTAGAGAGAAAACAGTGACAAGTAGTCGGCATTTAATTCAATTAAACATGACCTAATACCAGCATTAAAACAACACAAACATGAAAGGGCTCACAGTGAAATCAATGAATAAATTATCTAATGAAGAGGAAATAACATTTTTTGAAGATTTAAATCTTTAAGAGGTACTGTTAAAACTTATAATTGGGATATGTAACACTTGAAGAAGTTGAAAAGTGGAGGGAAATGTGATTACGGCAATGCTCGCCTTCAGAAAGCGAGCATTGATTAAACAAATTTCTGTGGCACTAGTGTTGGGCCATATTATCAGGCAGCCTAGTGAGCGCATCCCTATCCTCTGGGCTGCTTGGTGCTTTGCTGCAAGGGAGCCAAGTGATTCAGTCGCTTCCTGCCAAAGCCAACACGCTTCTCTACAAATGTCTTACCTCATTTGGTTTAGCGGCAGTGAGCGTACGTCCTGGCAAGTGCCCTGACAGAAGTCGCAATAAAAGGAAACTGGCTTTAACAGCTGTCACTTTGGTGGGTTACAAAGCTTTTAAGGAGCCCATCAGCTCTGAGCTGTTGTTCTGTAGGAGAGGCTGGGCAGGGGAAAGAGCCGCTAACCTGTGCTCTTACTGCCACAATGTTTATGAGGCTGCAGGGCAGCCAGAAGAGACTCCCCAGCATCCCAGAATTACACTGTAAAGCTTTGATTTATGACAGGGGAGGACCATAATGAGAAGGCTAACAATCCAGCTCACTGGAGACTTTTTGGGCGGATTATGGCTAATTAGAAAGGATTGGTTATGGCAGCCTCCTTCTGGAGTCGTTAGAAAGCTTGTGTCAATTTGGACTGGAAAGGAGCCCAGTCATCTTTACCGTAGTTTGACAAAGTTTGAACGTAGTCTCCCAGCCTTCAATTATCTGATAAGGAGAAGAACAACTCTATTCCTGTTGGGGTGGGTTACTCATGGCTGAATTAATAGAACATGCATGTGTGTGGACAGCCGTAATCAGAACTCACCAAAGCAGGCGATGTTTCCATCCAAGCCGATGTACTTGAGGTCCCATTTGGCTGCCTCGGTCTCGGTGGGATCGCTCTCTGACATGTCGTCCAGGGCAAAGACGGCTTTCTGACGGAACTCTGCGTTATCGTCAAAATTGATCTTGGCATCAAAGCATACCACTGAAAGAAGCGGCGAGAGAGCGAGAGAGCGAGAGAGCGAGAGAGAGAGAGAGCGATATGAAGAGAAGAGGGACAGAACAAAATAGAGGAAATAGACAAAGTAGATAAGAGGAAGATATGTAGAGAAAAGAAAAGGAGGATGTGAAATGGAAATGTAATAACTTATAACAAACAATGAAATATGTTAAATAAAATGTGGCAAGTGATCTCACCCTATTAGACTTAATTAATTCAGTATTTGTAATGGTGCAGCTCATGTTTATGCATTGACAGTGCCTCTAAGGGGGAATATATTATGCATAATGGACAATACTTTTACACTTCACAAGGTGCAGTTCAAAGAAACTGCAAGCTGAATGTTACCTGCAGGCAAAGCATTTACTGCAGGGCTGAAATGCTGAGGTATGCTCCTTATGGATTTGTACTTCGTAAGGCCCACTACATACCATAACCATTTACACAGGGGTGAATGGAGCCTTCATCTATCAATAATCTATAACAGCCTGGAGGACAAATGACAGTAGTGGTACACAGGATCCCCATGGAACCAACGGTAAATTCACTATGTAATGGCTCGTCTCTGTGACATACTACCTGGGCTGAAGCTCCCAAGCGTAATAAAGGTAACATGACACACACACAAACACACACTAGGCAGAACAAAAATGTATGGGAAGCCACTTCTACTGCAGCTAAGTGGAGTGTTGGCTGTCTCCTGGAGCTGCTGTATGTGACCAACGGTAGTACAATCACTTTAATATTCAGAGTTGAACAGTCATTTAGTCTTACTGTCCCTTTGGTGATGAGGGTTCAGTTACACTGAAAGGCAAGTAAAAGTAAGAGACTAAGGCGGGGAGGGCATGCCATTTCTGCCTACAGTGATGTTCTTCAGAACCATGTGGCGTGCTGTTTAAACTCTACTGAACAGACATACTCGATAGCTCATTATCTTCCCTTGTCATATATACGCACAAGTTAAATAACAAGTTGAGCTACATTCCATGGGAGTCTACAGAAACATACGTTTCTGCCTTGCTTGTTGGATGGCAGTTGCACCTCTCAGTACAGCATGGTTGTACACAACAAAATAATAGACCTCTCATCAATATTCATAAGCAGTGATTAGACTAGGCTCCAAAATTGTATTTTCCTTGATGAACCAGACCTATAACAAGATCTTGTTTCATAACAATGAGTTTATCTGTTTGATTGTTCCTCAAGGGGCAATTAGTGATGGATATGCTCAAATATATACCTAAAATCCCACCAAGAACACTCCCATGATGTACGAGAGAGCGAGAGAGAGAGGAAAAGAGAGGACAAACAGACAGATCCAGATAAACAGACCTAATATGTAGACACCAAAAAGAGAATGAGAAAAAGCCGTACCTTGTCCTTCGGGAGTCTCTCCGAGAGGATTGACTTCAACTTGAGTGGCGTCGACTTTCAGGAACAGATCATAGAGCCTCTTAATCTGATCTGCAGCCTGTGAGTTCCACAGAGGACAGTTATTACCCAACAAGACGCCCCTGAGCAGCAGGCCAGGGCCACTCAGCACCACGCACACGTTAAATAAAACGTGGCAAATCCCCTTATATACACAGAGCATGTGTGTGCATGTGGCATGTGTTTCTGTGCGTACATGCATGTGTGTGCAGGTGTTGAAAAAAATAAAATACAATCTTTTTCAGGAGTTCTGACAACCTACTATTTTCTAACTAACACGCCTCAATAAGCCCTTAGCGCATACTGTACAAAATACAGGCTACACACAGTGTACAAAACATTAGGAACACCTTCCTGATATGGAGTTGCGCCCCCTTTTGCCCTCAGAACAGCCTCCATTTGTCGGGGCATGGACTCTACAAGTTGTCGAAAGCATTCCACAGGGATGCTGGCCCATGTTGACTCCAATGTTTCCCACAGTTGTGCAAGTTGGCTGGATGTCCTTTGGGTGGTGGACCATTCTTGATACACACGAAACTCAGCAGCTTTGCAGTTCTTGACACACTCAAACCGGTGCGCCTGGCACCTACTACCATACCCCGTTCAAAGGCATTTCAATCTTTTGTCTTTCCCATTCAGCCTCTGAATAGCACACGTACACAATGTCTCCAGGCTTAAAAATCCTTCTTTAACCTGTCTCCTCCCCTGAATTTACACTGATTGAATTGGATTTAACAAGTGACATCAATAAGGGATCATAGCTTTAAACTATATACCCTAAAAAAACAGTAATTAAACTACTATAATACAGCCTTTGTGTGGCATATTAATGTATTAGCTATGAGTGAGATTACAATGTGTCTTTTGTGCCGCATTATCCTAACAGGCGCAGTATTGCTATTGGAGTGACTGTCATTGTAATAAATCCTCTTTTAAAGAATCCGGTGTTCAACGGATGTCTCTGTCTGTCCCTGGCACCGAGCTGCTCTTTTGATTACGATAAAGCCTGACAGAAAATGATGTAAGCACTACTCTCTGCCACACACTCACAGACACACATCCGCAAACACGCACACACACACTTTTTGTAATCTCAAAGTTTTCAAAGAAGTAAAGTTATTTCAAAGAAGGTTCCATTTCACACCTGCGTTTTAGAAGACAGAGTTTCAGAACTAAACTGACAAGCCAGACACTTAGCGAATCATTTTCCTGTTAAAATCGATGGCCATTCAATACCAAAACAGGCTAGTATTACACAGGGTGTACCTCTCAGACAACTGTGTATGTTCATTTCATTTAAAAAAAACTATTAATTAAGTTGATTTATACTTTTTCCCCATTTTAACATTGAACTAATCCAATTCTTTATGCTGCTCTGCTCACGGATAGGAATACAAATTAGCAATATAATGCTACACGACAATTGGCTCTAAAATGAACCAGATAATAACTTTTAATATCAAATGTGAATTGTGGAGTTTATACTGACCAGGACTGGCTACAGCAGCACTGTCTGTTCATGATTTTGAGAGGACTCCAAAAAATGTAATGTACTTCAGTGACTACATTTTTGTTATGTGCTATAATGGTGAACCTATAAAACTTTGTCTGTTGTATAAGGACGTATGGACTTCTATAAACCAGCATAGAGAGCCCAGTAGACTGGCAGTGTCCTATCTAGTTTCAACAGCTCTTGAGTTGTGTACTGTGGGTCTTCAGTGTGTGTACGCTATTCTGCTTCTCTGCACTGCGGCTCAGAGAGCTTCGCCGGGCCCATCACCTGTCTCTCCAGAGGTCCTTTGAAACCCAAATTAGCTGCCATGCGGAGCGCCTGGTCGTCTCGCACCCCCTCGAAAATATCTATGACTTCCTGTGGTACAGAGAGGGAGAGAACGAGAAAGAGAGAGAGGGACAGAGCGGGTCAGAGAGAGACAGACAAAGAGAGAGAGACCCCGAAAGAAAGAGCAAGAGAGAAAGACCGAGAGAGAGAGAAAGAACGAGAGCGAGAGAGAATGGAGACTCAAAAACACTGCATGGTAATATGACAAAAAGTGGATATTCATATTAAATCATGGAAGCTGCAATTAAGTGGTGGCAACCTGCCAGATGTGAGGAAAGGAAACCTGATACTGTAACGATGGCATTATAATTATCAGGCACTTGTAGAGATGAGATTCTCACAGGGAGAAGGGATCAAGGGATTTATTGTACCAATCAGGGGAGGGAGAGAGGAGAGAACGCTGCCAGTGAATGGTGAGAGGCTCCATGTTCACATCTGTAGTAATTTGTAACATATGCTGTTGCAGATCTCACAGAACTGTACCTTAAATATGAGCTCTGGGGATTTGTCGGCCACCTCCTCTATGTCCATCCCACCCTGAGGACTGCCCACCATGACAGGCCCGTTGCAGGCCCGGTCCATCAGAATGGCAAAGTAGGTTTCTCTGGTGATGTCCAGGGCTTCAGCCACCATCACCTGGTCAGTAGGGAGCGAGTCAGTCTACAGAGTCAGGCTACCTTCTTCCCATCACAGACTGTCCTCAGACAGACAGACAGACAGGCAGGGAGGGAGAGATACTGTACCATTACAACTCAGAGAAACTGTGGGTTCTAATTCTAAGCTATACTGAAAATGAAACAAAGCACTAGGAGATGGCAAATGAAGAAAGAGAAAATAGAGAAAGAGAATGATGGAAAGACAGAGGGATAGAGATAAGTTAGTTGTTTGTTATCAGTTTCCTGCAGCCTAACTGGACCGTGTTAATTTGGACTTATTGACGACGGTCGTTCTCCATGTCCCATGCAAACAGGGACAGTGCAGCCCGCTTTCTCTCGCTCCCAGCTTAACGTCTTGATCTACCTTTTCCACACCACTACCACCCTCTCCCGGTCTTTCTCTCAATCTCACTGCCTTTCTGTGCCCCTCTCTCCTTCTGCTACTCTCTCCTCCTCGGTCTTTTATTACTTTCTCCCCCTCTCCGCAGCCCTGGTCCGTACTGGCAGTAGAACCATGCTCTGTGTCATGTCTGGAGAGGTTGGCTGCAATATGGTGAAGTGAAGAGACGCGTTACAAGGGCAAGCTGACAGCCGCCCCTGGTTCTCATTCAGGGAAACAGAGCCCGACAACAGAATTACAGCCTGTTAAGAGGGCGCATACTCAGGCCTGGATCCTGTTCAATCACTGCAGCTCTCTCTGGCTACTTTATTACTTTGATCCCATGCCTAATCTAATCCGAGACAGGCTTTGAGGGAGGCCTGCGACTACAGCCAGATAGCATCATATCTCCCATGTTTGTGAATGTCTTAATTTTTCTGAAATTAATCTTGTGTGTACCTGTTTTAATGTCTAATACATGATACATGCCTGCATATCATACCATAGGTTCCTCTGGGAGGATTTGTCATGATACACTTTTGCAAGAAATCCATTTTCTGTGCTTAGTTTATAAAATAAAACAATATTAGGGATTGTGTTATGTCAGTCAGTCAACTGACGTGCCATGGATAGATAATGCAGCACATTTTTCAATATGAAATTACATCTCACAACAATGATTCTGCAGTTAGGATTTCTGTGTTTACATTTTTCTCTTTCCCCTCAGCCCGGGTGTTGTTGTAGTGAACTTCCACCCCCGCCAGCACTTTCTATAAAAATGGCAAATGTGTCACTCATTTGATACTTCTCCTAAACTTTGCAGCAGGGGCAGGAGCAGAGCGAGGTGCGTTCCTGGCTGGCAGGAATGAAAGCAAGCGTTAATGGGGAGCTCTAGGCCATATTTCACTAAAAGGGGAAAGAGAAAGAAAGAGAGTGAGGAGAAACACAAGCTACAAGACAGGAAGGCTTCATTACCTGCAAATGTGTGTTTTTGGGGGTGGCTGCAGAGTGTGAGTGAGGAAACTTATATTCCTGCTTGTTAGTGACACTTGGAAATGGTTGTTTACGTGACTAACACTTTGGTCTCAGAGAGGCCCTGACTCGCATGCATTATTTGTTGCAATGAACCATGACAGCAAATAGCACAAAAACACAACAAATGACATCGGCTTCAAATAGCATGTCTCCACCAGAGACCTATCCCCAGAACTAGGGGAACAACAAAATATATAGACTAATGTATTATTGCCCCGATGCTGGTGCAGTCATTAATTTCATGGAAATGTATTACTGAATTGAAATAAACCGGAAATTAGAAAAACAGAATGATCTTTTACATCCAGCGGTGACTTACCGTTTTTACTTTCACTCCCTCCTTTGGCGTCTGCTTGGTGGTCAGGCTATAACCTAGCATCTTATTGGCCAGCTCGCCCACCACCGAGGGGCTAAAGTCAAAGAAGAGACAGGATTGGCCCAATTACAACCACTCCATTAATATATATCTGAATCGAGACTAAACAAGAACAAAAACCTAGAGGACAAACATCTTTCAAAAATAGAGGACTATTACTGTGGCAGAGAATAGACAGAGTAATTATTTTCAGCTCCTGCGAGCCTTTTTCATTTCAACAAAGACATGGTTCAGCACATTTGTAACATGACTGTAACATGTCCTGGCAAAGCACTGTTTTTGGAGAATCTTCAATATGTCTACACATCTCTTTGAATATGGCTCTCCTGATTTCAGCTCCTCTTTAAAGGCAGAGTGTGCGTCTCATTCCAGTTCTCGCTTTGCTCTGGTTATAGAATACAAATGAAGCCTGAGGTTGTGCTCTGCTTTGATAGATGGTAGTAGAGTGTGTGCTCACACGTCACTGTCTGGGGAGGCTCAACTTCAGATGGCTCGCATAGAAAAGTTTCCGGCTATCCCAAATACCGAAATAGGGTGACAATGACACATTTGGTAGCCATTTGTCGTAATTCACAGTTCAGTCCTTAACATGGCTGCTACCTTTGATACATTTGTCATTTTAGCATGGAGAACATCTCTAGTAACTGGCTAGAGTATGTGATAAGGACTTTGTAACAATGTGCAAGCTAGGAGAACAATATGTTTGTGCTCCAACAGAAGAGCACAATTCCAGTAACTTACCACATTAGAGTTCAGTGATGCGTGCACAGTACAATTTCCCAATGATACATTTACTATTTCAAAGTTTAAATAGGGGCAGTTGTCCCTAAACCAGCGTTTCCCAAACTCGGTGCTGGGGACCGCAAGGGTCCCCATTGCGATTTTTGCCCTAACACTACACAGCTGGTTCTAAAAAAACGCTAAGCTTGATGATGATTTGAATCAGCGGTGTAGTGCGAGGGCAAAAAAAAACTAACTGGCACTCCTTGGGAAACCCTGTCCTACACTATCAAACTTGGCATAGTAGGTAACTGCAGCACAGGGAAAGCAACACTGCATCTAGGGATCTTGGGATCTTGTAAAAACCATGACTACAGAAGGACATCTCTCTGAAGCAGTAGTTACCGAGAAAACAAAACAGAAACACTCAATGGTCCACACACCCAAGTGAGTGCGGGCGGAGGTTGTTGGGGGTACTCCAGTGGAGGCTGCTGAGGGAAACCATTTGTTTGATGTATTTGATACCATTCCACTTATTCCACTCCAGCCATTACCAAGAGCCCATCCTCCCCAATTAAGGTGCCACCAACCTCCTGTGGGGTACTCACTCTTTAGTTAAGTGCACTCCACCTTTAAGGCCACTGTCGAACACGCCCTTCCCTCGTCCCCCAGCCAGAATCTGGGCCTTCAGGACTATCTCCTTGGCACCTGAAAAGAGGAGAGAAGGGCACCGTCAGCAGGATAGAGAGAGATAGAGAACCAGGCTGTGAGAGAGGAGAGGAGCGTTAGACCTCTCCAATCAGTACATCACCACAGAGGCCCATTACACAACCCCCCGTCATCTCACCCATCGCCATGTGTCTCTATTAGCTCCTGTGCCCCTCCAGAGGAGTGGAGGGGGAGGAAGTGGGGACAAAGGGAGAGATAGGGCTAGCAGGGGAGGTACATGACAGGATGAGGGGCTGCAGAAAGAAGGGCACTCCAGCTCACGTATGACATTCCCCTCCAGCCCTGCTAATTACAGAGTAAGAAGACAGGGTAGAGAGGGTACCCAAGAGAGGACAGTTGAAAGAACAGGCCCATTATAGACAGCAGGTGAACACACCCATACTAGGCTCTTATGCACCCATCAACTTACATAATTCCAAAGACATAGGCGCACACACAGAAACATGAATCTAAACATGCATTGCAACTCTGATTATTATTTTTTTGACCGATATCTTCATTTGCGCCATGTCCCAATTTCATGCCAAAGATGCGAACACCACCATATGCCCTACTTGCCCTCCAAGTCCTCCTTTCCACACCAGGAGAGAGCACTTCAGGTAGAGCGGTCAGCTGTCTATCCAGCTGCCCCCTGAACACCCTACCTCTCTATTCAAATGATGCGACAAGGGCACTTGATGGGATACATATGGTCTGGAGCTATCATTATCCTGGCAGGGAGTTCCGCCATGGGCTAACAGTTGGGCAACCAGAACATGCCTAGAAAGGCACGTTGACCTTGGGCCAGGAACATGGCTCCCTCACTAGCGAGGCTCCTCAAGCAGTGTCTCTAAACGTGCTCTACAGATGAGGCTAAAAGCTCAGGCTGCTACAGTAGGAACAAAACTGAGACAAAGTAGCCTCTGACAAGGTGGCAGGGATTAAACCAATATTGCATTATTGAGCGCTCTATCCCCTGGGAAGAGGAGGAGAAGGAGAGAGAGAGAGAGAGAATAAAAGGTGAACACACGCAGGGACTATAAGGAGTCATAATTGAATAAATATGTTAATAAAAAACTGCTACCTCGCAAAATTTGACATTTGTTCAAAGCAACATGAAATGGAGTGTCCTGCAGGCATGTGCAGCAGAGGGACTGAACAGAGGAAATTACTTTTGGAAAAATAAGGGAGCCAATGAGGAAGGTGTTCTTTCTTAGCACTGACAAGAGGCCCGGTGCAAGGTGAGAATAGGACCAAGACAGGGTCCTCTCTGAAAGGAGAAGAGGAGTAAGGGATGAGGAGGATTAAGGTGCAACATGGATAGGAAATGGACAGAAAATACAAAAAATAATGAGAAGGGAAAATAGTGTGGAGGGAAATGTGTAGACTATAAAGCCAGACAGATGATTGGTTATTGAGAGGTGGTGCTCCAGAGCATGGTTATGGACTGTAGTCTACTTCACACTGGGATCAGATCAAGGAGCCCTGATAACACACCAAAGCCCAAATAATGACTTATGATTCATCACACAGGAAAGAGAATAGCTAGATAGACTTAATGGACACCTTCATTGGAGAATGTGAAGCTTACTTATCAGAAGAAGAGATAAACCCTTTAATGAATGGATCGCTTGGAAATTGGCCTTGATTACACATACAAAACACACCCAACCTTAACAGTGGCTCCTTAAGAACACCAAACACTTCTCTCAACTGGTTCATTTATTTCCACTTTTCTCCAGCACTGTCATCATCGTAGGTTCCTCCGAAGCTGCCCACACCAAGGCAAAAATGTCTGTCCTTTAAAATGCATGGTGAAGTAATGACGCCCTCGAAATATCCCAGTGAACATGGCACTTGGAGAGAGCAGAGGAGACATTACCCATTAATGCTCCAGACATGAAACATCACCTAACACAGGCAGGAATGTAGACTAATGACTGAAGAACAGTGAGTGGATGAGAGTGTTTACATAGACATGCAGTACCGGAGGAGCAGTATTCCTACGTTAAACACACACTCTGCTCCTAGACAAGGGGAAACAAGGTCACATGTCTACATCACTTGTGTGAAGATGTCACCCGGTACTGAATAGCATTTGTGGATTGGTGTGAGTCTCTGACTCACACACATAGATTACATTTTATTCAATGTGTCTGGTATTTGCGCACCAAAAGGTAGGCTTACATTTTTAGGGTATTTCTTTATCAATGGCAGCCATTGAAGGCAACAGATTTGTAGAGGAAAATGTGTTCTCTGTTACAGCCAGTTATCAGAGTTCCAAATACAAAACAAAGAAATTGTGTGCTGCCACCTTGAGCAATTGCTGATAGTATTGATGTGGGGGTTAAGAGGTACGGTCATTACATTTTGGGAGATGAGATATCTTTCTAACAGCAGGCAGCACAAAAACAACAAAATAACTCAAGGAGCCAAACAGAGCCAGCACTTTGTTTATTGAATGTAGAGTGATGAAATCAGATACACTAAGTGTGGTTTGGCCATGACACGACACAGCACTAACATTCAATACGCAAAAACATGCACAACCAGGACATGATTACAACAGTTATTTATTTTACCTGTGAAACTAATTTTAATACATTTTCAGAAGTGCATATAAGCAGTAAAAGTCGAGGAGAATAGGAAGATCCCTACTTTAAAAGTGAAGGAAGGGACAAGCAGGCAGCATTGGATAACCAGCTATCTATTTCATTGGAACCATTTAAGGGCATGCCGGATCTGAAAAGGGATATTTTCTTCTCTATTTCGTTTTTCTTAGGGACAGACACAGAAGTACATCTCCAAACGCATCAGCTGTAATCGGAGTTATACAGCCATCCCCGGGCTAACTCATTTCCCAGTAATGAACGCAAATGAACTCCCAGCTTATTTACTGATGACAGCAGTCAGCATCGAGACTGTTACTTCTGCCTCAACGTCTTCCCCCTCTTTTTGTATTTCAAACGTTCTGCCCTGCTTATCTCTCTCTCTGGAAGGACGTAGCCGAGGGGTTAGCGGCGGCAGAGTTAGCCTTGTCTTATATTTCATTAAGCTGTAAAAGCCTGTGCACTGGGGGACTGTATAAAGGGACAGACACAGACTACAAACCAATCTGCAAAGAATTCAAGTTTTAATAGTCGTATGTACGGGATCCTCATGGTATCCCGTACCATGCTTATTTTCAGGTTCCTTCTCGACAACTCAACAATAAAAAAATAATATAAACAAAGTAAATATCTCAGTAGAATAGAATAAACATTTTAGCATACAGTGCGCCTTCTGTCATGTAGGTTAGTGTTGTGGAGTAACTATAATGTTGATCACAGCCATTAAACTCTAACTGTTTTAATGTCTCCATTGGCCTCATGGTGAAATCCCTGAGCGGTTTCATTCCTCTCCCGCCACCGCGTTAGGAAGGACGCATGTATCTTTGCAGTGACTGGGCATATTGATACACCGTCCAAAGTGTAATTAATAACTTCACCATTCAAAGGGATGTTCAATGTCTGCTTTTATTTTTACCCATCTAAAAAAAGGTGACCTTTGCGATGCATTGGAAAACCTCCCTGGTCTTTGTGGTTGAATCGGTTTTTGAAATCCACTGCTCGACTGAGGAACCTTACAGATAATTGTATGTGTGGGGTGCAGAGATGAAGTAGTCATAAAGAAAACACGTTAACACTTATTGCTTAGTGACTCCATGCAACTTATTTGTTAAGCACATTTTTACTCCTGAACTTATTTAGGCTTGTCATAACAAAGAGGTTGAATACTTATTGATCAAGACATTTCAGATTTTTTTTTTATACATTTCTAAAAACATAATTCCACTTTGACATTATAGGGTATTGAGTTTAGGTCAGTGACAAAATCTCATTTTAAATTCAGGCTGGACAACAAAATGTGGAAAAAGTCATAGGGTGTGATTTATAGCACAATATTTACACGTATTTTGGGGAAGGGGGGATTGTGGGGCAAGTGTTTAAATTGTGCAGTATGTACCAATCATGATAAGAGTCTGGTAGCAGCAGTTGTGATGTGTGTAGCGTACATGAGTGCATGTGCTAAAGTGCAGAGAATTAGAGCAGGTGGTCAGTCCAGTTCAAGTGTTCAGCATTCTGATGGTTGGCACATACCAATAGGCTCAGAGAACAGTTCATGGCTAGGGTGGGTGGGGTCCTTGATGCTACGGACCTTCCTCAGGCTCCGTTTCGAGTAGATGTCCTGGATGGGTGGGAGCACAGTCCCAGTGATGTATTGGGCCATCTTCACCACACGCTGGAGGGCCTTGCGTTTGTGGACGTAGCAATTCCCGTACCAGGCCGCGATGCAACCGGCCAGGACGCTCTCAATGGTACAGCGGTAGTATTTGGAAAGGACCCAGGGTGGCATGCCGAATTTCTTCAGCCGCCTAGATACGCTGTTGCGCCCTCTTGACAAGAGGGGTGGTGGTGTTGGTCCATGTCAAGTCCTCGGTAATGTGGACTCAGAGGAACTTAAAATTGCTGACTCTCTCTACTGCAGTCCCGTTGATGTGGATCAGGGCATGTTCCCACCTCTACTTCCTGAACTCAACAACCAACTATTTTGTTTTGCTGACATTGAGGGAGAGGT
This sequence comes from Brachymystax lenok tsinlingensis, assembly GCA_030435695.1. NCBI lineage: Eukaryota > Metazoa > Chordata > Actinopteri > Salmoniformes > Salmonidae > Brachymystax > Brachymystax lenok. The sequence goes on from CM059813.1 coordinate 41,176,452, forward strand.
TGTTGTCCAGGCACCACAATGCCAGTTCACATACCTCCTCCCTACAGGCTGACTTGTCGTTGTTGGTTATCAGGCCTACAACCGTGGTGTCATCAACAAACTTGATGATGGAGATGGTGTTGTGCAAAGCCACGCAGTCGTGGGTGAACAGGGAGTACAGCCTAGGGCTGAGGACACACCCTTGGGGGGGTCCCTGTGTTAAGTGTCAGTACAAAGGAGGTGTCGCTGCCAATCCTCACAGCCTGTTGTCTGCTCGTCTGGAAGTCCAGGATCCAGTTGCAGAGAGTGGCGTCCACTCAGGGCCCTGAGCTTGGTGTCGAGCTTGGAGGGAACAATAGTGTTGAATGTTGAACTGTAGTCAATGAACAGCATCCTCACATAAGTGTTAGGTCTTGTCCAGATGTTTTACGGCCATGTGAATAGCGATGGATCTGTTAAAGCGGTAGCTAAATTGCAGCGGGTCCAGTATTCACTCTCAAAATGAGATGCACTCGCTAACTGTCGGTCTGCATGCCACAACATGGAGAGGATAGGGGAAGTCCGACTGAACAGGCCCAGTTCCCAGCTTCCCAGTGTGTGTTTCGGTCTAATGCAAGTAATGTGGCAGCTACATGTAGAAGACTAATCAAAACTCTGGGGAGGCAGAAAACACACAGGGACAATCAAAGAGTGAAATGATTCAGTGTCTCCTATGGATAAGTGATTCAAACACTTAGTAGAAAGTCAAAGGACCTTTGCAACCCCAACATTGTCTATTAGGGGTGTGAAAGTTTAAACATTATACAAAATTAGGACCCTTAACGTTAAGAAAACATTTTTTTCTTTACGCCCCCCCAAAAAATTGTAATCACCTTGCAGCTGTGATCTTTCTCTTTGCTATTGACGCAAGTGTGTGTGTTCAGTCTTCGATCTGTTGCGTGTAGAACATCCTAGCCTAATCAATGATGATAGGCCCTGCTTTACTGAAGTTGCGAGACATTGCAAGCCAGGAAATTGCGAAATACAGCATTCCATTGCGATACAGCTTTTGATTAACGATAGACAGGCCTAGTGCACAATTTGCCTGTCTGCCTGGTGGCAGACCTGCCTATACTGTGCCCATCGCCTCTCTTTCTCCTCTCCCTCGCTAACTCCCTATGAAAGATGCGAGCGTTTGTGTTCTCAGAAGTACGGCAACTAATAAGTCTCCTCCGTTGCAAAAATACTGAAACTTAATGAATAGATTCTGCTTCAAGCGGGTATCATTTCAGATTTTCTGTGACACAACCTTAATCAAACTCTCAATTCAAGAAATAATGAAATTGAATAACATAAAAAGCTACTTCTCCAAGTCACTTTTAACCATTTAGAATCTACATAATGACTTGTTGTATCAAGAACACATCTAGGCCTATCACTGCTCTGCAGCTGTAATGAAGTCGAGAGTTTTATGCAGCATACAAACTGGTAAGCCTTCGATTCTTTATGACTACTACGAGGCTAATGGTAAGCCAACGAAAACAGAGTATATGACCTCTGAGCTGTGCAATGCTGTTGCACTCTCCATCCTGCAGTGTCTCTGCTCTCCAAGCCAGGTAAAGCCCACTCTAAGGCTGAATCTAATGATGGTGTCTCTGTGGAGCTCTACAGGGGTTCATCCTCAGCCTAGATCTCTGCTGCCTGCTACATCCTCCTGTCACTGCCCTCATGACAGCTGACTCTTCGTTAGCCTCGTCCACCTGGGTCCACACAGTGCCAAAACTAACGATTCCAGACCTGGACTAAGTGCCACACTATGACAGAGAGGCAGAGTTCAAATCCTTAGACCAGTGTGGAGACTGTTAGTCACTCTGGAGGGAGACAATACCCAGATGTATGGTCACAAGTTTTCAAGACCAATGTCTCGATAAAGGTTAGCATACTGTCATCCAAACCAATAGTGGCATTCTACAGGAATAGCAACGAGGGAAAGAGCAGAGGTCATTATGATGAGCATATTGGAGATGAACGCGGCACGTATGCAGCCTTCTTCTGGGTTTTGCGGTGAGTAATAGAACACATGGCTTGGGGAGAAGAGTTCCTGCAGTGAATGGTGTGCATTCCACTGCTCTGGAGTGATTAATATCACGTTAACCCCTGCAACTCAAGGACTACAGTGATGTGTCATTAGCGTCAAGCATCAAATCAAATTGTATTTGTCACATGCTTCGTAAACAACAGTTGTAGACTAACAGTGAAACGCTTACTTAGATGTCCTTCCCAACAATGCAGAGAGAAAGAAAATAGAGAAATAATAAGTAATAACACTATTAAATATCAATAACTTGGCTATATACCCTGTACATGGGGTAACAGTACCGAGTCAATGTGCAGGGGTACGAGATAACTGAGGTAGATTTGTACATATAACTAGGAATAAAGTGACTAGGAAACAGGATAGATAAAACAGTTAGCAGGTTGTACAGGAGGGGACTACGAGGCGATAGTCATTTAGACAGGTTACCTTGGCGTTCTTGGGCACAGAGACTATGGTGGTCCGCTTGAAACATGCAGGTATTACAGACAGGGTCAGGGAGAGGTTGAAAATGTCAGTGAAGACACTTGCCAGCTCTTGGTAATCATAATACCACATTATTAGCGCCATCCATTCACCATACGGAATGTGTCTGAAATAATTCCACATTATCTCCACATACAATGAACAGGTTAAGCAACATAATGAGAAGGAGGAAATACCATAAGAAGCTTATAGAAATCTGCACTTTCAAGACAGCCTTAGTTTCCAAAGCCTATTTACAGCTATTAAGATAATTTCAGTGAGCATATATTTCTCTCCCGTTTTAAGACTTCTGCCAGCTATGATGCTATGAACAGACTAACCCTATACAGGGAAAGCAGAGGTCTACAAAATGGCTTTAAGGTACTACTAGCATCACATATATTGCTCTGCCTACTTCATACTGCCATAAACTGTAAATATGGGCAAACAGTAGGCGAGCATGTCTAGGCCGTTCGTGCCTGTCCGGTCTTGTCCAGTTTGTGTTAAAGAACTTGTGCTTAAACAAGCTCCTCCTCTCCCGTGTCCCCTCTCCCCAGGAACATGTCCTCTTGGCAGGTAACGACACCAGGAAAACTCCTCACACCATCCGTCTTCCTGTGTGACAGGTCGGTTCTCGGGGGCCTAAGCCATTCTGTCTGTCACCAAGAGGCATGCTGGGAAAAGGGCAGGGTTGCGGAGATAGTCTGTGGAGCTGCAGGTAGGCCTAACTTGATGCACACTCATTCTGCCCCGTCTGATCCTCTGGTAAACAAGAACGCTGATTTTCCTGGCTGTGGCACTGCAGTTTGTACTTGGTAGTTGGAATCGGGAGAGAGCAGCAGAGTATGGCTGTTTTGATTTGACATTAACAGTTACGCGAATAACTATGGAAATGCACTTGGTTACTTGATACACATTTGCATAACACTCCATTCAAACACCATGCACGTAAATCACAACAGCATGGTCTTCAGGGAGGGAATCCACACATGAACATGTTTAGAGAGAAAAATATTTTCTATGCAAAAAAAATCATTAAAAAATAAATGTTTTCCATGCAGAATAATTCCTCAGTCTCTCGAAGAGTGTAAAGATGTTGTATAATGGAAAACTCCATATTGCACATAATAGCAGACCATTCCAGGATCACAATATTTCTTTCCATGGCAAAAATTAAAGCAGACAAAAATATTTGGTCCATTAAAATCCTGCTCTATGTAAAATATTGTGTGCGTTTAGCTTGGAAAATAAATAAGAATGTGACTCTGGACGACAACATAATGATGTTGGTTTCCAATATTAGGGCTGTTTTCCTAAAGAAGTTAAATCTGCTTTGTGTTTCGTCCCAGCCCTAACAGCATTACTGACGACAAAGTAAACTGCCTGTTACTCAGGCCCAGAAGCTAGGATACGCATATAATTAGTTGTATTTGATAGAAAACTGTTAAAATAATGTCTGAATATAACAGAACTAATATGGCAGGCGAAAATCCATCCGGAAAATGTTTTTTTTTTATGTCACAGTTTTTCCATTCACTTGCTATTGACTACAGAGGGAATTAGCTCACAGATTGCAGTTCCTATGGCTTCCACTAGATGTCAACAGTCTTTAGACATGGTTTGAGGCTTGTTTTTTGAAAAACTAACAAGAAATTGAAGTTCTTAGTGGATGTTGAAACGGACACTACTGTTTTGCGCGCGTGAATGGGTGCGCGCTCCTTGTTTTCTTTCCTACTGACTATTTTCCATCTGAAATATTGTTTATTTAGATATTTGACAACCTGAGGATCAATTAGAAACATCGTTTGACTTGTTTGTCGTAGGTGGGACGCTAGAGGTGAAATGCAGAGCGCAAAAATCTAATTACAAAAATAGTAATATAAAACATTCATGAAAATACAAGTGTTGTACTCCATTCAAAAGCTTAGAATTTTGGTAATCGAACCGCCCTGTCGGATTTACAATAGGCTTTACGGCGAAAGCAGAACATTCGATTGTCTGAGGACAGCGCCCCACTTCCAACATATTATTGAAGATAACCATGCAAGGTACTTCTCTGATAGAGTTCAGTGTGTCAAATCGGAGGGCCTGTTGTTCTGACCTGAGGGGGTGCCTCAGGGTTCAATTCTCGGGCCGAATCTTCTCTGTATACATCAATGATGTTGCTCTTGCTGCCGGTGATTCTCTGATCCACCTCTACGCAGACGACACCATTCTGTATACTTCTTTTCAACCGATCTCTGCCCGCACCTGCCCGCCAGTCCAGCATCACTACTCTGGACGGCTCGGACTTAGAATATGTGGACAACTACAAATAACAAGGTGTCTGGCTAGACTGTAAACTCTCCTTCCAGACTCACATTAAATATCTCCAATCCAAAATTAAATCTAGAATCGGCTTCCTATTTCGCAACAAAGCATCCTTCACCCATGCTGCCAAACATACTCTCGTAAAACTGACCATCCTACCGATCCTCGACTTCGGCGATGTCATTTATAAAATAGCCTCCAACACTCTACTCAACAAATTGGATGCAGTCTATCACAGTGCCATCCGTTTTGTCAACAAAGCCCCATATACTACCCACCACTGCGACCTGTACACTCTCGTTGGCTGGCCCTCGCTTCACATTCGTCGCCAATCCCACTGGCTCCAGGTCATCTACAAGTCTCTGATAGATAAAGCCCCGCCTTATCTCAGCTCACTGGTCACCATAGCAGCACCCACCCGCAGCACACGCTCCAGCCGGTATATCTCACTGGTCACCCCAAAAGCCAATTCCTCCTTTGGCCACCTTTCCTTCCAGTTCTCTGCTGCCAATGACTGGAACAAACTACAAAACTCACTTAAGCTGGAGACTCATATCTCCCTCACTAGCTTAAAGCACCAGCTATCAGTGCAGCTCACAGATCTCTGCCCCTGTACATAGCCCATCTGTAAACAGCCCATCCTACTACCTCATCCCCATACTGTATTTATTTATTTATCCATCTTTCTCCTTTGCACCCCAGTAACTTGCACATTTATCTTCTGCACATCTACCATTCCAGTGTTTAATTGCTATATTGTAATTACCTCGCCACCATGGCCTATTTGTTCCCCTACCTCCCTTATCTTACCTCATTTGCACTCACTGCATATAGACTTCTTATTTTTTTCTCTACTGTATTATTGGCTGTATGTCTGTGTATTCCATGTGTAACTCTGTTGTTATATGTATCAAACTTCTGTGCTTTATCTTGGCCAGGTCGCAGTTGTAAATGAGAACTTGTTCTCAACTAGCCTACCTGGTTAAATAAAAGGTAAAATATTTTTTTTTATAAATTCCACAGTAACCTTTTTTTAGGGCAATGTGAACACAAAGCGCCCCAGGTAAACTTATTCCCACACCAAACACTAGACTACTGCAACAACGTTTCCCCTGCCATAACACCTCACATTGGTGAAACAAAGAGAGAAGATTATGTGCAGGGGGTTATTCATTATGCCGATTCTGTTGCAAAACGGGTTTTTTTTACGGAAGCTATTAGGTCCTACCTGAATTTGTCCAACAAACTCTCATTTTAGTTGACTGTTTGGATAATGATTACACCCCAGGTTCGTGGAAAAAACATGCGTTTTTGGGATATTGATTAGCGATTGTAAAGGATGAACAGAAATTCCAAAATGTGTGTGGAGTTTCTAGTTCAGCTAAGAGAGCTTTATAAGCTGTTTATTCAATTGTGGGATTTGAAAAGGTACAAAATAATGTGAAAAGGTACAAAATCTATTCTCGCTCTTAAAGGGGCAGTAGTGTACATTGGGTGTACAATTTTCAATTACAGCATTATTTAATCTGCAGTTATTCTTCTGCTGTTTATTCTGTTACCAATAATATTTACATGTATTTACATGCAGTACATTCTGCTTACAATTATGTCTCATCTTTTAACTAAATGCAATCCATTAGCTACCAAAATGTAAGTAGCTACATCTACAGTAGCTGTCCAATAACATATTCTGATGGAATGGCATGTCCTGCACTTTGTAAAAACCCAGAGTGCATTGAGTGAATGAAACAAACATCTATCTGGTAAGAAGAAGGGCGGGGGTGTGTGTCTTATGATTAACGAGTCGTGGTGTGATCATAACAACATACAGGAGCTCAAGTCCTTTTGTTCACCTGACATAGAAGTCCTTACAATCAAATGCCGACCGCATTATCTACCAAGAGAATTCTCCTCGATTATAATCACAGCCGTGTATATCCCCCCTCAAGCTGACATCGACGGCACTGAAAGAAATCCACTGGACTCTATGTAAACTGGAAACCACATATCCTGAGGCTGCATTTATTGTGGCTGGGGATTTTAATAAGGCTAATTTGAAAACAAAAGCTCCCAAAATTTTATCAGCATATTGAATGTGCCATCCGGGCTGGTAAAATCCTGGATCATTGTTATTCTAACTTCCGTGATGCATACAAGACTATTCTCCGCCATCCTTTCAGGCAAGTCTGACCATGACTCCATTTTGTTGCTCCCAGCCTACAGACAGAAACTAAAACAGGAAACGCCTGTTCAACACTGGTCCAACCAATCTGATTCGACGCTGCAAGATTGCTTCGAGCACGTGGACTGGAATATGTTCCGGATAGCATCGGACAACAACATTGATGTATACGCTGATTCGGTGAGCGAGTTTATTAGCAAGTGCATCAGTGATGTTGTACCCATAGCAACTATTAAAACCTTCCCCAACCAGAAACCGTGGATTGATGGCAGCATTCGCGCAAAACTGAAAGCGCGAACCACTGCTTTTAACCAGGGTAAGGCGACCGGAAACATGACTGAATACAAACTTTGTAGCTATTCCCTCCGCAAGGCAATCAAACAAGCTAAGCGTCAATATAGAGACAAAGTAGAGTCACAATTCAACGGCTCAGACACGAGAGGAATGTGGCAGGGTCAACAGTCAATCACGGACTAGAAAAAGAAAACCAGCCCCGTCGCGGACATCGACGTCCTGCTCCCAGACAAACTAAACAACTTCTTTGCTCGCTTTGAGGACAATACAGTGCCACCGACAGGGCCCGCTACCAAAACCTGCGGGCTCTCCTTCACCGCAGCCAACATGAGTAAACATTTAAATGTGTTAACCCTCGCAAGGCTGCTGGCCCAGATGGCATCCCTGGCCGTGTCCTCAGAGCATGCGCAGACCAGCTGGCTGGTGTGTTTACGGACATATTCAATCAGTCCCTATCCCAGTCTGCTGTTCCTACATACTTCAAGAGGGCCACCATTGTTCCTGTTCCCAAGAAAGCTAAGGTAACTGAGCTAAATGACTATCGCCCCGTAGCACTCACTTCTGTCATCATGAAGTGCTTTGAGAGACTAGTCAAGGATCATATCACCTCCATCCTGCCAGACACCCTGGACCCACTCCAATTTGCTTACCGTCCCAATAGGTCCACAGACGACGCAATCGCAATCACACTGCATACTGCCCTAACCCATCTGGACAAGAGGAATACCTATGTTCATTGACTACAGCTCAGCATTTAACGCCATAGTTCCCTCCAAGCTCATCATTAAGCTCGAGACACAAAGTCTCGACCCAGCCCTGTGCAATTGGGTCCTGGACTTCCTGACGGGCCGGCCACAGGTGGTGAGGGTAGGAAACAAAATCTCCACCCCGCTGATCCTCAACACTGGGGCCCCACAAGGGTGCGTTCTCAGCCCTCTCCTGTACTCCCTGTTTACCCATGACTGCGTGGCCAAGCACGCATTTAACTCAATCATCAAGTTTGCTGACGTCACTACAATGGTAGGCTTGATTACCAACAACGACGAGACTGCCTACAGGGAGGAGGTGAGGGCCCTCGGAGTGTGTTGTCAGGAAAATAACCTCTCACTCAACGTCAACAAAACAAAGGAGATGATCGTGAACTTCAGGAAACAGGAGAGGGAGCACCCCCCTATCCACATCGACGGGACAGTAGTGGAGAAGGTGGAAAGTTTTAAGTTCCTCGGTGTACACATCACGGACAAACTGAAATGTCCACCCACACAGACAGCGTGGTGAAGGCGGCGCAACAGCGCCTCTTCAACCTCAGGAGGCTGACGAAATTCGGCTTGTCACCAAAATCACTCAAACGTCTACAGATGCACAATCGAGATCATCCTGTCGGGCTGTATCACCGCCTGGTACGGCAACTGCTCCGCCCACAACCGTAAGGCTCTCCAGAGGGTAGTGAGGACTGCACAACGCATCATCGGGGGGTAAACTACCTGCCCTTCAGGACACCTACACCACCCGATGTCACAGGAAGGCCAAAAAGATCATCAAGGACAACAACCACCCGAGCCACTGCCTGTTCACCCCGCTATCATCCAGAAGGCGAGGTCAGTACAGGTGCATCAAAGCTGGGACCGAGAGACTGAAAAACAGCTTCTACCTCAAGGCCATCAGACTGTTAAACAGCCATCACTAACATTGAGTGGCTGCTGCCAACATACTGACTTAAATCTCTAGCCACTTTAAACATAGGAATTGGATGTAACAAATGTATCACTAGCCACTTTAAACAATTTTGTATATAATGTTCACATATCCGACATTACTCATATCAAATGTATACACTGTACTCTAAACCATCTACTGAATCTTGCCTATGCCGTTTGGCCATCGTCTCAAATCTCTAGCCACTTTAATAATTGTAATTGGATGAAATAAATGTATCACTAGCCACTTTAAACGATGCCATTTATATAATGTTTACATATCCTACATTACTCATCTCATATGTATATACTGTACTCCATACCATCTACTGCATCTTGCCTATGCCGGTCAGCCATCGCTCATCCATATATTAATATGTACATACTCGTATTCATTCCTTTACTCGTGTGTATAAGGTAGTTGTTGTGAATTTGTTATATTACTTGTTAGATACTACTGCATGGTCGGAACTAGAAGCACAAGCATTTCGCTACACTCGCATTAACATCTGCTAACCATGTGTATGTGACAAATAAAATTTGATTTGCAAAAGTGCTGTCCTGTCCACTTGACTAGTATAAAAGGCTGTATTAGGTCCAGCTGTGCCGGAACCTGATCCCAACACTTCTGATAAACACAAGACAGGAGTGATCCTGCTGGAGACCACTCATACAGCTCTCGTTGTTATTGCGAGTGTCTGCACTCTTCAAAAGACAGGCTGGTTTTCTAGAGGGGGAGATAACAGTGGGCTTAACAGTGCTTGAAGTGTGTGAGGCAGTGTTGGCTGGCTAAAGAGGGAGGTGGGAGACAGAGACTGGGATAGTCCATCCATGTTGGCCAGCTTTACAATGCTCAGACTCCAGTCTTCTCTAAATCCCTCACTCAGCAGAGACAAGGGTTGCACTGAATCTGACGGCTCATTGGATACTCAAGACAATATCATACTGTTTGATGTTAATCAATTAACAAGGCTACTTCTAAAGTTGATGGAGAACGGGATTTATTTAACTATGTATGCCGGGTTAGGCCTAGGGCTGTGGCGGTTATAACATTTTGTCAGCAGGTTATTGTCATGCAAAAGTCTGCCGGTCTCACGGTAATTGACTGTAATTAACATAAACACATTAGACACATTCAGCATCTCCTGACTTCCACACATATAAGCCGCTGATGCCCGCCTTTGATTTATTCTACTTTTTAAAAGGTAGATGTTCCAATTTAATAGACACCATCACAATAAATCCTTTATTTATTTTAGGCAGGTCTAAAGAGACATTATGATGTGAAGAAAATGTATTTCAGAAGAACAGAATATGAGTTGGCCTACTATGTTATGTGGCAATGTGGCATGCCATAAACTGTAGGCTAGTTCATTTAGCAGAGCTATTTTATATTATATGATTTTATAGTAAGAATAATATAATTGAACTTAGCTGAATAAAATAAAGGATTGTTTAAGACCTTATCTAGCTGAATCAGATATGCTAAATTAGGGTTGGACTGAAAACCAACAGGACAGTAAATCTCCAGGAAGAGGGTTGGGCAGCCCTGGCCTAGGGCTATAGGTTCTCTCCCAGACGCATAAACATTTTGGAAATAGCATAAGGTAACCAGTCCATCCAGTATGCATAATAATATGGTCCACACTCAAAGGAGATTACTGAAATGTGTTAGGCTAGACCAATTATGTTTTATTTTGTTATGTTTTTCTGCCATGCATATTATGCGGTAGGCTGTGTATTGTACAACGGCATAATCAATTTTAATTCAGGTTTCTTTTCGGGCTTGGGCTCATAAGCCTATGCATATTGGTGTTTTTAATTAATCATCACCTTAGAAAGCACTATACATTTTGTTGTGTAGCTTTTAAACAACATCCACAACGACCATGTTTAACACACAATTTCAATCTGCTGTTGAACTTTTTCTTTAAATTGATCATCACAGTGGTGTTTTTAAAGCAGGACACTGTTTTGATGATAAATGTTCAATGTGATTTTCGATTGCATTTAGGTCAGTGGTTAGAGGAACAATAGAGGCCTGAGTACCAGGCCATTAAGACCCCATGGCCGTTAGCAAGTTGGGTACTACCAAAGCATGTCCAGAGTGCATAAAAGGAGATTACCGTCACTAAACGGTCAAGTGGAATTTTACTGCGGTCATGAATTATGACTGCCCGTGTGGCGGTAATACGGTCACTGCAACAGCCCTAGGTAGGACTACATCTAGTCCTACTCCTGTGTGTTTTAGCATGGCTAGAACGCAGGCCTCATTCCAAGTAATTTCCAGTCATTGGTGGGAAAAGCATCATTATCAAACAGAGTGCAGTGTAATAGAATGGAATGAGAACGGGTCCCACTGAATGCCGCAATCCAGACAAAGGAATTTTTAAAACTGGAACGAATGCACTGCCGAGGCCGAGAAGAAGAAAAAGTCATTGTTTTTCTTATTACAAATTTACTGCTCAATGGAGCACGGAACAGCCCTAATAAAACAAGCAATTTAGAGGCACCATTACCAAAATAATGGTGCCATACCTCCTGCCTGAACAAGTGTTGGGAGCGTTGGCGAGGCTACGCATTAGGGCCTTAAGTGTGAGCAACGGTAATGTTCCTCCCGCAATATCAGCCGTCACGAGTCAAAAATTACATTTTGATTTGTGAGGTCCCTGAAACGCAGCTCAAATTCCTCAGAATGTATTTACAAAATAATTTGAGAGGCATTCCAATTGTTTTACCACAGAAACACAAATCAGAGATGTAATGTATGTCTATTTATGATCCAAACGCACAGATTTCCGTAACAGCGGTGGATTTTTGTTTTGCTTTCCTTCACAGCGCTCACTCACATATTCTATTAGTGATTGAGGCCTGAGCAGGTTTGCTTATTGTAGCTGGCTGCAGCTGCACTTTTATGAAAGACAGTGGGTGTTCTACAAACACAGGAACATTGCACACGCTGGGCATAAACATACCCATATATTCTCACACAATGGGGTCTTCCTGGGCATACATCTACATTTGCACTCACTTCAGTCATCACGAAGCGCTTAGAGGCTAGTCAAAGACCACATCACCTCCCTTCCCGACACACTCAACCCTCTCCAACTCGCCTACCACCCTGACAGGTCCACAGATGATGCAATTGCCATTGCCCTTACCCACATGGACAAAAGGAATGCATATGTGAGGATGCTGTTCATTGACTACAGCTCGGCCTTCAATAACATAGTGCCCTGTAAGTTCATCACAAAGCTCACAACCCTGGGACTGAACTCCTCCCTATGCAACTGAGTCCTGGACTTCCTGACGGCCCCCCCCAGGTGGTGAAGCTAGGCAACATGATCGCCTCCAAACTGATGCTGAACACAGGGGCCCAACAAGGGTGCGTCTTCAGTCCCCTTCTGTACTCCCTTTATAACCACGACTGCGTGGCCTCACACAGTTCCAACTCAATCATCAAGTACGCTGACGACAAGACAGCAGTAGGCCGGATTACCAACAACGATGAGACTGCCTACACAGAGGACGTAGGCACTCAGACGGGTAAAACAACTCTCTCTCAACATCAGCAAATCAAAGAGCTGATTGTGGACATCAAGAGGAACATCTACTTTGAGCATGACACGTAATTTTTCCAACAATTGTTTACACAGATTATTTCACTGTATCACAATTCCAGTGGGTCAGAAGTTTACATACACTAAGTTGACTGTGCCTTTAAACAGCTTGGAAAATTCCAGAAAATTATGTCATGGTTTTAGAAGCTTCTGATGGGCCAATTGACATTATTTGCGTCAATTAGATGTGTACCTGTGGATGTATTTCAAGGCCTATCTTCAAACTCTTTGCTTGGCATCATGGGAAAATCAAAAGAAATCAGCCAAGACCTCAGGAAAAAAAAAATGTAGACCTCCACAAGCCTGGTTCATCCTTGGGAGCAATTTCCAAACGGCTGAAGGTACCAAGTTCATCTGTACAAACAATAGTACGCAAGTATAAACACCATGGGACCACGCAGCCGTCATACCGCTCAGGAAGGAGACACGTTGTCTCCTAGGGATGAACGTACTTTGGTGCGAAAGTGCTAATCAATCCCAGAACAACAGCAAAGGACCTTGTGAAGATGCTGGGGGGAAACAGGTACAAAAGTATCTATATCCACAGTAAAACAAGTCCTATATCGACATAACCTGAAAGGCCTTTCAGCAAGGAAGAAGCCACAATGACCATCGTTATGTTTGGAGGAAAAAGGGGAACGCTTGCAAGCCGAAGAACACCATCCCAACCGTGAAGCACGGGGATGCAGCATCATGTTGTGGGGGTGCTTTGCTGCAGGAGGGACTGGTGTACTTTACAAAATAGATGGCATCATGAGGAGGGCATCAGTCAGGAAGTTAAAGCTTGGTCGCAAATGGGTCTTCCAAATGGACAATGACCCCAAGCATACTTCCAAAGTTGTGGCAAAATGGCTTAAGGACAACAAAGTCAAGGTATTGGAGTGGCCGTCACAAAGCCCTGACCTCAATCCCATAGAAAATTTGTGGGCAGAACTGAAAAAGCGTGTGCGAGCAAGGAGGCCTACAAACCTGACTCCGTTACACCAGCTCTGTCAAGAGGAATGGGCCAAAATTCACCCAAATTATTGTGGGAAACTTGTGGAAGGCTACCTGAAACATTTGACCCAAGTTAAACAATTTAAAGGCAATGCTACCAAATACTAATTGAGTGTATGTAAACTTCTGACCCACTGGGAATGTGATGAAATAAATAAAAGCATTCTCTCTACTAATATTCTGACATTTCACATTCTTAAAAATAGAGTGGTGATCATAACTGACCTTTTACTAGGATTAAATGGTCAGGAATTGTGAAAAACTGAGTTTAAATGTATTTGGCTAAGGTGTATGTAAACTTCCGACTTCAACTGTGTGTGTGTATGTATGTATGTATGCACGCACACACACACACGGAACTCTATAGAACCAGTCAAAAGTTTGAACAAGATTGTGCAAAGCTGTCATCAAGGCAAAGGGTGGCTTATTTTAAGAATTTCTAACATAACATTCATTTTGATTTGTTTAACACTTTCTTGGTTAATACATGATTTCATGTGTTATTTCAAAGTTGATGTCCTCACTATTATTATGTAGAAGATTGTAAAAATAAAGAAAAACCCTGGAATGAGTAGGTTTGTCCAAACTTTTGACTGTTTCCACATACATACATACATACATACATACATACATACATACATACATACATACATACATACATATATATAAACAGTACCAAACACCTGCCACGAACAATGTGTTTACAATACTGCGTTGGTAAAAGCATCATTTGTTCAACCACAACTTCTGGGGTAGCTAGCTTTAGTTTGGTACCTAGCTAGCACCAATACAACCAGCCTGAAAACAATGGCCAGTAGAAACTGCAGTCATTTTCATTATTCTTAGCAATGATTTAGGAATCCTTGTGAGTAAGTATTAGTTAGGTTGCCACTTGTTGTTTGTCTATTGAAATTGAACTTCAGTTCATGAAAATAAATAGCTAGCCACCTACTTAACCCTGTTGCCCAAAGCTAACTTTATAAGCAGCCAGCTAGCTTCATCTGGCTAGTGACGCACGACCGAACTGGGTTATGTGTTGTAAAGCTAGCCACAATAAGGATTAGGCACAATAGTGGAATTTGCGATTTGCCTTCAAAATACAAGTAAGTCATTGACAGGGATGCAAATGAATACAAATAATAGAATGCCATTATTTTATTTAGAAGGCTAACCGCAATTATGACACCTAGCTATTTGGTTAGCTAACTAACTATAGCTCTTGAAACAGATGTTGTTTTGCTATGTTTTGGGGAAGAACATTATTTGCATCCATGAGCTAGTTAACTTTTTATGACCGGCACTGTAGGTGCGCAAGGCAACTTTACCAGCATCATAGCATACATATCTATGAATCGTTGTGACATGAAATACGAGTGTGTGTAATCAATGTGGAATAACTACGTAAAAAAGGTATAAACACGTAAACTTATTATGTGACGTGTAGTCATATTCAGGTCCTGATTGGTCAACAAGCTTATTTGACATGTCAAATAGTGTTAAACAGTATATTTTTTGACACGCAAAGACCCAAACGGCGTTCCATAGAAATCCTAGTTGAGAATGAAACGACTGAACAAACGAACAACGAAACAGCACAGCAAGTGAAAGAAATTGGTTTTTATTATGTTTTACTGGTAATGGGGACATATGTAAATACCAACAAAATACATTTTTGGTCAGTGTAGTGTGTGTAACCTTTATTTAACAAGGCAAGTCAGTTAAGAACAAATTCTTACTTACAATGACGGCCTACCCCGGCCAAAACCGGACGACGCTGGGCCAATTGTGCACAGCCCTATGAGACTCCCAATCATTGCCGGATGTGATACAGCCTGGATTCAACTGTAGTGATGCCTCCTGCACTGAGATGTAGTGCCTTAGTTACAGAACAACCATTCACTCAGAGGGGGCATTGTTTCTCATACCTCTAACTATTACACAGACTGCTATACTAGTAAGTGGTCATATAAAGTACAAAGGATTGCATTATTGTCCACATCCACTCCTCTAAATAGCATTACCTCAGAACACTGAAAGCGCTACAGTAAGCAGCTATTTCTCTGGAAAGATCATGGGTCATGGTATATAATGAGTTTTCACTCAATTTACAGGTTGTAGGCCTGAGGCATGTGTGATGTAAGCCATAACAGATTCTACAGCAGACACAATATCATGGCCACACTTTTCCCCTGATTGAAAATAAAGGCTTAAGGGGACACTACACTCTTTCTATATCATTTCAGACATTTCAGGCTTTCACACTGCCTGGGACCAAATCAAGTGCCTGTCTGAGTCCAGTTTGGAGAGCAGAAGAATTAGGCCTATCAGGGATGGATCACTGTACAATGAATGGTTGATGTATGTGCTGTACTTCACCACAGCTTTCTGAAAGCTTTTATACACGGGAGGTTGAAATAAAAACGTGTTTCATGGAATCTAAAGGCAGCATAACGTAGAATACGTATTAAGCAAACAGTAGAAGAGTTGATTGTTAGATTATTGGAGGAGTGTTGACATACCTGCCAAAGGGTAAGTCTAATGTCAGGCCATCTCAATATTATGCTGTGCACTGACATATCAAACCATCCCTCTAATAAGAGATGACTGCATAAAGCTGGACTGTTTACACTGAATATTCATATCTGTGAGAAATTAATTAACACATCCCTGCCTCTTCTAATTGAGATTCTACCGGTTTGTCTATTCTGAATAAGTTCAACATGACCCAAGAAGCAGGGGGAGAAAAGGGTAAAATTGGAGAAAGAGAATGAGAGAAGCTGAAACCAATGAGGAAAAGAGACAAAGGGAGAGAAAGAGAAGAAGAGAGCGGGAGGAAAAGGAACAGGAGGAGAGAGAGTAAACACCTGGGGGCTAGACTTCAGGTAGCAGGATGTAGAGAATATGACAGTAGTGCTGATATGACAGACGGCTGTATGCTGAGCTAATTTGAGATAATAAGGAAAACACAGCCTATAGGATCGCACAAGCTGACTCATTCTGGGCAAATGGAGACAGCATGATAAAAACTCCAGGATAACAGACAGACATTCAGTATGCCCCATTCATGTATGCCTTTTAAGAAATTGGGTCCCAATCATTTTGGATTCAAGATACAGTATGCTGTGTGGGACAATATATGCAGGAAGGCACCCTTTATGAATGTGAAAATAAATCCCTATACAGCACATTGAATAGAATGGAAACTGGAGCAAAACGTGATTTGCGGTGAGAAAAAGAATGTGACCATCTGTGTGTGCATGCGTGTAAAAAATACATTGCTCTCATTCATCAAACAAGCTCAACATGTGGAGAAGATAAAATCAGAGCAAATGTTTTTCAATCTCTGGTTCATTGATCACTGCTCAGAGGACAGAAAGCCTGGCAGGCATTAAGGCTCCCGGACACGCAGGGCAAGACAAATACATTTTTAGAGTGAATTTAGAGTGAAAATACATAAAGATTTATACAGCAGATGCATCTGTCAACAGGGTTGTGATATCCAAAGTAGCTCAAATAACCACGCGCTCATTGGCTGCTGGGGACAGGTGTGTGTGTGTGTGTTTTCATGGATGTGTGTGTGTGTGTTTGAGTTTAGACGGCTGGAGGGGCATGGGCAATGTTGAAAAGGAGAATATAAATAATCTTTATTCATTGCATGAGTTGTTCTCATATCTCAAAATAGTATGATGGCAGACCGGCTGAATCCATACCCAGTGTGTTGGATAACATCCCTGTTGAGGGGAAAGGGATTCAGCCTTCTATTGTCTGACACTGAATATCATTATTGATCAGGTGTTTAGACTATGCTGCTCTGCAGAGAAGAAATGCCCAAAAATAGGCAGCCCCTTCTCAAATTCATAAAAATCTTATAGGTTTTCAAAAGAGGGATATTTCATCAGCACATTGTGAGGCACTGCATTGCTAGATGAAGTGTCAAAAACATCTCTGGGTTGATTTATCGAGACTCCATTTCCCAATCAGCGCACGACTGCTGCATACTCTAATGCCACCATCTTATTGTTGGGATGTGGTTGAGAGGCATGGTGGCAGTGTGTGTGTCACTCTAAACACACACACACACACACACACACACTGACGGTCACATTAGAGCTGCCTTTCTGTGACAGATTACTGAACGGTGCAGGGGGCTTTTTAAAATGTACAGCCCTCCTGCCTGCTCCCTCCACACAGGGCTGTGTTTGGGACAGGTGCTGCTGGGTCATTAGCTCTGAGCAGGCAGGCAGGAGTCAGTGTCAGTCAGTCAGTCACACAGAGTGGCCCTCTGGAAAACAAGAGAGAGTTGCTATAGTCATCCAGTACTCAGCAGTCCCAGTGAGGTGCCCAATAAATGTGTCTACTTTACGTGACCGATTGGCTAGTTATGGTTCGCCCATCTGTGTTTGTGTTACTAAATGTTCGGCCACCTCGCTCAAAAACATGTACATGGCAATCGTTATGACACGACATCAGAAATCCATAACCGCTGCTTGAATCTTTTAAAAGCAGTTGCTGCTGAAGATCTAAGAGGAAAAGCCCCTACGTTATTTCTCCTAAGTGGTAATGGCACAATCAATCACCATCCACCTCCAAGAGCACAGCTCTACTGTACAGGAGTAGTCCTCCAGATACCACAGCTCCAATTGAGCTGTCAGGTCCACTGCTTTATGGGTAAGTGAGCCCAACAGAGGGGAGTGTATTGGGGAGTGAGAAAGAGTGTGAGAGTGTGTGTGTGTGTGCGCGCACGAGCGAGAAATGCATTTGAGTTTTGCTCGATCACGTCCACTCCCAGTGATGCTGCTGTCCGCCCTCTACAGAGGGACCCGGATACTGGGCTCAGAGTCTGGGGCTGGAGACAGACTGGCTCACTGTCTACAGGGAGCAGGGCAGCTCATTACATATTCCAACTAAAATAAGCCAATTAAAGAGACAGCTTCTCTCTCACACATATGACCTTAGGTGGCTGGGAAGTGTAACACACAGTGGACAAACTTAGTCATGTGCACTAGTGAGGCATCAATAGCAGCTCACTCCCTCTTAAACTAAGCCAGTCGATGGACACAAATACACAAAAGGCATCCGCATGCTTCCCAGCCGAAACAGTTTGTGCATATATTACGACAACATTTTTGTTTGTTATGGAGTTCGGTGAGGTTTTTTTCTGCAGTTCGGGGCACACAAAAATTGTTCTGGCGGCAACCTGAAGTTAGGAGCCGAAATCTACGCCCTTTCACCGGTGATTGGGCAACAGTAGGCTTTCTTCAATAAAGTCTTTGTCGTCATTCAATGACAGAGGACTCATTTTCATGTAATTTTTTTTTTTCATTGAATAATACTGCACCAAACATCTTAGTTGAATGTAAAATTGCGTGACTAAGATCTCTTCAGCAAATAATAGTACTAAACAGTACTATTGCCGCTTTTTTCTTGTTTTTCAAGAGAAGGTCTTAAAATTAGTATGCGATCTGAAGCATGCTGACGCCTTAAGGACAGACAGAGACAGACAGAGAGCTGCAGTATAGAGCAGTGAACATGGACACTACAGGACAGCAGCAAAGCCCATTG
This sequence comes from Brachymystax lenok tsinlingensis, assembly GCA_030435695.1. Taxonomy (NCBI): domain Eukaryota; kingdom Metazoa; phylum Chordata; class Actinopteri; order Salmoniformes; family Salmonidae; genus Brachymystax; species Brachymystax lenok. The sequence continues at coordinate 41,195,631 of CM059813.1, forward strand.
TGTTGGTTGAGATAAGCAGAGATTACAGCAGCCAAAGGGTCTGGGCAGAGTAGAGGTCTGCTGAGGGCTCAATATCTGGGCCCCGTCCAACTGTATGTCCCCTTCTCTCAACACTGAGTGAAAGAGCGCACAACTGGGACTGTCACAGAGATATTACACCTCCTCCTCCTCCGTTTATCTTGGCTCGCATCACCACCAAGACACTGAGAACTCCCCAGGCAGGCCCTTAGTGCCCAACATCTCACTGGCCAACAACAATGTGCTAGAGATGGCTGTCCACAGCAAGGACACTGAATAAAAAATAAGAGTGTGTGTGTGTGTGTGTTGGTTGGTTCTTCCATCCTTGTGGGGATATCCCCAAAAGTCCCCATAAGGATAGAAAAACAAGAAATTCTCCTTTGTGGGGACATTTCCCACATCCCCATGAGGACAAAGGCTATTTTAAGTTTAGGGGTAAGGTTTAGGGTTACAATTAGGGTTCGGATTAAAATGAGGGTTATGGTATGTGGTTAGGTTTTGGAGTAAGGTTTCAGTTAAGGTTAGGGTTATGGTAAGGGTTAGAGAAAATAGGATTTTGAATGGACATAAATTTTAGGTCCCTGCAAGGATAGAAGAACGTGTGTGTGTGTGTGTGTGTATATATAATAAAATCGTATTAATACAGAAAGAGAGAGAGAAGAAGTGAAAGTGAAACAGAAGAGAGAGTGCATGCGTGAAAATAATTTGTATGGTTGAGTGGGGTGACGAAAATTGAGCCTGTATGATCACTGAGCGCAAGGAACATGGGCCCTGCTCCCAAACAAACCTCACACACACAATTAAACTTGATAACACTTCAGACAAGATTAACCACAGCAGTTTGCACGTCTGGAAGAGGGCTGGCTGCCCATGACTGCGTGGCCAAGCACGCCTCCAACTCAATCATCAAGTTTGCAGACAACACTACAGTGGTAGGCTTGACTTCCAACAAGACGGCCTACAGGGAGGGGGTGAGGGCCCTCGGAGTGTGGTGTCAGGAAAATAACCTCTCACTCGTCAACAAAACAAAGGAGATGATCATGGACTTCAGGAAACAGCAGAGGGAGCACCCCCCTATCCACATCAACGAGACAGTAGTGGAGAAGGTGGAAAGTTAAGTTCCTCGGCATACACATCACGGACAAACTGGAATGGTCCACCCACACAGACAGCGGGGTGAAGAAGGCGCAACAGCGCCTCTTCAACCTCAGGAGGCTGAAGAAATTCAGCTTGTCGCCAAAAACACTCACAAACTTTTAGAGATGCATAATCGAGAGCATCCTGTCGGGCTGTATCACCGCCTGGTACGGCAACTGCTCTGCCCACAACCGTAAGGCTCTCCCCAGAGGGTAGTGAGGTCTGCACAACGCATCACCGGGGGTAAACTACCTGCCCTCCAGGACACCTACACCACCCGATGTCACACGAAGGCCAAAAAGATCATCAAGGACAACAACCACCCAAGCCACTGCCTATTCACCCCGCTATCATGAAAAACAGCTTCAATCTCAAGGCCATCAGACTGTTAAACAGCCATCACTAACATTGAGTGGTTGCTGCCAACATACTGACTCAAATCCCTAGCCACTTTATAATAAAAAATGTGATGTAATAAATGTATCAATAGTCACTTTAAACAATGCCATTTTATATAATGTTTACATATCCTACATTACTCATCTCATATGTATATACTGTACTCTATACCATCAACTGCATCTTGCCGTTCGGCCACATATTTATATGTACATATTCATTCCTTTACACTGGTGTGTATAAGGTAGTTGTTGTGAAATTGTTAGATTACTTGTTAGATATTACTGCATGGACGGAACTAAAAGCACAAGCATTTCGCTACACTCGCATTAACATCTGCTAACAATGTGTATGTGACAAATACATTTGATTTGGGGATTGCCTCAAACAGAGCTGTAACAGAGTGACAAATGTGTCAGGATGCTCCTCAAACAAACTGCAGTACTGAAACACCAGAATCTACAAAGATTTTGTTTGCTTTACACAATATACCATGTTTGATTAATGCCACTCCTGCAACCTTGGCCCTGTGTAGCCCAAGAGCATATTGTCATGGTTTTAGTCTGAATGACACCCAGTGTTGCAGTAGACTGCAGTTTTAGTGTAGGCTAGGCCTAAGTGTGATGTCCACTCACCAAGTCTCTTGGCAGCCTGCAGGGCGTCCGGGGCATTGTCAGCCACGTAGAAGCGCTGGACTGTCACCCCACTCTCCTGCATCAGCTTCTTGCTCTGGTACTCCTGCAGGTTCAGCCATCGTCTGGAACTCACCCGTGCACACTGCACAGAGGGAGACAGAGACAAGAGAGAATTTCTGAAATATTTTGTTAAACGTAACCAAATACTTAACTGAAGGCGTAATTAGCTAAAGAGTAGGAAGCTAGAAGGAATACAAAAATCAGGGAGCACAGCAGTTGAGGCCATGAGATTAAATTTGGTTTTCTATTTCCCTGAAAGGAAGCATACTACTAAGAATATGACTAAAACAGGTTGTCTGTGAGGAGTATCCTTAGTGACAGCCTAAGATTTCTGTTTTAAATTAGGCCTACATGCAAAGATTACTTTGCACTGCACAAGCCGCTGTTTCAACATCTGGTGATGTTCAGGAATTATCAATACGCCCAAACGTTTATCAAGGTTTGACTGACTCTCGGTTAGTGGAATAGCCACACCTGAAGTGCAGGTGTGTCTGATTAAGCCTTATGTTCAGTTCTCCAGAGTGCATTCATTCCCTTTCAATCTCTCCACCCTTTCAGCCCCCCTTTTCCCTTCCCTTCCCCCACCCCTCCCTTCTCCTCTCCATCCCCAATAATGAGACAGGTAGACAGGCCTAGGTTGTGTTAGAACGGTTTGCTCAGTCAGCAGATGCAGCTAGGCTGTCAGCTCCAGCTGTTGGCACTATTAAAAAGACGTTGGGTTTTACTGTGAGACACCTGTGTTAAGGTTAAACGCCCTCAGTGTTGTCAGATGGGCACATTACCCCGACTGCAGTCAGTCTAACATTGTTAAGGAAAACAAAGCCATTGCCGTAACGGAAATTCAGAATGCTAAAAAAATATAAAAAATAACAGTGCAGTATTTCCAAGACATAAGGTAAAATCTACTCAAAAAATATATTTTGGTTTAAAAAATTCCATTAATCCACTGTTGATAGAGTCCCAAAAATGTTCTGCATGTCAGCAGTCAAGTTTAAGATTTTGTTCTTTCAAGAAGCAAAGTATCACTTGCCACATCATGATAACGTGTTCTGCAAATTAGAATTAATTTCTCCTTTCTTATTCCATCCCTGCTTAAGAACGTGTGTGACTCCAGCAGGCGTAATCCCGTCATGATCCACTACAAGCCCTGCTGATGAATAATGAAGGCCTCCTCAAGTGTAACAAAGTCTGAGAGGCTGATCAAACAAGCCATATTTCAGACACCCTTTAAAAAAGGAATCCTGGCAAGGAAGGGTTGACTGAAGGCTGATGCAGATGAGGAGTGGAAGGGGAGGGGCTGCTGCCATCTGACTTAGTGGTGCGAGGGGTCTGACAAGGCCAAGTCGAAGCACTGACAAACAGAGCTGCCTGGGAGCCTCTCCTTTATTCATGAGAAGAGGAGCGAGGAGACGGGATGAGAGCACTAGGCCATCTCGACGGAACCCACGACTAACTGAAGGGAGGAACCCTGACCCTGCTTAACCTCACAGAGGAAGCAAGGCAACAAGGCCAAACCCACACTTCCTATAACAAATATCTACAGTAGTTTGCATGACACAGTGTGAACGTCAATAACATTGCAACCCTACTGTGGGCTAAGGGTCGGAACTTTCCAGGAAACTTTCCATGGGAAATTAAGCCCGGGAATTTTTTTTTAATTCCTCAAAACAGTTAGTTGATAACAGTGAACCTTTTTGTGGGATAAACATTTTGGTTAAACTATCCCCAATTCAATGGAATTGCAACCCTCTGCATGCACAGTGCATTCTTCCATCACATGTACAACTGATTCTCAAGATCTTGCACAGTAATGAGATGCTATTGAGCCCACAATACTACACTGTCTGAGCCAAGGACTACATTCTTTCTGGTAAGTTTTGATTACAATACTGGGTGGGGTGAAACTATTTTATATGACATACAATATTTTTTGTTAACTAGTAAATAGTAGCCTACAGCAAAGTGTGTTTAAATAATTTCTAACTTGTTAACAATTCCTGCTAGTTAGTTTTTGCTACCATGTGGGTTTTAGCTTGCTTGAGCCTGCTAACCTACGAATGTTAATTCATCTGTTTCCATACGAGTCATTTTAAAACATTTAATTTACAAAAGGAGTTGTTTAATCTAACTGCTTAACTATTTATCTGTACATGGAATTGTATTTGTTGTTTCTTTCCAAAATACATTTGTCTTTACAGGAAAATGCCTTTCTGTAGAAAGAAAAGCTGTGTATATTTGCAAATACTGTGCAAAATCACGAGAAGACTGCAACAAAGATACAGAATCTGGCCAAGTGCATAAAGTTCCCTCATCGCTCACAACAAGCAACATCCGACAAAAGTACCTCTACTTCTATTCGAGGTGAAAATGATGAATCAGACACCTTATCGATAGCAACAACTCATGGTCCTCCTGGAATCAGAAGTTTTTTTGACTCAATGGAGGAGCGTAGTCAGAGAAATGCTGATGAATGTCTTTCTTGAGCTGTGTATGCAACTGGTTCACCTCTGATGCTCACAGGCAATGTGTATTGGAAGAGATTTGTGAATGTTCTTCGCCAAGCATACACCCCTCCAACCAGACATGCTTTATCTACTCATTTGCTGGATGCAGAGTTCAGAGTTCAAGTGAATTTCAAGCAAATCATAGAGAAAGCAGACAGTATTGCTATCGTCTCTGATGGGTGGTCGAATATTTGTGGGCAAGGAATAATTAACTACATCATCTCCACCACTCAACCAGTATTCTACAAGAGCACAGACACCAGGGACAACAGACACACCGGTCTCTACATTGCAGATGAGCTTAAAGCAGTCATCAATGACGTTCGACCACAGAAGGTATTTGACCTGGTGACAGACAATGCTGTGAACATGAAGGCTGCTTGGTCTAATGTGGAGGAGTCCTACCCTCACATCACACCCATTGGCTGTGCTGCTCATGCATTGAATCTGCTCCTCAAGGACATCATGGCACTGAAAACAATGGATACACTCTACAAGAGAGCCAGGGAAATGGTTAGGTATGTGAAGGGTCATCAAGTTATAGCATCAATATACCTCACCAAGCAAAGTGAGAAGAATAAGAGCACCATATTGAAGCTGCCCAGCAACACCCATTGGGGTGGTGTTGTCATGTTTGACAGTCTCCTGGAGGGGAAGGAGTCTCTCCAAGAAATGGCCATACCACAGTCTGCCGATATGGACATCCCCATCAAGTGGATCCTCCTGGATGATGTATTTTGGGAGAGAGTGGTAAGCAGCCTGAAACCTATAGCAGTAGCCATTGCACAGATTGAGGGAGACAATGCCATCCTGTCTGATGTTCAGACTCTGCTTGCAGATGTAAGAGAAGAAATACGTACTACCCTCCCCACTTCACTGTTGCTCCAAGCAGAAGAAACTGCAGTTCTGAAATACATAAAAAAAGTGTGAAGACTTCTGCCTGAAGCCCATACATGCCACAGCGTACATGTTGGACCGCAAGTATGCTGGCAAGAGCATCCTGTCTGGTGCAGAGATCAACAAGGCCTATGGTGTCATCTCTACCGTACCTTGCCACTTTGGCCTGGATGAGTGCAAGTTTCTTGGCAGTCTGGCGAAGTACACTTCCAAGCAAGGGCTTTGGGATGGATATGCAACATGGCAGTCGTGCTAACATATCTCATCAGCCACCTGGTGGAAGGGACTTTGTGGATCTGTGGCTCTTTCCCCTTTAGTTTTATAGACTATCATTTTACAGATGTATGTTGAAAACGTTTTTGGGAGATGCGATGGATCATTCAATATTCCCTTTTGTTGTTTATTTCTATTGGAAGGATTTAATAATTTGCAATTATGTCTACTGTCTCCATATGATATGGTAATTATATCCAATGCAAAAAACATCTACATTGAAATGGTATTAATATTAATTTGCATACATTTCCCATAATTCCCATATATTCCTGTTAATTCCCATATAAGTTTCCACCTTCCCCAAAATGTGCAACCCTAGCCCGCAGTAAGACTTATTGAAATCAACATGTTCAAATCTACTTTTCTAGTCATCCATTCAATTTGTATTAAGTAGTTTATGAAGAAAATAGTATGTGCATTCATTAGAAGTACATTGTGCATAGACCAAACGACTTTCTAAAGCATGAATCATGTTAAAAAAGGTCCAATGCAGCCATTTTCATCTCAATATCAAATCATTTCTGCGTAACAATTAAGTACCTTACTGTGATTATTTCTGACCATTTTAATTGAAAACAAACAAAAATAGCTTCTTAGCAAAGGGCAATTTCTAAAGCAAGAATTTTGCTAGGACAGTCAGAGTAGTCAGTCGGGAGGGGGAAACTGAAAATGTGCTGTTACTGGCAGAGAGGTTAGAAACTCTTTCTTACTGGTCTATTAACTAATTTATCACATGGTGATGTTACCATGGAAGGCCAAAACCTCATCCCACCAAGGCTGATATTTCAGGCAGTCTTTTCAAACAGCTCTTACACTAAAATAGCATTATCATCATCTTCAGAATTTCACAGTATTATTCCAACTTTTTAGTTTGGAAAGATATATAAACCACAGGAAAAAAAAAAAAAACATTTTTGACTGCACTGGGCCAAAGCCTTTTTTTGATGGCGTAGTATTGTATTGCATGTATTGTTCACTGCTACCCCCTTCCAGGTAAGGCGCACTGGAGACTTCATTAGAGGAGAAACGCCCAACTTCCATAGGAAGTTACTGCAGTAGGCCTAGGCATGCTGATTAGTCTTCCCTTATATCACTGAATAATGAGGGGCATATGCGGGTCCTGTGGCTCTGCCTGGAAGGAAGTGTTCCACATGTAGGCCTGTTTTCTTTCTTTGAAGGGTGTGTCTGAGAAGTTCTAGGGTGAAACAAAATTACATCAGTCCCCATGGCAGTGGCACACTGGCTCCATCCTACATTCATGATGGCCAGACGGTCTGTCTCACTGGAGTATAACACAGTTCAATGGCAGGGCACCAGATATAATATGAATTGCTTTTCACTTACACTGCTTCCATTCAAAACCCTTCTGTTGCCCTACTTTGGGCAATGCATTTACCCAAGCTTAAGTTATTCAAAGCCACAGACTGAGCTCAGAGCTGACCCCCTCGTGAAACTTCTCTGGGGTCTTTTTAGAAACACAGCAACAACCAGTATTCAGGCTGATGGATTGTTCCTCATCTAGTAGTGCTAGGTGTTGCATGTTATAAGTGAGTGGAAGCAGTGTTGCGTGTTAGTGGGTGAGTTGTGTGTTGTGAGTGTCTGGCCTATGTCCTTGTTTAAAAAGGTAACACATTGCATTCTCTTTCATGTCCAATTCACTTTAGCGGAACATGTTCCAAACTCCGTGAGGCAAACAGAAACAAGTTCCCTGTCGTTTACTTATTGGCACTAAGTGTGAGGTTATCTCTGAGACTCCATGGACTTCCCTCTTCTTACAGTCACCTTGTAGTCTAAACTCTAACTGTGTGTGTGTGTGTGTGTGTGTGTGTGTGTGTGTGTTGAAGTTCAGATGTGAGAGTGGCATTTGAAAATAATCTCACCTGAACTTCAATACATACACATTTTATAAGTGCACACTAGTGTTGGAGAAAGAAAATCTATTCAGTTAGGCTACCTACATGTCGGGATATTTTTTTACGTGATATCGCAATATTATTTTTGACAATATCACAATACATTTATGCGCTAGTCGGCTGTACCTGCACCAAAAGTCCAGTATTTGTTTTTCATATTAATTTTAAATAAGGAGAAAATTTGTTTTCAGCACTTATTTCCATGACCGATCAAAACTCGTTTTCTCATTCTCTCTCGTCTCTCTGCACCAGACATGTAAGTGAGTAATATGTTTGGAACATCGAATCGTAATATCTATATATTTTTTAAATCACAGTATCGAATCGCAATACATACAGTATGGAATCGTGAGAATCCCAATACATATCACCTTGACTAAGTATTGTGATATCGTATTGTGAGGTCCCTGGCAATTCACAGCCCTAGTGCACACGCTGAGTGTTATGAAGTCCGCGTCTCTGAGGACTCAACAGAAAGGAGACATCTTTAGGATGGAATTGGTTACATTTCAGATCCAACATCACCTTGAGAGCCCTCACATCTGTGAGTAGATAAACAGGCTAGCATAAGTTGGGGTAATAAAACCAGTGGAGCTCAATAGTAAATCTGACCTAACAAGTTCTGACAAAGTCTGCCGAGGAGAAAAAAGTTATTTTGTAACTCCTTTTAATTACAGGCAACTTGAAAAACACCAGCATAAATAAAGCAGCTGTCGTGTACCTGGCGAACAGTTGGAGAGGGGGAGCAGAAAACGCACTTCAGAGCGATTAGGGATGGCTAGTCTCTCCCACCAAAGAGGGAGAAAAAGATCCCAAAATAACAGCTACTGAATAGGAAGTGAGGCTGGCGGAGTCCCTCCAGGCGTTGACAGTTAGCTTGCACCAAACAATAGGAGTGAAACACCCCCACAGCACTTTATTCCCTAGTACACTAACACCCACATACCGGTCTGTATAACCACGGTTATACCAAGGAAGGACTAAAGCCACGCTTTACCCTGGCACTCTCACAAATCGCCCTTTTATCCCATTGCCTCTTCTCTCTGCCTAAATGCAGTTATTTCTGTGTGTTTCTTTCACCACAAAGGGACAACATACAGGGATGCATGATTAGCTTGTGATTTGTCATAGGAAGTACTACAGTGCCAACGTTTGAAATCTTGAAGCCCCAGTGAGAGAGAAAACATGGTGATTGTCGTTTAAATTGCATTTCCATAGTTTCCTTGCCATTCCCATTATCTTTTGAAAGTATTTTCAGGCACACACAGTATGTGCATTCACAGGACTCTCATTTTATTTCATTTTCCATTTGACTCTTTTAGCAGTAAAAGTGCTGTAAGTCATGGAAAAGTCACAGCGAAGTCAAGTCACTGCTGAGTCAAGGTTAAGTCATTACTAACTCAAGGTTAACGGCCGAGATCCAGAGCACATTGGGAACGATGAAACATTGGAGCCCCATTCGTTTTCAATGAAGAAATCGAAGTGTGCGGGAGGACCGTTGGCCGGCGCGAGCAGGGGCGAGGGAGCGGGAACAGTGTGGGACCTACTTTGGGGAAAGCTGAACTTTATGCATACTCTGCGATATCGCTGTGCACTAATCGAAGCTCACTGTAGCTTCTAGCCCCTACTGGATTGGCTGTTGATACCTAGCTTGCTAGATCGCTTGCCAATTACCCACATGACAGAGAAGCTAGCGTGGCTAGGGTAGTGAGTCGTGCGTGCGCTGCAGGCCTGCACCAGGAGAGAGAGAGCAGTAAGGGGTGGCTGGCAGGAGGCTGCCGTCCCCAGGGACACTCGCTCTACAGTAATTATCTTCATTAGCGCTCTGGAGACTACCAACCCAGTGCTATTAACCCTACACTCATGGGAATTGGCCTATATGGATAGGGCTAAATTACAGAAGAAATATGAAATGCATAAGCATGGTAGCAATTGAAAAGGGAACAGTTTGGAGAGAATGGGAAAATTATTAGACTAAAGTTGAGGACACAACAGTTAACCTTAGAAGACTGAATCCAAACACTACACAGTTGATTTCATGTGCTTTACATTTACTGTACTTTGTTGATAATGACATCTGAAAATACTCCAGATATATTGAGTAACATGTTAAGAATATTCCTGTAAAATATGGGGTAGGTGCAACATAAGACAAAAAAATGACAAGGGTTTGAGTGAGGCAAAAGAAACACACTTAGGGCACAAACACATCACATGTATACACTACTCCCCTCACATAGATTAAAAGCGCGCACACACACACACACACACTCTCACTCACTCACCATCTATCCACTGGGGTAGAAAAAGAAAGGAGGCCTACACAGACAATTTTTTTATGAATAGGCTTTAGAAACAGAAGAAGAAAAGGAGAAAGAATTCGCTAGGGGAGCCAGTCTCATTCACAGTCATTGTGAAAATGAAAAAAGGACAATGTTCCTGAGCAGTGGAGTCATAAAACATGAAAGGCCATAACTGTTACTGGAAATTAGAGCTGGAGAGACTTAACCTGAGAGGGTATGCGTCAGTGAACACATTTAGCGCTCTCTCCTCTCTGTTTTTACTCAATAGGCTATACCCAGGCAGCAACGAGGAACTTCACATGTATAAACAATGACAAAACCATATAGCCTTGACTAGGGCTTCTTATATGTTTTTTTTATACTGGAAGACGGTATTGGATCATTTAAGTTTAGGCTAATCAGAATTGAATTGGGAAATGTAGGGTTTTGTTTCAAAGAAAATAAAATAATTCCACATTGCTGTCAGAAAATGGTCTTCCTCACATCAAAGTATGAGCAAAAATTGTACTGCAATTTTACTGGTCGAGGGGAATTGACCTCGCCCACAAATTGGGAAAAACAAACATTCTTCCCCACTGATCCCCATTGTAAAAGAGCCAACTTCGTTGTCAATTATTTGTTTAACAGAAGAAAAAAAATACCGAAAACCTGCTGTTGTTGTTCAATGTACATGTAACCAGGTAAAAAATCCTGACCTATAGAGCATGCGAGAAGAGCCCTGTAGCTTCAGGCTATTCGGCGTGGGAGAGTTGGAAACGTGGGGACCCGGTGTCCAAGTAGGCAACAAGTAGCTATGCGTGTGTAGAAAACATTTAACCACAGGTAAGACATTTTACTTGTTTAGTATAGTCCGTTTAACTCCACTCACTATATGTAGCTGTATAGTCTGTTTGCGTTTTTGGTCTTGGCTAGCTAAATGTTCCAGTCGGTAACGTTAGCTAGCGATCACTAACTCACGTGGCTGCTAGCACAGTCATGAAAAGGGGCATGAGGGAAGACCTATAATATTACGTTTTTCTATGTAGTGAGAACGCTCAGGACCAGGCAATGTTGAAAAGTAATCTTCAGACATTGTACTTTTCTTAAAATGCAGAATGAACAAAAACAAGTTAAACGTAAAGTGCTGGTCCCATGTTTCATGAGCTGAAAGAACAAATCCCAGAAATGTTCCATACTCAAAAAGCTTATTTTTCTCAAATTTTGGAAACAAATTTGTTTACATCCCTGTTAGTGAGCATTTCTCCTTTGTCAAGATATGCCACACCTGTCAGGTGGATGGATTATCAAGAAGCTGATTAAAAACAGCATTAACATTACACGTGTGCATCTTGTGTTGGGGACAATAAAAGGTCACTCTAAAATGTGCAGTTTTGTAACAACACCACAGATTCAAATTTTTTGAGGGGGCGTGCAATTGGCATGCTGACTGCAGGAATGTCCACCAGTGCTGTTGCCATTTTAAAATGTTCATTTCTCTACCTTAGGCAGCCTCCAACGTTGTTTTAGAGAATTTGGCAGTACATCCAACCGGCCTCGCAACCGCAGACCAGGTGTATGTGTTCCAGTTCCCGCCAATATCCATCAACCTCACACAGCCATTGAAGAGAAGTGGGATAACATTCCACAGGCCACAAACAACAGCTTGATCAACTTTACGTGAAGCCGATGTGTCGCGCTGCATGGAGACAAATGGTGGTCACACCAGATACTGACTTGTTTTCTGATTCAGGCCCCAACAAGCAAACCAACATTTCTTTTGTTGTTCCTGTGAGCCAATGAAGTAACCTAGCTAAGCACAAGTTGCTTTCTCCGCGTTTGGGTGGGGCCGTAACGTTCTATCTAATGCCACCAAGCTCAAGCGAGAAAAAAAAAGTACCAATGAGAGTAGAGACACTGTAGCACCACAACATTTTGTGAGAAAGTTTTGCTTCCAGCTACGATCTTGACATTCAGCCAGTGAACACAAAATGTCAGAGCAAAGCATTTCAAGACAAAGATAAGCCTTTTTACTTTAAGAGGTGCACTATGCAGAAATCGCTCCGCCATTTCCTTGTTGCTAAAATTCTAATAATTCGCCTAATTTCAGTTTGTGACAAAACCATTAAATAGTGTAGAGAATACATTTTTTATTTTTAGCTGTTTGATGAAGCTGGTGTACAAAACCAAAAGTAAGAAGCCGCAAAAATAAAACTTAACAGATAGCATAGAAATAGCACACATTAGAACAGATATACTGCTTCTTAGACTCGCTTTCAATGCAAATGACAGATCTATAACTCCCATTTCTACGTGAATTTGGTCAGGTTGCCCAAAAAGTTAGAATTAGGTTGCTGTTAAACATTCTGATCTGTATTATCATTCCAACTAAAAGTCCCAACACGACATATCACTTTACATTTGTATTTAGGTAGAAATATATATTTGACCGAAGTCATGTCGGAAAAAGCGTTCGGAAAAGTGACGTAGAGAGAGCACTAAACGAGCAGGAGTGATGCCACTGTCCACATAAAACGGTAAAGACCCACGTTATACCAAGCTTTTTGGAACTCTGAATGAAGCCAACTAATCATCTGACCATATCCTGGGATTTCTTTATTCTGTATCAACTAAAAAGATGTGACCTGTTTCAGGAAACTAGGCATATGTCGCAAGTCACGACTTCACAGGAGAGCCATTTGAATGTTTTTTGTTGTTGTTACTAGCAGCCTTGAAACACATCACTTATTAGCAGTTCAGCACATAATTACTTCTCGTACTGTTATACAAGAAGATAAACATTTACCATAATAAACTCAGCAAAAAAAGAAACAAGTGGTCTGCCACTGCGAGGACGATCAGCTGTCAGTCCTGTCTCCCTGTAGCGCCCTGTCTCAGGCATCTCACAGTACGGACATTGCAATTTCTTGCCCTGGCCACATCTGCAGTCCTAATGCCTCCTTGCAGCATGCTTAAGGCACATTCACGCAGATGAGTAGGGACCCTGGGCATCTTTCTTTTGGTGTTTTTCAGAGTCAGTAGAAAGGCCTCTTTAGTGTCCTACATTTTAATAACTGATCTTAATTGCCTACCGTCTGTTATGGCAGCAAAGGGTGGACCAAGTCCATATTAATGCCCATGATTTTGGAATGAGATGTTAGACGAGCAGGTGTCCACATACTGTATATACATACAGTTGAAGTCGGAAGTTTACATACACTAAGTTGACTGTGCCTTTAAACAGCTTGGAAAATTCCAGACAATTACATCATGGCTTTAGAAGCTTCTGTTAGGCTAATTGACATAATTTGAGTCAATTGGAGGTGTACCTGTGGATGTATTTCTGCCTCTTTGCTTGACATCATGGGAAAATCAAAAGTGGATCTTCTGTTCGGACCACCACCCAGGATAATGGATCTGATCCCAGTAGGCGAGCCAAAACAACGGTGCCGCAGAAAGGGCAGACGGGTGGTCTTCTGGTCAGCCTCCGTAGACAGGCACATCGCTCACCACTCCCGAGTAGACTACACTTGACAACAAGGTAGACGAAATTCAAGCAAGGGTTGCCTTCCAGAGAGACATCAGAGATTGTATCATTCTCTGTTTCACAGAAACACGGCTCACTCTGGATATGTTAAGAGTCGGTACAGCCAACCGGTTTCTTCACACATCACGCCGACAGAAACAAACATCTCTCTGGTAAGAAGAAGGGCGGGGGTGAATGCATTATGATTAACAACTCGTGGTGTAATCATAACAACATACAGGAACTCAAGTCCTTTTGTTCACCCTTACAATCAAAATGCCGACCGCATTATCTACCAAGAGAAGTCTCTTCATTTATGGACTTCAGGAAACAGCAGAGGGAGCACCCCCCTATCCACATCGACGAGACAGTAGTGGAGAAGGTGGAAAGTTTTAAGTTCCTCGGTGTATACATCACAGACAAACTGAAATGTCCACCCACACAGACAGCGTGGTGAAGAAGGCGCAACAGCGCCTCTTCAACCTCAGGAGGCTGAAGAAATTTGGCTTGTCACCGAAAACTCACCAACTTTTACAGATGCACAATCGAGAGCATGCTGTCGGGCTGTATCACCGCCTGGTACGGCAACTGCTCCGCCCACAAAAGTAAGGCTCTCCCCAGAGGATAGTGAGGACTGCACAACGCATCACCGGGGGCAATCTACCTGCCCTCCAGGACACCTACAACACCCGATGTCACAGGAAGGCCAAAAATATCATCAAGGACAACAACCCGAGCCACTGCCTGTTCACCCCGCTATCATCCAGAAGGCGAGGTCAGTACAGGTGCAGACTGGAGACTGAAAAACAGCTTCCATCTCAAGGCCATCAGACTGTTCAACAGCCATCACTAACATTGAGTGGCTGCTGCCAACATACTGACTCAAATCTCTAGCCACTTTAATAATGAATAATTGGATGTAATAAATGTTAGTTTGACTATAGTAACTTTTTTTTTGTTTTCTGTGTTGAAGTATTCATAAAGCCGTCACATAAAATAAATTGTCACTTTAAACAATGCCACTTTATATAATGATTATATACCCTACATTACTCATCTCATATGTATATACTGTACACCATCTACTGCATCTTGCCTATGCCGCACGGCCATCGCTCATCAATATATTTATATGTACATATTCTTATTCATCCCTTTACACTTGTGTGTATAAAGGTAGTTGTTGCGAAATTGTTAGATTACTTGTTAGATATTACTGCATGGTCGGAACTAGAAGCACAAGCATTTCGCCACACTGGCATTAACATCTGCTAACCATGTGTATGTGACAAATACATTTGATTTGGGGATTGCTACGTAAACAGAGCGACGACAGTGTCAGGATGCTCCTCAAACAAACTGTAGTACTGAAACACCAGAATCTACAAAGATCTGGTTTGCTTTACACAATATACCATGTTTGATTAATGCCACTCCTGCAACCTTGGCCCTGTGTAGCCCAAGAGCATAATAACAATTGATTTGGATAGGCCAAGAACCCCTGGTTGAGAACCACTGCTATGGAGCACTCAAGGTGACTGTCTGTACTCATACAAAAAGGCAGACAGCAGAGGACAGTGCTGTGGCAGAAGCTGCATCAAATTGTGCAGCTGCACCGCCAAGGACTGAGTGGCGTGGAAGGACAACGCCAGGGTACCAAGGGTGGTAAGCACACTGCTCATAAATCTGAAATCCTTTCTTTCTCTCTCCATATGGCATTCAGTAGACCCAGAAGCACACTCAGCTCTTACTTCAAATGGAACAAATTGGCAGTAGAGCAGCAAACACCGTTTTTTGTGAGATAGGCTCACAATGTCATACAGAAGTATTATTAAGGAGGAAAAGGGACGATGTCCATTCTTACCTGCCGCAGAGTGTTTCACAAATTCTAACAGACCTATTCTGAAATTGACTAATCACATTGTAGTTTGCCTGGATGTTATTTCAACTTAAAAGGGAGTCAAACGCAAAGTAACTGACTATATAACTTTAAAAAACCGAAGGGAATGTTTTTTTTCCCCCACATCAATCTACACACAATAAACAACAAAGCAAAAGCAGGCCTAAACCATCTTTTGTAAATGTATTAAAAAGAAAACTGAAAAATCACATAAGTATTCAGACTCTTTACTCAGTACTTTGATGAAGCACCTTTGGCAGTGATTACAGCCTTGAGTCTTCTTGGGAATGACGCTACAAGATTGGCACACCTGTGTTTGGAGAGTTTCTCCCATTCCTCTCAAGCTGTCAAGTTGGATGGGAGCATTGTTGCACAGCTATTTTCAGGTCTCTCCAGAGATGTTCGATCGGGTTCGAGTCCGGGCTCTTGCTGGGCCACTCAAGGACATTCAGAGACTTGTCCCGAAGCCACTCCTGCATTGTCTTGGCTGTGTGCTTAGGGTTGTAGTCCAGTTGGAAGTGAACCTTCGCACAGGTTGAGGTCCTGAGCGCACTGTACTTCACTCTGTTCATCTTTGCCTCAATCCTGACTAGTCTCCCAGTCCCTGCCTGCTGAAAAACATCAACACAGCATGATGCTGCCACCACCATGCTTCACCATAGGGAGGGTGCCAGGTTTCCTCCGGATGTTGGCATTCAGGCCAAATTGTTCAATATTGGTTTAAATCAGACCAGGGGAATCTTGTTTCTCATGGCCTGAGGATCTTTAGGTACGTTTTGGCAAACTCCAAGCAGGCGGTCATGTGCCTTTTACTGAAGAGTGGCTTCCGTCTGGCCACTCTACCATAAAGGCCTGGTTGGTGGAGTGCTGCAGAGAGGGTTGTCCTTCTGTAAGGTTCTCCCATCTCTACAGAGGAACTCTGGAGCTCTGTCAGAGTGACCATCGGGTTCTTGGTCACCTCCCTGACCAAGGCCCTTCTCCCCCGATTGCTCAGTTTGGCCAGCTCTAGGAAGTCTTTGTGGTTCCAAACTTGTACCATTTAAGAATGGAGGCCACCGTGGTCTTGGGGACCTTCAATGATGCAGACATGTTATGTACCTTTCCCCAGATCTGTGCCTCGACACAATCCTGTCTCGGACCGCTATGGGCAAATCACTGTCTATTCCACAAAATGGCCTTAACGCCTTGTCAAGATGGGCTGGTACATCTCGTGAAGTAGGCTCGGCCTAAACCATTTCCCTATTTTAGGCCATGCATTGATTAAGGGGAGAGAAATCCTATATGAACCAATAGAACACAGAACCGAAGGAACGCTCCCACACAATAACATAGCAGGACATTTCTAGAACAGAACTCTGGTGATGGATGGGATGAAGAGCCCATACAAACAGCAGGGAGCGAAATCAATACTTTGTAGGACACCTGGACAGAGGCCAACATCACTCATTCACTCTTCAAATTCAAAATCTGGAGTGCTTAGTTTAACTTTTTTTGATGTATGAATAAAAGAGTCTCCATAAAGGGCCAGCGGTTGCATTAAAGCATTAGAGAAGAATGGATATGGCCCTTCAATGGCCCAGTGATCTACCCCACTCAGGGATGGCTATCATCATTAACATGTCTCAGAGGCTGGACATTGTGCTCCTAATGGAGGGAGCACTGAGACAGAATAACGCAATACATCGATACGGGATTGATTCCGAAAAGAGTCCTTGTAGAAAACAAAAAATGCAGCTGCTTTGCTCCACAAGGGAATACATGTATTTTTTTAACAAGCTTATTCATGAGCAAGTCTGTATTGACCCGGCCTAGCTTTGGGAATAAGAAGAGGAGCTTATGGGAGTCCAGTCAAGTTGTTTATTTTCTGCAGAAAACGCTTTGAAATTTCAAGGTCTCCTAAATGACAAGATGGCCTAGTTATACAGTAGCCTAACCATAACACCTAATGAGAGGAATGAGGAGGACATATTGCAACTACTAGATTATCTTTAGGCAACAGCATTTAGATTTTGTGGGTGTCAGGGAAAATGTATGGAGTAAAAAGTACAGAATTTTATTTCGGAATGTAGTGAAGTAAAAGTAGTCAAAAATACAAATAGTAAAGTAATGTACAGACACCCCCCAAAAATACTTAAGTAAAAATACTTTAAAGTACTTTACACCACTGCCCAAATGCCTTCACACCAGTACATTAGCATACTTTATATACTCTTACACACACATTTATCAGATATGTATGGAATACTAAGTTAAGGCCATGCAACTGGAGTTGAAACCTGAGTGAGGTGCACATGTACAATACATAAACAGATGCATGCGCCATATACTTGTGTGGTGGACACTTGATACTGTCACATGATATTGTTGTGATACGTCACAAAATAATGTTACGTCCACGCATCGCAAAATATTTATATATAAAATTAATCTTGATAAGTCTTGCTAAGTGGATGGGTCTCTACAGAAGGTGTAAAACGGTACAGCCAAATGGTTACTTGCATAGTAGCAATATCGGAAAGTGTCAATATAAATAAAATAATATACAGTATGTACAAGAGCAATATCGATATCAGTGATAGACGAGGTAGTTATATGCATACAACCAGGGGTAAAGTGGCAGAGCAGCAGGACAATTTTTTTTATTGTAGCAGCAACGTATGGCTTGTGTGTTGAGAGAGCCTGTTCTGTCCTGCCCGTTCTGGCCTGCCCTTGACTTTGGTGCAGGGCATGTGATGTCCATAGCCTCTTCGTCGCAAAACTCTGATCTTCTCAAAAATATACTTTTGTCCAACGGTGTCCAGTCCAGGTGGTGCTTGTAGAGGCAGACCATCTATGGGAGGAAGGTTTTGGACACTGCAGTTATCACAATTCAGGTCCACACGTGTTTCCCCAACTCCGTAGTTGGTGAAGAAATAGCGCATGTAGTTGATGACTGCACTGCTACCTTTTCTTGCTTGGGACAGCTCTCTTTTTGATGCGAGGCATTAGGCCATTCTCCTTGTATGACTGGTGGAGGAGTGTCAGGCGTGTTCTACTGATGCTGAAAGGCAAACTCCAGATACAAATACTTTAGCATTATTATACAATAGATGCGAAATGGCATTCGGAGATATCACTACACACAGTTCATACACATAACGTTAGCTAGCTAGCCAGCTATCTAACGTCAGCTAACGTTAGCTAGCTAACAGCAAGCTTTAACTTGGGGTCTTTGGTTTAGACATTTCACATTAATGTTAGCTAGCTAGAAAAAATAACGACGTTCAAAAGGGCTCTCCTGTGAAGTCGTGACTTGCCTAGTTTCCTGAATTGAGTCACATTACAGCCTGATTAATTTAATATTTTTTTCCAGAAATCTACACACAATACTCCATAATGACACAGCAAAAAGTTAACATTTGCAAATGTATTAAAAATAAAATATCACATTTCCATAAGTATTCAGACCCTTTACTCAGTACTTTGTTGAAGAACCTTTGGCAGCGATTACAGCCTTGAGTCTTCCTGGGTATGATGCTATGAGCTTGGCACACCTGTATTTGGAGAGTTTCTCCCTTTCTTAGCATATTCTCAAGCTCTGCCAGATTGGATGGGGAGCGTCACTGCTCAGCTATTTTCAGGTCTCTCCAGAGATGATCGGTCGGGTTCAAGTCCGGGCTCTGGCTAGGGCCACTCAAGGTATTCAGAGACTTAACTCGAAGCCACTGCTCCGTTGTCTTGGCTGTGTGCTTAGGGTTGTTGTCCTGTTGGAAGGTGAACCTTCTCCCCAGTCTGAGGTCCTGAGCGGTCTAGAGCAGGTTTTCATCAAGGATCTCTGTACTTTGCTCCGTTCATCTTTCCCTCGACCCGGACTTGTCCTCCCAGCCCCTTCCACTGAAAAACTCCAAGCAGGCTGTCATGTGCCTTTTACTGAGTAGTGGCTTCCGTCTGGCCACTACCATAAAGGCCTGATTGGTGAAGTGCTGCTTCTGGAAGGAAGGTTCTGCCATCTCCACAGAGGAATTCTGGAGCTCTGTCAGAGTGGCCATCGGGTTCTTGGAAACCTCCCTGACCAAGGCCCTTTTCCTCCGATTGCTCAGTTTGGCCAGGCAGCCAGCTCTAGGAAGAGTCTTGGTGGTTCCAAACTTCTTCCATTTAAGAATGAAGGAGGCCACTGTGTTCTTGGGGACCTTCAATGCTGCAGAAATGTTTTGGTAACCTTCCCCAGATCTGTGCCGACAGAAATCATGTCTCGGAGCGCTACGGACAATTCCTTCGGCCTCATGGCTTCGTTTTTGCTCTGACATGCACTATCAACTGTAGGACCTTACATAGACATAGCCTTTCCAAATCATGTCCAATAAATGTAATTTGCCACAGGTGGACTCCAATAAAGTTGTAGAAACATCAAGGATGATCAATGGAAACAGGATGCACATGAGCTCAATTTCAAGTCTCATAGCAAAGGGTCTGAATACTTAGGGAAGGGAACACCCCCATGAAATGGACAAAAATGAATGGCAACATATTGCCATTGGAACAAACATACACACGATGGAAAAGAGTGCCCAAATGGACGCCATTTCGTGTATTTCTTATGGCAAACGGCATACGGCAAATGCCAAGTGTAACAACTCAAAATTACTATAGGTGGCGAGCGTTCCAACGGGCAAAACATATTGCAAATGTACATGAAGACAAGACCCAAGGGTCAAATTTTGACATTTCCAAAAAATATCAGAATAACTATACCCCTAAAAAGTGCTTTCTGGGCGTTTTCATGATTCTAACGACTTTTCGTTATAATCTCACGCATAGAAGATGTGTATAAACATCTACTTGTCTAATTTTAATAAAGTTATTTTTATTAACTTTTTATTGTCCATTTGCAATATGTTTTGTCCATTTGCAATATGTTACCATAGAAAGTCAAAAGTCATGATGTTATGTCCATTTACATATATCGTCATAGGAAGTCGGCTTCGAACCCAAAAGTCAGTGAGCAATGTCCAAATGGCATTTAAACTGACAAAATGATATATATCACTATGTTAAGCCCTCAATCATCCTATAGGGTCTATTTTTGAAAACGTCCAAAATGACCAGGGTGCCTACATTGGGATCGTGATCTTAAAAGCCCATTGAAACATATTGCAAAATGTACAGTGAAACATATTGCAAATGTACAGTACATTTACCAGGTCCATATTTTCAAATGGGTTTTAAATGACTTTAGGGGCTGCTCCTGGTCCAGGATCTTTATGGGAGTATCCCACTATGGCCCTAAGTCAGTGGGAGAAGCCCTGCTCATTTATGGAGGTTTTCAAAAATGTTCAAAAAAATGACAGAGTCCACACTCTCTTCCATTGCTTTGTACAGTACATTTGCAATATGTTTCACTGTACATTTGCAATATGTTTCAATGGGCTTTTAACATCACGAATATGACAAGCTCTAAAATACTGCAGGAATGCCCAATTGACTGCCCGTTGATCTAAGGATGGCCAGGATTGATAGTGGTACCTCTCCATCGCTTGTTGGTGTTGATTTCAACATGTCAAATTCGTGATGTTAACAGCCCATTGAAACATATTGCAAATGTACAGTGAAACATATTGCAAATGTACAGTACATTTACCAGGTCCATATTTTCAAAAGGGTTTTAAATGACTTTAGGGGGCTGCTCCTGGTCCAGGATCCGTATGGGAGCATCCCACTATGGCCCTAAGTCAGTTGGAGAAGCCCCTGCTGATTTATGGAGGTTTTCAAAAAAGTCCACACTCTCTTCCATTGCTTTGTACAGTACATTTGCAATATGTTTCACTGTACATTTGCAATATGTTTCAATGGGCTGTTAACATCACGAATATGACAAGCTCTAAAATCCTGCAGGAATGGCCAATTGACTGCCCGTTGATCTCGGGATGGCCAGGATTGATAGCGGTACCTGTCCATAGCTCGTTGGTGTTGATTTCAACATGTCAAAAAAAAGCCCATTGAAACATATTGCAATGTATAGTGAAACATATTGCAAATGTACAGTACATTTGCAATATGTTTCAATGGGCTGTTAACATCACGAATATGACAAGCTCTAAAATACTTCAGGAATGGTCAATTGACTGCCCGTTGATCTCGGGATGGCCAGTATTGATAGTGGTACCTGTCCATAGCTCGTTGGTGTTGATTTCAACATGTCAAAAAAAAGCCCATTGAAACATATTGCAATGTAGTGAAACATATTGCAAATGTACAGTACATTTGCAATATGTTTCAATGGGCTGTTAACATCACGAATATGACAAGCTCTAAAATACTTCAGGAATGGCCAATTGACTGCCCGTTGATCTCAGGATGGCCAGTATTGATAGTGGTACCTGTCCATAGCTCGTTGGTGTTGATTTCAACATGTCAAAAAAAATCCCATTGAAACATATTGCAAATGTAGTGAAACATATTGCAAATGTACAGTACATTTGCAATATGTTTCAATGGGCTGTTAACATCACGAATATGACAAGCTCTAAAATACTTCAGGAATGGTCAATTGACTGCCCGTTGATCTCGGGATGGCCAGGATTGATAGTGGTACCTGGCCATAGCTCGTTGGTTTTGATTTCAACATGTCAAAAAAGCCCATTGAAACATATTGCAAAATGTACAGTGAAACATATTGCAAATGTACAGTACATTTGCAATATGTTTCAATGGGCTGTTAACATCACGAATATGACAAGCTCTAAAATACTTCAGGAAAGCCCAATTGACTGCCCGTTGATCTCAGGATGGCCGGGCTTGACGGTTTTAACTTATTGCAAATGGACAAAAGTCTGCCATAAAGTCACTATAATGAAAACGTAAAACACCTGAGTTACGTTCTAGTTGCGGTCCAGTTCCGACGTTATGTGTCGGCCTATCTGAGGCGACCCCAAATCCCGAGTTTCGCTCGATAGGTCATTCGAGCCCGAGCAGCGACCTTAATTGGTGCTGAAAATCCACGCTTTCCGGCGCGCTACGGGTCCTTGAATGAGCTATCGGAGAGAAACGTTAGGGTCCGTCTCTATGGGCCAAGGCGGTTCTAATGCACCTAACCTTGTGTCTCTGGGACTTTTAGAAATTTTGTCATTTTCGTGATGTAAAAATGAATTGAAAAATATTGCAAATGTACAAGGCTGTTTCTCGGCATGTGAACCTTCTAGAGCCCCGTAGCTCACCGTGCACTATCGACATAAGCTCTAGAAAAGGGTTCTAAAGTTTCAGAGCTCTAGGTCTGACGGTTCTTTAATAGTTCGAACGAAAGTAACTATTGCAGGCAGTGTGTGTCTGTAAGCCCCACACTATGTCACTCCCCATGGACTGTGCATGTGTGTGATTTCAGAAAATCACAGAAAATCACAGAAATCACGTAGAGCTCGAAACCCACTTTAACGGATCCGTCTGAACACGCAGCATCTGGATCCATAACTTTTTGGGGAAAAAATATTTTCTCAACATTACGAATTGGACATTTGACAATTAATCGAAAATTAAAAGAGATAAATGTCTGGTTCTTTTTTCCTTACACCGTGAGGTTCATGTACTTTGACGTAAAGCTGTCAAATTAGTGCTCTATTTCCATTTTTCACCTTTAATCCCAGAAAATGGGCCTTATCTCAAAAACCGTGAGTCCCTGACGCCATTCTGTTTCGGGGCCAACTGCCCATTATGCCAAACCCATGCCCACCAAGTTTCGTCTTGAACTCTTTTCGGTTTAGGAAAAAGCCAGGTCAATTAGGTGTATGTTTTGTACATTTGCAATATGAAGGCATTCGCCATCTGGTGGGATTAACATGAAGGGCGGAAAAATGAAAAAAATGAATTTATTTTATTAAACGGACATCGAAAGTCCGAGAAAGTTCGCTTGATGACTTCCTGGAAGATTTGGCCCTAGGGCACGGCACGGCGCCGGGCTTATTTTAGAAACAATTTCGGACGTCTAGTAAGGGAGCGTACATTTGCAATATGCAGTTTCTCATCAAACATACAGCAAATGCCAGCAAATGCCCTTATGTAGGTAAATAAGGTCTCTTATTTCTTATTTTTTTTTTGATATAAATTTGCAAAAATCTGTTTTCACTTTGTCATTATTGGGAATTGTGTGTAGATTGATGAATATCTTTTTTTAAATCCATTTTAGATTGAGGCTGTAACATAACCAAATGTGGAAAAAGTCAAGGGGTGAATACTTTCCAAATGCATGTAGGCCTACAAGCTTCACAAGAAAAGTGCATACTCTTGCTGTTTTTATGTCTTTGTTAAACTTCTTAGGGAGCAGCGCATGAGGTGACCGTTTTGGAGACCCTGGCGTGCCCAAAGTAAAATGCCTCCCATTCAGGCCCAGAAAATAGGATATGCACATATTTAGTACCATTGGATAGGAAACACTCTGAATTTTCTAAAAGTGTTAACCATTTGTCTGTGAGTAAAACAGAACGGATATGGCAGGCGAAACCGCAAGGAATTTCTATCCTGGAAAAAGTGGTTTTGACACATTGCTCATTTGGAACCCCTCCCTTATGAAAATGCCCATATAAGGGCATATGAATGCAGTACCTATCGCTTCTTCTGGATTTCAACAGTCTCGAGACACTGTTCAGATTTTTTTTAGAAGCTATTAGAGCAGAGAAGAAGAGGAATCAGGAAGTGTCCCCAGAGATGTCAATAGAAGAGGACGCGCGCTCTCGTCAAGCGCTCTCTGTGTTTTTTTCCTTTCTTATAGCCCAGTTTATATTCCGGTTGAATTATTATAGTAAATATACATAAAAGTGTTCATAAGGATACATTAAAAAGGATGTTTGATTGTTCTTGGACTAGTTTATAGGTATAAGTTGAACGAGTTCTCTTCACATTTCAATGGAGGAGTGGAGGCTGTAGTTTCTGATTATAAACGCGCGAACCATACAGATTTATGGATATAACACATGACTTTTTCTAACAAAAGAACCATGGATTGTATTCGTTGGACACTTGAGAAACCCTCAGCAGAAGTTCTTCAACAGGTAATTGATTTGTTTTCGCTGTGAAATGTGTTCTCTGTGAACCGTGGAGGATTATGAATTCATGGTAATGGTAAAAATATGTTAGGTGCTACCCTCAAACAATCAAATGTGGTGCTTTCGCCGTAAAGGCTTTTTGAAATCTGACAACGCTGTGATATTGCCAAGAAGCAGAGCTTTTGATGACTATGAAACACTTGTATATTGATGCATGTTTAATAATTCAACTTTTGGATTTTGAATTTGGCGCCTTGCATTTTACCTGGTAGTGTCGGGAGTGGGGCGCTAGCGCCCCAGCGCACCTTACTGGTCCTTAAGAAGTTAAACACCAGAAAGTGATCCTATATACGCATGTGTTTAGTCTCTCCCTCCTCTGTGCTCTGAATCTGATAGACACAGCTAGACAGCTTCTAGAGGATGTGTCGGCAGTTCTGAATCTTTTCTAATACAGTGGCATCCCTAGATGTCTCCTGGGGTTAAAATCCTCATTAGTAGTCATGGCCAGGCCCTTTGAAATGACTGGCTAATTAGCACCAATGGATGGCCTCCCAGTTAATTAACCAGAATGCTTCCTTAAGGGGCTTTATCAAATGTTTAAGAAATTAACAAATTGCCAGTTTGCCAATTGTACCTAATTGATTTGTTCCTATTCAGGTTTTGAACTCATGCCCTTTGCCTCTGTTTAGCGAACCATCCGGTTGAGTTTAAAAGGGTTTGGAATCCTGATTCACTTACAAGACCAGAACCCGAAATGTGGATAGACACTGCACTTTGATTTGTTATAAAAATCATTGCTTGTCCTGATTGCAGTTAAATGTTTTCCAGCTAATGATGAGGTAGTTTGCTATTAGTTCTGACTCAAATATGGGCTGTATTTTATTTAGACAGCCACTGCATACTAGTTAGCAGTGATGGAGGCGACCCTGAAATAAGGGTCAGAAAGGCAGCGTAAACAGGCCAATGTGAATCATCTGTAAATCCTCACATATAAACCAACCATGTAGTAATACCACGCACGATGAAGCATTAGGCCTAGTAGCTTAATTCAGATAAGCATTTATTCTGAAAAAAACAGACGTATAGTCGCTTCAAATGAATGGACTAATTAAATGTTGATGACAGAACACCCACAGTTTTCCTGTCATTGCACATTGTACCAAATGGTAGGTTGGACCTCACTTTGTGCGCAGAAAGATACATTTGTATGTGTTCATCTACAAAGCACTTTTGGGTAAACTCCCTATTTACCTCTGTAGTCTGGTCTCCTTCACCACCAGCAGTTACCAGACCCTAGGTGGTTGCTACTTAAAGTCCCCAGGACATTCACAGTGTTAGGCAAGACTGCCTTCTCTTCTTGTACACCAGACACATGGAATAGTCTACAATCCATGCTTCATCTAGATATGTTAGTGCCACTAAATTAATTTAAAATATTGATGGGAGACTATTACAGAGGAGTGTAAATAATTTTCTTTAGGCTGGATCATATTGTTGTGTTTTAATTATGTAATGTATTGATTGTTGCTGCCTTCTTGGCCAGGTCTCCCTTGAAAAAGAGACTCTGGGTCTCAATGGGCTTTTCCTGGTTAAATAAAGGTTAAATAAAATGAGAGTCAAAGCTGTTTGAACGGAATGGACCCAACAGAACCTCTTACGCTCTCTGTACTGTTGTTACTTCCTTGTTTCTTCTACAACATCCTCAATAGGGCTGGAAATTTCCATGGACCTCACAATACAATATTATCACGATACTTAGGTGCCAATACGATATGAATTGCGATTCTCACAATTCTATATGTATTGCGATTCGATACTGCACTATTCGATAGTGATAAACTAATTGAAGAAGATGGAGAACAAGAAGATGGAGAACAAGCTATGAAGGAAAAATACTGGAGTTTTTTTTGCAGGTGCAGCCGACTACACAAAAATAATATTGCCAAAACTATACGATATATGTCAAAAATATCACGATATGCAGCCATTTTTCCCCCCCATCACTAATCACCCCTGTCCTATCTCAGTTGATCTCGTCCTTGCCATTCTAAAGACATGTAGTGGAAGTCCTTGGCCTGTGTAAGCCAAGGTCATGTCCAGGCCATGACAGGAATTAGAGGAGATCTGGAGGAGGCTCCATTAGGCTGTGGAGGAAGGTGTGAACCATGACGTCTGCCTGTTTGGGATGGGAGCAGTGTTGTGGTAGAGAGGTGGGAATGAAGAGGTGAGGCAGGAGTAGTGGAGTATTTAGATTACGGAGATTTGCATCAAATCGGTAATGTGAGGAACAGGAAGGCCTAATCTGCTGCAGACAGGCTTAGCAGGAGAACAAACCCAAGACTCTGGGTCTCCAGATAGGATGTTTAGCAATTAGCATAGCTAATAAGAGATGTCATAGGGAGACGTAATTGCAGGTGTCAGGTCATGAGGGAAGATAAGACTGAGGAAAGATGTGTGGATGCTCAATCTGTCAAAGTGCACTCCTCTCATGCTGGGATGGCTTGTGCAGAACGTGGGAGCTACAGAAGTGTGAACATTTGACCATTGTTGCAAGAGGAATACATATAGGCCTAGTGAAGGTCAATGCCCTACAGTAGCCTATATCCTGATTTTATTTTATTTTTTACAATGTTGCTCTTTATCCTTCCATTTCAACTGCTGCTGTTTCCCAGCATCTCTCAACCTAATGATCATCAGTAAAGAAGAACTGAATTGACATGAGTGCATTCATTCATTACATTCTTGCTTTGGAGGCTGCCAAATTCAGAATGATCGCAGCCCTTCTAAATTATTGAAAAAGCCTAAACACCTCTTATGAGCTACAGAAATGGCTATTAACCTTGGCGAAATGATATTCAAATCCAGTTATAGCAAACTTGGTCTACTGTATCCCCGCGGGAAGGAAATGTAAATGTGCTCTTGCTGTAGACAGATGGGAAAACCGCCTGGCTTTTGAAGTTCCAGCAACCAAAGTCGTCGCAGCCCCCACCCCCTCGCTAAAATATTCAGGACAGAGTCTCATTGAGCGCCTCTCTCGCTCCAGTATCCCACTCACAACGCTGACTTTGGGCTGAGGATGGGCAGTACTACGGGGCCATAGCAGTGACACCTTAAAAAAATGTGCAAATGTTCAAATTCAGCACAGTGCGGCAACAGTAAAAAAAAACAGCCAGAGGATTATCTCGCTGTGCAAGACAAGAATTTAGGAGATTGATTTAACTTTCTCTCCCCCACATACACCATCCTGCAACCATCTGAAATATTGTGATCTCCTGCACATTGTTATTGACAAATCATTGGAAATTGAATTCCCTGTGGAGTAGATGACTGTCATAGCCGATGAGACTCCATTGTGACACTACCTGCCAGTCAGTCAGTCATCTTGAACGGGCTCTGATACTGTGCCACAGACAACAGCATCCTGGATCGTCACTCTAATCACGTCGGCAGCAGAGAGAGGGTATCAAAACCAGGTGCCGCAGCCAGAAAACTTAGATTAGAAGTTCTGCATAAGTTTACCACTGGGGTAGAATAGCGGTGCTAAAGTCAGTGCGCGTGTGCTGTCACTGAGTAAAAATATTAATTGTTTGGAGTGCTGGCAGACGTCCAGGCTCCTGCAGATTGCGCCGAGGTTCGCATGTAGATAAAGTGTGAACACAAGGAGAGGCTGAACGGAAGGTGGGTGTGCTTTAACCCCTGAAGCTGAGGGAAATTATTAACACACCCATCTAGGCTAGAATGGGGAAGAAAAATTGCTGCGCTCAACAACACTAAGCCGATGTCTTGATATCTCAATAACACATGGGTAAGAGAAAATACTACAATATATCTGCCAATATATAATCTATTTAATGCTACCCAGTTGAATCTAGTTACTTCCTTTATCACATGCACACTGGAAACTCTGGTTACTAGCATAATCTTCAAAATTGAAAGTTTTTTTCAATATAAAGATGTGCAATGTAATACAACTTGGCAGTGTGTGCTTTTTCATTATCCGAAGCCTTCTTCCAGATAGTCCCTAGCTACTACAGCTATCTTCATCTATGTCTCATTATACCAACGAGATGAAAATATATGCTTACTTAGCACTATACACAGAATACCAAACTAGATTTTCAAGCAGCAAGTACCCATGTGTGTGTGTGTGTGTGTGTGTGTGTGTGTGTGTGTGTGTGTGTGTAAGGGGGAGGGTCTCTGCGCTTGCTAAGAGTGCTGTTAGTGTTAGCCTAGTTGTGGGAGGGAGAGTTATTCAGTAACTGTGTGCAGGGCTTCAGGCAGATAATATACTGTGGGTAGAAGTAGATACCAGGGAAACTGTGCACTCCATGCATATCACCTCTGAATAAAGGGCAATAACGCTGATTACATTGATCATAATGGCAATGATGCCCGTAGCCATGAAATGCTTTGAAAGCTTGGCTCAAATCATCCCAGACACCCTGTGGGCACAATATAATCTGAAACACAAACAAAACAAACAGCAAATGCATCCAACAAGTTTGCTTGATGTAATCATTGTGTGCTAAGAATATGGGACCAAATACTAATCTTGTGACTGACTACACATAAGCGAATGTCCCAAAACGTTTGGTCGCCTAAAATGGAGGGACAATGTACAAAAAGTGCTGTAATTCCTTAACAGTTCACCCAATATGAAAATACCCTCAAATTAAAGCTGACAGTCTGCACTTTAACCTCATAGTATTGTATAATTTCAAATCCAACGTGCTGGAGTACAGATCCAAAACAAAAATGTTCACTGTCCCAATACTTTTGAAGCTCACTGTATATTTAGTCTACTTTAGCTACAGCAATATAGCTTTCAGTATAGACATTGTGGCCAATCTGAATAGCCCAATAATGCACTCAGCGACCTTCAAACTGTGGCTCCAAATAGCCCATACGAGTAATTCCTCATAAAACCCAGACAAAAAAAAAGTATCCATAAAATAGTCCTTTGCAGGAAGTGTTGTTAACACATCTGTAAAAAAAAAAATATCCAAAGGCATAATTGAGAAATAATTCATAAAAGTTGGCATATTTATGACATTTTGGCTTTACCCAGGCCTCCTTTAAGACTCCATAATGTTTAATCTGTAAATATTACAAAGCAAAAATCAGTTTCACATGAAGCTTTACCGCTTGCTCTGTAATATGAGTGGTATTTGATTTCAACTTTTTGTACAATAATTTATGAATATTAAAAATAACATTTGAGATGTTTCAATATATTGTTAAACATTAAACTCAGCAAAAAAAAGAAACGTCCTCTCACTGTCAACTGCGTTTATTTTCAGCAAAATTAACGTGTAAATATTTGTATGAACATAGGATTCAACAGACAAACTGAACAAGTTCCACAGACATGTGACTAACAGGAATGGAATAATGTGTCCCTGAACAAAATGGAAGTCAGTATTTGGTGTGGCCACCAGCTGCATTAAGTACTGCAGTGCATCTCCTCCTCATGGACTACACCACATTTGCCAGTTCTTGCTGTGATACCCCACTCTTCAACCAAGGCCCCTGCAAGTTCCCTGACATTTCTGGAGGGGAATGGCCCTAGCCCTCACCCTCCGATCCACCAGGTCCCAGACGTGCTCAATGGGATTGAGATCCGGGCTCTTCGCTGGCCATGGCAGAACACTGACATTCCTGTCTTGCAGGAAATCACGCATAGAACGAGCAGTATGGCTGGTGGCATTGTCATGCTGGAGGGTCATGTCAGGATGAGCCTGCAGGAAGTGTACCACATGAGGGAGGAGGATGTCTTCCTTGTAACGCACAGCGTTGAGATTGCCTGAAATGACAACAAGCTCAGTCCGATGATGCTGTGACACACCGCCCCAGACCATGACGGACCCTCCACCTCCAAATCGATCAAACTCTAGAGTACAGGCCTCGGTGTAACGCTCATTCCTTCGACGATAAACGCGAATCCGACCATCACCCCTGGTGAGACAAAACCGTGACTCGTCAGTGAAGAGTACTTTTTGCCAGTCCTGTCTAGTCCAGCGACGATGAGTTTGTGCCCATAGGCGACGTTGTTGCCGGTGATGTCTGGTGAAGACCTGTCTTAAAACAGGCCTACAAGCCCTCAGTCCAGCCTCTCTCAGCCTATTGCGGACAGTCTGAGCACTGATTAAAGGATTCCTGGTGCGTTCCTGGTGTAACTCGAGCAGTTGTTGTTGCCATCCTGTACCTGTCCCCCCTGGTGTGATGTTCAGATGTACCAATCCTGTGCAGGTGTTGTTACACGTGGTCTGCCACTGCGAGGACGATCCGCTGTCCGTCCCGTCCCCTGTAGTGCTGTCTTAGGCGTCTCACAGTACGGACATTGCAATTTCTTGCCCTGGCCACATCTGCAGTCCTCATGCCTTCTTGCAGCATGCCTAAGGGACATTCACACAGATGAGCAGGGACCCTGGGCATCTTTCTTTTGGTGTTTTTCAGAGTCAGTAGAAAGGCCTCTTTAGTGTCCTAAGTTTTCATAACTGTGACCTTAATTGCCTAAGCTGTTAGTGTCTTAACGACCGTTCCACAGGTGCATGTTCATTAATTGTTTATGGTTCATTGAACAAGCATGAGAAACTGTGTTTACACACTTTACAATGAAGATCTGTGAAGGTATTTGGATTTTTACAAATTATCTTTGAAAGACAGCGTCCTGAAAAAGGGATGTTTAATATACTGTACGAGCATATCAAAGTTCCAGAGTGGGATCTCTGATAATTTTAAAAGGTATGGCCCATTTAATACAGAGAAAATGACATAGTAATAATATTTTTTTTTTTTTAAATCACAATGTAAGAAAATCATAGCCCTTCATTTACTTGTATCATTGCACATCCTGCAAATCACCAGCAGAGGGCAACCATTTTGAATCCATTTCTCTGCTACTTTGATATGCCCATAGAGTGTATAATCACTTTAACAGTCAGCTCAACCGAGCAGTTGAGCTAATTTTGACAACCAATTTTAAAAATGAAATCACACACATTATCGGATTCCAGTATTTTTTAAAACAAACATTTAAAAAAATGGTTGAAAACCAGGACGTGAACGTTAGCAAAACCAAACATCACACATTTCAGTACTAATTGTGTATAAAATGGGAAATTACAGGCCTGTAAAAAAACTTTAAAACATACATTTGGAATGATGAAAAAAATTTTAAGGAACTCTTGAAAAAAAAAAAATGCTCTACAAGGCGGTTGAGATGCCCATTAAGGGACAGCAATTTAGTCAAAGCTAGGATTTTTTGGTCTGTGCAAGGAAAATAAAAATTATAGTAAATATATATTTACTATCTGCCTGTTATCTTCAATATGTTTCACAATATTATTCAGTACATGTAATTTCACAGATATAAGTAGGGCTGTTCCCGACACAAAAACATTTGGTAGACTGAAAGGCATCTGTTCTTTCGACCAATCGATTAGTAAAAAATGTAAGTGTATTTTTCCATTACAGTGCATTTTCCTCAATCTACTCACAATACCCCATAATGACAAAGCAAAAGCAGGTTTTTTGAAACGTTTGCCTTTATTTACATAAGTATTCCGACTCTTTGCTATGATAATTGAATTTGAGCTCAGGTGTATCCTGTTTCCATTGATCATCCTTGAGATGTTTCTTCAACTTGATTGGATTCCACCTGTGGTAAATTCAATTGATTAGGCAAGATTTGGAAAGGCACACACACACCTGTCTATATAAGGTCCCACAGTTGAAAGTGCATGTCAAAGCAAAAAACAATCCATGAGGTCAGGGTTGCCTAGTGGTTAGAGCGTTGGACTAGTACCCAAAAGGTTACAAGTTCAATTCCCCGAGCTGACAAGGTACAAATCTGCCTGAACAGGCAGTTAACCCACTGTTCCTAGGCAGTCATTGAAAATAAGAATTTGTTCTTAACTGACTTGCCTAGCAAAAAGGTTAAAAAAAATAAGGAATTGTCCGTAGAGCTCCGAGACAGTGTTGTGTCAAGGCAAAGATCTGAGGAAAGGTACCAATGTCTGCAGCATTGAAGGTGGCCTCCATCATTCTTAAATGGAAGAAGTTTGGAACCACCAAGTCTCTTCCTAGAGCTAGAAGCTGAGAAGGGCCTTGGTCAGGGAGGAGACCAAGAACCCGATGGTCACTCTGAAAGAGCTTCCTCTGCAGCACTCCACCAATCCTGGTTTCTCAGGACACTGAGAAACAAGACTCTGGTCTGATAAAAACAAGATTGAACTCTTTGGCCTGAATGCCAAGTGTCACGTCAGGAGGAAACCTGGTACCATTCCTACGATGAAGCATGGTGGCAGCAACATGCTGTGTTGGGAGACTAGTGCAAAGACGAACAGAGCAAAAGATGAACAGAGCAAAGTACATTGAGATCCTTGATGAAAACCAGCGTTCAGGACCTCCGACTGGGGAAAAGGTTCACCTTCCAACAGGACAACGACCCTAAGCACACAGCCAAGACAACACAGGAATGGCTTTGGGACAAGTCTCTGAATGTATTTGAGTGGCCCAGCCAGAGCCTGGACTTGAACCATATCGAACATCTCTAGAGACCTGAAAATAGCTGTGCAGCGACACTGCCCATCCAACTTGACAGAGGAAGGGGAGAAACTCCCCAAATACAGGTGTGCCAAGCTTGTAGCGTCATACCCAAGACTCACAGCTGTAATCACTTCAAAAAGGGTGTTTAAACAAAAGTACTGAGTGATGGGTCTGAATAAGTATGTAAATTCATCATTATGGGGTATTGTGTGTAGATGGGTGAGGAAAAAACAAATTAATACATTTTAGAATGAGATTGTAACGTAACAAAACGTGGAAAAAGCAATCCACCAGTCGACTAATTGGGGTCAGCCATAATTATGAGCATAAACAGTAAACACGTTCATTTACATATTAATATTTTGACACACAACTATCATTTTATTCATATTTGATATCAGTCCTCATTTACCTATGCCCAGCTTCAATTATAAGTAAAGGAAGCAGACAATGTTAATTAAAATGTATACTTTTTTTTATTATTAAAAGGTCTATGCACATTTCAATACAAAATGAGCTTACCCTAATTGGGCCACTCAACCGGCTGTTTGAGATGTATTATCAAATTCTAAGTCATGCAAATTATTTATTTATTTATTTTTGGACTATATTAAGCTAAATGATTCAGCCCACACAAAATGTCTGATATGTACTTCTGTGTGCCAGTTAAAGGGTTTTTATTAGCCAAATGTTCGTTGTTTTTTTACTTCAAAGTGTTTTCTATCAAATACAACCAATTATATGCATATCCTAGCTTCTGGGCCTGAGTAACAGGAATTTTACTTTGGGCACGCCAGACTCTCCGAAATTCCTAACACTGCCCCCTAGCCCAAAGAGGTTAAGCGCCCGTGTACTTTCGCAGATAATGTGTGTGTGACTGTGTGGGAGTGAAGTGTTGCATCTCACTCATCTCAATATCTCCGGTGCTCATGTCAACGTCATTTCGCTGAGTCTAGCTTCAATGTATAAAAAAACGATATATTCAAATCAAAATATGACTTATATTAGCACAAGCAGTAAAGCTTCATATGACACCAATGTTTTCTTTGTAGCTCCTACAGATGAAACACTGTGGCGTTTTAAAGGAGTCCTGGGTAAGACCAAAAATGTAATAAATATGAATTCATGAATTATTTCTCAATCATGCTTTTAGATACAAACGTCAAATATGTCAACCATCCAGCGTGAACATCTTTTTGTCTGGGTTTCATGAGGAATCACTCATACTTCTTTCAAAAACGTGTTCTACATAACACTGCTACATAACACTGCTATAGTACAGAGGACATTAGCTGCTCTAATTGTGTCACAGTCTATTTCATGGAGGTTTGGATACAGTAAAACAAAGACATCCAGCCACATCCACTCCCAAGTTAATCTTTATCCCCAGGTGTCACTGTGCAAACCCCAAAACATCTGCCATGATGCACAAAGTGCCAAACCATAGAATCTATTTATCAACATTAAAACTTTATCTACATTAATTATGAAGTTTAAAGTGCAAATATCACTGACCTTTGAACTATTACCACATCCTGAAAGCTGACGTTACTATTACACTTATGTAGGCCATTTAGTCAGTCAACTAGGGTCAAAGGCTGCATAGTGAATTACCACGGGAAAAACAGAGGTCAATCAATATCACATTTTAGTTTTATACACGACTCACCTCCATGACATTGTTTTTACATGATCAACCTTGAAAAACAACTAGCTCAAAATGTTTCCACACAAATATACCTAATTATTTAGCAGCTATTCTGTTGTCAATGACACTTAATACTCAATTCAGCACTAGTTTTACCATTGCACCAATAGCGATCCAGTATAATGACACAATATATAGTATCTATTCAAAACGGCCTTTAAAAAATGACCAAACTGATTGGATAAAGGTACTTTATGTAGTGGCTCTAACGTTGCACTACACAAGGACAGTTAAGACAAAAACGCATGCAGATGTTGTGATGGAAGTCAAATATGACAGTGCTGATGTAGAATTCGAATAATAGTTGTCTTCTTTTGAAATAGTGTTTAATGAAATGTCATTACATTTATCTCACCAATGGACTGGACACGCTCATCAGCGAGCTGTTTCTCAACTTTGATCTGTTCGTTTCTGGCTACAGCAGCCATGCTGGCATGCTCGAGACCTGTCGGTGACAATGACATCGAATGCACTACACTGGAAGAAGCCATTATAATATCAGAAACATATTGTGAACATTTATAAACTATGTCGGTACCTTGAATTTGTCAAGAAACAAGTGCTTGGCGCTTGCTCCACGTAGTCCTCTCGCTACAGTCTGGGATACCATGGATGCCGCCATGTTGACGCGGAAGAGAGCACTGTGAAGCACCATGTGCGCGCAATCTGACCAGTGATATGAAGGCTGACGGAAGTGGGCGTTGCAAAAATATTCAATGGAGAAGGGTCTGGGCGCGTTAGAGTGGTAAGGCTAAAGCAACCGACGGTAGGTGAGAGTCGATGAGTTTAGTCGGGGGAGGTGAAACTGCAACATTCGAAAATCGGACACTAATGTGGTTTTCCAACAGCAAGGCTCAGATCAACATGGCAGGGTTGCCATCGTTTATAAATGTTTTGCTTTATAATGTTGAAATAAACATGTCTCCAAAACCCATATCACTCACAAACTGAAATCATGTGTGTACATTGTAGGCTAATCTAGAGGAAAAAGAAACGCACACCTATTTAGGCGAGGTGCTGGCTAGCAGAGTGGAAAACTTGAAAAATAAGAAAAGCCGCACATTCTAGGAGCTCAGATGCAAAAATGTAATGTCCAACGTTTTGACAGGCAAGCTGTCTTCATCAGGGTATAATCACAAACACTGCGGGGTGACTCGTTTATATAGTTAGTGTCAAAAGACACACACACACAGGTGTCTGTAATCATGGCCAAATGTGGCCTAATATCATTGGTTAATTCTGAAATATTAAAATGGCATACAAACAACATACAAAAAACTAATGGATAGCATACGATCATAGATTCGATTTAGTCTACATAAGACTACAAACAATTACAATGACAATGTCACAATAATCACAAGAATGGCTTCAGATCAAAGTCTACGTTGAGACCGAAGGGAGCAAGGGTCTTTAAATTAAAGATCCAGTCAGCCTCTCGTTTTAACAATAAATTATCGAGGTCACCCCCTCTCCTAGGGAGGGTGACATGTTCAATGCCAATATAACGCAGAGACGAAATTGAGTGGTTTGCTTCCAAAAAGTGGGCCGCAACTGGGTAAGTCGAGTTTTTGCACCTAATGGTCCTACGATGCACTGAGATACGTACTTTTAATTCGCTCTTTGTTTTACCCACATAATTTTTAACCCAAAGGACAAGTTATAAGATAAATAACTGTCTTAGTAGAGCACGTAATAACACCTTTGATTGGGATCTGTTTCCCTGTTTGGGGGTGTTTGAAGGATCTACATGTATAAGTGCCATTGCATTGAGCACAGCCATTACACTTGTAATTTCCATCCAGTAGGGGCGCAAATAGACGTTGTTCAGGAATATCTGGGGGTGGTAAATCAGAGTTTACCAATTGGTCTCTGAGATTTCTGCCCCGCGAGAATACGACCAAGGGAAGGTCCAAAAACACATTACCGAGACTATCATCGGATTTTAGAATGTTCGTGAACGATTCCCTTAATTTGTTCAGAGCACTTTGAATAGCGGGTAGTTAGAAGGCAAGAATGCTTCTTTTTGCGAGAATGACCTTGAAAAAGGTAATGTCTCGTTTTGTTTTGAATTTTCTCAATGGCAATAATAATCTGATCATTTTTGTACCCCCTCTCCTTGAATTTTCTTTGCGTCTCAGCCAACATTGTAGGCTACAATCTAGTGAGAAAGAGCCTAAAAAAGACATTAATTTGCATATATTCACTGTATGAATGGCAAATTAGTTCTTGTTTGAGTCATGTCTTTGGCAGGCGCCAGAACAAATCACTTGGATTGGCCTTTGATTTTCATAGGTGTAACAGTATAGCTTCCGTCCCTCTCCTCGCCCCTACCTGGGCTCGAACCAAGGACCCTCTCCAAGGACCCTCTGGGCTCGAACCAAGGACCCTCTGCACACATCAACTACAGCTACCCTCGAAGCCTCATTACCCATCGCTCCACAAAAGCCACGGCCCTTGCAGAGCAAGGGGAACAACTACTTCAAGGTCTCAGAGCGAGTGACGTCACCAATTGAAACGCTGTTAGCGCACACCCCGCTAACTAACTAGCCATTTCACACCGGTTACACTCACCCCCCGTTTGACCTCCTCCTTTTCCACAGCAACCAGTGATCCGGGTCAACAGCATCAATGTAACAGTACAGCTTCCGTCCCTCTCCTCACCCCTACCTGGGCTCGAACCAGGGACCCTCTGCACACATCAACTACAGCTACCCTCGAAGCATCGTTACCCATCGCTCCACAAAAGCCACAGCCCTTGCAGAGCAAGGGGAACAACTACTTCAAGGTCTCAGAGCGAGTGATGTCATCAATTGAAACGCTGTTAGCGCGCACCCCGCTAACTAACTAGCCATTTCACACCGGTTACATAGGCAGCAAGTTTTTTCATGGGACCTATTTTATGTTTGCACGCCACAGGAGGATGGTGGCACCTTAATTGGGGAGGACAGCCTCATGGTAATGACTGGAGTGGAATAGCTGGAATGGTGTCAAATGCATGGTTTCCATGTGTTTGATGCCATTCAATTTGTTCCATTCCATTTGCTGTCCTCCCATCAGCAGCATCCATGAGAGCAAACACTTTTTTATGGTTGTTATAGTAAAGACCATATGCAGCTCGTGAGTTTAAATTTGGGGAAGCTTACATTTTATCCTACCAAGGCACACCTGTTAATTGAAAATTATTCCAGGAGACTACCTCATGAAACTGGTTGAGAGAATGGCAAGAGTGTGCAAAGCTGTCAACAAGGCAAACGGTGGCTACTTTGAAGAATCTCAAATATAAAATGTATTTTGATTTGTTTAACACTTTTTTGGGTTACTACATGATTCCATATGTGTTATTTAATAGTTTTTATGTCTTCACTATTATTCTACAATGAGGAAAATAGTAAAAATAAAGAAAAACTTTTGAATGAGTAGGTGTGTCCAAACTTTTTGCTAGTACTGTATATACAAACAAAACAACTAACGAATAGTGTGTGTTTAGATTGTTTCAAGTTTTAATGTCACATGCACAAGTACAGTGAAATGCCTTTCTTGCAAGCTGTAAACCCAACAATGAAATAATCAATGTCAATGTAATACTAAATATAACATAATGTAGCACAAAATCGAAAATGAGAAAAACAAGTGAAAGTAAGTAAGCATATTATAAACAGGGTCAGTCAGTTCCAGTAGCATATTTACAATGTGCAGGGATACTGGAGTGATAAAGGTAGATACTGTATGAATAAGGGTATATGATCAACAGAGTAGCAGCAGCATATATGATGATTGTATGTGAGTGGGTGTGAATGCATGTGCATATTATGTGTGTTTGAGCAAATGATAGAGTGAGTGTTATTATTTTCATTAGAGTGTGAGTGTGTGTGAGTGTGCAGTGTCCTCTGTGTGTGAGAGTGTGATAGAGTGTGTCTGTGTTTGTGTGTGTGTGTCATTTTACTGTCCCTATTGTGCCGTGAGATGTTGTTTTATAAAACATTTGAAGGTAATTTTACTGTTTGCTTGAGTAATTGGAGATGGGAGTTCCATGCGATCATGGCTCTGTATAATACTATGCATTGGTGTGAATTCGCTTTGGACTGTGAAGAGATCCCTGGTGGAATGTATTGTGGGGTATGTATGGGTGTCTGAGCTGTGTGTTATTTGATTATGCAGACAATCTGGAATTCTCATCACAGTAATATTTCTCATGAACGCTAAAAGAAAAGGAGTTAATCTCTCGTCAACCATCAACCAGGAAAGACCGGCATGCATGTTGTTGAAGTTAGTTCTGTATGTGTAGTTAAGAGCAAGGTGTGCTGCTCTGTTTTGAGCCAGCTGCAGCTTTGCTAGGTCTTTCTTTGCTGCACTTGACCATATTACCTGACAGTAATCAAAATGGTACAACACCAGAGCATGAACAACTAGTACAGTTGATTTTTGTGTCAAAATAATTTATACCATACATACCCCACACCATCTCCACAACAACTTTGTCTATATAACTTTACCATGATAATTGACCATCCAATGTTATACCTAGGAGTTCAGCTCCCTCAACTTGTTCAATGGTCACACCCTTTATGCACAACTCCAGTTGAGGTTTAGATCTTAGATGTATTTAGGACCAGTTTATTATTAATCACCCATTCTGCTACTGCTTGTAACTCCTTATTTAAAATTTGAGTGAACTCGCTGGCTTTGGGTGCTGACATGAAGAGCGTGGAATCATATGCATACATAGTCATTCTAGCTTTGTGTAAGACCAGTGGCAAATCATTTGTAAAAATAGAGAAGAGTAACGGCCCAAGGCAACTGCTTTGAGGGACACCGCACTGTACAAACAGTATCTCATCTTAGAGAAGCTTCTATTGACTAACACTCTCTGGGTTCTATTGGATAAATAACTATCCAACCATGGCAGGTGACAGCAGTTGATGTAAAGCTTTACCAAAATTCCCAATTTGACAGAAATAAATTGCCTTTGGAAGATTCTTGGAATCAAGATGGAATAAGCATGAATTGTGGGAATCCTCCAACAGCGGCTTCTATATTTCTTAAACGTATATTTTAATACTTTAACATTTTTCATGGCATACTATTTGTGAATGTTTTGGGAGTTTTTTTAATAACAAT
The DNA here is from genome assembly GCA_030435695.1 of Brachymystax lenok tsinlingensis. Taxonomy (NCBI): domain Eukaryota; kingdom Metazoa; phylum Chordata; class Actinopteri; order Salmoniformes; family Salmonidae; genus Brachymystax; species Brachymystax lenok. The sequence goes on from CM059813.1 coordinate 41,235,565, forward strand.
TTATGATCAATAGCATCAAAGGCTGCACTGAAATCTAACAATAGAGCTCCAACTATCATCTTATCCATTTCTTGTAACCAATCATCTGTCATCTTAGTCAGTGCAGTACAAGTTGAGTGTCCTTCTCTATGTGCATGCTGAAATTCAGTAGTTAACTTGTTCTCTGAAAAATAGCGTAGTTTTTGGTCAAACAGAATTCTCTCCATGAGTTTACTGAAAACAGGCAGCAAACTGATTGGGAGGCTGTTAGAAATTTTAGGCAGTGAAATTACTTCAGCTTCCTTCCACGCCTGTGTTCACACATACACCTTTAGATGCTACAATTCTCAATTCTTTCCCATCAAGGTTGTCTATACCTGGTGGCTTATCATTATTGATGGATAAAAATAGTTTTTACACCTCTCCCACACTAACCTGACCAAATTCAAAACAGCAGTCCTTCTCTTTCATTATTAGATATTTTATACAAAAATATGATGGTTTACTGTTCAATGTTCTCATTTCACTTCTCAGTTTGTCCACTTTACCAGTGTAATAGTCATTGAAGGTATTGGCAATATCCAAAGGGTTTGTTATAAATGACCCATCAACTTCAATGAACGATGGAGATGAATTGGCTTTCTTGCCCATAAAATCATTTAAGGCAGCCAAAAAGTATTTTTCCATTATCTTTTATGTAATTTATCTTGTTTTGGTCATATCATTTCTTCTTCTTTTTGTTAAGTCATAAAATGTCTCAATTTACAGTATGTCAACCAATCAGCTGAGCAGCCTGACTTGTTAAAGACATTTTTTATTGAGCATCAATGCCCATGATGAAGAGCAACTGCAGAAACTTGCAGTCGACTGCAGTCAAAACTTCATGACCTTTGATCACATGACTTTTGTAAAGTTCATGCAGTCGACATGTAGGCGCAAGTCGGACATTGTTTATCCCCATAATGGAACAAACTTTGAAAGGCATCTTGACAAAAGGGATCTACTCAAACGTGCCCTCTGACTGTCACTCCTGTCCAGGGAAACTCCAGGGAAGAACCGTCCAGGGAAACCAAGCCCCCTTTTTCTTCTCTTTCTATTGGCTCCTGGCTACTTCCTTGTTCTACAGTAGCATTATAGGTAAACCTAACCTTAACCCTTTTCCTAATCTGCTATGTTAATTCACCTAATCTGCTGCGTTAGTTCTCTTAACCTGCTACATTAATTATCGTAACCTGCTACGTTAATTATCGTAACCTGCTACATTAGTTCTCCTAACCCGCTAAGTTAATTATCCTAACCTGCTACGTTAATTATTCTAACCTGCTACAGTATGTAAACAAACCATCTGTGGCGACTAATGCCACGTTTAAGTGCTAGTCGGAACTAAGAAACTCGGACATTTTTTACTTGTTAACTTCTTAGGGAGCGGCAGCAGAGGTGACGGTTTTGGAGAGTCTGGGGTGCCCAAAGTAAAATGCCTGCCACTCAGGCCCAGAAAATAGGATATGCACATAATTAGTACTATTGGAAAGGAAACACTCTGAAGTTTCTAAAAGTGTTAACATAATGTCTGTGAGTATAACAGAACTGATATAGCAGGCGAAAACCCGAGGAAAATCCGTATGGATTTGCAGTTTTTTTTGTACTTGACCTTCTTCTCCAGGCTGCCAATTCATTTTTATTTTAACCAGGACTGAGACTGCAGTATCTATGGCTTCCACTAGATTTCAGCAGTCTCTATACAAAGACTGGGAGCGATAGGAGTACGCAAAACGGATAGGAAGAGGAAATGGTCAAGGGAGCTCAGATGTCAACAAGATTTCTCGGGCGCGAGACTGGGTGCGCGCACCACTTTATTTTACTTATATAACGTTTAGGTGACCATCCGAGTGAAATATTATCACTAATATTCATAAAAGGATAGATAAGGATGCATTATAACTGGTCTTTGATTTGTTTAGGAAAAGTTTATAGGTATATTTGAACGCGTTCTCTTCACGTTTCAATGGGTGATTCGACGTTGGATTTTCTGAACATAACGCGCCCACCAAACAGAGATTTATGGATATAATAAATGACTTTTTCTAACAAAAGAACCATTGGATGTCTTCGTTGGACACTTGGGAAGCCCTCAGCAGAAGTTCTTCGAAAGGTAAGAGATTTGTTTTCGCTGTGATATGGGTTTTGTGTGAACCGCGCTGGTTTATACATTTATGCTAATGGTAAATATTGGAAGGTGCTATCCTCAAACAATCAAATGTTGTGCTTTCGCCGTAAAGCCTTTTTGAAATCTGACAATGCTTTTTGAAATCTGACAATTGCCAAGAGCTTTTGATGACTATGCAACACTTGTATATTGATTAATGTTTAATAATTCAACTTTTGGATTTTGATTTTGGCGCTAGCACCCCACTGCTCCCGAAGTAGTTAACTGGTTGAATGTGGCACGTGTATAACTACAACCGGTTAGCAAGTCGGAAATGTGAGAGTTTTCTAGTTCCAACTTTTGTTAAGTCAATGACCATCATTGGAAGTGTGCTGATTATGGTTATAAAAATGTTACGACTTGCGACTACATGTCGACTGCAGGAATTTGACAAAAATCATGTGATCAAAAGTCATGCAGTTTTTGATGAAGTTGCTGCAAATTCTTCTAACCAACTGCACCATACAGCCATTACCTGCATAGTTGGAGGTATTATTTATCAACCAATCATTAGGGTGATTTTGTTTGACTCACGCGAACATGGCATGTAGCAGAGCATTGTACCTTACTAGTCGTTATTAGATAAATAAAACAACATGAAATATGCAAATAGAGCATATTAGGATAGGTCTTTATGTGACAAAATAACGTATCTCAAGGCCAAGGGTATTTTATTTAGCCTACTACAAGGTGATCAGTGGGTGGCCACCAACTTGAAAAGGCCAACAAATTGATCCATAAAAATGATAAAAGCTAGAATGTAAAGTTACGTCTTGTAAATGAGCAGCAAGAATGCCTCAGAACACAGGCAGGTAGTAAGGTAGTAATTTGAACAGGCAGGTAGTAATTTAGTAGCCTACCCCGAAACAACCTGGTAGAAATACTAGTTGCTGGTAACCTACCAACCTGGATTGGGTCATACCAACTCACTTCTACACTCTAAAATAGCCTACATAGTATAAATTACAATCATTCATAGAAACGTCCATATAACTCCTCATCTTAAAATAATAAAGATCACATACATTTAGTCAAAATAACAAACAGAGAGAAACTGAACCCCTGCGCCAAACTGGGTATGAACCATAGAGATAGATAGAGATCTCATGTCTGTATCTGTGCCATTATGGCGGCTATGACAGCATGGGCAGCACCATTGAGGATCCATTTTATTATAGTCCATTTTCTTCTTCTTTTGTGTTTGAAAAAAGTGTGAAGCTAATATTGGTGATTCACTTCCACCTGTAGTGCTGGAGTTCTGAACCATATATTGTGTGTCATTAATCTATTGTGGCCACTAGATGGCAGTGAAATAGCTTAAAGCCATTTACAAACCATAGGCAACACAATTTGAAGAAGACAATGTTTTGACTCTGTTTATATACTGCCATATTCCCAGTCATCTTTCCATGGTTAAATGCGGTGGTTTGGGCTTTCAGTTTTGCGTGAACATCACCATTTATCCACGGTTTTTGGTTGGGGTAGGTTTTAATAGTCACAGTGGGTACAACATCTCCAATGCACTTCCTTATAAACTCGCTCACCGAATCAGCATATTCATCAATGTTATTGTCCGACGCTATGCGGAACATATCCCAGTCCACATGATTGAAGCAATCTTGAATCATGGAATCCGATTGGTCGGACCAGCATTGAACAGACCTGAGCACGGGCGTTTCCTGTTTTAGTTTCTGTCTATAGGCTGGGAGCAACAAAATGGAGTCGTGGTCAGATTTGCCGAAAGGGGGCCGGGGAATGGCTTTGTATGCGTCGTGGAAGTTAGAATAACAATAATCCAGGATTTTCCCGGCCCGGGTCGTACATTCGATATGCTGATAAAATTTAGGGAGCCTTGCTTTCAGATTAGCCTTAAAACCACTTAGGGATCATTGGATGAAATGTATGAAATGTAAGGCGCCAAATTCAAAATCCAAAAGTTGAATTATTAAACATTCATCAATATACAAGTGTTGCATAGTCTTCAAAAGCTCTGATTCTTGGCAATATCACAGCATTGTCAGATTTCAAAAAGGCTTTACCACGAAACCACAACATTTGATTGTTTGAGGATAGCACCTCTCATATTTATGTATTAGCATAAATTCATATCCAGCGCGGGTCACACAAAACCCATATAAGAGCTAAAATAAATCACTTACCTTTCAAAGAACCTCTGCTGAGGGCATCACAAGTGTCCAAACAAGATAATCCATGGTTCTTTTGTTAGAAAAAGTCATTTATTATATCCATAAATCTCAGTTTGGTTGCCGCGTTATGTTCAGAAAATCCACCGTCGAGTCACCCATTGTACAGTGAAGAGAAAGCATTCAAATTATACCTATCAACTTTGCCCAAACAAATCAAAAATCATTTATCATTTTCCTTAGATATCCTTTTATGAATATTAACGCTTATATTTTACACGGATTATATCCTAAACGATATAAAAGGAAAATAAAGTGGGGCGCGCTCACGGTCTCATGCCCAGGAAAAGTTATTGACATTCGTGGTCCCTTCACTATTTCTTCTTCCATTCGGTTCAGTTCAATGATAAAGCCTTCAAACACTGTCTAAAGACTGTTGACATCTAGTGGAAGCCATAGGTACTGCAATCTGGGAGCTATTTTCCATGGATTTCAATAGGAAGCCTATCAAACTGAGGAAATGTCACAAAAAAAGATTCTGGACTGAAATTCCTCAGGTTTTCGCAAGCTACATCAGTTCTGTTATACTCAGACATTATTTTAATCGTTTTGGAAACGTCAGATTGTTTCCTATCCAATAGTACTAATTATGTGCATATCCTAGTTTCTGAGCCTGAGTGGCAGGCATTTTACTTTGGGCACGCCAGACTCTCCAAAACCGTCACCACTGCTGATGATGCCTAAAGAGTTAAAATCCCCAGCTACAATAAATGCAGCCTCAGGATATGTGGTTTTCAGTTTACATAGAGTCCAATGAAGTTCTTTCAGGGCCGTCGATGTGTCAGTTTGAGGAGGGATATACGTGACTGTGATTATAATCGAAGAGAATTCTCTTGGTAGATAATGCGGTCGGCAGATTGTAAGAAATTCTAGGTCAGGTGAACAAAAGGACTTGAGTTCCTGTATGTTGTTATGATCACACCACGTCTTGTTAATCATAAGGCATACACCCCCGCCCTTCGTCTTACCAGATAGATGTTTGTTTCTGTCGGCGCGATGCGTGAGGAAACCAGGTGGTTGTACCGACTCTGATGACGTATCCCGAGTGAGCCATGTTTCAGTGAAGCAAAGAATGTTGTAATCTCTGATGTCTCTCTGGAAGGCAACCCTTTCTCGGATTTTGCCTACCTTGTTGTCAGGAGACTGGACATTGGCAAGACTGGACATTGGAATCCGGTCTATTGTCCTGGTTGGTGGACCAAACAGAGGATCCGCTTCGGGAAAGTCGTATTCCTGGTCGTAATGTTGGTAAGTTGACGTTGCTCTTATATCCAATAGTTCCTCCCGGCTGTATGTAATAAAACTTAATTTCCTGGGGTAACAACGTAAGAAATAATACATAAAAAAAACAAAATACTGCATAGCTTCTTAAGAACGCGAAGCGAGGCGGCCATCTCTGTCGGCGTCGGAAACACCCAGAGTCCGTATGGGAGTTGCAGCGATGGGACAAGCCTGTAACTACCAATTGGATATGACAAAATTGGGGAGAAAAAAGGATTTTAAAAGTACCCAAAAAATTTACACAAATAAAACATTCTTCATAGATTGGAGAGATACCTCTATATCATAGGTCAAGTTGGGCCTACTCTGGTTCCCTAATATTAAATATTTTCTTAATTGAACATTGGTTTGGTTCGTTTTTTTTGTAAAAAGACAACTCTGATTCATTTAACCATTATTCCTGATTCAGTCCATAGGTTACAATGACATCAACTTGCTGAATGGACGCTATAATAGCCTACTGTTCAAATATTCTCTACCCTTCAGAGTACAATCGAGGTAGAACTTTTAATTTGTTCAAAGAGAGTGGGATTAAGAGAATGATCTATCATCTGCAGGTTATATGCCATGCCATATCAGTCAAATACTGTAAGTGCTAGTCCGCCCTCGCTGAGGTTATTAATTTTAAATCTGCATTTAGACATATTTCTGAACAGTAAATTGCAGGGGGAGAAAGACGACTGAAGCTAATAGAGAACATGCACATTATCAAAGGCGTATCTCTTCTGCTCTGTACCTCTCCAGCTCAATTCACTTTTGTGACCTTGTGTTTTTAGTCCTGTACCAGGCTGCCACTCTCCTCAGTAGACAGGGTTTGGGAGGTAGGAGCAGAGGAGAGCAGGCGTGGGCTGTGTGAGCTCAACTGAATAGCTAAATAACCCAGTCACCCAGTCCTCCAGAACACTCATTACCCTGACATCTTTAAAGGGCAAAGGAGGGCAAAGGGATCATAAAGAGCAGTGATGATGACAGAGAGTGAGAGAGACACTCGCTTAGAAATGATCAGTGTCAGCAGACGAGGGAGGGTGCAGGCAGAGGGGAGGAGGAGGTGATGAACCACCTCTCGAAAAAAAGATGAGTGTGTTTTCTTCAGCCCCGTTTCAGTCAAATAAACAAATCTGTTCGGCGGTGAAAATGAATTCCGCTTTTGACATGTGCAAATGTGGGACATTTTATAATGGCAAATGAGGTAAATTTGCTTCATGTTTATTTTATTCGTTGCACTGTCAACCTCTCTTGTTTTGAGGGGAGCTTTTGATAGTCAGTGATCCATATTCCATAAAGTAAAATATTCTGTGTGTTCTGGCCTTTCTCTAATTTATAACCAGTGCAAGAGCAAAAATGAAGTAAAGATGCTGGCTCTGGACAATATTTGATTCTGTCAACAAAACGTGCCTGATGTATGAAAATGCGTTGTTGTCATATAATTGGAATCATCAACTTGGTAGGCTATAAAATTTAATAGAAGCCAAAATTAACCAGTAGATTGACAGGTGATTCACTTACACATTTTCACTCGGTTGGACATGCCTTTCAGAATATGAATGTGTCTGACTCATGCAATTCAACTTTTCTAATTTCTCTCTCACAGAGCAAGCAAAGGTGTGTTTTGTCCCTGGGAAAAAAATCATGCCTTACTGTATTCCTGATTTACAATCCGTTTCTACTTTAGCAGTTACTTTGGAATTAGTATGGGTGCCAAATCTGTTACTATTAATCGTAGCAGAGTGTAACTCTTTCCGTAACACAGGCTTCCTGCCTTCATCATAGCATGGTTCCTGGGGTGTAAAAAGAGAACATGCAAACATAGACAATGTAACGTGTTGGTGTGATACCTTCCTTAATGTCATCCCATAGTGCTTTTATTCCAACATAAACTACATTATACTCTGTTGGATGGTTATGACATGTATACTTCCCCTTGAGAGATGAGATGGTACAGGTACGATATTACCATTGAGATTAACTACAGAGCATTTTACTTAGCATCAAATGTAGAATGGAGGAAGGAAGGAGGAAAGGAAAGAAGGATGGGTGGAAAGGGGAAGTGAGGGAATGTGTGGGCTTAGAACAATAGGACTGAATCTCTCAAATTAAAAGCAGCGATTCCATCCTGAAGCCTTTGAATGTACACTCTTAGTGGAAAAGCAAATTTGATGTGTTTTGAGCAGTGAATTGGCCATTTTGACTTGGGCTCCAAAACATATGAATTCCTACAATGTAGATAGTGATGAGAGTTGCGGACAGCTTCAATTTGTCTGCTAAGTATAATGCTCCTCCAGCGTTATTGTCATTAGAAACTGCACTAAAACCTCTATGCAGCCCCTGTTTATGTCCAACCCCATTAACAGCTCTGGTCTCTTCTACAATGTTCAGCACTACTCGAAGAGGGAGATAATCATGTCACACATCTGATCTCCCTCGCTCCCCACCTCCATTCCCATAGAGGGTAGAGGGAGGCAGTCAAGTGTTTTGTGGTTTCACTCCATAATCCATTGTCAATTTCCACTCAGCAGGCCGTAGGCATGGAGAGCGCTGGAGAGGAGAGCCACAGATCCCAGAAGGTGGTCTGCTATACCTTCCCTCACACTTATGTAACAGCAGGGGGCTTCACTAACAACCCACAGGACTCACCGCATGTGGCTGAGACCTCAGGGCCTGCCCAGTGGAGACTGGACTCCATTGCCTTTTTTTGTCTTCATGTTTCTGTCTCTGTTTCTGCCTCTGTCTGTCTCTGTCTTTCTCTCACTCTCTTACACACATTCTCTTGCTCTCTCTGATCAGTATGTTAACCCCATTTTCCGCCAGTGAGTTTGAACCCAGTTCAGGGGGTGGTGCTAATGATGCCCTCTTAAGAAGTCAATGAGACATTGACAGCAAGACGGTGCCCCTCATTAACTGGTCTGGTCGGTGTGGTGTAGCACCGAGTAGAAAATCTACTGAATAATCCTCCATCCATCCCTCTCCTCTGCAGGCTGAGTCTCAGGCTGAACAGCCATGGGCCCTCTGGGTATCCCTGACAAACCATTCTGAGAGAGTCTCTTCTCCTTCTCTTTAGATTCACCTTGCCCACATTAAAGGCCCCAGCCATTCTCCTCTGGCTCAATGCAAATAGGCCAAATTCATTTTATTCACTCCCCACTTCTATGCCTGCTCTCATTCTCCCTGTCTGAAAAAGAGAGACACTCTCAGTGATTTGGATGTGCAACGGTGCCTCTTTGAATGCAGTATATATGATAAACTCAGGCACCACATACACTCCAAAATGAAAAGGTTCCTGGAGAATCCTTTAGGGGTTCTTCAAATTTAAACTATGGGGGAACCCCTATAAGTTCTTCAAGGAACCCCTTTTAATGGATAATCGAAGAACCTTTTGGGGTCGATTTTTTTTTTACTATCCCCCCACTCCCCTGTTGTTATTATTATAACACAATGTTTTAGTTCTCTGTGTTTTTTAAATTATTTTAGTGGCAAAGCGGAATAAAAAAAATCCAAATATGAGATATAGCCTCAAGTCCAGTGGGTATGCATAGCCTCAAGTCCAGTGGGTATGTGCTCTGGCGTGTTGATGTTAATGTGTTGATGTTGTCACGTCCAGGCCTGAGAAGACAGGCTGGAGTGTTTAGTTTTGTTTTTGGTGTAGGGGTTTTCTGTTCTAGGTTATATATTTCTATGTTGGGGTAATGGTTCCCAATTAGAGGCAGCTGAGTGTCGTCTCTAATTGGGAACCATATATATGTTTGTAGTTTTCACTTGCGGTTTGTGGGTTATTGTTTAGACATAGCTTTGTTTGTATCGTCAGTCTATGTTATATGTTACGATCTTCGTTCGTTCTGTTTGTTATTTTGACAGATGTTCTCCGTATCCATAACCAGAATGATTTTGCAGTGCATGGTGATCGAACAGGTTTCCTGTTTCATTCATCAGAGGTGTAGGGAGGGTGAATCCAAAAAATAGTAATTATACAGATGATTAACAAAAGGTATATTTATACCTTCGTTTTTGTGGTAAATGTGAATGAAAAAAACTTTTGATAATGGTTTTCATACACATACCTTGTCCATAATGTAGAGGCCTATGGGATATTCATTGAAGAGGTAAGGGAGGAGGATGGTAAATGTGAACTGCATAACATATCAATACCAATTGCCATACCTTTGCATGCCTCCTTGTCTGTATTCCTGCAGACACAGACACAAATGTGAGCAGTTCAATCATCTGCACCCAATACAGCTAGCCTTCAACATATTCTCATAGCCTACATATTCTTATCTCTTTGTTGATTGATTTCCATTGAATTGTGTCTATTTTCTGTTTTAGAAAGATTTGCACTAATATGAAAAGATAGATGGTATCATCATCAAACAATATCAATTTAGATCACACAAGGGACAAATCTTACCTTAAATTGAGGAGATTTAAAAAAAAAAATCAGTTGAGTGCCTGTCACGAATTCTGCCGAAGTCAGTCACTCTCCTTGTTCTTGCGGTGTTCAGCGGTCGACGAGCCCACTCCAACTAAGTGTCCAGCTGGGCGTCTGTACATTCTGTCTGCTGTCCGCGACTGGTTGATCTATTGGGCCCACACGTCATCCTGGCATCGGTCGGACAGTGCACTGTCTTAGTGGGAAGTACTGGTGGTCCACCTTGGCCAAGGACGTGAGGGTTTATGTTTCCTCCTGCTCTGTGTGCGCCCAGTGCAAGGCTCCTAGGCACCTGCCCAGAGGGAAATAACAACCTCTACCCGTTCCACAACGGCCATGGTCGCACCTGTCGGTGGACTTTTTGACGGATCTTCCTCCGTCACAGGGAAACACCACGATCTTGGTCGTTGTGGATAGGTTTTCTGCCGTCTCATTCCTTTGCCCGGTCTCCCTACGGCCCTACAGACTGCGGAGGCTCTGTTCACATAGTCTCTGATCGGGGTCCCCAGTTCACGTCCAGGGTCTGGAAGGCATTCATGGAACGTCTGGGGGTCTCGGTCAGCCTCACCTCAGGTTTTCACCCCGAGAGTAACGGGCAGGGGGAGAGAGTAAACCAGGAAGTGGGTAGGTTTTTGAGGTCATATTGCCAGGACCGGCTGGGGGAGTGGGCGGCCTTCATCCCCTGGGCAGAGATGGCCCAAAACTCACTCTTCCACTCCTCCACTAACCTCTCTCCCTTCCAATGCGTACTAGGGTATCAGCCGGTTCTGGCACTGTGGCATCAGAGCCAGATCGAGGCTCCTGCGGTGGATGAATGGTTTAGGTCGATCGGAGGAGACCTGGGACGCTGCCCATGTGCACCTGCAATGGGCCGTGAGGCGGCAGAAGGCGAACGCCGACCACCACCACAGAGAGGCGGGTCTGGCTCTTGACCCGAAACCTGCCCCTCCGCCTGCCCTGCCGGAAGCTGGGTTGGCGGTATGTGGGGCCATTCAAAGTCCTAAGGAGACTGAACGAGGTTTGCTATAGGTTACAGCTTCCCCCAGATTACCGTATTAACCCCTCATTCCATGTGTATCTCCTCAGGCCGGTGGTGGCTGGTCTACTCCAGGAGTCTGAGGTGCGGGAGGTTCCTCCGCCCCCTCTGGGCATCGAGGGGGCCCCGGCGTATGCTGTTCGAGCCATCTTGGACTCGAGGCCCCGGGCGAGGGGTCTTCAGTACCACGTGGATTGGGAGGGGTACGGTCCAGAGGAGAGATGCTGGGTGCCGGTGGAGGACATCCTGGACCCTTTGTTGCTACAGGAGTTTCACCGTCTCCGTCCGGATCGCCCTGCACCTCATCCTCTGGGTCGTCCCCGAGGCCGATGTTGGCGCGCTGCTGGACCCGCGCGTCAAGGGGGGTGGGTACTGTCACGAATTCCGCCTAAGTCAGTCCCTCTCCTTGTTCGGGCGGCGTTCGGTGTCACCGGTCTTCTAGCTACCGCCGATCCACTTTTCAATTTCTGTTTGTTTTGTCTTCATTATACACACCTGGTTTCTATTCCCATAATTACATGTTCCTTATTTAAACCTCTGTTTCTTCCATGGTTTTGTGCGTGTTTGTTCATTGTAAAGTTGGTCTATTTTGTAAGCGTGTTGTAATTCTACTACTTGTAATTTTGTAGTTTATTGAGTAAAGATACGTGACTACTCGTCTCTGTTGTCCTGCGCCTGACTCCGCTTTTCATGCTACACACAGACGCTTTGACAGTGCCTGCACCTGCTGTCCTTTCAAATTCAAATCCAAGTGTTTCAGTTGGGTAGTTAGGTTCCTGCAAGAACCTCCACCAACTAAGGAGGTTCCTCGATGAACCCCACCTCCTATGGGGTTCTTGGAATAACCTTTTGGGGGCCTTTTTCAGTGCCAAGAACCCTAAAGTTCTTCAAAGAACTTTGAGGATCTTAGAAGAACTCTTGTTAAACCCCGACCTTTTAGAGTGTACTGCTTAAGAGTTTCAAAATGGCTGCCAGTCTTGTTATTGTGCTGTTATCCCACGTCAAAGCCCCTCTTTCACACTTTATTGTATGTTTTCATACAGCTTTATGAGGCATTAGGCAGCCACAGGAAGGCCTTGTTTTCTATCCGCCCGAATACCAAATGAGTCAGAGAGATGGGAATGAATGCACTTAACTGCTGAGTCAACAGGCAGGGAATCTAGAAGCTTAGTCACAGAGAAAGTAAATCTGCTGCCTAAAGTGGAAATGAAATGGGAGAGAGACACCATTAAGACTCTTGATAGAGATCAGAGTGCATGGTCTTCTGTGCTCAGCACATCTTTTCATATGACAGAATGCAAACATAATTAGTCATCTGTTTTGTCCCACTGTTGTGCCCCCAGTATCACATCTGTATGTATGAGTTCTCCTCCCCAGATGCCCACAATAGTATAGGGTGTCCAATCAAAAACACATCTTTTGACCAATGGGTATGTCACAACCGTCGTAAGGATCAGACCAAAATGCAGCGCGATTGCTATTTCACATATTTAATAATAATGATGATGATGATCAGTGGAGCACGCACGCAATAACCCACAACCCAAGTGTTGAAAAGAACAAACATATATATGGTTCCCAATTAGAGGTAACGACAATCAGCTGCCTCTAATTGGGAACCATAAAACCCAAACATAGAAATACAATACATAGAAAACAAAAACCCTTTCTGACCTAAACACAAATGATAGCCAGCCGGCTAATCCCAGGCCAGGACGTGACAGGGTAAAATAATATGTTGATTGTGTAGATAATTCTCTAAGAAAATAAATGGTCTAAACCTCATTAAGGCTACTGCAAATCCGCAGGACATAAAACAATATAGAGGTAACATGGATATCGATTTTGAGACATGACATGTAGTGTTTTCATATTTTAGTATACACTTCATATTCATTCGAAATTCCTGTGATTTCTCATAAAAACAAGCGTATCTCTGTGAAATGTCAACAAAGCACTGAGCATATCCCAAGCTTTTATTTTCAAGGCCTTTTACATTTAATTGCTAATTTTGCTTTTTGAGACCTGTGGAAACAACTTTGAAGACGACGACCAAAAAATGTACAATTCTTAAAAGTTGTTACGAGAAACCAACAGAGCTCGGTGCTTATTATCGGATGTATTAGGTTACGAAATCTGACTTTTTGTATATTATGTTAATGATATGTTAGAGAAAGACCCTACTGAACGATTCAGATCATGAATAATCATATTTGTCTTGGTAAAATGTATTTTAGAATATAAGGAAGTGAAATTTCATTGCCAAAGCGCTTTATCACCCACTCTGGGTAGTGGGCAGAGTGTGTGGACACCCTAAATAGTATCTCGGTAACACCAATATTATGGCTGCAGTCATAAATACAGGCATATTTAAGCAGTCCAGCTCTTTCCTGAGTGTAGAAATTGCCTGCAAGTACTTTCAGTTTGCTTGCTTTGGACATATAGGCCTACCTACAGTATAATTATTATGTGATGCAAATAGCACAAGTACATGTATGTGCCTACATGTTGTATTAGGAGTGTATTTAAGAGTGAGGCTTGAGTCAATACGATTAGCCTTCCAAACCTGCACATCCTTCCCAGAGCCACAAAGTCCAAATAACAATCAGGTCCACTCAGCTGGAGGAGTCCCTTTTACTAGAGGAATAATATGTGCTGTAGGAAATGGAACGGAGGCATCAGACAGATGCTTGATTTTCATGTGTGTTGTACCTGTAGGGATCCTCAGATGATCCTTTTGTGAACAAAGATGGTGAGACATGGTTGAAATGGACTGGTTGATATCACCAGAAGAGTCTGTATGGAGGTGATCTATCTAGTAGATTACGTTTGCCGGTGAGAGAATGTGTTTGAAAACGTTCACAGCTGTAGATATTTAAAGAATCTACGTAATCTGCAACATTTCACAAGCCTTAGGTTGACATCATATTGTTGAAATAGAGGTAGCTAACAAGTAGTAATGTTCAATCTGTCAACGTGGCTTCTTTAGTCACACATAAAAAACATACAAAAATAAATAAACAGACCAAAAACTACTACAATAAAAAGGTGACATCTGAAGTTCTGCATCAAAGACAGCCCCTGTTTTATTTCAGTCTCGAATGTCACACACTGCATGCCTCACTGCACTGTCTGGGGAGCTGGAATCTCATAACTAATACTAAACACGGCACCTGCTGTATGCACTGACTGCCAGGCCGGCAGAGACTGAAAAGAGCTTAGATGTGCATATGAGAGAGTCATAAAGCCAAACTCCCTCTCAAGCTCCTTGCTGCACACCGTGCTACATTCATCTCCAAAGGGGGACTGGGTCATACTTTAAAACTCTTAGCTGTTCTTCTTCTCCTTTTCATTCCCTTACAAACCTCTCACACATCAGCTGCAGTTCTGCTTGGGACCTCAGAGAAGCAGCTGGATTCTTCTTATCCTTTTCTCTCTGCAGGGAATAGCACTAAGGATGAGGAGCTGGGAGGGAGGAGAGAAGAGAGAGTCACTGTGCTTAATACATACATAGTCAACATGATAGAGGCACAGAAAACTCCAGGCACATGCTTGTGGTAGATTTTTTCTTTATTATGGTGATTATTATTCGGGATCCATGTAGTCTCCAGACAGCCATAAAAAATGCATGGGACTTAAGAGTTCCATGCTCTGAGAAAATGTCAATAAAGGTATCAAAGCAATCAGGGTGGTGGTGAGGGGGGTGTGATAACACATGCTGTGCCTACAGAGATCACAGTGGAGGGAGGGGAGTGGTGAGGAGGCATGAGGTCACATGATACTCAGCGCTGTGATCCTGTATACTCTTGGGAAACAGGGAAAACACACTTCATTCAAGGGTGAGATTTCAAGTGTGACTTGATGCAAACACATCTCTGTGTTTATGCTTACGCTGGGGCTTATGCTCTGCTACTATTTCTTTTAGGGGGATGTTTGACAAATACAACAGCTACTTGAGAATCAGTTACATCAAAAAACATGGGCTGAATTAGGTATGCATTAGGTATGATTATAAAAATAATTCAGAGGCATGCTTTTTTTGTGTGACAACAGCAATGCTGATTCATTTTCATATGTGACCCAATAGTGCTGTATACATGTATATGTAAAAAAATATATAGTGCTGTGTATCATTTTGGTAATTTATTTAATAAAACGAGTCAATTAGTAATTCACTAATGTAGTGGAAACAAGAAAAAAAACAGCTAAAATGTACAAGCTTTCACAACTCAACCAATGCAAATCAAAAATAGACGTAGAACTGGGATGTAACACACTGTGGGAAGTAACATGCTATGGGAAGTAACACACTGTGGGAAGTAACACACTGTGTGAAGTAACACACTGTGGGAAGTAACACACTGTATGTAGATGACTGTGGGTGAGAGAGTGAGATTGGAGGCCCATTAACCTTGTTTTCTAGTGTTGTGTGGAGGTATCCTCCAATATCTGAAGCCCTCATCGCTTTGGTAACCACAGGGGACCCACTACTAATTAACCTTGTGGAGACACCCTCTGTAGCAGGAGACTGGGGGGAGAATATTAAGGAGACGTTCAGAGGGCCATTAGCAAGAAGATTAACACATTCAATTCTTAAGTGGCTTTTTGACACAAAACCAATATTTGTCTGAACTCCCGGTACTCCTCTGCATGGCCCGGCAGAATTCTAAGTGACACTTGTGTTTTCACCCTCTGAAACTTCATATATCATACAGCTGTATTACTAGGATGTATGATCTTTATTGGATATCTGCATTGAGTGTGTATATTACCAAGATACAGTATATGATGTTTATTGAGTATCGGTGGAAAAAATGTAAGCTCTTTACAGGAGGAACTAGCTTAGAGCAGGGTGGATCAGGCTTACAGTCTTCTTGCAGTCGACAGACATAGAACGCAAGCATTATCGTCAACTTTAATGTAAAATCATTGTCATGCACTGGTGACTTATTCAGCAATCCTGGTGCAGTGAGGCAGGAAAATGGATACAATCCATTCACTTCATTGGAACATACAGATATAGCTGGTCTACAAACAAACAAACAAACAACAAAACAAAGTACAAAGGTGAAATGTATGACTTGTCTTATCTCTGATTTGTGGTTTAATGCGTGTGAATGTTCTGTTATTGTAATATGAGAAAACACTGAATGTGCCTCTTGTTTTTTCTTTTCAATTGTTTATCTGGACACGCCATCAGAGTTCCGTCTCAGCAGGCTGTGGTTCAACCTTCATCAAAAAGAATAGCTCCCCTTTCTTTCTGCATTATTCTGACTTTATCTGAAAAGCACACCTGGTTGATATGTGGAACTTGGACCATTCTTATCTTTACATCCTTACTCTGAATTTCACAATATGAAAGTTTCACATTGGCTACATGAAAAAAATCCTAAGAAATCAGAATGAAAAATTCAAGGGTCACTTCACATGACATCAACACAGTACCTCTGGCTTCCTTTGTGACTCTCTTCATCGTTTTTAAAACTCTTTTGAGAGAAAGGACACTGTCCTATCTCGGCGGAAACTGGCTGTTAATCGCACCTCAATACAAACAGTGTGGAGGGATGATCACCTCATAACCCCTCATTGATTCGTACGTGTGTTAAGCAGTACCCGTGCAGGGTGGCTGGGTGACATTGTATGCAGGGTGACAACACAGAGTGTGCTCAGAGACCTTCTGGGCCTCATGCATAATGCTCTTTGTGTTCTCTGGAAGAGATGGTTGAGTGGAGTAGAGGGTTGAGACCCTTCCAGAATCCCAAACGAATCACCCTCACTCTTCCATCTTTTTTTGGGGGGGGAAACAGTCAACTTCATTGATGTAGCCTTTTTCAGTGTGGCAGAAGAACAAAGGAATATCTCTTCCCCAGGGTGCTGTTCCTGCCATTTCCCGTGACCCCCACACACACACTCTCTCTCTCTCTTTCTAAGGGACTCATTTATACATTCATCTATGAAACAATGCAATGCTTAAACAGTTGCCTCCTCTCATCTCAAGAGTCATTTTATATAAAAAACACACATTAAAAATAATGCTAGATATCATCAGTGTACAAATAATGTTTCACAAATAACTGATTAATTCAACCTAGTGTGCCCAGTCATTTCTATTCTGGTCTCTAGAGGTTAGTTACTGAACATGGTTTTGATACAGAGCAGGGTTTTCATGCAAATAATAATGACATTAACTTGCTATGTATAGCAATACATTCTGAATTCATTAGAAAGCCTTGGCTCCTAATGAAGGGTGATAAAATATTCTTAAATATCATTCTGCTATATTTCATTACATAACGCCACGTAGCCCATTAGCATGGGTGTCTACATTTACAACCCCATGAATCATGAATCACTTCCCTTTCATCGCAGCTGGGGTCCTCCCCCTGATTTTCAAATTACAAGCAGGAAAACAAGAAACCACAACCAAGACATAGAAGGACCATCTCAATGGAGAAACTCACCCAAAATTTTGCTGGAGTCAGACCACCTAAATGGAAATACAGCTAACCAGATTAGACTTGAGGAAGTAGATAATATTTAACCTATGGAGTGGCATTGCACAGAAACAGCCTGTCCAGGTCTAAAAAGGGGACAACCAAAGCCTAAACAGGATCCAAAATTGGAGTTGGCCCACATAAGTAGGAACAACTCAACCAAGAGAGATTGTGATCAACTTAACATCAACAATTTAAAACCCAAACCCCCCCACCCATCCCCCCCGTACCCTTATCCTACTCCTCCTCTTTTCCTCTGGTGATATAGAGGTTAATCCAGGCCTCGCAGTGCCTAGCTCCACTCCTATTCCCCAGGCGCTCTCATTTGTTGACTTCTGTAACCGTAAAAGCCTTGGTTTCATGCATGTTAACATTAGAAGCCTCCTGCCTAAGTTTGTTTTATTCACTTGTTCTCAACTTGCCGACCTGGTCAAATAAAGGTGAAATAAAAAAAAAGAGCACAGTTACCAAAATGGAGGAATTCAAACCAAACCCTTCTGTTCCACGCTCTGGGTAGCACTGCATTTTAAATGTTAGAGATGTTGAGGTGGGGGGGGATAATAGACAAGGGATTCCCATTGGTGCCCCTCTAGGTTTCCCCCAGGGCAGAGGGGCTTTAAAGAATAAAGGTGCACTCTTTACTCCCACCCACATGTCCTCAACCCCCCCTCACCCGAGCTGGTTCGTAACAGAGCAGTCCCTGCAGTGTTTTATAATGTACTCTGGTATCCTGGTCATGCATTACTGTACTTGAACACGCTATAAGAGCATTCTCTGTGGAGATTAGTTCAACATAAATCACAGGAGTGAGAGAGTAACGAGCCCCCAGTGCAATACAGAGACGATTATGAACTCAAATGTGCACTCTTTCCAATAAAACATGAAATATGACCTGGCTTAGGGAGTATTAGTAGAGCCATTAACAGAAATTTCAGGAATAGGCCACCAAGAGAATGTTAGGGCTGCCGTTGGACATCACTGATACTAAGAGTAGTCCCATGGTCAACATGGCGCCAGTGACCTGAGTTGCAATGCGAGCAAGGCCAATGGTCACAAGAGACAACAAAGAAAAAAAATTGAAATTCAATCCCCAATTGCTTTCTAGTAAATAAACACGTGAGATTCTCCATTCCACGGAACGTGCAGAATGGTTCTCATGTGTGCTCACAGAAATCTTATCAGACACTGTTCCACTTCACCTCTGCTTCTCTCTTCTTTAGCGCAGTCCTGATTAACTCTCTAAATTGGATTCCAGGTTAGTTCAATCTGTTTTCTTTCATGCAAGACCTGCATTCGTGCTGCATAGGACTGACATTCTACCAGGCTCCCTATTCTCAGACCACGCTATTAAATACAGTTTAGTTGACAAGACAATAGAAATAATTTTCCGGAACTGCACAGTTCACTTGGTGAACTAGTGAAGCCCTGTTCGGCTTTTCTATTCAGTCCTTAAAATACAAGCTTGCTGGGGATATTCAGCTATAATTGTCTATATACATCACTGGTTCCCTCTGGTTGTACATGTACATGTTATGGGAGATCGAAAATGGAATTGATTGTCTACTATCTCCATTCAGCCATACCACTGTCTACACCTGTCAAAATTATCTACATATTCTTTAAAGCCCCATCTGCTTACAACAAATTTCATCATGTTTTTGAAGATCTCAGATCTGACGAATGCTTGGATGTGTCTGAAACCAAATAAAACCTGACTACAACTCAAGGCTAGACAATGTCGCTATTTAAATACTTAGAAATTTCATGCTGAAAACTGCTACATTGGATTTCTCAACATTTAGCATGTATAGGGAACAACTTAGAGTGCTGTATAAATGTTTCTGTGCTTCTGAATTGATCTCATCAATATCAATGGCAGGCTATACAGCTTTGGTGCGTGCATAGATACAGTGCATTCGGAAAATATTCAGACCACTTGACCTTTTCTACATTTTGTTACGTTACAGCCTTATTCTAAAATTGATTAAATAAAAACAATTTCTCAACAATCTACACACAATACCCCATAATGACAAAGCGAAAACAGGTTTATAGAAATGTTTGCAAATGTATATATAAATATATAAAACATATTTACATAACAATTCAGACCCTTTGCTATGAGACTCAAAATTGAGCTCAGGTGCATCCTGTTTCCATTGATCATCCTTGAGATGTTTCTACAACTTGATTGGAGTCAACAGATTACCTCTGCCCCTGCCACACCCTCCACTTCTCATCCTGTGTCTCCCTAACCTGCCACCACTCCCCCAGTGCTCTCTACCTCTCTCTCTGTGTGGGTGTATCTGATTGTGTGAGTGGAGACAGGTGTGCTGGAGTCAGAGCAGATCCCCACCAGCTGCAACCTGTTCCATAATCAAGACCTCTACAAATACTCAGCCCTGCCACTTCCACGCTGCCAACTCGTAGCCTCTGCTCAGCCATTTGTTCCTGCATAGATCTTGTTATCCTGTGGTGCCTGTTTTCCCTAGCATGACGCTGCTTTTCTCCCCGCTACAGTTCTGTCCGCTGTGACTCTGGTCCCTGTCTCCAGTCCCTTGTCTTGTCAGTCCTGCTTTCCAGCACTGGACCCCCGCTCTACTGCTTCCTTGGATTCCGCCCTGGACCTGCTTACCCTGCCCCTACTCCTTTTGCCCCGGCCACAGCCTCAGTTCCTGGTTCCCTGCAACCCGCCAGAACTCCCCCTGGCCTGCACCACATCTCCCCCTGCTTTTCAATAAATACCTTGGTTACCTTATTCCTGTCTCCTCGTCTGAGTCTGCACTTGGGTTCACCTGCTCCACCCCACGTAACACAACCTGTGGTAAATTCAATTAATTGGACATGATTTGGAAAGGCACACACCTTTCTATATAAGGTCCCACAGTAGACAGTTGACAGAGCATGTCAGAGCAAAAACCAAGCCATGAGGTCGAAGGAATTGTCCGTAGTGCTCCGAGACAGGATTGTGTCGAGGCACAGATCTGGAGAAGGGTACCAAAACATTTCTGCAGCATTGAAGATCCCCAAGAACACAGTGGCCTCCATCGTTCTTAAATGGAAGATGTTTGGAACCACCAAGACTTTACTAGAGCTGGCTGCGTGGCAAAACTGAGCAATCGGGGGAGAATGGCCTTGGTCAGGGAGGTGACCAAAAACCTGATGGTCACTCTGGCAGAGCTCTAGAGTTCCTCTGTGGAGATGGGAAAACCTTCCAGAAGGACAACCATCTCTGCAGCACTCCACCAAGCAAGCCTTTATGGTAGAGTGGCCAGACGGAAGCCACTCCTCAGTAAAAGGCACATGACAGCCCGCTTGGAGTTGCCAAAAGGCACCTAAAGACTCTCAGACCATGAGAAACAAGATTTTCTGGTCTGATGAAACCAAGATTGAGCTCTTTAGCCTGAATGCCAAGCCTCACATCTGGAGGAAGCCTGGCACCATCCCTACGATGAAGCACGGTGGTGGCAGCATCATGCGGTGGGGATGTTTTTTCAGCGGCAGGGACTGGGAGACTAGTCAGGATCGAGGCAAAGATGAACGGAGCAAAGTATAGAGAGAGCCTTGATGAAAACCTGCTCCAGAGCGCTCAGGACCTCAGACTGGGGTGAAGGTTCACCTTCGAACAGGACATCGACTCTAAGCACACAGCCAAGACAACGCATGAGTGGCATTAGGACAAGTCTCTGAATGTCTTTGAGTGGCCCAACCAGAGCCCGGACTTGAACCCAATCCAACATCTCTGGAGAGACCTGAAAATAGCTGTGGCACACCCCAAATACAGGTGTGCCAAGCTTGACGACTCTATGCTGTGATCGCTGCCAAAGGTACTTCAACGAAGTACTGAGTTAAGCGTCTGAATACTTATGTGAATGTGATAATTCCATGTTTTGTTTTTTAAATCTATTAGCAAAAATTCAAAAAAAGTATTAAATATTGTGTGTAGATTAATGAGTGAAAAAAAAACAATTTAATACATTTTAGAATATGGCTGTCATGTAACAAAATGTGAATAAAGTTAAGGGGTCTGCATACTTTCTGAAGGCACTGTATATGCTGAATACATAAGAATGCAGAGTAATCAAACATAAAACACTGGAATTGTATCTGTAAGGTAATTACTGTACATGTGGCATTCATTCTCAAAAATAACAAATGCATGGAAAGCATAATAAAGCATAATAAACAAAGTTATAGGTGAAATAAAACCTTCTAAACAATTTAATTCAAACAGTTTGTGAATTCAACTAATCCAAAACTATTTGTATGAGTGTCAAGTGGTAAAACAATATTACCTCGCATGAAATGGGACAACATTTTTTGCAGCCTGGTGAAAGAGACTATTGTTTAAGAGGAGCAAGAGCGTTGAGGTGGGTGATGAGTGGGCAGAGCACGGCTATTGTGGGGGTCACCAGCAGAACACGTCAAGCATACTGTCATACTGCCCTCGCTCGCCTCCACCTTCCTTTCATGTGGAACATCATATGTCCCTCACACCGGACACCCCAACACACACACATCAGTGCCGCACAAAGGAAAAGAAAGAGGGCATCGGATGGCGTCGCAGCCAGGCCATTCAGTTATTCTTCTAAGTCACAACAATAGACAAACATAGTGTGCTTAAACTAATAACACACAAATTACTGTATTTTTTTGTCTATATTGTATACATCATTTAAACGTTCACAGTGTAGGTTGGAAAAAGTATGTTAACCCCGAGGCTAATGACTTCTCCAAAAACGAATTGAAGTCAGGAGTCAGCTAACCTGGAATCCAATCAATGAGACGAGATTGGAGATGTTGGTTAGAGCTGCCTTGCCCTATAAAAAACACTCACAAAATTTGAGTTTGCTATTCACAAGAAGCATTGCCTGATGTGAACCATGCCTCGAACAAAAGAGATCCAAGAAGACCTAAGATTAAGAATTGTTGACATGCATAAAGCTGTAAAGGTTTACAAAAGTATCTCTAAAAGCCTTGATGTTCATCAGTCCACGGTAAGACAAATTGTCTATAAATAGAGAAAGTTCAGCACTGTTGCTACTCTCCCTAGGAGTGGCCGTCTTGCAAAGATGACTGCAAGAGCACAGCGCAGAAGCTCAATGAGGTTAAGAAGAATAATAGTGTGTCAGCTAAAGACTTACATAAATCTCTGGAACATGCTAACATCTCTGTTTGATGAGTCTACGATACATAAAACAAGAATGGTGGTCATGGGAGGACACCACCTGAAGAAGCCACTGCTTTTAAAAAAAAACATTGCTGCACGTCTGAAGTTTGCAAAAGTGCACAACGCTACTGGCAAAATATTCTGTGGAAAGATGAATCTACAGTTGAGTTATTTGGAAGGAACACACAACACTATGTGTGGAGAAAAAAAGGCACAGCACACCAACATCAAAACCTCATCCCAACTGTAAAGTATGGTGGATGGAGCATCAAGGTTTGGGTCTGCTTTGCTGCCTCAGGGCCTAGACAGCTTGCTATCATCGACGGAAAAATTAATTCCCAAGTTTATCAATACATTTTGCAGGAGAATGTTAGGCTATCTGTCCGCCAATTGAAGCTCAACAGAAGTTGGGTGATGCAACAGGACAACGACCCTAAACACAGAAGTAAATCAACAACAGAATGGCTTCAACAGAAGAAAATACACCTTTTGGAGTGGCTCAGTCAGAGTCCTGACCTCAACCCAATTGAGATGCTGTGGCATGACCTCAAGAGAGCAGTTCACACCAGACACAAGACATACAGAAAACGTTTGGTTGAGGTTATTGCTGCCAAAGGAGGGTCAACCAGTTATTAAATCCAAGGGTTCACAAGCTTTTTCCAACCTGCACTGTCAATGTTCACACGGTGTCTTCAATAAAGACATGGAAATGCATAATTGTTTTTGTGTTATTAGTTTAAGCAGACTTTGTTTGACTATTGTTGTGACCTAGATGAAGATCAGACCAAATTGTATGACCAATTTATGCACAAATCCAGGTATTTCCGATTTCCGACTGTATATTAAAACTTAACATACTCCTTATTGCTTATTTTTTTCATTGACTAAGACCAAGTGGGCAAAAAGGTAAGAATATGGTAACAATGATGAAGATGTGCAATAAAAAATCCCATTTGTGAATTTTAATACCACTTTATTATACGACCTGCACTTTTGTAAAATAGCACTTTCCTCATTGAGATTCTTTGTGAGTCACCTGGCATTTAATCAGTGTTTTAATGATATTTACTGATTGGTGGCGGAGAATTATCCAGGTGTGTAATTGGCATTCTCTCTTTTCCGACAGAAGGGGGAGTTTGAGGGGGAGCCTGAATCAGGACTGGATCCATTTCATCTTTAATATGAGAAATCTGATAAATCATTTATAATTACAACAAATTTACACCTGCAGCTGTTGTATTTCTTTTCCCCTTCCATGACACTTGTTGGACACCTGCTACACAAAATGTGACTTTTAATGTCGTGCAGAGGAGAGATGAGGTCAGAGTACTATAATCTCATTCAACCGACACGGCACGGTAGACTATTCACCAGGCAAAAGAAGCAAGAGCCTCACTTCCAAAACAACATCTTGTGGACTGAGATGCACTTGCTTGGCACTATCAGTGAACACAACTGTAGGGAATGCTACGTGATGGCTAGAGCGTGCTACAGGGGAGACTAAGTCAGAGCGGACGCATCATACTTTGATTTGACTCTTGACTCTTGAAAGTAAGTAACACATCCCCTCACAGCTCTTATGTCATTGTTGGGGTTAGGTCAAGGCCTTGCACAGACCTCTTCACTCCATTCATACTTTTCTACTGCTCCTGTAGCCATGATGTGTTTTAACCTTTATTTTCTGTTAAAACACAGTGACTCATCACACATTGTTACTCTAAGCCAGCTAGAACCAAAGATGAAAGGGAGTAAGTTAAGTAGTCTATCTCTGAACCACTACTGCGTTGGGCTATATCAGCTGATCATCGCTAATGTTTAGGCTAGATTAATCAGCTAATTAGCTACGCTATGCTGTCAAAACAAGCTAGCCTTTACTAGATTTGAATTTGTTCTGCTAGTGACAGTTGAACTGCAGTTGCCCCCTTTCCTGTCCCTGGCTGTGAGACAACATGCTAGCAGCTCCAAAGTAACCTACTACTGGCGGTTTTCATTTCTCTACTTGGGTAACTTGTGCATGTGAGGACGCACTGCAGGACACACTGCAGCGCTTGCAGTGGCAAAAGGGTGGGGAGGGGACTTTTTTTCAAGATTCATTTATTAAAGTTACAAGATATAAAAGAGACACAAAAAAATAACTATAATTAGTATAAAAGGGCAGGTGCTCTATCACCCCTAGCGCTCTGTGTACCTGAGTTAGGTTGTGGCTGTCGGAGAGGTGACTATCACAGTGAATCAGAATTTGAGTACAGAGAAAAGTTACCAATCTAACATTAAACCCAAAGGAACAAGGGAAAATCATTGCAATGAAAACACATCAAATCAAAGCACAACAAAAAGTACAAAAGCCTGTTGTTATTACAGATACAGGATGCTGAATATGGCACAACAGAGCAGTGCGGATCAGACAATGAGCACCCTAATTTGTCTTATTACCAGAGTTCTTATTTCATTTAAAGACACAGTCGTGATCTTGTTGAAGACCTTCATTTTCCCAGCTAGCTTTTGAGGTTGAGACCGTCTTTGCTACAATCAATGTCTTGTTTAGTTTTAACTGGGATTCTGATAGAGTTCAGAGCATGGATTTATTTTACTTCAATGGAACAACGAAGGCATTCTATTATTTTCTGTCTATGAGTCACACAAGCCGATGATGTTTTCACATCTCCAGTTCTGTCACGACTTCCGCCGAAGTCGGTCCCTCTCCTTGTTCGGGCGGCGTTTGACGTCACCGGCCTTCTAGCCATCGTCGATCCACTTTTCATTTTCCATTTGTTTTGTCTTTGTTTTATACACACCTGGTTTCAATTCCCCAATTACATGTTCATTATTTAACCCTCTGTTTTCCCCATGTTTGTATGTGTTATTGTTCCTGTTTTATGTCAGTCCAATTTGGTGGGCTTGGTATTGTATCTACTTTGTTTATTCATTGAGTAAACTACGTTGTGTTGCTCATCTCTGCTGACTCTTTTGCACCAACTGCACCACACATTTTGACAAGTTCCCTCAACATCTTGACCACAGTTTCCAAACTTATCTAAGCAGCACACTTTGAAGACACATGGAATATTTTGATCCTGCATTTATTTGACACCATATGTTGCATACAAATATAACATATGGAACATTTATATATGAACTTCTGTATTAATAGACCTGTTGATGGTTTCCTGGTAACCAGTCACTCAGTCCACTGAACCCATCAGTTGTTTCAGGCTTTCTATAAGGTCAGGTGATGTTTCCACTAAGATAATGAATGTATTACAGTCTCCTGAGTTCTTAAACATATGAGTGTATAGTTGAAAAGGGGCACAGTTGGAGCATTGCATTGGAAATGTATAGACTGTGGAGAAGTGAAGTTCCTAAGAAGCCTGCTAAGGCAATGTTCCAATGTAAATCTATCAAAGCCATTTTCCAAATGAACTGAAGCATAATTCACAGTGTCATTGTAGCTACTTGAGAAATGCTGACCATGCTCGTCTGTACACAAACCTTTTTGTATTTGTGGGTGGGCTGATTTATTTGATTAATGCAAGTCTCGTTTTCTTGTTGTTTCTTAATACAGAAAATACATTTTATGTTTTCTTAAACCCTTAGCTCATGTTAGGACAAATGCCATAATAGAACCTTATGGCATCAAAATAAAATTTGATTTGATTTGATTTGACCTTTGCAGTTGCTGGTGCATTTTCATGATATACGGTTCCTTATCCAGACAAAGGCATTTAAATGTTCAAACGTTCAATTTTAAGGCATGTTCTATACAATTAGAAACATTGTTTGTGCATTATTGCAATACATTTCCTTCACAATTTCTTAAATGGTAATTAACACTCCAACAACCACATTATGGAAAAAATCTCCAATGCGTGATTCATTGTTTACTACATGTACTGTATACAGGTGCATCTTAACAACTCTTTAAACCATCTTCATTTCCATAGGAAAATCAACTCCTTGGAGTATGCTCGTTTGTGCACAGTGATGTCAGAAGAGAAGAGTGGAGCCATGAAGGTTACATGGCATGCAGAGAGCGTCCAGGAGAATCACAGAGGCTTAATGTGGCAGATGTGTAGCGTGATACTCCACACATGCCAGTGTCTCTCTCTGCATAGGGGTTAGCCAAGAGGAGAAGAGAGACTTGCAGAAACTCCAACATCTATGGTAAGATGAATATCATTAATACATCAGCAAAAACCATTAGTAATAATTCTAATAACAGACAAGTTATTTTGTTGTTATTGCTGTAATGTACGAAGCAAAGATTTCAACATGTATCAACCCACCTGACCTTGGTAGCCAGATATTGATTATTTGTTGTGTACATGGCAAATTAACTTTTAAGTCTCTGCTTAGACATGGTTACCCACAATGACTAACAATGACTCAATGAATAATTAGCTTCCTCTATTTAGTGCTACAGTATATTGAGTTCCTCCCACTCAAGGTGTTTACAGTGTCTTCTAATGGCACAAGGATTTTCCCTCCCCATTCACGGACCCAACATCCATGTAGCCAGGAGCAGATGCCTGATACCTCTCCCATACATGTGCAGGATAACTTATTCATAGCAGGCTTCTCATTATCTTTGATCCCAACTCAATGCATTTGTGAATGACAAACGTGAGCTTATGGCAAATATCAATCATTTATATTCAATAGCTCTGAGAGCATAGATAATGAGAGATTTGTGTTTCCTAATGATTGTCCTCGGAGCTGGTTTTGTTTGCGATTAATGTTTGGCCTGGACCTTCATTTCCTCCAACACACACTGTCAATTATTACTGCAAGTCAGGGAGTTCAGGTCAGCATGTAACCTATCACTGGTCTGGTGGTTTGCCGTTATGATTTCCCTAATAGAGAGCGTTGTGAGCGGTAATTACATGCACTGTGCTGGGGGTTATGTCAATGAGCCTGTAACCCAGACAGCCACAGAGCCACAGCAGTGACAGGGACACTGGGAATCATAACCGACTTTGGAGTCAATGGCAGATGCTCCACTCTGTGTGCCAAATGTGTTAGGAGAGACTGGCATTGGGACTGGGAGGCATGTGTTTTGTTGGGGAGCAGGGTAATTCAGCTAGCCATTCTCCTCTCCGCTGTGGCCAGTCTGCTCTCAGTCTGACTATAGCCCCATCCGGTCCAATCAGAAGAGAGAGACAGTAGTTGTCAGACTGACTCAGGAATAAGTGGCTCTGAGTGTCTACAATGGTTGTAATTTCATGAAGAGGGAAGAGCCATGTCTCTTTATTAGGCTAGCTAACCTGATTACAGCTATTTCCCCGCTCGTGTGAGCACACAGTGTAATCTAAAAGCAACACCTGGGCTGCTCTGTGATGCAAATAGATGCAGTGCCAGAGCGCTGGCACGCCACCAAAAGGAATTAAGGAGGGGTATTAAGGTCTTTAGTGACCTTGGGGAGTCCCAGGTTCCGTCTCTACTGAGACATAGACCTGGAAATTGTATTTTATTACAGAACCACTGTGTAATGTGTAATGTATGTTAATCCCCTAGAAGGGGTTTAAAAGGAGAGTCAGGTAAGGCAGGAACAACGGACAAGGATATTAAGTAAGGAGAATGATAGGAAAATGGCACAAAGAGAATAGAAGGAGTGAGACAGAGAGACAGAGAGAGGGAGAGAGAGACAGACAGAGTGAGCAGAGAGCTCTCTAGTCATATGGTGATCAGCTAGTTCCAGCCTTAAACCCTGTCTGCCTCCTCTTATTGAATGGGAAAAAGAGAGACGCCTTGGCTTCACCAGAGGCCCAGGGATCAGGTGGCTTCATCCTAGGCCTGGGCCATCCAATCCCATCTCATCAGGCCCATTTCCCTGACCTGATCACGCACACCAGCAGATTGTCAAGAGGAGCCGGCGAGAGAAATCTATGTAACCTATGTCTGCCATGATGACTTTGAAGAGCAGAGTCATTGCCTCCATCCTCCCAGTCTCACCTCTTCCTCACACCCATAATCCTGGAGCTGTCTGGAGGGGAGAGTTATGCTCTGACTGGGGAGAATGCACTTTGTCATACAGATGAAAAGAGAGAAAAAGGAGTGTTGGCAGGCGTATAGCGCTATAAACTTGTTTTATTACATGGCAGAGCGGCACTTCTGCAGAGCACATGGTTTTAATCAGTGGTGGGAGAAGTATTCAATTGTCATACTTGAGTAAAAGTAAAGATACCTTAATAGAAAATGACTCAAGTAAAAGTGAAAGTCACCCAGTAAAATACTACTTGAGTAAAAG
Organism: Brachymystax lenok tsinlingensis; assembly: GCA_030435695.1. NCBI lineage: Eukaryota > Metazoa > Chordata > Actinopteri > Salmoniformes > Salmonidae > Brachymystax > Brachymystax lenok. The sequence goes on from CM059813.1 coordinate 41,264,602, forward strand.
TATTAAAAGTAAATGGAATTGCTAAAATGTACTTAAGTATCAAAAGTACAAAAGTACAAACCATTTCAAATTCCTTATATTAAGCAAACCAGACGTCACAATTTTCTTGTTTTTTTTATTGACGGATAGCCAGGGGCACACTCCAACACTCAGACATAATTTACAAACTAAGCATTTGTGTTTAGTGAGTCCACCAGATCAGAGGCAGGGGGGATGATCAGGGATGTTCTCTTGATAAGTGTGTGAATTGGACCGTTTTCCTGTCAAAATGTAGTGAGTACTTTTGGGTGTCAGTGAAAATGTATGGAGTAAAAAGTACATTCTTTTCTTTAGGAATGTAGGGAAGTAGAAGTAAAAGTTGTCAAAAATATAAATAGTAAAGTACAGATACCACCAAAAAATACTTAAGTAGTACTTTACACCATTGGTTTTAATGTGTGACACCCAGCACTGTGCACGCTGTGCAATCTGTCCTTTCAGTAGCCTACCTTGCAAAGCATTACAGGTGAGGGTAAACAGGAGAAAGCCTAGAGGGATGTACAAAGTCAGACCATCTACCCTCGGCCCTAACTAAATTAGAGCAAAAATACATGTATTACCATATTATACATAATGTTTTCTGTGTATTTTCTGTCCATTATTTTCTGATACTTTTGTGTTATTTGGCATTATTTTAGACCATAATGCTCATTTGCATGCAAACTACATGGATATATATTTTACAGAACTAATGCTGTGTGCAAATTAGTGTTCTTACCACACTCCATTCCGCTAAAATGCAAAGGTGATCTAAATTCCGGAGGATTTCCAGGGTTAAGAGAGTATGACAAATACATGGGATTCAGGTAGTGGAAGTGCAGGGAGACAAAGCCATCACACAATGACAGGAGGGCAGTCCACATCAAAGATTGATAAGTCACTTAAAACTTAGATTAAAAAAGTAGCAGAAAAACAAAAATAATCCCTCAGATCTCATCATACAGAACAGAAGGCTGCACTATCGCAAAAAAACTCTTGAAATATGGATTACCAGATCACGTCCTGAACCGGCCAGTGTTCCTGCCTGCCTCCCTGACTGTCCCTCTCGGCCGTAGCAGGCCTTTATGGTGGGTCATGCATTATGAATGATTGAACACAAGAAGAAGAAATGGTGATATTCTATTTGTTATTTGATTAATTCTCCAACGTTTGTGTCACGATTGTCTTTTACATAAATGGACCAAGGCGCAGCATGCATGGAGTTCGACATATTTATTAAATGTGAAACATACAAAAACAACAAAGAAATAACTGATCGGACAATAACGTAGCGCTCACAGGCACAAAACAATATCCCACAAATGCAGGTGGGAACAGAACACACTAAGTATGATCCCCAATTAGAGGTAACGAATAACAGCTGCCTCTAATTGGGAACCATACACAACCCCAACATAGAAATAAAACAACTAGAAAACCCCCCTTAGTCACATCCTGACCTAAAACACCATAGAGAACCCAGAGGGCTCTCTATGGCCAGAGCGTGACAGTACCCCCCCCAAAGGTGCGGACTCCGGCCGCAAAACCTGAAACTAGATGGGGATGGGTTTGGGCGGGCAACTAGTGTCAGTGGCGGCTCTGGTGTGGGACCTGCTCAGACCGCGGATCCGGCCATGGAGCTGGGCTGAACACCGTGCCAAGACTGGGCCGCGGCGCAGAGGAAGGCTCCGGCCTAGGAGCGGGACTGGACGCCGTGCCTGGACTGGGAACCGGCGCAGAGGAAGGCTCCGGCCTTGGAGTAGGATTCGACGCCGTGCCTGGACTGGGCACCGGCGCCGAGGAAAGCTCCTGCCTTATAGCGGGACTGGACGCCGTGCCTGGACTGGGCACTGGCGCAGAGGAAGGCTCCGGCTGGGAAGGCGCACTGGAGGCCGGGCTGGGAAGGCGCACTGGAGGCCTGCTGCGTGGAGCCGGCACAGGTTGCATCGGACTGGTGACACGCTCTTCAGGGTGAGTGCGGGGAGCTGGCACAGGACGTACCGGGCTGGGAAGGCGCACTGGAGGCCTGGTGCGTGGAGCCGACACAGGTTGCACCGACTGGTGACACGCTCTTCAGGGCGAATGCGGAAGCTGGCACAGGACGTACCGGGCTGGGAAGGCGCACTGGAGGCCTGGTGCGTGGAGCCGACACAGGTTGCACCGGACTGGTGACACGCTCTTCAGGGCGAATGCGGGAAGCTGGCACAGGACGTACCGGGCTGGGAAGGCGCACTGGAGGCCTGGCGCGTGGAGCTGACACAGGTTGCACCGGCCTGGTGACACGCTCTTCCAAACGCCCGCGCTGCAGCATACTCCTAGCCAACACCTCTCTCCGATATCCCTCCTCAAACTCTTCGATCGTCTCCCATTCGGGCTCTGGTTCTCCCCTCGGCGCGGCCGACCGCCCCTTGTGCCCCCCCCCAAAAAAAAATCTTGGGCTTGCCCTTGGGCTCCTTTTGGCTGCGGACCCCGCTGTCGTCGCTATCCTCCTATCTTCCTCGGCGACTCCCGCCGAGGAAGGGTCTCGCATCCACCCAGTACTTCCTCCCAAGACCAACTCTCCTTTATCTCCTGGGCACGCTGCTTGGTCCTGACTTGGTGGGATATTCTGTCACGATCGTCTTTTACATAAATTGACCAAGGCGCAGCGTGCATGGAGTTCGACATATTTATTAAATGTGAAACAGACAAAGAAATAACTGATCGGACAATAACGTAGTGCTCACTGGCACAAAACAATATCCCACAAATGCAGGTGGGAACAGAACACACTAAGTATGATCCCCAATTAGAGGTAACGAATAACAGCTGCCTATAATTGGGAACCATACACAACCACAACATAGAAATAAAACAACTAGAAAACCCCCCTTAGTCACGTCCTGACCTAAAACACCATAGAGAACCCAGAGGGCTCTCTATGGCCAGGACATGACAGTTTGGTCTTGGACCCATGGCCAGGTCTCTATTTATGGTCTGGTTTGCCAGTCTGAGGTATGTAATTGGTTGATGAGGGATGTACCAGCGCGTAGGGGATGTATCTGTATCCAGATGGTATCAGAGGCAATAGCTTTGAACACAGAAGTGTTGCAGCAAAGCATTTTAAACAATTAGGGCCAAGAGGCATTGATTGGGAGTGACTCTGTGTTGGTGTTAGTCAGAGGCTTAATTAATGCGAAGGGGCTTTTCTTAAAGCGTTCAGACATGTTGGTGCCAGGAGTGAATCCCTGAGATATCAATAGTGAAATCAGAGAGTGTGAGTGCCTCCTCCAACTCCACCAACAACTCCTTCCTGCTACATAATGCACCAAGTCTAAAGGTGCTCAATGTTGTAATCATGTAAAATATGTACAGTAGTATTCATGAAATCTGATTTATATGCAGTACCAGTCAAAGGTTTAGACACACCTACTCATTCCAGGGTTTTTCTTTATTTTTACTATTTTCTACATTGTAGAATAATAGTGAAGACATAAAAACTATGAAATAGCACATATGGAATCGTGTAGTAAACAAAAAAGTGTTAAACAAATTAAAATATATTTTACATTTGAGATTATTCAAAGTAGCCACCCTTTGCCTTGATGAAAGCTTAGCACACTCTTGGCATTCTCTCAACCAGCATCATGAAGTAGTCACCTGGAATGCATTTCAATTAACAGGTGTGGAATTTCTTTCCTTTGTAATGCATTTGAGCCAATCAATTGTGTTGTGACAAGATAGGGTCGGTATACAGAAGATAGCCCTATTTGGTAAAAGACCAAGTCCATATTATGGCAAGAACAGCTCAAATAAGCAAAGAGAAAAGACAGTCCATCATTACTTTAAGACATGAAGGTCAGTCAATACGGAAAATTTCAAGAACTTTGAAGGTTTCTTCCCGTGCAGTCGCAAAAACCATCAAGCGCTATGATGAAACTGGCTCTCATGAGGACCGCCACAGGAAAGGAAGACCCAGAGTTACCTCTGCTGCAGAGGATACATTCTTTAGAGTTACCAGCCTCAGAAATTGTAGCCCAAATAAATGCTTCACAGAGTTCAAGTGACAGACACATCCCAACATCAACTGTTCAGAGGAGACTGCGGGAATCAGTCCTTCATGGTCAAATTGCTGCAAAGAAACTAAAGGACACTAATAATAAGAAGAGACTTGCCTTGGCCAAGAAACATGAGCAATGGACATTAGATCCTTTGGTCTGATGAGTCCAAATCTGAGATTTTTGGTTCCAAACGTCGTGTGAGACGCAGAGTAGGTGAACGGATGATCTCCGCATGTGTGGTTCCCACCGTGAAGCATGGAGGAGGAGGTGTGATGGTGTATGGGTGCTTTGCTGGTGATACTGTCATAGATTAATTTAGAATTCAAGGCACACTTAGCCAGCATGGCTACCACAGCATTCTGCAGCGATTTGCCATCCCATCTGGTTTGCGCTTAGTGGGACTATCATTTCTTTTTCAACAGGACAATGACCCAACACACCTCCAGGCTGTGTAAGGGCTATTTGACCAAGAAGGAGAGTGATGGAGTGCTGCATCAGATGACCTGGCTTCCACAATCACCCGATCTCAACCCAAATGAGATGGTTTGGGATGAGTTGAACCGCAGAGTGAAGGAAAAGTAGCCAACAAGTGCTCAGCATATTAGGGAATTCCTTCAAGACTGTTGAAAAGCATTCCAGGTGAAGCTGGTTGAGAGAATGCCAAAAGTGTGCAAAGCTGTCATCAAGGCAAAGGGTGGCTACTTTTAAGAATCTCAAATGTAAAATACATTTTGATTTGTTTAACACTTGTTTAGTTTCTGCATGATTACATATGTGTTATTTCATAATTGTGTTGTCTTCACTATTATCCTTCAATGTAGAAAATAGTAAAAATAAAGAAAAACCATTGAATGAGTAGGTGTGTCCAAACTTTTGACTGGTACTTTATGTGTCATATTTGCATTGTTTTGTATTGCACATTACATTCTACAATTTGGTTAACACCCAGTTGGATATTGGGATTGGTTTTCCAATTCAAAAGTGGTTAGATTACTGTTAACATAAATAAATAGTGACTTGTAATTTGATTGTACAAAGTGCTGGCATCCTACTGTATGCATATGTAAATCCGGTTTGAGGGAAGCTTACTCATATTAATAGCAGCCACTTTTTAATTCCATCTGATGAAATAGAGTAAAGCAGTTTTCAGAGACCCCAAAGCCTAGAATTAGATCATGCATTTTTAATGAGCGCGTGGCAACATCAGACGTCGAAAGGCTAAACATCTCTGGGATATTTTGTTCTCATAAAAGCCACAAATGAAACAAACAAATGTTTTAGGTGGAGAAGTAAACAAAACTGAGATGGCAGTGGCAGTATGTGAGAGGCAATTTATTAATTTACAAGCACGGCAAACGTATTATTTCTTCAAATATTGTAGTAGCTTTAGATGGTTTTCATCCTATTTGATATGGAGGCTGTACTCATTTGGAGTTACCTGGCAAGCAAACAAAAAGTTAATGTGAAGAACAACATTTACTCTATGTTTTTTAGTGTGCCAGAGATAGAGAGATACTGTATGTTCATTAGTGTGCCAGAGTTCCAGAGATAGAGAGATACTGTCTGTTTATTAGTGTGCCAGAGTTCCAGAGATAGGGCGATTTTCTTATTGTAGAAATACACTCTTCTTTAGGCAACATAACGAAGAAGAGGAGAGTCGAGAAGGGATATCTTTTTGAAGTGCCCGCAGAGTAAGCACAGCTTAACCTCAAGCAAACAGTCACATGCCTGCGCACATGCATCCTTTACCCACACACAAATCAGAATCAGTCATATCATGTGTCTTTGAGTCTTTGATGATTGAGAAGACAATCTGTATAAGTTTGCAGAGCAGATCAAAGTGTGTACTGTACACAATTATGCTAATTATGCAAGAACAATGCCTACAGTATGTAAATCAATACAGAATAAACAAGTTTGCTCTTAACTGTCTGTTTTGTGTGGATCTTGTATGATTGACAGTGGTTTAGTGGTTGTTTAAAGCTTCTGTCTGCTGATGGACACACACACACACACACACACAGCGGCGCTAGTATAATGAGCAGCTGGTTGCTTTTCCACAAATCTGAGGCTTCGATCAGAGATGTAGGGATGCACAGTAGACCCTTATACCAGAGAGAGAGAGCTGCATGGAGTGGTCACACAAACATCCATTCCCGGAGCCAGCAACTGTTTGCCTTGTCGGTTCCAATGCATCATAGATCGAAGTGATTTCTGGGCTGATTTCTGTGCCATGTATGTCTGCCAGTGTTCCACGCATGGCTCTTTTAAAAAGACTACACTTTAGATTTGCATATTTCACATGACGAAGAGTAAGGACTATTGATGGTGTCAGAGTTTACTCCTATGTCTGAGACCTATGGGTACCATACCCAAACAAATGGATGGCTTTCCATTAGACCTGGGGAAACTGTTACACAAATCATTCATAACATTGTTACTGTATGACTAATGCTATGAACACTGTCAATCTGTTCAAAGTTCAGTATTGTATTCAGTAGTAGGCTAGACATGACTGTGCTGCTATTGAAAAGATTTTAAAAAATGTTCAGGCTGCTCAGCTCGTAATTCTTCTGAAACGGCATGCTTCTAACAGAATAACCTTTTAAACGAAGACACACTTACTTTGCCCCAGGCAACACATCCATGTTGCGTTCTTTGTAGACGAAGACGATAAAATGATGCAAAAGCCACACAGAGCAGAATGGAGAAGCAGAGGTGATGATGAGGTAACCGTTCGACAGACAGCTGCATAGAGGCTGATATCATTGAATTTACATAGAACCTCTCAAACTGTAGCCGTTATGTCTCACCAACAGAAAAAGCTCATCAACACTCATACATCACTTGGGTTGTCAACCAAACACAATTCAATAATACTTTTCTCATACATTAAATAGCCTAAAGTTAAGGCTATCTTACAAATTATTGTAACAGTATTTATTCAACTTTAATGAGTAGCACATCCATGGCCATATTTTGAGGTTACTGTAACTATAAATGTCTTCTTATGTAATCATAGAAAGCGTGCATGTTCAAGATAGCATGCAAAGGTCGCAGGTCTGTGGAGATCTTCACAATTGCTATAATAATCTGCACAGAATCTCAAGCGTCACTTATCAGAAACATGTACCATGTACTTTCCTACAGAGCAGCAAGAGGAACTGCTCCTCCTTACCTTCAGGTTATGCTCAAACCCTACACCCCAACCTGAGCAATCCGCCTCCTTACGCCTAACACTCACACTTGACTCCCCCCCCCCGTAGTAACTCTGACTTTGCTAATAGCTACTTTACTGAGGAAAAATGTACGTATTATGACTGTGATATGTGATTGCCCTACCTAACTATCTTACGATGACTGTAAGTTGCTCTGGATAAGAGGTTCTGCTAAATTATTTTTAAATGTAATCTCAACCTCAATCCAGGTAATTTGGTTGTGTTATTAGATGAAGCACAGTGATAACACATTGAGTTATTGTATAAATAAACAAAATATCCCATTTGAAACTTTGTTGTGCTTTTAAATGGATGAAAGCGCATTTTTAACACATTTAGGTGACAACTAAACAAAAAATCGAACATTGATTTTCCATTGGAACTTGATAACACATTGGGAATTCAACACATTTCTGTCTGACTTTTTGAGTTGGTGAAAATATGTTGTAAGCTTATTGATCAACGTACAGTATGAACTAAATATGACCCATTTCTCCACGTTGAAATATGTGGTGTGGCCAGTGCAAAGTGGGAGAGAAAACTGATGTTTGCAGTCACTAAATCATTATGATCAAAATTGGAAGTACACCTATCTATACAAAGGTGCATAATTATGGGAAAATGCTCTCCTTTTATGCATATTTCACCAAACAATTTCATACACATCAAATCAAATATTATTCCTTATCTATTCTCTCTCAGCGGTTAGTATTGACACAGAGGACAGATGCTGTTCAGTGCTCCGTACTCTAGACAGATCTCCCCCTTAATTACTGCAGTGGGCTAAATCAAGGTCACACAGAGTGATTATTGGTATTCTTAAACAAATCTACTTTGAAACAAAAATATACACCCCACACACATGGTTATGTGCTTATAAAAAAGAAGACACCTGTACCATGTCAGATATAGAGTTGAAATCTATTCAATTTTAAGTTTTCATCTCAATAATACACTTCATATACATCACAGACGACTGAAATCTAACTGTTTGACATAGAAACATTAGATTTTCATAGTTTTTTTTTATTAATAATCTTTATTAATTATGAAATTATGAAAAATATTAGTTTCATTCCACCCATGAGGCCAAAGAGGGCACTTTTAGTCATTGGCTGCAGGAAAGGGCTATGAGTTGTTGATGAATGTTCAGAGTCCATCTAAGTGGCCACTGCACTGCCTTCATCATGTGTCTTACTGAGGCCTCATTCATTGCTCCCTGGTAGATGTAGCTCCAAACCATTTGGTTCATGAGACACTGAATAGAATACAATAGGGATTCCTCTGGTGGAGAAAATGTGAAATCGTAACAAATGAAGGGTCCCAGTATTTCTCTAAATCTTATGTTGATAAATTTCACATTGAGTGTCCATATCATCCACTGAGATTATGGTATGACAAAAGTGTTAAAGCAATCTATTAATTTCAGGCCAGAGACACATTTTGGCAGTGTATACTGCATACCCCAACTTTTGACCATGTTGAAACAATTCAGCAATTTGGAGGCTCAAAGCATGTTCACTTGGTTGCTTAATTTCCTAGTCCTGTTAAGCCTTTACCTAACCACCGAGACTGTGCACCAGATTCAATCACACTTGTCATAATCAATACAGTATATTTTATGCAGACTAATGTAATACTGTAATGTGGGTTTGATTTCATTGAGCCCTTGATATCACCAGTTAAAGCAATTCAGAGATGTATCACAAATAGTCTTTAACCTGATCATTGCTACACTGTGATCTCAAGGCTTCTCTAGTTGCATCTGATTACATCATCATCTCAGATAATGTGGATGTCACACATCAATTAACCATATAACATGGGAAGACAATTCCTTGTGATTAACTGCTGCTATCTGTAGTGTTATTTAAGTACGTACAGTACAGGAAAACATGCCTGCAGACCAATAATTTCACACTTCCGGAGCAGAAATGTCTTTATTGTATTTCAGCTAAGCAGCTCCTTCGTCTTACTTACGGTATTGACAACAGAGACAGCATCGTGGCCGAGCTACAGCTGCCCCATTCAAACATCCCTCCTTCACAATATGACAAGCAGGCTTATTCATGATCACTTTATTCACATTACATACATGTGGCTTCTCCTAGAGAGCCGTGTTCATTGGGACATCATGTGTGAACGTTGCCTTGAGAGCACCAGTGAAAATAAACCATGGTTTTTCTAGTGTTAACAGTGTTCCTTTGGAGGTGAAGGGAAAAACAAACATTTCACTTGGCAGACAAAGACATGGAAGATGAGAGAGAGCAAGAGAGAAAAGGAGAGAGAGCAAATAGATGTTTTATTGCAACACATCCAAAAATATTCCAGCGATGCTTTGCCAAATATGTGGGACCTATTTATGTCAGTGTGCATTAGTGCATCCTACTTACAGGCTGAGAGCTGCATCAAACCCTTAACAGAGCCCTATATTTGGAGGCAATGACACAATGCACACTGCACATTAGAAACGACAGGTCTATACACTCTTAGAAAAAAAGGTTCTATCTAGAACTTAAAAGTGTTCCTTGGCTGTCCCCACAAAATAACCCTTTGAAGAACCCTTTTTGTTTGCAGGTGGGGCGATTTTGGGTCCAGGTAGAACCCTCCATGTAGAAACCTTTCCACAGAGGGTTCAATCTGGAACCAAAAAGGGTTATACCCGGAACCAAAAAGGGTTCTTCTATGGGGACAACCATTTTGGAACCCCTTTCTCTAAGAGAGGACTCTTGCCTCTCCTTAATTCAGATTTAGAGTAGATTACCCTAAATATGTTCTAAATTACCCATGCCAGAGGAAACTGATGAGTGACTAGTATGTCAAACCCCAATGACTCTCACAGAGGGGTCAGGATATTGGCGCCAGAGTTATTTCATATGATCGTAAGAAGACACTAAGCAACAGCATTGATTGTAGGAAGTTTGGTTTGATCTGAGATAAAGAATGTTTACATAGACAGAAAGCCAATTGAATCGGTAAGATTGTAAACTGCTCTCTGACTCACAAATCACAGAGGAAGAATCAGAGAACAAAGGATGATGAGGAGCATAGATACGTCAGTGTGAGGCAGTAGACTCTAACCAGGGTTGTCAACCAGGGGAGCGGGGCTCCTCCCACTCTGTGGCTTCTGAGTCTTGTACTGTACTGGGTTGTGTCCCGTCCCCCTCAGAAGTCAGTGATTGAAATGGAGATGGGAGGTGTGAGGCTTCAGAGAGGAAGTAAGCAGTAGCTGTCTGTTTATTCTATGGCAGCTTATTAACATCCTATTCGCAAGCAGCATCATCTGGCAGTGCCACCATTAATCATAGCATCTTATGCCCCATGAAATCAAACCAGGGTCTGTAGTGACGCCTCTAGCACTGAGATGCAGAGATGCGCCACTCGGGAGCTCATGTTTTAAAGACAACGTGAAGGAGAATTCCAGCTACTCTTAAAAACGAATAATCAATTAAATTTTTTTGCACTTTTCTACCAACTGAAGTGTTTAAAGCACTTTACATAGTAAGAGGGAAACTCACCTCATCCACCACCAATGTGTGGCAACCACCTGGGTAATGCACAGCAACCATTTTTGTGCAAGAATATTCATCATACATCAGCTAGCATGGTGAAGAGGTGAGGAGGGATATATATACTGTATGCCAATTAAGAATGAGGGGGATGATTAGGTGGCCATGATGGAATGGGGCCAGGTTTGGAATTTATTCATAACACCCCTACTCTTACGATAAGTGCCATGGAATTTAAAATTACCATAGAGAATCAGGAAACCCGTTTAACATCCCTTCCGAAAGACGGCACTCAACGCAAGGCAATGTCCCATCACTGCCCTGGGATCTCCTTGGACCAGAGGGAAGAGTGCCCCCCGCTGGTCCTCCAACACCACTTCCAGCAGCATCTGGTTTCCCATCCAGGGACCGACCATGCTTAGCTTATACCCTCTAGCCATAAGATTGCTGAACAGCTAATCAAATGGCTACCCGGGCTATTTTCACTGTCACTTTGCCCCTACCTACAGTTGAAGTCGGAAGTTTACATACACTTAGGTTGGAGTCATTAAAACTCGTTTTTCAACCACTCCACAAATTTCTTGATAACAAACTATAGTTTTGGCAAGTTGGTTAGGACATCTACATTGTGCATGACAAGTAATTTTTCCAACAATTGTTTACAGACAGATTATTTCATTTATAATTCACTGTATCACAATTCCAGTAGGTCAGAAGTTTACATACACTAAGTTGACTGTGCCTTTAAACAGCTTGGAAAATTCCAGAAAATGATGTCATGGTTTTAGAAGCTTCTTATATGCTAATTGACATAATTTGAGTCAATTGGAGGTGTACCTGTGGATGTATTTCAAGGCCTCCCTTCAGACTCAGTGCCTCTTTGCTTGGCATCATGGGAAAATCAAAAGAAATCAGCCAAGACCTCAGAAAATAATTGTAGACCTCCACAAGTCTGGTTCATCCTTGGGAGCAATTTCCAAATGCCTGAAGGTACCACGTTCATCTGTACAAAAAATAGTACGCAAGTATAAACACCATGGGACCACGCAGCCATCATACCGCTCAGGATGGAGACGCGTTCTGTCTCCTAGAGATTAACGTACTTTGGTGAGAAAAGTGCAAATCAATCCCAGAACAACAGGAAAGGATCTTGTGAAGATACTGGAGGAAACAGGTACTAAAGTATCTATATCCACAGTAAAACGAGCCCTATATTGACATAACCTGAAAGGCCGCTCAGCAAGGAAGAAGCCACTGCTCCAAAACCATAAAAAAGCCATGCTACGGTTTGCAACTGCACATGGGGACAAAGATTGTACTCTTTGGAGAATTGTCCTCTGGTCTGATGAAAGAAAAATAGAACTGTTTGGAAATAATGACCATCGTTATGTTTGGAGGAAAACGGGGGAGGCTTGCAAGCCGAAGAACATCATCCCAACTGTGAAGCACAGGGTTGGCAGCATCATGTTCTGGGGGTGCTTTGCTGCAGGAAGGACTGGTGCATTTCACAAAATAGATGGCATCATGAGGAAGGAAAATTATGTGAATATATTGAAGCAACATCTTCAATATATCAGCTTGGTCGGAATTGGGTCTTCCAAATCAACACTGACCCCAAGCATACTTCCAAAGTTGTGGCAAAATGGCTTAAGAACAACAAAGTCAAGGTATTGGAGTGGCATCACAAAGCCCTGACCTAAATCCTATGGAAAATATGTGGACAGAACTGAAAAAGCATGTGCGAGCAAGGAGACCTACAAACCGGACTCAGTTAAACCAGCTCTGTCAGGAGGAATGGGCCAAAATTCACCCAACTTATTGTGGGAAGCTTGTGGAAGGCTACCCGAAACTTTTGACCCAAGTTAAACAATTTAAAGGCAATGCTACCAAATACTAATTGAGTGTCGGTAACTTCTGACAGACTGGGAATGTTATGAAAGCTGAAATAAATAATTATTCCTACTATTATTCTGACATTTCACATTCTTAAAATAAAGTGGTGATCCTAACTGACCTAAGACAGGGAATTTCTACTAGGATTAAATGTCAGGAATTGTGAAAAACTGAGTTTAAATGTATTTGGCTAAGGTGTATACCTGTACTTACCTGTACACCCGCACATTGACTCGGTACCGGTACCCCCTGTATATAGCCTCGTTATTGCTGTTTCATTGTTGCTCTTTTATTTTTTTACTTTCGTTTATTTAGTATATCATTTTCTTAACTTTTATTTTTCTTAAAACTGCATTGTTGGTTAAGGGCTTTGAAGTAAGCATTTCACAGTAAGGTCTACACCTGTTGTATTCGGCACATGTGACAAATGAAATTGTATTACCACCCAGCAGTGGTATGCAGGGTGGTACACCTCTAGTTGATATCTGCCCAGTTTCAAACAAATTGACTAATTCTACACAATAAGAGTGATTTTATTCCTTTAACTTCATCAATAATTGCTGCAACAGAGTGAAATGTAGAAACCTCAGATTGGTACTTCAATACCCCAGGAGATTTAAATTGAACTGCACTGTCCTGTCTTTCTTTTGTTTGTTAGAGGTCAAGATGCTGAATTCCTTTAAGAAGATAGGGAGTCCATGAATAGCCAAAGCATCGACAGTGGGGTTTCAATGCGATTCATTCACTCACAGATCTAAAAGGTCATTCATTAGTGGTGGGCGCTGGCTCTCTTGTCGAAACACCAATACATCTTCATAGGGGGGCAGGCCCGAACAATTCCCGCTGTGCATTCCTGTTTGTGTCACTTTGCACGCAAGACCAAACAAGCCCATGGGTGTCATCTCTCATCCAGCTGTTCCCGTGTACAGGGACCAAATGCTTATATACAACATAGAGGAACAGCATGGTTACACAGTCAGAATTAGACAAAGGGGATATAGAAGGATGAAGGAGAGGAGGATCAAGGAAGGATGAGTGGGATAATTTGGTCTCTCCTGTGTGTGTTTTATATTTCTCGCTTCATCAATACCAAGCTCATTATGTGTCTTTGTGTATCTAAGACCCTGGACACACATTATGTGACATGCTATTGGAGAACCGGCAGGATGTTAGCTGTTTATTCACTGCTGTCTCGTCAAGTTGAAGACTCTGCTATAGTGGTGGATGGTGATGAGGTTGGTGACGAAAATTTAAGATAAAACCGTGTTTACTTTTCATCTCTAATTGAAAAAATATATATAAATCCAAGAACCTAAATATTACCTGTATTATGTATGAAATCCTCACATCTAAAGGTGCTCTCTGTTGCTGTTCATTCCCTGTGTTAGCAACATGAATGACACACAATCTCAGCTGAAACACAAAACAAATGGACACATTTTGATTTCTAGAAGTAAATATTCACCGTATCTGAAATGCAAGATATTCAACTTTGAAAGTATATCTAGTGTATCATGAAATTGTATTGAATTCACTACCTCTCCAGTGTCACAGTGTATTTTGGGGCGTTCAGATGATTTCCATGTGTTAATTAGATAGGCTATGTATTAGTTATCAGTTTACTAGACTTACTTGCTCTTAACCTGTCAGTCTACACTGAGAACAGATACAATATAAGTGAAAAAAGGCAACATAGTGCAGATGACAGGGACTGGAAATATGGTAAGGGGAGGGAGAGAGTTAACAATTTGCTTTTGAAGACATTTAAGAAGCCTGACGGAATATGACACTGAAAATAAGTGTTCACACATTGGTACAGGTTGTGCAGGAGCTCAGCAAACCAGTGAAGTGTTGCTCTGCATCTGGAAATGTATTATCAAAGGGGGTGAGAAACAGAAAGAGAGGAGAACGAGGGAGAGATAGAACGAACAGAATGAGGCAATGGGACACTCTTAGAAAAAAAGGGTTCCATAAAGATTATTTGGCTGTCCCCAGTGGAGAACCCTTTTTGGTTCCAGTTAGGACCCTTTTTGGTTCCAGGTAGAACTATTTTAGGTTTCATGTAGAACCCTCTGGGGAAAGGGTTTTACCTAGAACCAAATAGGGTTCTACCTGGAACCAAAAGGGTTCTTCAAAGGGTTCTCCTATGTGGACAGCCGAAGAACACATTTAGGTTGTAGATAGCAATTTTTTCTTCTAAGAGTGTAGAGAGAAAGAAAGATGGAGAAAGATAAGGGAGACAGGAAAGCAACGAGAGAGCAGAGGGATGAGGTACCAGTATTTCAATTAAATTAAAGCAATTGTTTTTTATCTTTGACGCAGGTTAATGAAACTAATTAGTCTTCAGAGCATAAACCCTTCTGGCGTGTCAGATAATTGCCAGAGGCTTAGATAGTGTCAGTCAATTCCTAGCCTACGCAGTAGAGAGGGAAAAACAAACACAGATCCTTATCACTCCTCTAACCATTACACAAGAGGATTATATCAACCTTTAGTCCCCTTTTGCCTTTATAGTCTTATTCGGCATTAACGTCAGACAGGCAATACAGACTTGGATAGTATTGGATTTGTTTGAGAATCTGAGAAGCGTGGTCAGAAGCGAACAATGCTGGGTTCATCTTTACATTGAAGTCATCCACAATTTAAGTCTTCCACAATTGGAAATGGCATTGGACACCGGTCTTGAGGTCTAGATAGAACATTCTGAAAGTCTTTGAGGTTTTCATACGCTTTGTAATCAGCAGATGAGACTTCAATACTACGAGGGATTCTCAAAGGACAGAGAGAGAGACATACCAATCATGTCCTTTGTCATGAAATTCTCATGTTTATCATTCAGCATATGGATTATATTCTATCAAACGTAGAGTTAACTCATGAAGTTGTTGACTTAAATCATATCGCTATTTTGCATCTGTGAATTAAGATAATTAAATAATGTCCATAGATGCAGGATGTTAATATGTGAGGCTACAGTTTGTATTGTGTCTTTAATTTATAGAACATTACTAAACAAGAAAGCATTGCAGATAATGCATGGCTAATCTTGAGCACTGAGTCAGAAGGGCACTGAGCCTGCTGTCCATGGTGCGGAATAATCAGCTGGAAGTATCATTCTAAAGCCAATACTACAAGCTGCAGCTGTAGCTGTCTGTGGTACTGAAACCAGCCCTACTAGTTGGTTTTGATTAGATGGTATGTATACTGAACAAAAATATAAACGCAAGATGCAACAATTTCTACGATTTACAGTTCATATAAGGATATCAGTCAATTGAAATACATTCATTGGGCCCAAATCTATGGATTTCACATGACTGGGCAAGGGTGCAGCCATGGGTGGGCCTGGGAAGGCATATGCCCCCCCACTGGGGAGTGACATTCAGAGACTTGTCCCGAAGCCACTCTTGCATTGTCTTGCCTGTGTGCTTAGTGTCGTTGTCCTCTTGGAAGGCGAACCTTCGCCCCAGTCTGAGGTCCTGAGTACTCTGGAGCAGGTTTTCATTAAGGATCACTGTACTTTACTCCGTTCACCTTTGCCTCGATCCTGACCAGTCTCCCAGTCCCCGCTGGTGAAAAACATCCCCACGGCATGATGCTGCCCCCAACACGTTTCACCGTAGGGATGGCGCCAGGTTTCTTCCAGATGTGACGCTTGGCATTCAGGCCAAAGCGGTCAATCTTGGTTTCATCAAACAAGAGAATCTCATGGTTTGAATGTCTTAAGGTGCCTTTTGGCAAACTCCAAGCGGGCTGTCATGTGCATTTTACTGGGGAGTGGCTTCCCTGGCCAATCTACCATAAAGGCCTGATTGGTGGAGTGCTTCAGAGATGATTGTCCTTCTGGAAGTTTCTCCCATCTCCACAGAGGAACTCTAGAGCTCTGTCAGAGTGGCCATCGGGTTCTTGCTAACCTCCCGGACCAAGGCCCTTCTCCACCGATTGCTCAGTTTGGCTGGGCGACCAGCTCTAGGAAGAGTCTTGGTGGTTCCAATCTTCTTCCATTTAAGAATGATGGAGGCCACTGTGTTCTTGGGGACCTTCAATATTGCAATAATTTTTTGATACCCTTCCCCAGATCTCTGCCTCGACACAATCCTGTCTCGGAGCTCTACGGACAATTCCTTCAACCTTATGGCATGGTTTTTGCTCTGACACGCATTAAATAGACAGGTGTGTGCCTTTCCAAATCAAGTCCAATCAATTGAATTTACCACAGGGGGACTCCAATCAAGTTGTAGAAACATCTCAAGGATGATCAACTTCGAGTCTCATAGAAAAGGGTCTGAAAGCTTATGAATACTTATGTAAAGAAGGTATTTCTGTTTTTGTTTCTTTATGCATTTAAAAAACAAAAAAAAATATTTGCGCTGAGTCATTGTGGGTTATTGTGTGTAGACTGCTGAGGATTTTTTTTATTTCATCCATTTTAGAATAAGGCTGTAATGTAACAAAATTTGGAAAACTCAAGGGGTCTGAATACGTTCCGAAGGCACTGTATTTGCAAATTGTGAACATTTTACTGTAAGAGCCGTTTGAAAAGACCGCCTGACAGTTTTTCCTGTTTGATGGGATGAAGTTTTGGCCTTCCATGGTGACATCACCATGCAGTAAATTAATAGACCAATAAGAAAGAGAGCCTCTCTGCCAATAACAGCTTATTTTCAGTTTTCCGCTCCCCACTCAGACCACTCCCAGGCAGTCCTAGCTAAATTCTTGCTTGCTATTTTTGTTTATTTTTTACAGTTTTAATTGAAGGAAAACAAATCAAATTACATTTTATTTGTCTCATATGCCGAATACAACAGGTGTAGACCTTAACGTGAAATACTTACAGGCCCTTAACCAACAATGTAGTTTTAAGAAAAATAATAGTGAGTAAAATATTTACTAGATAAACTAAAGTAAAACAATAAAAGAGCAACAATAAAATAACAATAACGAGGCTACATACAGGGGGTACCGGTACCAAGTCAATGTGCGGGGGTACAGGTTAGTCAAGGTAATTGAAGTAATATGTACATGTAGGTTGGGGTAAAGTGACAATGCATGGATAATAAACAGCGAGTAGCAGCAGCGTAAAAAGGAAGGGGGGCGTTAATGCAAATAGTCCGGGTAGCCATTTGATTAGCTGTTCAGCAGTCTTGTGGCTGGGGGTAGAAGCTGTTAAGAAGCCTTTTGAACCTAGACGTGGTGCTCCAGTACTGCTTGTCGTGCGATAGCAGAGAGAATAGCCTATGACTAGGGTGGCTGGAGTCTTTCGGACATTTTTAGGGCCTTTCTCTGACACTGCCTGGTATAGAGGTCCTGAATGGCAGGAAGCTTGGCCCCAGTGATGCACTGGGCCGTACACACTACCCTATGTAGCGTCTTGCAGTCGGAAGTCGAGCAGTTGCCATACCAGGCGGTGATGCAACCAGTCAGGATGCTGTCGATGGTGCAGCTGTAGAACTTTTTGAGGATCTGAGGACCCATGCTAAATATTTTCAGTCTCCTGAGGAAGATTAGGTGTTGTCGTGCCCTTTTCACGACTGTCTTTGTGTGTTTGGACCATGATAGTTTGTTAGTTTGTTGGTGATGTGGACATCAAGGAACTTGAAGCTCTCAACCTTCTCCACTACAGCCCTGTCGATGAGAATGGGGGTGTGCTCGGCCCTCCTTTTCCTGTAGTCCACGAGCATCTCTTTTGTCTTGATCACGTTGAGGGAGAGGTTGTAAACTGGCACCAAACCTTCAGGTCTGACCTCCTCCCTATATGCTGTCCGACCATTTTGTCTTGGCAAACTTAATGATGGTGTTGGAGTCGGTCTTGGCCACGCAGTTGTGGGTGAACAGGGAGTACAGGAAGGGACTAAGCACACATCCCTGAGGGGCCCCTGTGTTGAGGATCAGCGTGGCAGATGTGTTATTGCCTACCCTTACCGCGTTGGGGCGGAACGTCAGGAAGCCCAGGATCCAGTTGCAGAGGGAGGTGTTTAGTCCCAGGGTCCTTAGATTAGTGATGAGCTTTGTGAGCACTATGGTGTTGAACGCTGAGCTGTAGTCAATGAACACCATGCTCATGTATGTGTTTATTTTGTCTAGTTGGGAAAGGGCAGTGTGGAGTGCAATAGAGTTTGCATCATCAGTGGATCTGTTAGGGAGATATGCGAATTGGAGTGGGTCTAGGGTTTCTGGGATGATGGTGTTGATGGGCGGCAGGTAGCCTAGTGGTTAGAGTGTCGGACTTGTAACCGGAGGGTTGCAAGTTCAAATCCCAGAACTGACAAGGTAAAAATCTGTCGTTCTGCCCCTGAACAAGGCAGTTAACCCACTGTTCCCCGGGCGCCGAAGATGTGGATGTTGATTAAAGGCAGCCCCCTGCACCTCTCTGATTCAGAGGGGTTGGGTTAAATGCGGAAGACACATTTCAGTTGACTAATAATGGTGACTTTGATGCGAGTGTTGGAGCCGGTGTAGTTGGATTCAATCTTAGTCCTGTATTGATGCTTTGCCTGTTTGATCGTCCGAGGGCATTGCAGGATTTCTTATAAGAGTCCTGCTCATTGAAAGCACAGCTCAGCTCAGTGCAGATGTTGCATGTAATCCATGGCTTTTGGTTGGGGTATGTACGTACAGTCACTGTGGGGACGATGTCATCGATGAAGTTGGTGACTGATGTGGTTTATTCCTCAATGCCATCGGATTAATCGCAGGAACATATTCCAGTCTGTGCTAGCAAAACAGTCTTGTAGTTTAGCATCTGCTTCATCTGACCACTTCTGTATTGAGCGAGTCACTGGTAATTCCTGCTTTTGTTTTTACTTGTAAGCAGGATTCAGGAGGATAGAATTATGGTCAGATTTGCCAAATGGAGGACGAGGGAGAGCTTTGTAAGCGTCTCTCTGTGTGGAGTTGAGGTGGTCTAGAGTTTTTTCCCCCTCTGGTTGCACCTGTGACATGCTGGTTGAAATGAAATAAAACACATTTAAATTTGCATTAAAGTCCAAGGCCACTAGGAGTGCCGCCTATGGATGAACATTTTCTTGTTTGCTTATGGCCGTATACAGCTTGTTGAGTGCGGTCTTAGTGCCAGCATCAGTTTTTGGCAGGTAATAGAGAGCTACAAGAAATATAGATGAACACTCTCTTAGGAAATAGTGTGGTCTACAGCTTATCATGAGATACTGTACTCTACCTC
Organism: Brachymystax lenok tsinlingensis; assembly: GCA_030435695.1. NCBI lineage: Eukaryota > Metazoa > Chordata > Actinopteri > Salmoniformes > Salmonidae > Brachymystax > Brachymystax lenok. The sequence continues at coordinate 41,284,460 of CM059813.1, forward strand.
TGGCGAGCAAAAATTAGCAACTTCCTTAATATTAGATTTTGCACACCAGCTGTTATTGACAAATAGACACAGACCGCCACCCCTTGTCTTACCGGAGGCAGCTGTTCTGTCTTGCTGATGCATGGCAAACCCAGCCAGCTATATTATCCATGTCTGTTTTTAATGTACTGTTTTTAATGTTTTAATGTACTGTTGGTAGGATAGACTTTAACGGAGCTCATCCAGTTTTTTCTCCAACGATTGCATGTTGGCCAATAGCACGGATGGTAGAGGTGGGTTACCCACTCGCCAATGAACTCTCACAAGGCACCCGGACCTGCGTCCTCTGTATCGGCGTCTCTTCTTCATGCGAATGACGGGGATTTGGGCCTGGTCCGGTATCAGCAGAAAATCAATCACGTCCAACTTGTAAAAAAATATATTTATAACTCGTCCAGTTCGAGGTGAGTAATCGCTATTCTGACATCCAGAAGCTCTTTTCATAAGAGACAGTGGCAGAAACATTATGTACAAAATAAGTTACAAACAACGCGAAAAAACACAAAATAGCACAATTGGTCAGGAGCACCTTAAAATGGCAGCCATCTTTTTCGGCACCATTACACATACTAAGGTACTTAATTGTTAATCAGAAATAATTTTATATTGAGATAAGAACGGCTGCATTGGACCTTTAACATATCGATCTTACAAAGCATGACCTTGTGTAGCCTGTTTTAATCTTGACTATTGATTGAATGACCTTTATGTATATGGACAAGCCTAGCAATGGGGCAAAAATAGATTATTACCACCTATAACTGTTGCTCAAAGCTCTGGCCTGTCAATCAATACACATAACTGCAGCTGAGATTCTTCAAATAATGAAGTGTCAATAATAATTGAAGTGTGTGGTGTTGAAACTGAATTAATGTAATGCATGAGAGAACTAGTTCCACTTCGTTCAGACTGAAATAAGACCTCTCAATGACTAGGCTAGTAGGCTTTACAGTGAGGTAAAAAAGTATTTGATCCCATGCTGATTTTGCACGTTTGCCCACTGACAAAGAAATGATCAGTCTATAATTTTAATGGTAGGTTTATTTGAACAGTGAGAGACAGAATAACAACAAAAAAGTCCAGAAAAACGCATGTGAAAAATTTTATAAATTGATTCGCATTTTAATGAGGGAAATAAGTATTTGACCCCTCTGCAAAACATGACTTAGTACTTGGTGGAAAAACCCTTGTTGGCAATCACAGAGGTCAGACGTTTCTTGTAGTTGGCCACCAGGTTTGCACACATCTCAAGAGGGATTTTGTCCCACTCCTCTTTGCAGATCTTCTCCAAGTCATTAAGGTTTCGTGGCTGACGTTTGGCAACTCAAAATTTCAGCTCCCTCCACAGATTTTCTATGGGATTAAGGTCTGGAGACTGGCTAGACCACTCCAGGATCTTAATGTGCTTCTTCTTGAGCTACTCCTTTGTTGCCTTGGCCGTGTGTTTTGGGTCATTGTCATGCTGGAATACTCATCCATAACCCATTTTCAATGCCCTGGCTGAGGGAAGGAGGTTCTCACCCAAGATTTGACGGTACATGGCCCCGTCCATCGTCCCTTTGATGCGGTGAAGTTGTCCTGTCCCCTTAGCAGAAAACCACCCCCAAAGCATAATGTTTCCACCTCCATGTTTGACGGTGGGGATGGTGTTCTTGGGGTCATAGGCAGCATTCCTCTTCCTCCAAACACGGCGAGTTGAGTTGATGCCAAAGAGCTCCATTTTGGTCTCATCTGACCACAACACTTTCACCCAGTTGTCCTCTGAATCATTCAGATGTTCATTGGCAAACTTCAGATGGCCATGTATATGTGCTTTCTTGAGCAGGGGGACCTTGCGGGCGCTGCAGGATTTCAGTCCTTCACGGCGTAATGTGTTACCAATTGTTTTCTTGGTGACCATGGTCCCAGCTGCCTTGAGATCATTGACAAGATCCTCCCGTGTAGTTCTGGGCTGATTCCTCACCGTTCTCATGATCATTGCAACTCCACGAGGAGAGATCTTGCATGGAGCCCCAGGCCGAGGGAGATTGACAGTCCTTTTGTGTTTCTTCCATTTGCGAATAAACGCACCAACTGTTGTCACCTTCTCACCGAGCTGCTTGGCGATGGTCTTGCAGCCCATTCCAGCCTTGTGTAGGTCTACAATCTTGTCCCTGACATCCTTGGAGAGCTCTTTGGTCTTGGCCATGGTGGAGAGTTTGGAATCTGATTGATTGATTGCTTCTGTGGACAGGTGTCTTTTATACAGGTAACAAGCTGAGATCAGGAGCAGTCCCTTTAAGAGTGTGCTCCTAATCTCAGCTCGTTACCTGTATAAAAGACACCTGGGAGCCAGAAATCTTTCTGATTAAGAGGGGGTCAAATACTTATTTCCCTCATTAAAATGCAAATCATTTTATAACATTTTTCATTTTTTTTGTTTGTTATTCTGTCTCTCACTGTTCAAATAAACCTACCATTAAAATTATAGACTGATCATTTCTTTGTCAGTGGGCAAACGTACAAAATCAGCAGGGGATCAAATACTTTTTTCCCTCACTGTACATATAAAATCTCTCCCACATTTTGATAAACAGCTGCTCTGGCATTCTCTAGGGCTATACTCCTGAAACATATTCTGACCTTAAATCCTGGCTTGTTTGAAAGGTGAACTCTCTCCTGTGTCTGTCTCGTTATTACAGAAGGTGTTAGCCTACTCAGAGGGAAGATAACAGTGCAAAGGATTGATCACCTGTAGATTTGCTTCTGTTGTGTTGCACCTATTTAACGTTTTTTTTTAGGTGTCATTCTAAAATTAACCATTGTAGATTAACCAAATGTGATAATTAGGTTCATATCTTAAATTAAAGTGTGTTACAAAAGTGTGAAATATAACTGTGACTCCACTAACTTTAAGAGACATCTACAGCACATGAAAAATGAGCGCTTGTTAGAGATGACAGTAAGATTTACGGTGTAACGTTTGTAAGAATGCTTAGCTCCACTGTCTCGCATCGAGAACCCTGAATCTCGAGTGAAATTGAAGTTGATGGTGAACTGTAGAGCTCCAACTAGGTCAAAACTATTTCTGGTCTCCCGCCATAAGAGGTGGTCTAACACACTTGCAGAGGCTGGTGGCAGAATATCAGTCTAGCTGCAAATGAACCAGCTGGCACTGCGGATATACAAAACTCCTGGTGCTTTCTGCCTGGTCAAAGCCAGATTCCAGCTGCCAGCAGCTCCTAGATTGGGTCTGGGCTGATGAAACTAAGCACACACAACAGAGAAAGGGATCACACCCTGTTCTATTCATCATGCACTGTTTGAAGATTGCTGTCTTAACTCAAAGAGATGGAAGTTCAGTTGCAGATGTTTTAAAAAAAGTACTGCTGGTACAACAAAACATGTATTTATTTCTGTAAACAATGTTTTTTAGTTTCTTTCAAGAGGATAACTTAATACATTTATGAACCCATATTATCCCCTTGAAAATGTTATTTTTCTTTAACCAAGTATTTATTACCATTGAGCTGCCCCTTGCTTGAGGCAAGTGAGTTGTAGGCATATACACTGAGTGTACAAAACATTAGGAACACCTGCTCATTCTGTGATATAGACTGACCAGGTGAATACAGGTGAAAGCTATGATCCCTTATTGATGTCACATGTTAAATCCACTTCAATCAGTGTAGATGAAGGGGAAAGGACAGTTGAAAGAAGGATTTTTCAGCATTCAGACAACTGAGACATGGATTGTGTATATCAAATCAAAATGTATTTGTCACATGCACCGAATACAAACAGGTGTAGACCTTACAGTGAAATGCCTTAAAAGGCCCTAAAAATTGTCAAAGATTCCAGAGATCCTAGCCATAGACTGTTCTCTCTGCTACTGCACGGCAGCGGTACCGGAGGGCCAAGTCTAGGTCCAAGGGGCTTCTAAACAGCTTCTACCCCCAAGCCATAAGACTCCTGAACATCTAATCAAATAGCTACCCAGACTATTTGTATTGCCCCCCCACCCCTCATTTACGCCGCTGCTACTCTCTGTTTATTATCTATGCATAGCCACTTTAATAACTTTACCTACAGTTGAAGTCGGACGTTTACATACACTTAGGTTGGAGTCATTAAAACTCGTTTTTCAACCACTCCACAAATTTCTTGTTAACCTCTCCAGGCACCGGGGCAGTATTCAGAAGTTTGGAGAGTCTGGCTGGCCCAAAGTAAAATGCCTGCCACTCAGGGCCAGAAACTAGGATATGCACATAATTAGTACTATTGGATAGGAAACACTGTTAGTGAAACTGTTAGAATAATGTCTGTGAGTATAACAGAACTGATATGGCAGGCAAAAACCAGAGAAATTTCTGTCCGGATTTGTTTTTTGTGTGACATGCCCTCACTTTCAATGTCTGCCTATGGGATTCTCAGTAAAATAGGACCCAGATTGCAGTACCTATGGCTTTCACTAGATGTCAGCAGTCTTTAGACAAGGTTTCATGCGTTTATCATGGAAGAGAGCCGAACAGAAGAAGAGTATGTAAGAGGAGTGAAGAAGTCAATTCAGTTTTTGGTGCGCGAGGACCCTGAGCGCGCTCCTCTGTATTTTCCTTTTCTATCGTTTAGGATACTATCCGTGTGAAATATAATAATTAATATAGATAAAAGGATACCTAAGGATACATTATAAAGGATGTTTGATTTGTTTGGGCTAAGTTGATAGGTATAATTTAACTTCTTAGGGAGCGGTTCCCGAGGTGACGGTTTTGGAGAGTCTGGCGTGCCCAAAGTAAAATGTCTCCCACTCAGGCCAGAAAATAGGATATGCACATAATTAGTACTATTGGATAGGAAACACTCTGAGGTTTCTAAAAGTGTTAACATTATATCTGTGAGTGTAACAGAACAGAAATAGCAGGCACAAACCTGAGAAAAATCTATCCGCAATTACTGTTTTTTGTCACATTGGCTCTGGTTGACAGTCTCCCTATTGAGTTCTATGGCAAGCAGCTCCGAGATTTCAGTACCTATGGCTTCCACTAGATGTCAACAGTCTATATATAAAACCTCAGAGAGATTGGAGGAAGCAGGAAGAATAGGGACAGGATATGGCCAAGTTAGCTCAGATGTCAACAAGTTTTCTCGTGCGCAAGGCTGGCTGCGCGCCCCCACTTTATTTGACTTATATAACGTTTAGGTGACCATCCGAGTGAAATATTATCGCCCATATTCATAAAAGGATAGCTAAGGATGCATTTGAACTGGTATTTGATTTGTTTAGGGAAAGTTTATAGGTATATTTGAACGCGTTCTCTTCACGTTTCAATGGGCGATTCGACGTTGGATTTTCTAACATAACGCACCAACCAAACAGAGATTTATGGATATAATAAACAACTTTTTCTAACAAAAGAACCATGGATTGTCTTCATTGGACACTTGGGAAGCCCTCAGCAGAAGTTCTTCGAAAGGTAAGGGATTTGTTTTCGCTGTGAAATGTGTTTTGTGTGAACCGTGATGGTTTATGAATTTATGCTAATGGTAAAATATTGGAGGTGCTACCCTCAAACAATCAAATGTTGTGCTTTCGCCGTAAAGCCTTTTGAAATCTGACAACGCTGTGATATTGCCAAGAAGCAGAGCTTTTGATGACTATGCAACACTTGTATATTGAGGAATGTTTAATAATTCAACTTTTGGATTTTGAATTTGGCGCCTTGCATTTCACCGGGTAGTGTCTCCCTAAGTAGTTAAACTCTTTCTCTTCACTTTACAATGGGCGAGTAGACTGTGGATTTTCTGAACATAACGCGCCAACCAAACGGAGATTTATGGATATAAACAATGACTTTTTCTAACAAAAGAAAAATGGATTGTCTTGCTTGGACACTTCGGATTGCCCTCAGCAGAAGATCATCAAAGGTAAGCGATTTATTTTAGCTCTTATATGTGTTTTGTGAGACCCGCGCTGGTTATGATATTATGCTAATGCATAAAATATGTGAGGTGCTATCCTCAATCAAACGCTGTGATATTGGCAAGAGTCTAAGCTTTTTAAGACTATGCAACACTTGTATACTGATGAATGTTTTATAATTCAACTTTTGGATTTTGAATTTGGCGCCTTACATGTCTCCGGGTAGTGTCGGGAATGGGGCGCTAGCGCCTCAATGATCCTTAACCTCTTCCAGCTAGGGTCCCATTTTCCGAATTTTCGCCTGTCTGACGTGCCCAAAGTTAAATGCCTACCACTCATGGCCAGAAACTAGGATATTTACATATTTAGTACTATTGGATAGGAAACACTCTGAAGTTTATAAAACCATTAAGATATAGTCTGTGGCTATTCCAGAACAGATTTGAGGCAAAAACCAGAGAAATTTCTGTCCGGAATTTATTTTTCTTTGGCTCTCCTCTCATTTTGAAGCCCATGTAATATTTTTCTATGGGGAATAGGACCGAGGTTGCAGTACTTATGGCTTCCACTAGATGTCAACAGTCTCTGGAAAGGGTATGGAGGAAAAAGCTCTGACCAGATCCTTAGAGAGAGAGAATTACTACGGGTAGGGAAAATAGGTAAACAGACGTGCGTTCACGAACGTGAACAGCCAGCGCGACCAACTTTCTTTTAGTCTTTTAACGTTTCACTTACCGTTCTTGTAAAATATGATCGCTATTATTCATAAAAGAATACATAAGGATGCATTATTAATGATATTTGATTTGTTTGTGAAAAAGATGAGAGGTATAATTTGAACGCGATCCCTTCACTGTAAAACGGGCGAGTAGACTGACAATGCTTGGTGGAGTAGCTGAGCGTAACGTGCCAAAAACAACGGATATTTATGGATATAATTATTTACTTTTTCTAACAAAAGAACCATGGATTATCTTGTTTGGACACTTGGGAAGACCTCAGAAGAAGTTATTTGAAAGGTAAGCGATTTATATTAGCTGTGATATGGATATTTTGAGAACCGAGCTGGATATGAATTTATGCTAATGTGGAAAATATGTGAGGTACTAGCCTCAAACAATCAAATGTAGTGCTTTCGCCGTAAAGCCTTTTAAAATCTGACAACGCAGTGATATTGCCAAGAAGCAGAGCTTTTGATGGCTATGCAACACTATGCAACACTTGTATATCGAAGTTAAATATTACGAATATGTATTACGAATATGTATTTTGAATTTGGCGCGTTATGTTTGCTCTGAAAACGATCCCGCTAAAGGGATCGGCGCGCTAAGAGGTTAAGAGGTTTTAACAAACTATAGTTTTGGCAAGTCGGTTAGGACATCTACTTTGTGCATGACACAAGTAATTTTTCCAACAATTGTTTACAGACAGTTTATTTCACTTATAATTTACTGTGTCTGAAGTTTACATACACTAATTGCCTTTAAACAGCTTGGAAAAGTCCAGAAAATTATGTCATGGCTTTAGAAGCTTCTGATAGGCTAATTGACATCTTTTGAGTCAACTGGAGGTGTACCTGTGGATGTATTTCAAGGCCTACCTTCAAACGCAGTGCCTCTTTGCTTGACATCATGGGAAAATCAAAAGAAATCAGCCAAGACCTCAGAAAAAAACTGTAGACCTCCACAAGTCTGGTTCATCCTTGGGAGCAATTTCCAAACGCCTGAAGGTACCACGTTCTTCTGTACAAACAATAGTACACAAGTATAAACACCATGGGACTACGCAGCCGTCATACCGCTCAGGAAGGAGACGTGTTCTGTCTCCTAGAGATAAGTGTACTTTGGTGCGAAAAGTGCAACTCTGCCCCAGAACAACAGCAAAGGACCTTGTGAAGATGCTGGAGGAAACAGGTACAAAAGTGTCTATATCCACAGTAAAATGAGTCCTATATCGACATAACCCGAAAGGCCGCTCAGAAAGGAAGAAGCCACTTCTCTAAAACCGTCATAAAAAAAGCCAGACTACGGTTTGCAACTGCACATGGGGAAAAATATTGTACTTTTTGGAGAAATGTAAAATGAGTCCTATATCGACATAACCCGAATGGCCGCTCAGCAAGGAAGAAGCCACTGCTCCAAAACCGCCATAAAAAAAGCCAGACTACGGTTTGCAACTGCACATGGGGAAAAATATTGTACTTTTTGGAGAAAGTGTCCTCTGGTCTGATGAAACAAAAAATATAACTGTTTGGCCATAATGACCATCGTTATGTTTGGAGGAAAAAGGGGGAGGCTTGCAAGCCGAAGAACACCATCCCAACCGTGAAGCACGGGGGTGGCAGTGTCATGTTGTGGGGTGCTTTGCTGCAGGAGGGACTGATGCACTTCACAAAATAGATGGCATCACGAGGAATGAAAATTATGTGGATATATTGAAGCAACATCTCAAGACATCAGTCAGGAAGTTAAAGCTTGGTCATAAATGGGTCTTCAAATGGACAATGACCCCAAGCATACTTCCAAAGTTGTGGCAAAATGGCTTAAGGACAAGTGGCCATCACAAAGCCCTGACCTCAAACCTATAGAACATTTGTGGGACTGAGCACGCACCCCTGAGGGGCCCCTGTGTTGAGGATCAGCGTGGCGGATGTGTTGTTACCTACCCTTACCACATGGGAGCGGCCCGTCAGGAAGTCCAGGATCCAGTTGCAAAGGGAGGTGTTTAGTCCCAGGGTCCTTACTGATGTCCTTTGAGGGCTAAGCTGTAGTCAATGAATAGCATTCTCCCATAGGTGTTCCTTTTGTCCAGGTGGGAAAGGGCAGTGTGGAGTGAAATAAAGTTTGCATAATCTGTGGACCTGTTAAGAGTGGTATGCAAATTGGAGTGGGTTCTGAACTATGAAACACCCTTCTCTCCCCCACTACAAAAACCCATTGACGAAAGTCAACCTCTTGTGTTCCCGATGACGTGAGGACTGCTGTCCATACGTTTAAAAGGGCTAATATCAACTACAGAACTAAGCCAACCTCAGCGTGAGCTCTGGTTGCAAATGGTTGAACGACTACAACCTAACTAAATTAACATTGTGTTCCCAATGACGTGAGGACTGATGTCCATACGTTTAAAAGGGTGAATTTCAACGTGGAGTTGACGATCGACACGCTGGAAGGATGAATTTCGACTATAACTAGCCAGAATATAGCATTAACTTATGGTATGGTAGCTTGGTATGAACTTTGAACTCTTATTCACTAAAGAAGTGATACATCCTGGGCGTCGACTTATCAGCAGCAGCTGTGGACATGCGTGGCCTGGGAAGGGGCGGAGAATCTCTTCGGAACGACAGGGCACTAAAACTGATCCGTTCTACCATATTCTTCAAAGGACAAGGGAGATCTCTGCTGGGCAACCCAGCCTTCCATCTTCGACCAATCTATCGAAGCGCAGCTCAGAGTAAATATATTTCTTTAACTTTCCTTTTCCGAATGGGCGGTTATTTAGAATGCATACGATTCTGTATTTACGATAGCATAGCTTCATAAGGTCCGATTGTAATGAAGCACCCTGAGAGTGAGGATCCATTTGCAGTTTTATTACAATCTTGGTCACGAACAGGGTCAATCGCCAGCAAACACAACAGCAGGGATAAGGCAAATCGTAATCCAGGTACAGGCATGAGGTCAGGGCAGGCAGCAAGCTTACAAAAATCAGTCCAGTAAAGAATATAGTCCAGGGCAGGCAGCTTAAGAATCAAAGCGGGAAAACAGTCAGAGTATAACCCGCGATATGACAGACCACGGAGAAGCGGCTCAGAATTGATCACCAGGGAATACAAGACTTACGCAAGGAGAGAAAGGAGAGAGAGAGCCTAAATAGTCTATTAATGGGAGACAGGTGCAGCGGTGATTGGAACCAGGTATGTGGGAGTTGTAGTCAGGGCTTAATATTCAGGAGAGGTTCCCTCTGGTGGTGAGCAGGAGGAACCGCGGGAGTCTGCGTTTGTTACAGAGCCCCCTGTGAGCTCTGGCGAAGCGAGCACGCCGGGGTCTTCCTCGAGGTCGGGGGCCGGTTTCTCGGGTGCGTCCTATGGAACTCAGTCATGAGTCTTGAGGTTGAGTATGTCCTCTGCATTAACCCAGGATCAAGCTCCTCCGGTCATTACCCCTCCCAATCTACCAGATATTGGAGGAGCCTGCCCGGCGTCTGGAATCGAGTAGATCTCGAAGCCGATATACCTCCTGCAGTCCACCAGGATGGGTGGGGAGCCCTGCTCACTAGTCTGCTCCTCCTCCTCCGCTCTCGGACCACCAGCGGGTTTGAGAAGAGATACATGGAAAGTAGGAGAGATCGGTAATTAGCGGGTAATGCCAAGCGGAAGGAAACTGGTGTGATTTGTTTGACTATTTGGAAAGGACCCACATACCTGGGACTGAGTTTCTTGCAGGGAGTTTGGGGCGTAGGTCTCGGTGGATAGCCAAACCCATTGACCTGGAGTATATTCCGGGGTTAGGCGGCGGTGGCGATTGGCCTGCACCCTCTGTCTCCTGACTGCATGTAGTAAGTGGGTATGGGCCTGACTCCAGATGTCCTCGCTTCTCTGGAGCCAGTCATTGACAGAGGGTACCTCGGTGGGTTCCCTGACCAGGAAACAGGGAGGTTGGAAGCCCATTACACACTGGAATGGGTTAAACGGTGGAGGGTTTCTGGAGTGAGTTCTGTGCATACTCCGCCCACATGAGAATCGACTCCAGTCTGCTTGGTTCTGATGACAGTAGGATCTGAGAAACCGGGTGATTTCTTGATTGAGGCGTTCTGTTTGACCGTTAGATTGTGGGTGATACCCAGAAGTGAGGCTAATGTTGATGTTGAGTTATTTGGAAGAATGCTGACCATACTCTGGATGTGAATTGGGGCCCTCGGTCCGACCACGATGTCCTCTGGCAGACCATAGAAAGCGGAACACCAGGTTGCACATGAGTTCGGCAGTTTCAATGCTGTAGGCAGTTTGGGAGTGGAATCAACGGCAAGCCTTGGAGAGGCGATCTATGACAGTAGTATTGTGGTATTCCCATTGGACTTGGGGAGATCGGTAATGAAGTCTATGGCGAGATGGGACCATGGTGGGGGGAACTGGTAGTGGTTGCAGTAGGCCCGATGGTAGTTGTCTGAGATGTTTATTTGTGTTACAGATGGTGCAGTCGTTAATGAACTTTATTGCGTCTGCCCATGAGGTTAGCCACCAGAAGCTGTTCTGAAGCAGGTGAACCGTGGCGATTCCCGGATGACCGGAGCTGAGTGCGGAGTGAACTTGCTTTAGCACTTTCTGACAGAGGTCCTGAGGTACAAACGTTTTGTTAGGAGGGCATTCAGGCGGAGGGGTCCTTTGTGAGTTGGCTTGGGTGAGCTCTGTCATGATGTCCCACTGAATCGGGGCCCGATTAACGATTCAGGAAGCAGGGTTTCCTTGGGTTCAGTGGGCTATACCGTCGTGTTGGCGTGATAATCGTCTGCCTTGGTGTTCTTGGAACCGGGCGATAGGTAACAGTGAAGTCAAATCGTGTGAAGAAGAGTGCCCACCTCGCTTGTCTGGGGTTCAGTCTCTTGGCAGACCTCAAGTATTCCAGGTTCTTGTGGTCCGTTAGAATCACGAAGGATGTTTAGCTCCCTCCAGCCAATAGCGCCACTCCTCCATAGCTGCTTTCATAGGCCAGCAGTTCCCGGTTTCAGCGTACCGTAGTTCTGCTCGGCTGGACTAAGTTTGCGGGAATAATAGGCGCCGCGGATAGAGCTTGAGTTGGGGATCCGTGCGCTGTGAAAAGAAATAGCTCCAATGCCGTGTTAGATCACGTCTGCCTCAACTGTAGCGGGAGTTCAGGATTAGGGTGGTGGAGGATGGGAGCCGATGTGAAACGATGCCTTGAGTTCTCGAAAGCCTCCTGTGCTGTAGTTGACCAGGTGAGGTGTGATGAGTTTCTTTTTAGTCATAGAGGTTAAGGGCGGCTACGAGCTGGCTGAAATTCCTGATGAAGCGTCGGTAAAGTTAGCAAATCCCAAGAAGCGCTGTAACTCCTTTAAGGTTACTGGCAGGGGCCAGTCTAGAAACGCAGCCTTGACCTTCTTCTCGTCCATGGCGACTCCTCCTGGCTGATGATGTAGCCCAAAAGGATGTGGAAGTCTGGTGAAATCGCACTTCTCTGCTTTGGCGTATAGCTGGTGATCTATGGTCGTTGCAATACTGTTCTCACATATTGCACATGTTCTTCATAGGTGTGGGAATAGAATGAGAATGTCATCAATGTACACAATTACCCAGCGATTCAGCATGTCCCGAAAGAGCGTCATTGATAAATGATTGAAACGGAGGACTATTAGACAGCCGAAGGCATAACCAGATACTCATAGTGCCCAGTGCTGGTAGAAAAGGCTGTCATCCATTCATCACCGTCCCGGATCTGAATGAGGTTGTAAGCGCTGCGGAGGTCCAGTTTGGAGAAATGCGGCTTGGCGGAGTTGTTCTAGGGCAGCTGGAACCAGCGGTAACGGATATCGAAACTTGGCAGTGATGTCGTTGAGACCCGGTAGTCAATACAGGGGCGTAAACCACCGTCTTTCTTTTTAACAAAGAAGAAGCCAGCGGCTGCAGGTGATGTCGATGCTCTAATGAGACCCCTTCGATAGTTCTTCCTCGATGTAGTTCTTCATGGCTTCTGATTCGGGTTGAGATAGGGAAAGGTCGGCCCTTGGGTGGCTTTGTACCTGGTAGCAGCTCGATGGCACAGTCGCTTGATCGGTGAGGGTAGTTCCATCGCCTTGGTCTTGCTGAAAGCTTGATGAGGTCAGAGTATTCAATGGGTAGAGTGGGGGAAAAGAGCTGGCTCGTCCTTTACCGTCGCGGCCTGAATGGAAGTGAAGAGCTGCCCGTTAAGCAGTTGGAGTGGCATGGCGGGTCCCATTTGATGATCGACCCTCCCTCCATGAGATGAGCGGGTTATGTTGCGTAGCCAGGAAGCCCAAGGATTACCGGGTTATGGGGTGATGTGATAGCGTAAGCGAATTACCTCCGTGTGGCGGGTCCGGTCTGGAGTCGGAGGTCCACGGTGGTGTGCAGGACCCTCCCATCGCCGAGGAAGTCGTCCATCTAGCGCCTCCACTGCCAATTGAGAGTCACAGGTGATTAATGGAATTTGTTGTTGTTGGGCAAATTCGCGAGACATAAAGTTGCCGGCTGCTCCGGAGTCTAATAGTGCTGATGTGGTTATATGATTGTCCTCTAGAGATAATACAATCGGCACTTTGATACAAGAACTGGAGTGGTGTGCTTGGATGCGCGGACTCACGAAGAGGGATTCAGGGAGGTGGTCTAGTGCAGGCAAACGCCCTTAGATAGCCAGGTTGACCACAATAGAGGCAGAGATGTTGGCGTATCACGGCGTTCACGTTCCTCGAGGTCAGGTGAGTATATCCGGGCTGCATGGGTTAGGTTGGAGAGCAGAGTCACCGGGGACATTGTGTGCTGGTGGGTCCCGTTCTGAGTGGGCGCCCGTGATCGGAATCAGATTGTCAAGCTGTATGGTGAGTTCGATGAGATTGATTCAGCGATCTCCTCATCTCGGCAGAGCCAGTTCAGACTGTAATTCCAAGCTGAGTCCTTGCGAAAGAGCAGTTTAGCGATGCTCTCAACCCAGTCGGTTTGAGCTGCCAGGAGTCACGAAATGTCAAGGCATATTCTGCTGCAGTATTTCCGCCCTGGTTCAATGCGGTAGTCGGTCACCAGCTCTCATGCCTCCCTCCGGGTGTTCAAATACCTCCCGGGCGTTGTAGAAAGGCACGAGCGAGGAAAAGCCGTGCCATCCTCTCTCCAAACCGCTGTTACCCACTCTAACGCTCTGCCAGTGAGGAGAGAACATACCAGGAAATCTTGCTAGTGTCAGTGACATACATCGCTGGTTGTTGATCAATGAATAATGAACATTGCAGTAGAAATCCCTTACTCTTGAGTGGGGTTACCGTCAATTTATCAGGAGAGCCAGGCGTGGGTTAACTGTGGGTGCGGTGGTGGAGAGGTGCCCATACCTGCGTTCGGCTGAGGAGAACTGAGTTCGGAGGCGACATCTGTAACCTCTGTAGCGTCGGACCGAGTTCCTCCGTTACCGTAGTTAGATGGGTTAGCTGCTGTTGATGAGCAGCGAGCTGGTTTTGCTTGAGTGGAGATCTCCGTGGACATTTGGACCAGAGCTGCTGGATCGCGAAGCGAAGTCTTCTGTAATGAAGCACCCTGAGAGTGAGGATCCATTGCAGTTTTATTACAATCTTGAATTAAATGCGAACAGGGTCAATCGCCAGCAAACACAACTTAGCAGGGATAAGGCAAATCGTAATCCAGGTACAGGCATGAGAGGTCAGGGCAGGCAGCAAGCTTACAAAAATCAGTCCAGTAAAGAATATAGTCCAGGGCAGGCAGCAAGAATCAAAGCGGAAAACAGTCCAGAGTATAACCACGATATGACAGACCACGGGGAGAAAACTTGCTCAGAATTGATCACCAGGAATACAAGACTTGCCCAAAGGAGAGAGAAAGGGAGAGAGAGCCTAAATAGTCTATTAATGGGAGACAGGTGCAACGGTGATTGGAACCAGGTATGTGGGAGTTGTAGTCCAGGGCTTAATATTCAGGAGAGGGTTCCCTCTGGTGGTGAGCAGGAGGAACCGCGGGAGTCTCGTTTGTTACACCGATAGAGACCCAATCCTTTTATTCCTGTCTTCCCGCGCTTTCATTCAAACCCAACCCCCTTTCTTAGTGTAATCAGCCGTCATATCGGTTTTGCCTGCTAAGGACGTTTTATTTGATGACATAATTAGTAATCAATGTATGTGTATACATCCTGTGTATATGTAATTTTGTGTGATTATTTAGGTATTTAGTAAATAAATAATTAAACAAAATTTTGTATTGGTGTTTCAACTTGTTAGCTGAGATGAGCCTGAATAAGGTGACGATTAATAATTGACTGCTATTGATATGAAAGATTACCAGGTCTTGAAGAGTTTATTCGGAAGACAACAGCCCTATAAACATTCTTCAGTGGTGCCCCGACTTCCTGGTTAACCTCTTCGGGCTATGGGGCAGTGTTCGGAAGTACGGAGACTCTGATGTGCCCAAGGTAAACTGCCTGTTACTCAGGATATGCATATAATTGGTAGTATAGGATAGAAAACACTCTGAAGTTTCTAAAACTGTTAAAATAATGTCTGTGAGTATAACATAACTGATATGGCAGGCGAATCTATCCGGGAATCGTTTTTTTTGATGTCACAGTTTTTCCATTGACTTGCTATTCACTATAGAGGGATTTAGCTCCCAGATTGCAGTTCCTATGCCTTCCACTAGATGTCAACAGTCTTTAGACATGGCTTCAGGCTTGTTTTTTGAAAAACGAACAAGAAATAGAAGTTCTGGCAGGTGGATGTTAGAACTGACACTACTCTTTTGCGTGAGAGACTGTGTGCACGCCCTTCGTTATTTTTCTTTTCTATTGAACAGTCTATTGTCCGTCTGAAATATTATAGTTTATTTACATATTAGGGTACCTGAGGATTGATTATAAACGTTGTTTGACTTGTTTGGACAAAGTATATCGGTAACTTTTTTAGGTTTTCTATGTCTGTACATTTCTATGTCTGTGGATTACTGAATGAAACGTGCCAACCAAACAGATATATATAAAGATATAAAGAGGGACTTCATCGAACAAAACAACAATTCTTTGTGGTCATGGGACTCGTGGGATTGCAACCAGAGGAAGATCTTCAAAGGTAAGTGATTTATTTTATCGCTATATTTGATTTTGTAATGCCTGTGCTGGTTTGAAATATATTTATATGCTCCCGACACTACCCGGTGAAATGTAAGGCGCCAAATTCAAAATCCAAAAGTTGACTTATTAAACATTCATCAATATACAAGTGTTGCATAGTCATCAAAAGCTCTGATTCTTGGCAATATCACAGCATTGTCAGATTTCAAAAAGGCTTTACGGCGAAAGCACAACATTTGATTGTTTGAGGATAGCACCCCACATATTTTCTACATTAGCATAAATTCATATCTAGCGCGCGGGTCACACAAAACCCATATCAGAGCTAAAATAAATCCCTTACCTTTTGAAGAACTTCTGCTGGGATCTTCCCAAGTGTCCAACGAAGACATCCAATGGTGCTTTTGTTAGAAAAAGTAATGTATTATATCCATAAATCTCCGTTTGGTTGGTGTGTTATGTTCAGAAAATCCAACGTCTAATCGCCCATTGAACCGTGAAGAGAACGCGTTCAAATATACCTATAAACTTTTCCTAAACAAATCAAAGACCATTTGTAATGCATCCTTAGCTATCCTTTTATGAATATTAGCGATAATATTTAACTTGGATGGTAACCTAAACGTTATAAAAGGAAAATACAGTGGGCCGCGCACACGGTCTCGCTCCTGTGAAATCTTGTTGACATCTGAGCTACCTCAACTATTTCCTGTTCTTATCCGTTCTGCTCACTGCTAGAGCTTCCAAACTCTGTACAAAGACTGTTGACATCTAGTGGAAGCCATAGGTACTGCAATCTCGGAGCTGGATACCATTACAATCAATAGGGAGAGTATCAAACAGAGCAAAGGTCACACAAAAATAATTCTGGACAGAAATTTCTCAGGTTTTCGCCTGCTATATCAGTTCTGTTATACTGACAGACATTATTTTAACACTTTTAGAAACGTCAGAGTGTTAATCATATGCATATCCTATTTGCAGTTGCAAAACTAATTATGTGCATATCCTATTTTCTGGCCTAAGTGGCAGGCATTTTACTTTGGGAACGCCAGACTCTCCAAAACCCGTCGGCTGTGGAGAGCGTGATCACACAGTCGTCTGGAACAGCTGATGCTCTCATGCATGTTTCAGTGTTACTTACCTTGAAGCGAGTATAGAAGTAATTTAGCTCATCTGGTAGGCTCGTGCTACTGGGCAGCTCTCGGCTGTGCTTCCCTTTGTAGTCTGTAATAGTTTGTAAGCCCTGCCACATCCGACGAGCATCAGAGCCGGGGTAGTACGATTCGATCTTAGTCCTGTATTGACTTTTTGCCTGTTTTATGGTTCGTCGGAGGGCATAGTGGGATTTCTTATAAGCTTCCGGGTTAGAGTTCTGCTCCTTGAAAGCAGCAGGTCTACCCTTTAGCGCAGTGCAGATGTTGCCTGTAATCCATTGCTTCTGGTTAGGGTATGTACGTACAGTCACTGTGGGGGAGATGTCATCGATGCACTTATTGATGAAGCAAGTGACTGATGTGGTGTACTCCTCAATGCCATCGGAAGAATTCCGGAACATATTCCAGTCTGTGCTAGCAAAACAGTCCTGTAGCTTAGGATTTGCTTCATCTGATCACTTTTTTAATGACCGAGTCACTGGTGCTTCCTGCTTCATTTTTTGCCTGTAAGCAGGAATCAGGAGGATAGAATTATGGTCAGATTTGCAAAATGGAGGGTGAGGGAGAGCTTTGTACGCGTCTCTGTGTGTGGTGTTAAGGTGGTCCGGGAGTTTTTTTCCCTTTGGTTGCACATTTTATGCCTTTTAGAGATTTTGTAAAACAGATTTAAGTTTCCCTGCATTAAAGTCCCTGGCCACTAGGAGCACCGCCTATGGATGAACGTTTTCCTGTTTGCTTATGGCGGTATACAGCTCATTGAGTGTGGTCTTAGTGCCAGCATCGGTCTGTGCTGGTATGTAGACAGCTCCGAAAAATACAGGTGAAAACTCTCTACGTAGATAGTGTGGTCTACAGCTTATCATGAGATACTCTACCTCAGTCGAGCAAAACCTCGAGACTTCCTTAGATTTCGTGCACCAGCTGTTGTTTACAGATATACATAGAACGCCACCCCTTGTCTTACCAGAGGCTGCTGTTCTATCCTGCCGATACAGTGTAAAACTCGCCAGCTGTATGTACTTCATGTAGTCTCGGTGAAACATAAGATATTACAGTTTTTAATGTCCCGTTGGTAGTTTAATCTTGCTCGTAGGTCATCGATTTTATTTTCCAATGATTGCACGTTGGCCAATAGGAAGGATGGCAGTGTGGGTTTATTAGCTCGCCTACGAATTCTCAGAAGGCAGCCCGACCTCCGCCCCCCTTTTCTCAGTCTTCTTTTCACGCAAATTATGGGGATTTTGTCCTGTTCTTGCTTAAAGGAAGAAGCTTCTTCCAGCTCGTGGTGAGTAATCGCTGTTCTGATGTCCAGAAGTTATGTTAAGAGACGGTAGCAGCAACATTATGTACAAAATAAGTTAAAAATTACAAACAAAAGTTACAAACAACGCAAAAAAACAAACAAAGTAACACAGTTGGTTAGGAGCACATAAAACGTCAGCCATCCTCTCAGGCGGCATTCTACAGCAATGCATATGTGCCATTCAGAGGGTGAATGTGCAAGACAAAATATTTAAGTGCCTTTGAATGGGGTATGGTAGTAGGTGCCAGGAGCACCGGTTTGAGTACTGTAACGCTGAGTTTTTTATGCTCAACAGTTTCCCGGGTGTATCAAGAAGGGTCCACCGCCCAAAGGACATCCAGCCAACTTGACACAACTGTGGGAAGCATTGGAGTCAACATGGGCCAGTGTCCCTGTGGAACGCTTTCGACACCTTGTAGATTCCATGCACCAACAAATTGAGGCTGGTCTGAGGGCAAAAGGGGGTGCAATTCAAAATTAGGATTGTGTTCCTATTGTTTTGTACACTCAGTGTAGACTACACTGCTGTAGTCACCTACTGTAAACCTAATAACCTCTTGGCAAACAAAATTTGATCAGACTTTTGAGGAGTTAGAGTAGCCCTGGGCTGCTGGTGCACCGCTGGGGCTGGGGCTGGGGCTGGAGGTGTGTGGAGTGGGTATGGAGCATGAGAAAGAGGAACTAGTGCTGTGGTGGTCATTACATTTTTTCTGACAGTTAATGTCATACAAAAAACTGCCGGTAATTTACCGTAAATTAACATAAACACGTTTAGCACTTCCAGGCCTCCACGCATACATGCTTTATACAAGCCGCCGATGAGTGCCTTTGGAACAGTGGCAAGAGAAAAAATACCTGTAATCTGTATGTACTCGAATAGCAAATGGAGGCCACTTTCCCACCGGCTCATGTTCATTTCATTCATGTTGTGTAGGCTACTACAGGTGATATCCTGCCCAAACTCTGTATGCCATGGGCTCTCCAACCCTGTTCCTGCAGCCACCCAGTGCTTAATTTGGGAAACCAACTGAAATGTGTTCGGTAACATTGATAACGAAACATATTTATTTAAAAAGTTGACAGCCTCTCTGGATAAAGGAATGAAGGAGAGAGGGGAGGAGATAGAAAACGCACAGTGGTGAGATATTTTGTGTCAGCCTATTCATTATGAAAAGATACAAAACTTATTTTACTATGTTATTGAAAATCAAATACAAATTCACTATAATTGTAGCGTAACTCTGAAAGTGTTTGATATGTACCAAAGATATCTTAAATCTTTATTTTAAAAAATTAAGCTGTGTGTAATATGCGGTAGGCTACGCATTGTGTAATGGAACAATCATTATTTTAATTCAGGGATTTTTTTTCAGAGTTGGGCTCATATATAGGTCTATGCATATGCATAAACTCAAATATGCATATGGGTGTTTTGAATGAATCCTCACCTTAGAAAGCACTGTTCATTTCGTTGTGTTAGGCTTTGAAACAACATCCACAACGAGCATGTTTTCCACTTAGTTTCTACCTGTTGTTGAAATTCATTCTTCAAATAGATTTTCGATTGCATTTGCATTGATGTCAGAGTGGTTTGAGGGACAATAGAGCCCTGAGTACCAGGCCATTAGTGACCTGACTGTTGTTAGCGAGTTGGGTACTACTAACACATGTCCAGAGTGCATAAGAGGAGTTACTGTGACTCACATATCATTTTACTGTGGTCATGGCGGTAATCCGGTCACACCAACAGCCCTAGGAGGAAAACCAGGTAGTTTCATCAGTAGAGAATAGTCAGTGGCATAGTGTGGGGAAATTGTAAGTATGAGATGTATGGTATGTGTAGGTCTTTCTTGCATTCCAGCATTAATTTGGTCATTGAGAATTTTTACTCATTGTGTTTCAATTTGTAAATTACTACATGTACTTATACAAAGTGATTGACAATGTGGACAACCACAGATGCCAGCACAGCAATCTAAACATATCAGTATAGCAGTGGACACAATCAAGTAATTTTTATCAGCTTTTAAAAGAGGCATGCATACATTTCGACCAGAAGGCTTTTCCATTCTCAAACAGCGCTTTCTGGTCAGAGTAGGGGGAGGTGTATCCATCCTCATCAACAATTCCTGGTGTACCGAAGTTGAAAACCTCTCGAGCTCCTGTTCACCCAACCTGGAGTTTCTGATGCCCAAATGCCTACCCCACTATATACCGAGGAAATGAACGTATTATTATCACAGCTGTGTGCAAAACATACCGCAACAAGCAAACATCAAGATGGCACTCTAGCAAACTGTACAAGAACATTAGCCAGCAAGAATCCTCTCACCCAGAAGCAGTCTATCACCAACATGTATCCTGCCACATGAGAGTAAACAGTGTGCTGGAACATGTGTACACAAACATCCGTGACGCATACAAAGCCATCCCCCGCCCCCACTTCGGCCAATCAGATCACATCGCTCTGTTCCTACTCACCACCTACAAGCAGCAACTCGAGGGAGCCACCAACACAGATAATAGTGAGGTGCTAGACAGAGGAGGCAGACTCAATGCTGCAAGACTGTTTCAAGTATACTGATTGGAATATGTCAAAAAATATATATACACCCAGGACTCATCCATCAACATTGATGAATATACATTGTCAGTTAGAATAGGTAAGAGAACCTCAAATACATTAGGGACACAAAAAGACAATACAAACTCAAATTTGAATCGATGTTTGAAATTCAGACTCGCAACGCATGTGACAAGGACTACAGGCCATCACGGACTACAAAGGCAAATAAAGCTGTGTGGTGCCCACCGAAGCCTCCCTCCCAGATGAGCTTAACACATTCTATGCTCGCTTTGAGGCAGACAATACCGAGCCATCCAGGAAGGCTCTTGCTGCTCCAACGACCAGGTGCTATCACTCTCCGAGGCTGACCTGAGGAAAACCCTCAAAGGAGTGAATACTCACAAAGTCTCCGGCCCAGATGGCTGGCTGCGTTCTCAGAACTTGTATTGACCAGCTGGCAGGCGTCTTCCCGGACATCTTCAACCTGTCCCTGTTCCAGGCTGTAGTCCCCACTTGCTTCAAGAAGACCACCATCATCCCAGAGCCCAAGAAAACCAAAGTGACATGCTCAAATGACTATCGCCCAATCACACTCACCCTTGTTATCAGGAAATGCTCTCGAGAGGATGGTGATGGCCCACATCAAGGCCAGCATGCCAGGGGCACTGGACACACTCAAGTGCCCAATTTTCCCACCACTCCAACAGATCCACAGAAGATGCCATTTCCATCGCTAATCACGCCCTAACACATCTGGAAAAGAGGAACACCTACTGTATGTGGGAATGCTGTTCATTGACTACAGTTCAGCATTCTACACTATTGTTCCCTTTAAGCTCGTCACCAAGCTTAGAGCCCTGGGTCTTGACACCACCCTCTGCAACTGGATCCTGGACATCCTGAGGGGAAAACCACAGTCTGTGAGGACTGCCAACAACACCTCCTCCACACTGACTCCACACTGACTCTCACATTTAAATAAATATTCAGACCCTTTACTCAGTACTTTGTTGAAGCACCTTTGGCCGCGATTACAGCATCGAGTCTTCTTAGGTATGATGCTACAAGCTTGGGACACCTGTATTTGCGGAGTTTCTCCCATTCGTCTATGCAGATACTCTCATGCTATGTCAGGTTGGATGGGGGCGTTGGTGCACAGCTATTTTCAGCTCTCTCCAGAGATGTTAGATCGGGTTCAAGTCCGGGCTCTGGCTGGGCCACTCAAACACATTCACTTGTCCTGAAGCCCCTCCTGCATTGTTTAGGCTGAGTGCTTAAGGTCGTTGTCCTGTTGGAAGGTGAACCTTCGCCCCCAGTCTGAGGTCCTGAGTGCTCTGGAACAGGTTTTCATCAAGGATCTCTCTGTACTTTGCTCCATTCATCTTTCCCTCAATCCTGACTAGTCTCCCAGTCCCTGACGCAAAAAAACATCCCCACCGCATAATGCTGCCACCACCATGCTTCACCTTAGGGATGGTGCCAGCTTTCCTCCAGGCGTGACGCTTGGCATTCAGGCCAAATAGTTCAATCTTGGTTTCATCAGACCAGATCTGTTTCTCATGGTCTGAGAGTCTTTAGGTGCCTTTTGGCAAACTCCAAGCAGGCTGTCATGTGCCTTTTACTGAGGAGTGGCTTCCGTCTGGCCATTAATATGTGTGTTAGGTTCTAAACATCAGAGTAAGAACTCGACGAACACTATGAAAGCTTAAACCGAGTTTATTCGCTCCAAAGGATGAAACAGCTGAACAGACAAAAGACATTCACACAAGCACTGATATTTAACCCTTTCTCCCATGCGGAGTCTCCTCCTACACATCTGAACAGACAATACATCTCTTTTGATAGACAGAACCTTAGTGATATCTGTTCTTCCTCACTTCATCTTACCTGACCTCTGCCCCAAGGTGGTCACTGCTCCCCAACTCACGGCTGTCATGTTGACTCGTACCAGACTGTGTCTTTTCTCCTCCCATAGGCTCTCTGATGGCTAACAATAACATATCAGGAAAGCATGTAAACATTATACATTCCCCCTCTCTCCCTCAGTGACAAGAATAAGTATATTTCATATTCTCAGAACTCAACACGTGTCACATATCAGTTTGCACACACAATGTAAAAAAAATTAATAATAATAATAATATATATAATCATTGAGTTAATAAAGCTGGATACAAACATGGTCTCTTTTTTTCTTTCTTGAGTAAGGCAGCTCCAAAATGCAAGTGTTTCAGCCTAGCTCAGCGCTTTCTGTAGTGGTCGGGCAGCCATTGGAAAATACGAAAGCGTAGGGGTTGGTTCTCTAGTGGCGCCGTGAATGGCTCAGTGTTCTGTCACTCATGGGGACACTACGTCACCACCAAATCTAAGGGTAGAATTTGAAAATTCAATTCCCTTGGGTGCTGCCATAGAGTTACATTAGAAGTAACCATCCACGAAGGCTCAAGGTAATTTGCCACAGATAAGATTATGTTAAATCACGCTATATCTACAGTAGCTTTGATTGGACTAATCATGTCAATATCATACTTTCAAAATCTTAGCTAGCAGTCATCATCATGAACCAAGGCAACAATCTACTGGCAAAAAAGTTTTACAAAAATTGAAGAGAAATTATAGATAAAACGTATCGTTACTGAATTATTTACTGTAACAAATCAAACATTAAACCTCTTTAAAAAAAATAATGGTAACCTTGTAAACAGTTCATTTAGACCATGGGTTTATATGAAACAGGCATTTATTTGCTGAAATGTGTGCAGTTGCCCGGCTATTAAAAGGGACAGGCGGCTATTTGAGACTATTTGTTTAATTGAAGCTTTACGGTACTGACAGTAAGCCTACATAATATATTTTCTCAGCAAATACAGTGCATATGCCCCTGCATAAAGGCATGCGCAAACCACAAGCTAAAAGCACTGTAACTGGTAGCCTAGCAACAAGAATCACTTATTTTCTGATGAGGAGTTCAGCTGTCATTTTTCAATGTAGGCACCACAATATGAGTGTGTAAATGATGTGTGGCCAACTGGAAAAACAAAGAAGTGAGAAGCTGTTAATGCTAAACAGAGTAGCTCATTTGAGATGTTTTATTTATCTTAGTAACTAGAATCAAGAACAGCCAGTAGGGCTAGCTTGCAGCTAACTGTTAGCCTAGCTAGCTAACAAATAACCAAATAGCCTTTTTTAAAAAAATTTTTAATTTCACCTTTATTTAACCAGGTAGGCTAGTTGAGAACAAGTTCTCATTTACAACTGCGACCTGGCCAAGATAAAGCACAGCAGTTCGACACATACAACAACAAAGAGTTATACATGGAATAAACAATCATACAGTCAATAATATGGTAGTAAAAAAAAGAGAGAAAAAAAGAAGAAAAGTCTATATACTGTGAGAGCAAATGAGGTAAGATAAGGGAGGTAGGGCAATAAATAGGCCATGGTGGGGAGGTAATTACAATAAAGCAATTAAACACTGGAATGGTAGATGTGCAGGAGATGAATGTGCAAGTAGAGATACTGGGGTGTAAAGGAGCAAGATAAATAAATAAATACAGTATGTGGATGAGGTAGTTGGAAGGGCTGTTTACAGATGGGCTATGTACAGGTGCAGAGATCTGTGAGCTGCTCTGACAGCTGGTGCTTAAAGCTAGTGAGGGAGATATGAGTCTCCAGCTGAAGTGATTTTTGCAGTTCGTTCCAGTCATTGGCAGCAGAGAACTGGAAGGAAAGGCGGCCAAAAGAGGAATTGGCTTTGGGGGTGACCAGTGAGATATACCTGCTGGAGCATGTGCTACGGGTCGATGCTGCTATGGTGACCAGTGAGCTGAGATAAGGTGGGGCTTTACCTAGCTATCTGATCTTAGCTAGCTACAGTAACTAACTAGAAACTTGGCTAGCTAGCTAGTTTTTTCCAGTTAGTTTTCACGTCATGAAGGAAGCAGGTAGAGTAGCTACCTGTGGCAACACTACCACCACGTTGGGTCTGGACTGCGAGGAACAATTTCTGATGACCCAAGCTCCACCCATCCCATTTGCAATGCCACATTTTTTACAGAAATATTAGAGATGCGCTTTTGAAATAGCAACTTGGATAAAATATGACGATGTTTGCCTTTCCATGCCTTGTAGCCTACTACTGAATATGGTGCAAATGTATTCTCAGATATGTCACCTTCATGTGAATACGCACAATGATGTTTGGCTCCTGAACAGGTAAAATAATTTGGGTGCTGAACATTGATCATGAGTCGGATTTAGCCCTTTTTCGATCAGACATATGAGGATGAATATTACATATAATGTAAGGATATCTATAGATTTTTTTATATTTTTGTATACGGATACATAAATGTGACCGAATGCCTTGATTCGGTCTCATGTAGTAAAATTTGAAATATCATACACTGCATTTGAGGAATAACGGGAAAGAATTTCTGCTTTGAAAGTTGATAAACTTGTAACCTCACTTTTGATAAAATGGCCTTTGAATGTTTTGGAGAACTACTGGAGAGCTCTCGTTTGTCTACAACCATTCAGCAAAGTTCACACCATCTTAAGCCAGCCCCACCCATCTCTTTAAGGATTCACATGAGGTCATGTGCTAAACTATGAGTAGTGTAGTAAAGATTAAGTCTAAAAGTGGTAAAAGTAGTAACCTACAATAAGGAAAAGTGTCCAGATAAAAATATGTTACAAATATTAAATGATGCTTACCAAGAAACAGCCACATCTTGCTAAGTGGTACAGCGAAATGGTTACTTGTATTGTAGCAATATCAGAAATAGATAGTGTCAATATAAAGAAAATAATATACAAGAACAATATCAATAACGATATCAGTGATAGATGAGGTATTTACTGTATATGCATACAATCAAGGGTAAAGTGGCTGAGCAGTAGGATACATTTTTTTTTTGCCTTACAACCTGGAATTAAAATAGATTTTTTGGGGGTTTGTATCATTTTATTTACACAACCTGCCTTCCACTTTGAATATGCAAAATATTTTTTATTGTGAAACAAACAAGAAATAATACAAAAATACAGAAAACTTGAGAGTGCATAACTATTCACACCCCCAAAGTCAATATTTTGTAGAGCCACTTTTCGCAGCAATTACAGCTGCAAGTCTCTTGGGGTATGTCTCATAAGCTCGGCACATCTAGCCACTGGACTTTTTCCCATTCTTCAAGGCAAAACTGCTCCATTTCCTTCAAGTTGGATGGGTTCCGCTGGTGTACAGCAATTCTTTAAGTCATACCAGAGATTCTCAATTGGATTGAGGTCTGGGCTTTGACTAGGCCATTCCAAGACATTTAAATGTTTCCCCTTAAACCACTCGACTGTTGCTTTAGCAGTATGCTTAGGGTCATTGTCCTGCTGAAAGGTGAACCTCCTTCCCAGTCTCAAATCTCTGGAAGACTGAAACAGGTTTCCCTCAAGAATTTCTCTGTATTTAGCGTCATTCATCATTCCTTCAATTCTGACCAGTTTCCCAGTCTCTGCAGATGAAAAACATCCCCACACAGGGATGGTGTTCTCGGGGTGATGAGAGGTGTTGGGTTTGCGCCAGACATAGCGTTTTCCTTGATGGCCAAAAAGCTCAATTTTAGTCTAATCTGACCAGAGTACCTTTTTCCATATGTTTGGGGAGTCTCCCACATGCCTTTTGGCGAACAGAAAACGTGTTTGCTTATTTTTTTATCGCCCATATTCATAAAAGGATAGCTAAGGATGCATTTTAACTGGTATTTGATTTGTTTAGGAAAAGTTTATAGGTATATTTGAACGTGTTCTCTTCACGGTTCAATGGGCGAGTGGACGCTGTATTTTATGAACATAACGCGCCAACCAAACGGAGATTTATGGATATAATAAATGACTTTTTCTAACAAAAGAACCATTAGATGTCTTCGTTGGACACTTGGGAAGCCCTCAGCAGAAGTTCTTCGAAAGGTAAGGGATTTTATATTAGCGATTTTATGCGTTTTATGAGACCCGCTTTGGTTATGGATTTATGCTAATGAATAAAATATGAGAGGGGAAATCCTCAAACAATCAAATGTTGTGCTTTCGCCGAAATCTGACAATGCTGTGATATTGCCAAGAAGCAGAGCTTTTGATGACTATGCAACACTTGTATATTGATGAATGTTTAATAATTCAACTTTTGGATTTTGAATTTGGCGCCTTGCATTTCACCGGGTAGTGTCGGGAGTGGGGCGCTAGCACTCCACCACTCCCTAAGTAGTTATTAACAGAAGCGACCCCCAGACCCTATAGGTCCAGTTCTGCTCTCTAACTCTGCGTGTGTTCCACAGTGTTTGTATGTGTTCCTACCTTTTTGCAGTGGGCAACGTGGACCCTGGTTGCTCTTTCTGCTATTCTAATGGCAAAGGCTGTGACCAACATAACCTGGTAGGGACCTTCCCAACGGGGCTGTTTACAGTCCTTTTTCTTCAGAGACTGGACCCACACCCAGTCACCTGGCTGGATCGTATGGCTCACCTCCTCCTGTAGTTCTTCTGTTGGGCATAAAATCTCTGACATACAGGTGTGGTTAGCAAACAACTTATCATGTGATTTGCTACTGTATCTTCCTAACTCTCATTCTAAAAGGTCTACCAAATACTTTCTCAAATGGAGATAATCCCTCCTTGTCTGGGGTTATCCGAATAATCATTAAAACTATTGGTAGACATTTTACCCAATTTCATCCTGTACTCATGTGTGTCTATCTTAACCTACTTTTAATCATAGAATTCATGCATTCTATAATATAATAATAATTATACACTGTTTCTTTCCTTCGCTCCTGGTGAGCTCTATAAAATCCATTTCCAACAAAAAAATGTATTAAGTAATTTGTGTTGTCTAACAATCTCTATCATATCTAACAATCATCTCTACCATAACCCTCCTGTTGGTACAAGGCTCTGCCCCTGTATCAAAACACTACCATATCTAAAAATTGAGAAATCATAACAAATAAATCAATTTCTGCCTGTTGCACAGAATAGTGACTAGGTCGTGATTCAGCCTCTAAGTTTTTTAGTAAGAGTAACAACATCATACCCAGTTGCATTCGAACCATCTGAGTTCTACCTTGAAGACTCATCTATAAACATAGTAATTTCTCAAATCAGGCCTATGCAACACAACTTTCTCAGTGTGGACTCCCGTCAGTAGCTATTAGAATAAGGGTGGAAGTGTTCAGAGTAGCACATCTCTCAATAGTCAAATTTGGCATGTCTAACAGTATAATCATACAAGACACAAAGGACTCCACCTTATCCAAAGGAGAGGAGTGACAAGCCACTGGCTTATCCTTCTTCCCCCCTGTTTCTAGGTCAAAGCTGACGTCATGAACCCCTCCCTACAGTCCACAGTCTGAGTAAACGAACGGTCATATCTAGGGAATGCCAAACAAACTTCCTACGGTATCTGTCTGCGGATGGGCTGTACTCAACCCCTCCCTCCACGGATACCCAGTCATTAATCTTCTTTCCCTTTGATACCCATTAACCCATACTCTCTACTCCTCCTGGCCTCCCCCCTCCTCTTTCTACTCATAAGGCGGGGGAGCCTTTCTCTGTCTGACTTTTACTACTTAATCATATTAGTTATTTGCCCAAGCCTAATCAGCTATAGCAGGGTACTTTCTCTGCTTTCTATATGCAGACTGAACAAGGCTCTAATTCCCAAAAACTATCCATATAATTTCCTGAGGAGATAATAATAATCTCCTATAGTAATAGTACAATTTGGATAGAAAACGGTGTTTCTCACAATTGTTAAAATGAAATCCCCCTGTTTTAATTTTTTTCCCCAATTCGTAGTGAAGTTGATCAGTCTTCACCAGGAAATGTTCAACTATTCAGGGCTTTTCAAAACATTTCTATACAAATTAAATCCCACACTTCAGTGAGACCTCTGCAATCGCATTGATTGTCTGTGTGTACTTGGGGGTGTGTGTTAAACCACATGTTGAAATCAAACAGAAATGTCCAGACCCTTCTATGCCCCAGTTAGACATTCCTACCCATTCACATCACACACACACACAGTATTATATGGTTGGTCTCTCACTGTCATAATCATGTACAAATACTTTTTTTATCGTTAATAGACCAATTTCCAATCAGCACATTTGATAGCTATTATATTGTAGATTATTTCTGTTAATAATCCGTGTGTGCAAAGTCCGGATCTATTAAGATTATGGCAGCGCCTTACCTCAGGTCATTTCGGAACTGTCGCTCTGGATCGTTTATAGATCGTTTAAAGTTAACTTTTGGCTACTTTCAAAGTAGAAACTAGTACATTTGATAAAAATGATTAAGCTTTTATTTTTGCCAAATTCCAAACACTTCAGAACCAAAATAAACTCTTATTTTTGCGAAATTCTAAACACTTTAGAACCAAAATAAACTCTTATTTTTGCAAAATTCTAAACACTTTAGAACCAAAATAAAGATATCTCAAATCATTACCCCCCAAATCCGTGAATAAAGAATTTACTGACCTGTCTTGTAGACTGGGAAAAGCAATATAGGTTGGATCTCGTCACCGTCTCTGTCGTTCTTAGATATACACCTGCCTGCAATAGTTCCCCAATGTCAGGGGCCAGGTCTTTGATCTTACGGATGCGATCATCCGCCCGTGCACGGTTTTCGGTGTCTTATCTTTGGACGACAGACACAGATATTGAGATCCGGCTCGAATTTGTTATGATAATTTTGTACTCAATGTTCATAAACTGAACTTCAATTAAACAACTCCATCTGTAACCCAGAATTTGTAAGATAGTGGTTGAAATAAGACAGACGGAATGCCCAGTCTACAATAGTCAAATGTCAAATGTGTTTATTCACGCCTCTCAAAGGTGAACACAGTCTTTTTATATTGTACAAGTTGAATACAAAAGATACAAATGCCCCACCCTCTCTAGGAAATAATATTTTCCCTCAGTACACATTCAGCATTACACCATCTTACAACATAAGTCAATTCCAGACATCCCATCAGTTCCTCCCTTCCCAAGGTCAAGAAGGCCTCTTCTCCTACAATCTAGTTTCACAAAGAATTCTTTGTTCTCACAGACACCGTCTGGCAAGTTGTACCATCTTGTTCCACTCTCCAGACAAAATACATTTCTAGACACACACACATTAATTGGATTACCATTTGTCTTATAACCCTATCTCTATTGCATATATTTTCAGAATGGAATATTCTTAGTATTTTCTTAAATGTACAAACATTTAGTCATTAAACATATAATCCATAACAGCCACACACACCTCTCCCTGGCAGAGCGGTTTCACCAGAGACAGCTGGGGCTCTGTCCCTCTTGCGGCCAGGAGGGACACCAGCTTCAGTGGTGCGTCCCAACCCTGGGTCCACTTGAGCAGAGGGGCGGCCCCGTGATCTTCCTTCTTCCAGGGTAGGCATAAATATTCCATCATCATTGTTTTCCGTCAAACCAATTGTGGTTTCCATTTCACTGGCTGGCTGTCCCTGAGGTGTTGTCTCCACAGCTCTAGTGGACTCTGGTGTCGCAGGGAATTTTATCGACCAGGCCCGCACCTCCTCCCTGAACCTAACCTCGTACTCGCTCTCCTATCCTTTTCCGGTCCAAGCCCTGGATAATTGACCATAGGGATCTGGCACTATCACGCACATCACATCACAGCGCCACTCACCCTCACCGTGGGACCCATGCACCAGGAAAGCCTTCCCTTCCTCATCGTCACCGCACCTGTACACAAAGTCGTCCTCGGTGTCCCCTGGCTCCAATGTCATAACCCCACCATCTCCTGGTCGAGAATGAAAATCATCGCCTGGGGACCAGGATGCCGGAGGATCTGCTTTCCCTTACCCTTTGGTTCCACGTCGTTTGAGAGTCCTGTAAGTGCCCTACAGCCCATCAATCTGTCCTCCCATATCGTTGGCCCTGTGATTTGGGACGTAGATGTGGACATCCGCCAGGCTCTGGAGAAGCGCATCTACGTCCACACAGGGGTAAGAGATCGGCTGTTGACCTGGGCACACACATCCCTCGCTGTTGGATACCCAGGTATCACCTGCACCATCCAATCCCTATCCAATAAGTACTGGTGGCCCACCATGATGCATGACGTCAACCTCTATGTCAACTCCTGATCCGTATGTGCACAAATGTCCCTTAATTTATCCCTCAGTAGCAACAGTCATCAGGCAGTATTGGTTTGTTTTCACATTCAGTACGCTACCCCTGTTTTGTTCTGCCTTGCATCATCATTATTTCGGTACTTGCTTCCTGACTCCGTGCGTTGAGTATAGGATTAATTTCACATTGAATGTACTACAGTATGTACCTCTAGAGTCCTGTTATACATCAATTATGTGCAAAGCTATTAGTCCTAACTGGTTCTTAGTCAGTTTACCTTGACTAGAGGGTCAATATCTCATCAGGGGGCCATTATCTTTTTTTAAGGAGTACTGGGCCCACAAAGACCTGAACTGGGCCCACATAGACCATTGTAGTACTGGGCCCACATAGACCTGAAGTTTGATTAAACATACTTTTTTTCTGAGAGCAGTTCTGACTGTTGAATGAACTCCAGCAACACCACAATCTGTGGCCAGAAGGCTTCAGTGGCAGTCAACCTTTTCAGGAGTACTTTTGTCTAAGACAATTCAACATCTTGTTAGTTATATCACCAGAATGGAGCTTGAAATGGGATCTGTAGTATCTACTAATGTCCCTGATATCACTAGACAACAGTGGAGGAATTTCATAAAAAGTGTGAAGCATTTAAAAAGTTATCCTTTTTAGATAAAACTATACAAAATATATTCACGTCACCAAATAATTGATTAAAACACACTATTTGCAATGAAGGTCTACAGTAGCCTCAGGTGGCTCCCGAGTGGCGCAGCGGTCTAAGGCACTGCATCTCAGTGCAAGACGTGTCACTACAATCCCTGGTTTGATTCCAGGCTGTATCACATCCGGTCGTGATTGGGAGTCCCATAGGGCAGCACACAATTGGCCTAGCGTCATCCAGGTTTTGCCAGGGTAGGCTGTCATTGTAAATAAGAATTTGTTCTTAACTGACTTGCCTAGCTAAATAAAGGTTGCGGAGGATATCCTCAAACCTGTCAGCTCTTGCAGCATGTTTTCCACCCAGTCAAAGGATCAGAGAATTAATCTAGTACTGAAGGTATAAGCTACAGCTAGCTAGCACTGCAGTGCATAACATGTGGTGAGTAGTAGACTCAAAGATAGAGAAAGACAATAGTTGAACAGTTTTGAACACATTCATTTATTCAAAAATGAAGGAGGAACAAGAGAGAGAGAGAGAGCTAGCTGTATTTCATAATTTCTGTTCACTGTCACTTACTTAGCTAGCAAATGCAGCTAACTAGTTTATCTTACTCAAACACCCAGCTCAAATTGAGGGATGCTATGTTAGCCAACTGGCTATGACTCTCCAACACTGAAACTCTTCCAAGTCAGGGTAAGCTTTTGGTTTTACTAATTTATTGCCACTGGGGCCCGCTGGTGTAACTGGCAAACTGCTTACTGACTTTACACTGTACTGCATGATTGTAGCGGGTTTACTAACACGTTAGTTCTATTAACTATGTTGACTATGACATTACTTTAGCTAATATGGTGACAACGATGTAGGCTGTGTGCAGTAACGTGTATTCATGTATGCTAAGGGAAGCCAGGCTTCCCCCCAAAAATGGACAAATAAAAAATAAAAAACAATCTCCCTCTGTTTCATAAATTTCCTTCAGTTTGCAAGAGGCTGAATATATCTCACAGGAGAAAGCATCTGAGCAAGCGAAACAGCACCCCTCTGTCTCTCTACGTGTAGGACATCTATCTGATGCTGTCTGGTCCAAACGAGTATGACATTGTTGCCGCCCGTAGCATTTAAGGCAAAGGAAGCAGGCGAGCATTTGGCCTCCCTTGATTAAAGAAGTATAAAAAAATTGCCAAGCAGCGTTGAGCTAAACTGAGCGAGCTCAAATGTGAATGGTCCTGGCGCACCAAAAAAAGTGTCAAGGGAAGCCAGCTTTGATTTTGGCGTCACTCCCATCAAATCCCATTGAGATTATACATCGTTGACAAAAGAACTTGAATTGTTGCATCTCGTTGTGTTGTTGTCCTCTGTTGGCTAGCTAGCAAAAAATGTGCCCTTTCCTAAATTAACCATGGATGGAAATAGAGATTTGGACTTGTATTTTTACTTAATTCTCGTTACTGGCCAATGATTATAACGGCGATTCTGATCCAACCATTAATTCATACATTTTTGTTCCCGTGTTCTGAGAGGATAGAAGTTCAATATGTAGCTAGATGTAGAAGGCTAATGTTAACTAGCTAACTTTGCTAATGAATGGAATTTAGGCTAGCAAGCAAGCATTTTAGCCCGGTAAAAGTGTGTACTGAAAGAGAGGAGAATGACATTGGTGTTTCTCTACAAGTAGGGTGAGTCAACATGTTTTTCTACCTGCACACACACACAAACGCATACAGAAATCAGAACATTGGACAGCCACATCATATTTAGCTTACGTTGTTTGGACTAAATCGTTTTTGATGTCATTTTAGTTGTCACTGTATTAGATCAAGTAGAGTTGATTTGATGATGTTGAAATGGTGCCTGTTTTATTTGCGACTTGCTGTAACTCTCTGTGGCTCTAAGTCAATAGTTGTTTAGTGGTCTGAAAATGTCGAAAACATTAACTTGCTTGTAGGTCATGTAACTGTCTGTTACTGTACATGCAATATGCTTTGTGGACTTTGACTGGACAGAGGTTGCTATCCATGTGTGGTTGAATTTACTCTGCCACTGTGTCTTCTTATTATATTGGCCTTTAAGCCTATATATCACGGTCACAAGGCATATGAATTAACAGGTTATTTAGCGAACAATGCAATTATCACAAAACACAAGACTTCACTTCCCCAGTGATTTTACCCATACACCGCTACTGGCTGTGTGTAGCGGTTATGATATCAAGGTTTGGCTTGGAAAAGTTAACCTGGTCATAGACAGCAGATGCGAGAAGGAACACAACGAGCTTTTGGTATGTGGCTATGAAAGTGAACTGTTTTTTTGTGATCAGGGATGTATTCAATCTGCCAATTCTGTTTTTGAAGTTGAAGCAAATGGAATGAAACAGGGTTAAACATACTTGAATTTTTCCAATAGAAACTCTAATTTGAAACTGACAAGTGATTACACCCTAGATCAGCTACAGTACATGCAGGCAAGAGTGTGTCACTGTCTGTCCATGTGTCACTGTCTGTCATCTCAAATCTTTCTCTCGACCTGTGTGTACCTACAGTGGGGAAAAAAAGTATTTAGTCAGCCACCAATTGTGCAAGTTCTCTCACTTAAAAAGATGAGAGAGGCCTGTAATTTTCATCATAGGTACACTTCAACTATGACAGACAAAATGAGGAAAAGAAATCCAGAAAATCACATTGTAGGATTTTTAATGAATTTATTTGCAAATTATGGTGGAAAATAAGTATTTGGTCACATACAAACAAGCAAGATTTCTGGCTCTCACAGACCTGTAACTTCTTCTTTAAGAGGCTCCTCTGTCCTCCACTCATTACCTGTATTAATGGCACCTGTTTGAACTTGTTATCAGTATAAAAGACACCTGTCCACAACCTCAAACAGTCACACTCCATCTCCACTATGGCCAAGACCAAAGAGCTGTCAAAGGACACCAGAAACAAAATTGTAGACCTGCACCAGGTTGGGAAGACTGAATCTGCAATAGGTAAGCAGCTTGGTTTGAAGAAATCAACTGTGGGAGCAATTATTAGGAAATGGAAGACATACAAGACCACTGATAATCTTCCTCGATCTGGGGCTCCACGCAAGATCTCACCCCGTGGGGTCAAAATTATCACAAGAACGGTGAGCAAAAATCCCAGAACCACACGGGGGGACCTAGTGAATGACCTGCAGAGAGCTGGGACCAAAGTAACAAAGCCTACCATCAGTAACACACTACGCCGCCAGGGACTCAAATCCTGCAGTGCCAGACGTGTCTCCCTGCTTAAGCCAGTACATGTTCAGGCCTGTCTAAAGTTTGCTAGAGAGCATTTGGATGATCCAGATGAGGATTGGGAGAATGTCAGATGAAACCAAAATAGAACTTTTTGGTAAAAACTCAACTCGTCGTGTTTGGAGGACAAAGAATGCTGAGTTGCATCCAAAGAACACCATACCTACTGTGAAGCATGGGGGTGGAAACATCATGCTTTGGGGCTGTTTTTTTCTGCAAAGGGACCAGGACGACTGATCCGTGTAAAGGAAAGAATGAATGGGGCCATGTATCGTGAGATTTTGAGTGAAAACCTCCTTCCATCAGCAAGGGCATTGAAGATGAAACATGGCTGGGTCTTTCAGCATGATAATGATCCCAAACACACCGCCCGGGCAACGAAGGAGTGGCTTCGTAGAAGCATTTCAAGGTCCTGGAGTGGCCTAGCCAGTCTCCAGATCTCAACCCCATAGAAAATCTTTGAAAGTCCGTGTTGCCCAGCAACAGCCCCAAAACATCACTGCTCTAGAGGAGATCTGCATGGAGGAATGGGCCAAAATCCCAGCAACAGTGTGTGAAAACCTTGTGAAGACTTACAGAAAACGTTTGACCTCTGTCATTGCCAACAAAGGGTATATAACAAAGTATAGAGATAAACTTTGTTATTGACCAAATACTTATTTTCCACCATAATTTGCAAATAAATTCATAAAAAATCCTACAATGTGATTTTCTGGATTTTTGTTCCTCATTTTGTCTGTCATAGTTGAAGTGTACCTATGATGAAAATTACAGGCCTCTCTCATCTTTTTAAGTGAGAGAACTTGCACAATTGGTGGCTGACTAAATATTTTTTTTCCCCACTGTATGTTGTAAACTCATTCATAAGCTAGGTTATAGCAAGCTCATGATGGGGTATAGGGAAAATTTGAGTATCACATAGTAGCCTAAGCCTATCAATGTTACATTGAACTGGGTGAATGGAATATGAATGACAGTCATCCAATGTGCTTTAATAGAAATAAGGCCATACTCAATAAAAAAAAGATTGTCCTCTCTCATCTTAAACGGCACCGACCGCCACTGCTAGACACTCAGTGAAGATGAAGAAAACAAGCAAGACTGATGATATGGCAAATAATGGGAGTGAAAACACTCATGGAACAGGCACATATGCCAAGGTTGAGGATAATGTACTGAAAGACATAAGACCATAAAGCGTTTCAGGTCATCTCTAAGCTACTATGTAAAACAGTAGCTGTCAACTGCTCCAACGACTAAACACAAACATATGACATGGCTTCAAGTGTGTAGATGCCCTTGTCTTGAAAGCCCATTCATTCAAATCCTGCCATGTCTGAAGAGAAAGATTTAATGATGATTAATGCAGTTTACAACAAATTGTTTCATGTGTTTCATGTGCAGCTACACTACATGACCAAAAGTATGTTGACACCTGCTCATCGAACATCTCATTCCAAAATCTTGGGCATTAATATGGTGTTGGTCCCCCTTTGCTGCTATAACAGCCTCCACTCTTCTGGGAAGGCTTTCCGCTAGATGTTGGAACATTGCTTCCAATCAGCCACAAGAGCATTAGTGAGGTCAGACACTGATGTTGGACAATTAGGCCTGGCTTGCAGTCGGCGTTCCAATTCATCCCAAAGGTGTTCAATGGGGCTGAGGTCAGGGCTTTTTGCTGGCCAGTCAAGTTCTTTCACACCGATCTTGACAAACCGTTTCTGTATGGACCTCGCTTTGTCCATGGGGGCATTGTCATGCTGAAACAGGAAAGCGCCTTCCTCAAACTGTTGCCACAAAGTTGGAAGCACAGAAACGTCTAGAATGTCATTGTCATTGCTGTAGCGTTAAGATTTTCCTTCACTGGGACTAAGGGCTTAACCCTATTCTTTAACTTTTATTTGAGTTTTTTTTGGTTATCGATTATTAATTTGTAGACAGACTAGAATTAAAGCCAAACTAAGTCGGTGGTACAAAATTTACAAATGTTGATATTTGGTTGTGTTGACAACCAAAAACAATTCAATAGCACTATTGCAATTCAGTAAATGGCCCATTAACTTGTCGATAAGTTAACAAATTATACGTATGTTGGATTCACGTCTCCAACTAAACCAAAAATAAAAGTTAAAGAATAGGATTGAGCCAATAACTCAGATAAAACAAATAATAATAACAATCATTTATAAAAAAAATTATAGCAGTATTCATAACGTTAATACATTTCAAAGTGTTGTACAGCAACAACAACAACAAAAACAAGCAAATTAAAAATAACAACATCGTTAATAATCATGAGTAGATAGACGGTCAAGAGACTGAAGGTTGTGAAAGTTAATGTCTTCAGTAAGGTCAGCAGAGATGCAACTATACAAGCATATACATCTCCTTTAAATGTTGATATTTGGTTGCAGTGTCAACCAAACACAATTCAATATAACATTGTCGTAATACAGTCAAGGCTATCTTACAAACTGATGTAACAGTATTCATTCAACCTTAAAATTAGTAACACACCCATGGCCACATTTTGAGGTTATTGTAACTATAAATGTCTTCTTATGTAATCATAGAAAGCGTGCATGTTCAAGATAGCATGCAAAAGTTGCATGTCTGTGGAGATCTACACAATTGCTATAATAATCTGTACACAATCTCGAACAGCATTGATCACTTGCATTATGTTCTTGTAGCCCTTTCCTGCAGTTAATGACCAAAAGTGCCATCTTTGGCTTCATGGGTGGAATGTTATTAATATTTTTCATAATTTCATAATTAATAATGAATACTTTTCAACTCTATAGCTGACATGTTACAGGTGTCATCTTTTCTTTAACCCCATAACTGTGTGTGTGAGGTGTATGTATACTTTTGTTTCAAAGTAGATTTGTTTAAGACTACCAAGAATCACTCTCTGTGACCCTGATTTAGGTTAATGTATTCTCAACTGCAATACATGTTATTTGCTTGTGCTATTAGATGAAGCACAGTGAGAACATGAAGTTGTTGTATAGATACAAAATATCTGACATTGTATTCCCATTTGAGCTTTGTTGTGGTCTTTTAAATAGTTGAAAGTTCAGTGATAACACATTTAGATGACAACTAAACCAAAAATGGTTTTTGCATTGGAATTTGCTTGTGCTTTTAGATGGTTGAAAGCATAGTAATAACACATGGGAAATTGAACACACTTTTGGCTGTCTCTCCACCCCATGGGAAAATGTGTAGAATTCAAAAGGCTAGGCCCTGCTCTTATATCCTGTACAAGGTGAATATAAATGTAGGACTTACTGAAGCTACCACCATGCGAATACATTTGCTGCTTGCTTCATGTCCTAAATTGAACAGTGGTTTGACAGTTTGATGCCATATTTACTGTGTGAGATATAATGCAATGAGATGTGGCCATTAGAATGGCTGTAGCTTGTAGTGTTACTGGGTTACAGAACGTACCGCAGAATAAGACATGTATAGTTACTATGGGATGTGGATACACCAGTCAAACATGATTACCCTCAATAGACCCAAGACTTACCAAGCTGCTTTCCCATCAATAGTAATATTGGATAAGAAATGATTTTTTTACATAACCACAAAGACAGGCGTAAGTGCAGCCTGGTCTCAGATTAGACGTAGCATAGTAAAGCAAATCCAGGACTAGTGACCGTATTACCGCCACACC
The DNA here is from genome assembly GCA_030435695.1 of Brachymystax lenok tsinlingensis. Classification (NCBI taxonomy): domain Eukaryota; kingdom Metazoa; phylum Chordata; class Actinopteri; order Salmoniformes; family Salmonidae; genus Brachymystax; species Brachymystax lenok. The sequence goes on from CM059813.1 coordinate 41,323,018, forward strand.
GGCAGTCAGGAGTCATGACCGCAGTAAAATTCCACGTGACCGTTGAGTCACGGTAATCTCCTCTTATTCAACCTGGACATGTATTGGTGGTACACAACTCGCTAATGGTCTGGTATTCAGGGCTCTATTGTCCCTCTAACCACGCTGACATCATTGCAAATCCAATTGAAAATCACATCAAACAGTTATCATCAAAATAGTATTGTGCTTTTAAAACACTCACCTCACTGTGATTGATCAATTTGAAGATGGAAGTTGTCAACAACAGGTTGGAACTGAGTGGAAAACATGTCCATTGTGGATGTTGTTTAAAAGCCTAACACCATGAAATGGACAGTGCATTTCGGTTATGATTTATTCAAAACACTCATATGCTTATTCATACACATATATACAGTTGAAGTCGGAAGTTTACATACTTAAGTTGGAGTCATTAAAACTCATTCTTGTTTAACAAACTACAGTTGGCAAGTCGGTTAGGACATCTACTTTGTGCATAACACAAGCCATTTTTCCAACTATTGTTTACAGACAGATTATTTCACTTATAATTCACTGCATCACAATTCCAGTGGGTCAGAAGTTTAAATACACTAAGTTGACTGTGCCTTTAAACAGCTTGGAAAATTCCAGAAAATTATATCATGGCTTTAGAAGCTTCCGATAGGCCAATTGACATAATTTGAGTCATAATTTGAGTCAATTGGAGGTGTACCTGTGGATGTATTTCAAGGCCTACCTTCAAACTCAGTGCCTCTTTGCTCCTTGCTCAAAATAAATCAGCCAAGACCTCAGAAAAAAGGGTATACCTCCACAAGTCTGGTTCATCCATTGGAGCAATTTCCAAACGCCTGAAGGTACCACATTCATCTGTACAAACAATAGTATGAAAGTATAAACACCATGGGTCCACACAGCCGTCATACCGCCCAGGAAGGAGACGCATTCTGTCTCCTAGAGATGAACGTACTTTGGTGCAAATCAATCCCAGAACAGCAAAGGACCTTGTGAAGATGCTGGGGGAAACAGGTACAAAAGTATCTATATCCACACTGCTCCAAAACCGCCATAAAAAAGCCAAACTACAGTTTTCAACTGCACATGGGGACAAAGATCGTGACCATCGTTATGTTTGGAGGAAAAATGGGGAGGCTTGCAAGCCGAAGAACACCTTCCCAACCGTGAAGCACGGCGGTGGCAGCATCATGCTTTGGGGGTGCTTTGCTGCAGGAGAGACTGGTGCACTTCACAAAATAGATGGCATCATGAGGCAGGAAAATTATGTGGATATATTGAAGCAACATCTTCAATATATCAGACATCAGTCAGGACGTTAAAGCTTGGTCGCAAATGGGTCTTCCACATGGACAATGACCGCAAGCATACTTCCAAAGTTGTGGCAAAATGGCTTAAGGACAACAAAGTCAAGGTATTGGAGTGGCCATCACAAAGCCCTGACCTCAATCCTATTGAATATTTGTGGGCAGAACTGAAAAAGAGTGAGCGAGCAAGGAGGCCTACCCACCTGACTCAGTTACACCAGCTCTGTCAGGAGGAAAAGGCCAAAATTCACCCAACTTATTGTGGGAAGCTTGTCGAAGGCTACCCGAAACATTTGACCCAAGTTAAACAATTTAAAGGCAATGCTACCAAATACTAATTGAGTGTATGTAAACTTCTGACCCACTGGGAATGTGATGAAAGAAATAAAAGCTGAAATAAATCATTCTCTCTACCATTATTCTGACATTTCACATTCTTAAAATAAAGTGTTGATCCTAACTGACCTAAAACAGGGAATTCTTACTAGGATTAAATGTCAGGAATTGTGAAAAAAATGAGTTTAAATGTATTTGGCTAAGGTGTATGTAAACTTCCGACTTCAACTGTATTTGAGGGCAGGCCCGGAAAAAAAAAACGGAATTAAAATAATGATTAAACAATTTGAGTGTGTACTGTATTATTAATTATACTGAATGGACTGGTTACCTTATGCTATGCTCCAAACTTTCTATATATATGTTAAATGTTTTAACCTTTACTTAACTAGGCAAGTCAGTTAAGAACAAATTCTTATTTACAATGACTTCCTACCCTATCCAAACCCTCCCATAACCAGGACGACGCTGGGCCAATTGTGCACCGCCCTATGGGACTCCCGATTACGGCCGATTCTGATACAGCCCGGGATTGAACCCAGGTCTGTAGTGACGGCTCTAAGTGATGCTATTGGTTCATTTATTGTGTAGGGCGAGTTATCTTACAATTATAGTGAATTTGTATTTGATTTTGAATAGCCTAGTAGGGCATGTTTTATATTTTCATAATGAATGGGCTGACACGATACCTTTAGCCACAGAATATCTCACCCCCATACGTTTCCATCTCCTCCTCTCTCTCCTTCATTCCTTTCTTAACCCGCAGAGATAGGGGCTGTCAACAATTTAATGAAATATGTTTCTTTGTGAAAACATGATACTATTGTTGTTCCCGAACAAATTTCACTTGGTAAACCAAATTAAGCACTAGCTGCAGGAACAGGGTTGGAGAGCCCATGGCAAGCAGCATCCATTTGGTATTCGAGTGCATACAGATTACATGTATTTTTTCCCCTGCCCTTTTTCCTGCCCATTTTAAATCAATTTGACATATTGGTAATGACAAGATTCAGTTTTTTTACCTTTATTTAACTAGGCAAGTCAGTTAAGAACAAATTCTTATTTTCAGTGACTGCCTAGGAACAGTGGGTTAACTGCTTTGTTCAGGGGCAGAATGACAGATTTTTACCCTCATCTCGGGGATTCGATCTTGCAACCTTTCAGTTATTAGTCCAACGCTCTAACCACTAGGCTAACCCTGCCACCCCAAATCCAAAAATTGATAATAGTCTGATGGGTGAAAATATGATCACTTGATGAGTCAAGGAACGGAGCGCAAGCTTTTTTTGCAACATTCTCAAATCATCAAAGCCTGTAGTCGCATCATTCAGCCCATATATGTTTTGATTTCTAAGACATTCTAAGGGTTGTATCATTCATAACTAAAGTAACCAAATAACTCTAAATTTAGCATATAGGACCTGTTTCAAATGATCATTTTTAAGCCACTTCATATGCCTGCTCACTCCAGAATGGGAAAAATATCCACAACCACAGGCATGTGTATGGTATCGGAGGCGGAGTAATTTGCTGATGTCAACGTTGTGAACAGAGTGCCCCATGGTGGCGGTGGGGTTATGGTATGGGCAGGCATACGCTACAGACAACAAACACAATTGCATTTTATCAATGGCAATTTTAATGCACAGAGATACCGTGACAAGATACTGAGGCCCATTGTTGTGCCATTCATCCGCCGCCATCACCTCATGATTCAGCATGATAATGCACTGCCCTATGTCGCAAGGATCTGTACACAATTCCTAGAAGCTGAAAGTGTCAAGTTCATCCATTACTGGCATACTCACCAGATATGTTACCCACTGAGCATGTTTGGGATGCTTTGTGTTGATGTGTACGACAGCGTGTTCCAGTTCTATCAACTTTGCACAGTCAGTCAAGAGGAGTGGGACAACATTCCACAGCCCACATTCAACAGCCTGATCAACTCTATGTGAAGGAGATGTCGCACTACATAAGGTAAATTGTGGTCACACCAGATTCTGACTGCTAAAAAAGTGGGGATGCGGCTTCTCCATTGGCTGCATTGCTCAGGAGCCTATGGGGAGGAGGACTATGAAGTGCATGAAAAAAACACTGTACATTGTTAATTCTTAAGGCTAGGCGTCCGGTTAGCGGGACAACTTCCGGTGAAACTGGAGGGCGTGCAATTCAAATAAATAATCATAAGAATTATGGATGTTAAACATTTATGTACATACAAGTGTCTTATATCGGTTAAAAGCTTAAATTATTTTTAATCTAACTGCAATGTCTGATTTACAATGGGCTTTACAGCGAAAGCATGCCATGCGATTGTTTGAGGCCCGCTGCCCCACATCAAAATATTTATCCACCAGCACAAGTTTCATAAATTCACAAATAGCGATTAAATATTCACTTACTTTTTGAAAATCTTCCTCTGATTTGTCATCCAAAGGGTCCCAGCTACAACATGTAGTGTCATTTTGTTAGATAAAATCCTTCTTTATATCCCAAAAAGTCAGTTTAGTTGGCGCCATTTGAGTAATCCACTCGTTCAACATGCAGCGAAAGGAATCCAAAAAGCTACCGCTAAACTATATTAAAACAAGACTAAAACTCCTAATTCTTCCTCGTTTGGGAAGAAACAAGCATGAAACCTTGAACAAAGACTACTGACATCCAGTGGAAGCCATAGGAATTGCATACTGGGAGCTGGATTACATTTTTTCCCTATACGTTCTAATGGAAGAGCATTGGCTCTCTCAAAAAAAAATGTCTGGTTGGTTTTTATTTGAATTTTCTCCTACCATATCTCTTGTGTTATAGTCTCCTACATTATTTTAACATTTCTACAAACTTCAGAGTCTTTCCTTTCCAATGGTACCCATTATATGCATATCCTGGCTTCAGGACTTGAGCAACAGGCAGGTTACTTTGGGCACGACAGTCAGGCGGAAATGGAGAAAAATAGACCCTAGCCTGAGGTTAATTAAGATGGTGATCCATTCCTCGGAGACAGAAATGCAGCTTGTCACAAATAACTGCATTATGTATTCAGTATACAGTATATGCATGATGAATAACTGCACTACCATCGAAAAGTCTCCGCGATATGCAACTTTTCAGGGAAGTCAGGAACCAATATACACAGTCAGTTAGGAAAGCAAAGGCTAGCTTTTTCAAACAGAAATTTGCATCCTGCAGCCCTGATTCCCAAAAGTTTTGGGATACTGTAAAGTCCATTGAGAATAAGAGAACCTCCTTCCAGCTGCCCACTGCACTGAGGCTAGGAAACACTGTCACCACTGATAAATTCACGATAATCGCAAATTTCAATAAGAATTTCTCTACGGCTGGCCATGCTTTCCACCTGGCTACCCCAACCCCGGCCAACAGCTCTGCACCCCTCCTAGACTGTAAACTCTCCTTCCAGACTCATATTAAAACCTCTTCCAGCTAGGGTCCCATTTTCCGAATTTTCGCCTGTCTGACGTGCCCAAAGTTAAATGCCTACCACTCATGGCCAGAAACTAGGATATTTACATATTTAGTACTATTGGATAGGAAACACTCTGAAGTTTATAAAACCATTAAGATATAGTCTGTGGCTATTCCAGAACAGATTTAGCAGGCAAAAACCAGAGAAATTTCTGTCCGGAATTTATTTTTCTGTTGCTCTCCTCTCATTTTGAAGCCCATGTAATATTTTCTATGGGGAATAGGACCGAGGTTGCAGTACTTATGGCTTCCACTAGATGTCAACAGTCTCTGGAAAGGGTCTGGAGGAAAAAGCTCTGACCAGATCCTAGAGAGAGAGAATTACTACCGGTAGGGAAAAAGGTAAACAAACGTGCACGTTCACGAGCGTGAACGCCAGCGCGACCAACTTTCTTTTCGTCTTTTAACGTTTCACTTACCGTTCTTGTAAAATATGATCGCTATTATTCATAAAATAATACATAAGGATGCATTATTAATGATATTTGATTTGTTTGTGAAAAGATGAGAGGTATAATTTGAACGCGATCCCTTCACTGTAAAGCGGGCGAGTAGACTGACAATGCTTGGTGGAGTAGCTGAACGTAACGTGCCAAAAACAACGGATATTTATGGATATAATTATTTACTTTTTCTAACAAAAGAACCATGGATTATCTTGTTTGGACACTTGGGAAGACCTCAGAAGAAGTTATTTGAAAGGTAAGCGATTTATATTAGCTGTGATATGGACATTTTGAGAACCGAGCTGGATATGAATTTATGCTAATGTGGAAAATATGTGAGGTACTAGCCTCAAACAATCAAATGTAGTGCTTTCGCCGTAAAGCCTTTTTAAAATCTGACAACACAGTGATATTGCCAAGAAGCAGAGCTTTTGATGACTATGCAACACTATGCAACACTTGTATATCGAAGTTAAATATTACGAATATGTATTACGAATATGTATTTTGAATTTGGCGCGTTATGTTTGCTCTGAAAACGATCCCGCTAAAGGGATCCGTGCGCTAAGTTAAGCATCTCCAATCTAAAGTCAAATCTAGAATCGGCTTCCAATTTCGCAACAAGCCTCCTTCACTCATGCTGCCAAACATATCCTCGTAAAACTGACTATCCTACCGATCCTTGACTCTGGCGATGTCATTTACAAAATAGCCTCCAACACTCTACTCAGCAAATTGGATGCAGTTTATCACAGTGCCATCCGTTTTGTCACCAAAGCCCCATATGCTAACCACCACTGCAACCTGTATGCTCTCGTTGGCTGGTCCTCGCTACATATTTGTCGCCAAACCCACTGGCTCCAGGTCATCTATAAGTCTTTGCTAGGTAAATCTCTGCCTTAAATGAGAACTTGTTCTCAACTGGCCTACCTGGTTAAATAAAGGTGAAATAAAAAAATTAAAAAATACATAGAGGATAGAGGTGGAGTATCCGGAGCTGTTTTGTGGAGCGTGTGTTTGTTTACTATTTACATATATACTGTGTTACCACAAATTTTTGTTGTTGTTGTTGTGAAGTCAATACTTTGAGAAGGATTAGTACATTCATACTTCTGGATATGTGTTTGGACCTCACATGACTCCAAAACTGCATATCAATTTGTACAAACTCAGAGGGATATTAGCCTAAAGGAAGGAGGACAGACTTGAGAGGATTGTCAGCATGCATTTCCTGGATTAAGTCGGAGGTGGTGGCGTGTGGAGAGCGAGGCTGTGTTTGTGGCAATGTAATTAATTAAAATGCTTGTAATGCGCCCACATTCAGATCATAATGGCAACAGTGATATGGCATGCCGAATTAGGTATAATCTGAACACAGCATCTTCTGCAGCATCTCTCTACTCCACTGTCTGCCAGGGTCTCTATTTCCTTTACATACACACTCACTCCTGCATGTTTCTCCACTGCTTCAAACTCAAACTGCTTAAGATTCATTCCATTGAAGGCCAGAGAAGTCAATTTCCCAGCGTGGTTTAATGGATGAGTCAGGAGGCAGGATTTAGAGGTAAATTGGAACTGATTACAGGCTTGTTCTGTTCATTTGCACAGACCTCCCTTAATTGACTCCTGAACAGAGATCCATTGGACACACACTGTCTGCTGCAACCCCTCCCTGATCCAACACTCAGTGGGGGACAAAGGAGCATTCCAGGACAAAACAAACTGTTTGTGTGTGTGCAGATTAATGTGCGTGTCAGAGAGAGAGAGAGGGGGTGTTGATGTTCGTAATAACATGTTCTTCATATGATATCAGTGAAGTCGGATTCTAGCTTAAAATATACTTATTCATGTTCAAATCAAATCAAATCAAATTTATTTATAAAGCCCCCCTTACATCAGCTGATGTCACAGAGTGCTGTACAGAAACCCAGCCTAAAACCCCAAACAGCAAGCAATGCAGGTGTAAAAGCACGGTGGCTAGGAAAAACTCCCTAGAAGGCCAAAACCTAGGAAGAAACCTAGAGAGGAACCAGGCTGTGAGGGGTGGCCAGTCCTCTTCTGGCTGTGCCGGGTGCAGATTATAACAGAACATGGACAAGATTTTAAAATGTTCAAAAAACAGGCAGAACAGTTGAAACTGGAGAAGCAGCACGGCCAGGTGGACTCGGGACATCCAGGTAGGCCTTGAGGAATGGTCCTAATGCTCAGGTCCTCCGAGAGAGAGAGAGAGAGAGAGAGAGAGAGAGAGAGAGAGAGAGAGAAGAAAAAAGAAAGAAAGAGAGAGATAATTAGAGAGAGCATACTTAAATTCGCACAGGACACCAGATAAGAGAAGAAATACTCCAGATATAACAGACGGACCCTAACCCCCCGACACATAAACTACTGCAGCATAAATACTGGGGGCTGAGACAGGAGGGGTCGGGAGACACTGTGGCCCCGTCCGACGAAACCCCCGGACAGGGCCAAACAGGCAGGATATAACCCCACCCACTCTGCCGAAGCACAGCCCCCACACCACTAGAGGGATATCTTCAACTACCAACTTACCATCCTGAGACAAGGCCGAGTATAGCCCACAAGATCTCCGCCACGGCACCAGAAGCCAGTGACTCAGCCCCTGTAATAGGGTTAGAGGCAGAGAATCCCAGTGGAGGGGAACCGGCCAGGCAAAGACAGCAAGGGTGGTTCGTTGCTCCAGTGCCTTTCCGTTCACCTTCAAACTCCTGGGCCAGACTACACTCAGTCATAGGACCTACTGAAGAGATGAGTCTTCAATAAAGACTTAAAGGTTGAGACCGAGTCTGCGTCTCTCACATGGATAGGCAGACTATTCCATAAAAATGGAGCTCTATAGGAAAAAGCCCTGCCTCCAGCTGTTTGCTTAAAAATTCTAGGGACAGTAAGGAGGCTCATGCCTTGTGACCGTAGCGTACGTGTAGGTATGTACGGCAGGACCAAATCAGAAAGATAGGTAGGAGCAAGCCCATGTAATGCTTTATAGGTTAGCAGTAAAACCTTGAAATCAGCCCTTGCCTTAACAGGAAGCCAGTGTAGAGAGGCTAGTACTGGAGTAATATGATCAAATTTTGGGGTTCTAGTCAAGATTCTAGCAGCCGTGTTAAGCACTAACTGAAGTTTATTTAGTGCTTTATCCGGATAGCCGGAAAGTAAAGCATTGCAGTAGTCTAACCTAGAAGTTACAAATGCATGGATTAACTTTTCTTCATAATTTTTGGACAGAAAGTTTCTGATTTTTACAATGTTACGTAAATGGAAAAAAGCTGTCCTTGAAACAGTCTTGATATGTTCGTCAAAAGAGAGATCAGGGTCCAGAGTAACGCCGAGGTCCTTCACAGTTTTATTTGAGACGACTGTACAACCATCAAGATTAATTGTCAGATTCAACAGAAGATCTCTTTGTTTCTTGGGACCTAGGACTAGCATCTCTGTTTTGTCAGAGTTTAAAAGTTGAAAATTTTCCGCCATCCACTTCCTTATGTCTGAAACACAGGCTTCCAGGGAGGGCAATTTTGGGGCTTCACCATGTTTCATCGAAATGTACAGCTGTGTGTCATCCGCATAGCAGTGAAAGTTAACATTATGTTTCCGAATGACATCACCAAGTGGTAAAATATATAGTGAAAACAATAGTGGTCCCAAAACAGAGCCTTGAGGAACACCAAAATTTACAGTTGATTTGTCAGAGGACAAACCATCCACAGAGACAAACTGATATCTTTCCGACAGATAAGATCTAAACCAGGCCAGAACTTGTCCATGTAGACCAATTTGGGTTTCCAATCTCTCCAAAAGAATGTGGTGATCGATGGTATCAAAAGCAGCACTAAGGTCTAGGAGCATGAGTACAGTTGCAGAGCCTCGGTCTGACGCCATTAAAAGGTCATTTACCACCTTCACAAGTGCAGTCTCAGTGCTATGATGGGGTCTAAAACCAGACTCCGTAATTTGCTTTCTAATGATCATGATCTTTTCCTCAAAGAAGTTCATGAATGAATCACTGCTAAAGTGAAAGCCATCCTCTCTTGGGGAATGCTGCTTTTTAGTTAGCTTTGTGACAGTATCAAAAGAAACTTTGGATTATTCTTATTTTCCTCAATTAACTTGGAAAAATAGGATGATCGCAAGAGCAGTGAGGGCTCTTCGATACTGCACGGTACTGTCTTTCCAAGCTAGTCGGAAGACTTCCAGTTTGGTGTGGCGCCATTTCCGTTCCAATTTTCTGGAAGCTTGCTTCAGAGCTCGGGTATTTTCTGTATACCAGGGAGCTAGTTTTTTTTGGCAAATGTTTTTTGTTTTTAGGGGTGCAACTGCATCTAGGGTATTGCGCAAGGTTACATTGAGTTCCTCAGTTAGGTGGTTAACTGATTTTTGTACTCTGACGTCCTTGGGTAGGTGGAAGGATTCTGGAAGGGCATCTAGGAATCTTTGGGATGTCTGAGAATTTATAGCACGACTTTTGATGATCCTTGGTTGGGGTCTGAGCAGATTATCTGTTGCGATTTCAAACGTAATAAAATGGTGGTCTGATAGTCCAGGATTATGAGGAAAAACATTAAGATCCACAACATTTATTCCACGGGACAAAACTAGGTCCAGAGTATGACTGTGGCAGTGAGTAGGTCCGGAGACATGTTGGACAAAACCGACAGAGTCGATGATGGCTCCAAAAGCCTTTTGGAGTGGGTCTGTGGACTTTTCCATGTGAATATTAAAGTCACCAAAAATTAGAATATTGTCTGCCATGACTACAAGGTCCGATAGGAATTCAGGGAACTCAGTGAGGAATGTTGTATATGGCCCAGGAGGCCTGTAAACAGTAGCTATAAAAAGTGATTGAGTAGGCTGCATAGATTTCATGACTAGAAGCTCAAAAGACGAAAACGTCGTTTTTTTGTTTTTTGTAAATAGAAATTTGCTATTGTAAATGTTAGCAACACCTCCGCCTTTATGGATGCGCTGGGGATATGGTCACTAGTGTAACCAGGAGGTGAGGCCTCATTTAACACAATAAATTCATCAGGCTTAAGCCATGTTTCAGTCAGGCCAATCACATCAAGATTATGATCAGTGATTAGTTCATTGACTAGAACTGCCTTAGAAGTGAGGGATCTAACATTGAGTAGCCCCATTTTGAGATGTGAGGTATCACAATCTCTTTCAATAATGGCAGCAATGGAGGAGGTCTTTATTCTAGTGAGATTGCTAAGGCGAACACCGCCATGTTTAGTTTTGCCCAACCTAGGTCGAGGCACAGACACAGTCTCAATAGAGATAGCTGAGCTGACTACACTAACTATGCTAGTGGCAGACTCCACTAAGCTGGCAGGCTGGCTAACAGCCTGCTGCCTGGCCTGCACCCTATCTCATTGTGAAGCTAGAGGAGTTAGAGCCCTGTCTATGTTCGTAGATAAGATGAGAGCACCCTCCAGCTAGGATGGAGTCCGTCACTCCTCAACAGGCCAGGCTTGGTCCTGTTTGTGGGTGAGTCCCAGAAAGAGGGCCAATTATCTACAAATTCTATCTTTGTGTGGGGCAGAAAACAGTTTTCAACCAGTGATTGAGTTGTGAGACTCTGCTGTAGAGCTCATCACTCCCCTAACTGGGAGGGGCCAGAGACAATTACTCGATGCCGACACATCTTTCTAGCTGATTTACACGCTGAAGCTATGTTGCGCTTGGTGACCTCTGACTGTTTCATCCTAACATCGTTGGTGCCGACGTGGATAACAATATCTCTATACTCTCTACACTCGCCAGATTTAGCCTTAGCCAGCACCATCTTCAGGTTAGCCTTAACGCCGGTAGCCCTGCCCCTGGTAAACAGTGTATGATCGCTGGGTGATTCGCTTCAAGTCTAATACTGCGAGTAATGGAGTCGCCAATGACTAGAGTTTTCAATTTGTCAGTGCTAATGGTGGGAGGCCTCGGCATCTCAGACCCGTGAACGGGAGGAGTAGAGACCAGAGAAGGCTCGGCCTCTGACTCCGACCCGCTGCTTAATGGGGAAAACCGGTTGAAAGTTTCTGTCGGCTGAATGAGCGACACCGGTTGAGCATTACTCCAGCATTTCCTTCCAGAAGCCGTGAGAAAATTGTCGGCTGCGGGGACTGTGCGAGGGATTTCTACGACTATCTGTACTTACTAGTGGCACAGACGCTGTTTCATCCTTTCCTACACTTACATTTCCCTTGCCTAACGATTGCATCTGAAGCTGGGCTTGCAGCACAGCTATCCTCGCCTTAAGCCGACCGTTCTCCTGTATGTTATGAGTACAGCGACTGCAATTAGAAGGCATGATGTTAATGTTACTACTTAGCTTCGGTTGGTGGAGATCCTGACGAAACACGTCCAGATAAAGCGTCCGGAGTGAAAAAGTTGAATGAAAAAAAATAAATAAACGGTAATTACAAAGTAAAAACCGTAAAACTGTCAGGTAGCAAAGTTAGGTTAGCAACAAAACGCACAGCAGCACGTAAACAAGTCTACTAGTTGTGACGGTACCGGAGTGCCATACTATACCTTATTGATTACTTATATAAGGAATGTATATGATGGGGTCAATGAAAGGTTGCAGAAAGTTAATATTCTGTTCCATGTTTCTAAGAAGGGAGGCGAAGGTCAAGAGTTAGTCTCTGATAAGGCAGGCCAGCTGCAGAACTATGGAGGAGTGAGGAATGCATCTCGAGGTCAAGTCAACAGATGAAGTGAGAAGAAACCTCGGGGAGGGGGGGCCAGAGAGGCCCACCAAAACAACTCTCTTACTACAGTCCTATCTCCCACATACACTTCCACTACTAGGCCGGGCTATGACTAAACCAGTGTGAGGAACCAATTAAGATCCTGCCTAGTAATAGAGATGTATTGGCTGTCTAGATGTGTAAGGAGTTGGCCCCACCTATTAGAAGGTTATAAATATATGTGTGTTGTGTAGTCATACCTTTTTTCCGTTTGTTCAGGACCTAACAGTTGGTGTTGTCGGCAGTATTCACAACGATTTATAGTCGAACTGGAGAGTCCGAATCCGTGTAACAGGAGCCGACACATAAAAGGTAGGCAATGTTCCTACACCTGTTACTACTCATCCTGACATCTTGGGGAGATGAGAGTCGTAGACTGAATACAAATTAAAGGATACGAATCTGGAAAGCCTTTTTATTCAGTAGGCCCACTGTATATTCTATCGGTAGACCTAGGGGTTGGGGCCACTAGGGGGGTTTAGCCACCAGAAGGTTAGACTAGGCACTGTGGTCACTGCGTGTTCAGGAGGGTTTAGCCCCCTTACTAGGTTGAATAAAAATAGTCTTTTGGTAATACCTGCTATATTAAAACCCGGAGTGGGGTATAGGCGATTTCTGGCAGTAGTGTTTGTCAAGGATGAGACAGTCAGTAGGTGGAAATGTATACGGTGATAGACCGGTGCCTGTAGAAGAACCGTGGCATTAAGAGGTTATTAGAAACCGATTGTGTAGCAATAAAGATTGTCGGTTGTCAATACTAGTAACTTGAGTTGCGATAAGAGTGGTACTTAAGGCGTGACACTGGTAATAGGTCATTAGGTCTCCTGTATTCTCCAATAATAAATTGACAAACGCTTCAGTGCCGTTCTCAACACAATGTATCAGGTGCGGTGAACAATTATTAGGCACATATACCATAACTACTCTCCGGAGAAGTAGGTATCACTATTTAGAAAAATCGGAAATAGAGGGCGTGTATTAGAGCCGTGAATGAGTAAATCTAAACACCCTAGACACCGTTGAGAGGCACAGAAATAACCACCATTGAAATGTCATCCGTGGTTTCTGACACTCCCATAAAAGGGGGAATAGAAGTGGAAAACTTTAGCAAAGCCATGGATGCGCTAAAAGAAGTGCACAAGCAATCTACCAATTCGGCTCGAGTATGGGGAAAATTGAGCAAAGTGGATAAAATTGGTCTGCAAATTGGTCTGAAAATTCTAATCAAATAAAGAACTCAGAGATGCTGTTGTGGTTTGGCACAATGACATCAATGAGAAATCGCAAGCTCAATATACAAGTGTGTTGATGTCGGAGTTTTATCAACAGAAAAGTAGAACTGATGAAGCTCAAATTAAGATATGCAGGGTCATCTTGTCCAGGTGACTGGCAAGTATGAGGCAACTAGTAATAAATGAGGAATAGCAGAAGGACGGGCTCATAAATTGGATGAACAGAACCAGGACCTCGCAAGGGCTCTGGAAAATAACCAAAATCAAGTCCAACAACTTATGGCTACCCTCCAGCAGTGTCAGAACACATGTGGGCGGGTAAATGCTTTTGCCACTTCCCCATCGTTCGCCCCGAGATATCATGTATCCCAGGCTAAACAGGTCATGTATCCGCTATATCCCTCTCTTATAGGGACGTATCACCAGTCCAGACATAGTAGTCACGGACTGGATCATAGATCCGAGGGACCCAGGAAACCATAGAGAGGTGCGCCTGGTTCGGACTCATGCAGTTGCCAGGACTTATTATCCCGGGCAGATACTCCAAGAGGGAGGGATCCCCATACTGCCAGATGGCCAAACGATAACACGACTCCAAATTCAACACCAACACCTTAATAACATAGCATAATAAAATAAGTGCCTGATCCGGTTAATTGATCAGTTTCCTGAATAAACAGGGCCATATTTTTTGATTCCACGCTGGTGATTATGATCATGTTGTCCGTTCCCTATTGCCAAAAGCAATGTTGGCATAATTAGTCTGAAAGTATCGTACTCCCACCTGGTCGTCTGCTTGTGAGACATGTGACCCAGCAACCTCGTAGAAACAAATTGAACTATTTGTGACAGCTATTGGAAATATTTTGTTCCGCCCTGACCTTAGCAAAATCATAGTCAAAATGAGGGGGTATGTGAGTATGTTGATAGGATGGATGATGCATTGCGTACTAATTTGGCAGGAATTTGTACCTCCGCTTTGATGGCAGTGTTGAAACCCACAGTCAAAACTGCTATTGCATGGTGGTGGACCAACACATGGGCGGAGATAGTTCAAGCCACATCTAATTCTGCTCACTTTTCAGTGTGTGAAGTAGCTGCTAAACATACGCCAGGCACCGATAATGAGTTCAAGAGTAAGACAAATTTTATCAAACGGAGATACATTGAGGCAGCGAAAAGCCACCGAATCTCGTTACTAATGCGGCGCATTTGGCCATTCTGTGCAAGCTCATTCTGGGGTAAGTGCGGCTGTGCAGACATTTTCTTCACTGACTAGTGAGCAACAGCAAGTACTCCTGAAAGCAGACGGAGTTGGGAGTAACACAGGGATATTTGGCCTCTGTGTGGTCGCCAAATTGGTCAAATTTATGACTGAAAAGAATTACATTCAGTGGAGTAACAGGGACAGAATCTAAAGCTATACAATTTTACAATACCGGGATCATTCTTTATGGTAGCTGGGGTAGAACCAATTTTGCTTTTGGATAATCTTACGGAGATTGGTAATAGGATATACAGTAAACGATGGGATGGATTAACACACAAACATTTAAAGAGTGGTGTGTGTGTGCTGATTAAGATTTAGCATAGTGAAAATGAATAGAATTTTGGTTGTACATGTGTAAGTTCTCCTGATAAGAAATGTACTGGGAAAACCCAATGTAAACCTGGTACACAGAATGTTGGAAATGTTTTAAAATGTCTTCAAATAAGGACTCTGAAGTTCAGGGGAAGAAAAGGGAAAGAACACTCACTTAATTATGTTCGAATGACATCTGTTCTGACTTTCTGGAGAGATTTGTAATAAAGCAAGACAAAAACAAAACAAAAAAAACAAGAACAGCAATACACTTCTTCATATTTAACAGTATTTACACTACTGTTCAAAAGTTTGGAGTCACTCAGAAAGGTCCTTGTTTTTGAAAGAAAAACACATTTTTTACATAGGCGTACACAGGCCCATTATCAGCAACCATCACTCATGTGTTCCAATGGCATGTTGTGTTAGCTAATCCAAGTTTATCATTTTAAAAGGCTAATTGATCAATAGAAAACCCTTTCGCAATTATGTTACCCTTTTGCAATTATGTTAGCACAGCTGAAAACTGTTGTTCTGATTAAAGAGGCAGTAAAACTGGACTTCTTTAGACTAGTTGATTATCAGGAGCATCAGCATTTGTGGGCTCAATTACAGGCTCAAAATGGCCAGTAACAAAGACCTTTCTTCTGAAACTCGTAAGTCTATTCTTGTTTTGAGAAATGAAGGCTATTCCATGCGAGAAATTGCCAAGAAACTGAAGATCTCGTACAACATTGTGTACTACTCCCTTCACAGAACAGCACAAACTGGCTCTAATCAGAATATATAGGTCTATGTGCTAAGCTGCAGGAGGTGCATTAAGCTTGGCATCATTCACAAGTGATAGACTAGTATTGTCACCCATCACACTGTTCTTGATTTAATGTTGTCTTAACATTTGCTAAATAATATATGTGTGAATGTGAGGGCTCTTGAATGCAGGTTTTCCGGAATTAATCGCAGGAAACTGATTTAAACAAAACTCCTTTAATAAGGGACACGAAATTACTACCAACATAGTCCCACACCTGCTCACTACACGGAGCCACAATACATGAAACAATCACGGACAAAACTGAGGGGGGAACAGAGGAATTAAATAACACATGCAATTTGGGTAATGTGAACCAGGTGTGATAATTGACAAGACAAACAGAAAATGAGAAATGGATCGGTGGTGGCTAGAACTCTGGTGACGTCGACCGCCGGTAGCCGCTCGAACCAGGAGAGGGACCGACTTCAGCGGAAGTCGTGACAGTACCCCTTTACGCGTGGCTCCAGCAGCGCGCCGACACCGGTCTCGGGGACAACCTGGAGGACGAGGCGCAGGGCGCTCCAGGTGGAGGCGGTGAAAGTCCCGCAGCAGTGAAGGATCCAGGATGTCCTCCACCCGCACCCAGCTT
Source organism: Brachymystax lenok tsinlingensis (assembly GCA_030435695.1). Lineage (NCBI taxonomy): Eukaryota > Metazoa > Chordata > Actinopteri > Salmoniformes > Salmonidae > Brachymystax > Brachymystax lenok. The sequence continues at coordinate 41,339,583 of CM059813.1, forward strand.
CTCTCCTCCGGACCATACCCCTCCCACTCCACGAGGTACTGAAGGCCCCTTGCCCGATGCCTTGAGTCCATGATAGCTCGAATTGCATACGCCGGGGCCCCCTCGATGTCCAGAGGGGGCGGAGGGAACTCCAGAACCGCAGGTCCCTGGAGTGGACCAGCCACCACCGGCCTGAGGAGAGACACATGGAACGAGGGGTTAATACGGTAGTCTGGGGGAAGCTGTAACCTATAACAAACCTTGTTCAGTCTCCTCAGGACGTTGAAAGGCCCCACAAACCGCGGCCCCAGCTTCCGGCAGGGCAGGCGGAGGGGCAGGTTTCGGGTCGAGAGCCAGACCCAGTCCCCCGGTGCGAACACCGGGGCCTCACTGCGGTGGCAGTCGGCGCTCGCCTTCTGCCGCCTCACGGCTCATTGCAGGTGCACGTGGGCGGCTTCCCAGATCTCCATTTGTCCACTGCAGGAGCCTCGGTCTGGCTCTGATGCCACGGTGCCAGAACCGGCTGATACCCTAGCACACAATACGACCTCAGAAACCTACCCACATCTTGGTTGACTCGTTCCACCTGCCCGTTGCTCTTGGGGTGAAACCCTGAGGTAAAGCTGACCGAGACCCCCAGATGCTCCATGAATGCCTTCCACACCCTAGACGTGAACTGGGGACCCGATCAGACACTATGTCCTCAGGCACCCCGTAGTGCCGGAAGATGTGGGTGAACAGAGCCTCCGCGGTCTGTAGAGCCGTAGGGAGACCGGACAAAAGAACGAGGCATCAGGTCTTTGAAAACCGATCCACAACAACCAGGACAACGTACCCGAGCGCTGCGACAGCACAGCTCCTATCCCAGCCTCGGACGCGTCCACCTCAACTATGAATGCCAGAAAGGGATCCGGATGAGCCAGCACGGGGGCTGAGGTAAACAGAGCCTTCAGGTGACCAAAAGCCCTGTTCGCCTCAGCTGACCAACGCAGTCGCACCGGACCCCCCTTCAGCAGTGAGGTAATGGGAGCCGCTACCTGCCCGAAGCCCCAGATAAACCTCTGGTAGTAGTTGGCAAACCCTAAGAACCGCTGCAACTCCTTTACCATGGTTGGAGTCGGCCAATTACTCAAGGCTGAAATGCGGTCACTCTCCATCTCCACCCCTGACGTGGAAATGCTCCAACAGGTCATGCGGCCAGGGTACGGAAGTCCAGGGCGAAATCCGGCGCGCTTCTCGTCCCCTGTCTTAAATGGAAAAGGCGTTCACCTGCCGGTCTCCCCTCCAGTGGATGGTCGAAAACCGCCCGGAAACAGCGAGTGAACTCCTCATAGTGGTCCAATCCAGAGCTTTCCCAGACAAACAGGAGATGAGGGCGGAAACACTCTCGCGTCCCAAAGGAGCCGGGTGGACGGTCGCCAGGTAGAGCTCCAACTGGAGCAAGAACCCCTGGCACCCGGCAGCCGTCCGATCATACTCCCTTCGGGAGCGAGAGCCTAATCCCACTGGAAACAGATGAAGGAGGGGTAACCATTGGGGTAGGTGGTGGTGAAGGTAGAGGTGCTGGCAGTCCTCCTCTCTCGAAACGCTCCAGGGTCAGCAGCACACGATCAATGGCTGAGCCGAGATGTTGAAGCGTTGTCGCGTGCTGCTGGACGCACTCCTCTACATGAATAGGAGGGCTGTTTTCTCCTGCTGATTCCATTTCGTTAGGTCCGTGATTCTATGAGGGCTCTTGAATGCAGGTCTTCCGGAATCAATCGCAGGAAACTGATTTAAACAAAACTGCTTTAACTTCTTAGGGAGCGGTGGGGCCCCACTCCCGACACTACCCGGTGAAATGCAAGGCGCCAAATTCAAAATCCAAAAGTTTAAATATTAAACATGCTTCAATATACAAGTGTTGAATAGTCATCAAAAGCTCTGCTTCTTGGCAATATCACATCGTTGTCAGATTTCTAAAAAGGCTTCACGGCGAAAGCACTACATTTGATTGTTTGAGGGTAGCACCTTCAATATTTTTACCATTACCATAATTTCATAAGCCATCACGGTTCACACATTACACATTTCACAGCGAAAACAAATCAATTACCTTTTGAAGAACTTCTGCTGAGGGCTTCCCAACAAGTGTCCAACGAAGACAATCCATGGTTCTTTTGTTCGAAAAAGTAATGTATTATATCCATAAATCTCCGTTTGGTTGGCGCGTTATAATGAGTTTATACAGCCTCCACTCGTCCATTGAAACGTGAAGAGAACTCGTTCAACTTATACCTATAAACTTGTCCAAGAACAATCAAACATAATTGTAAATGTATCCTTAGGAACAGTTTTATGTATATATAGTATAATATTTCAACCGGAATATAAACTGGGCGATAAGAAAGGAAAAAACCACAGAGCGCGCCAGCCGGGAACGCGCATTTTCTTCTATTGACATCTGTGTGGCCACTTCCTTATTCGTCTTCTTCTACAATCTAAAAGCAGCTAAAAAGAATCAAAACACTTTCTCGAGACTGTTGACATCCAAAGGAAGCAATAGGTACTGCATTAATATGCCCTTATATGGGCATTTTCATAAGGGAGGGGTTCCAAATGAGGCAATGTGTCAAAACCACTTTTTCCAGGACAGAAATTCCTCAGGTTTTCGCCTGCCATATCCGTTCTGTTATACTCACAGACAAAATGTTAACACTTTTAGAAACTTCAGAGTGTTTCCTATCCAATGGTACTAAATATGTGCATATCCTATTTTCATATCCTACATTTGCATTGACGTCAGAGTGATTAGAGGGACAATAGAGTGCAGAGTATTAATTTTATTTTTATTTCACCTTTATTTAACCAGGTAGGCCAGTTGAGGACAAGTTCTTATTTTCAACTGCGAACTGGCCAAGATAAAGCAAAGCAGTGCGACAAAAACAACAACACAGAGCTACACATGGGATAAACAAACGTACAGTCAATAACACAATAGAAATCTGTATACAGTGTGTGCAACTGGAGTAAGGAGGTAAGGAGATAAATAGGCCATAGTGGCGAAGTAATTACAATTTAGCAATTAACACTGGAGTGATAGATGTGCAGATGAGGATGTGAAAGTAGAAATACTGGTGTGCAAAAGAGCAGAAAAACAAACAAATATGGGGATGAGGTAGGTAGTTAGTTGGATGGGCTATTTACAGATGGGCTGTGTACAGCTGCAGCGATCGGTAAGCTGCTCTGAAAGCCAATGCTTGAAGTTAGTAAGGGAGATATAAGTGTCAACATTGGCCGGGTGGTTTCTGGGTTTTGACCACTAGAGGCTCCCGTTGTGTTTTTTGTCTGATCCTTTCTTTTCTTTTTTCTTTGTTTCCAGTCATTTATTGCACCTGTGCCTCGTTTCCCCTGTATGTATTTAAACCCTTAGTTTCCCTGAGTTCTTTGCTCTGTGTTTGAATGTTAGCACCCTGCCTCAGTGAAGCTGTGTACGTTTTCTGCTCCAGTTAGACTCTTTTGTGGAACTTTATTTTGGGTATCGGTTTTTCTTGGATTATTCTTTTGAGACTACTTTTTGTGTAACTTTGTTTTTGGGTATTGTTATTTTTTGGATTACTCTTTTGAGACTTTTTCTGGCTGTTCCTTCTTTCTATGTGGATTTACCTTTTGTCTTGGTGGAATACTTTTTGCCTGAAGTTCTTGCTATTTTTTGTCATTATTAATTACACCATCTCGACTACGGCTGTGTCTGCCTCATCTTCTGGGTTCTGCCGACTACTTGTGGCTCAGGGTGCTAAGTGACTGGTTCTCACACCGGAGACCCGAGTTCGTTACCGGGTCCTGACAATAAGTCTGCAACTTCAGTGATTTTTGTAATTCGTTCCAGTCATTGGTAGCAGAAAACTGGAAGGAAAGGCGGCCAAAGTAGGTGTTGGCTTTGGGGATGACCAGTGAAATATACCTCCTGGAGCGCGTGCTGCGGGCCAGTGAGCTGAGATAAGGCCGAGATTTACCTAGCAAAGACTGTTAGATGATCTGGAGCCACTGGGTTTGGCGCCGAATATGTAGCGAGGTTCAGCCATTCGACAGCATGCAGGTCGCAATGGTGGGTAGAATATGGGGCTTTGGTGACAAAACGGATGGCACTGTGATAGCCTCAACTCAGCAAATTGGATGCAGTCTATTTTGTAAATGACATCGCCGAAGTCAAGGATCGGCATGATAGTCAGTTTTACGAGGGTATGTTTGGCAGCATGAGTGAAGGAGGCTTTGTTGCGAAATAGATTCTAGATGTTACTTTGGATTGGAGATGCTTAATGTGAGTCTGGAAGGAGAGTTTACAGTCTAGCCAGACTCCTAGGTATTTATAGTTGTCCACATATTCTAAGTCAGAACTGTCCAGAGTAGTGCTGCTAGGTGGGCGGACGGGTGCGGGCAGCGATTGGCTGAAGAGCATGCATTTAGTTTTATGAGCGTTTAAGAGCAGTTGGAGGCCACGGAAGGAGTGTTGTAATGGCATTGAAACTCATTTGGAGGTT